>OY723409.1:56347011-57547011 GCA_963210345.1 Inga oerstediana
TAGAGAATGTGGACAACATGTTGCAGAATATTCATGAAGTGCAATCTTGCAGTATAGTGGATGAGGAAGGTGAAATGGCACTAGAGTGCTTGCAGAGGCATGAGTTGAACGAGTGGGTGGTGGACAATACAGTACAGCAACAATGTCCCAGCTTTATTTTTTGGGAAAATGTGGAAGGACAACTTGGCGGCGGCGGCGGCGAAGAAATTGCACCGAATTCTTCGAATTTGGCAACCACGCTTTCTTCCTTTCCTTCCTCCTTATGATTATATATGAAGTTATGACTGTTTCTCTCTAACTAGGAAGAGTTTTCAATGGGTTTTCTGAATCTGAATCTTGACAAGAGGATCAAGGCGAGGTTGCTTTTTTTTTTTTTTTTTTTGTGGTCTTTGGATTTGTTGTTTTCTTTTTCCCCTTTGAGTTCTGCATTCGAGAGATTGTGATGATTAAAAATGAGTGAAAGTAACAAGTATATATATATAACAATGCCGTGCGTGAAGTAGTGTTTATGGGGTGTTTGTAAATGCATGGAAGAGAGAATTAATAAAGATGCCTGCAGAAAGCAGCAACATTTGGTTTCTGAAAATAAAAAGCACATGCATTATCCTTCAAATTATTTAATCTCTTAATTACTATTTATTACTGTTTGATTGCATATGTGGTGGTTTTTAGTGAAAATAATGGGTTAATTCATTGACCCTTGTTCTATTTTTATCTTTCCACGTTGAACTAGTTAGTGTAATTTGTTCGGTACTTATATTTTTCGCAGCAAGTGATCACATGAAGCTACGCTGGCTTAGCCAGTAATCAATTGGATTTAATTGTGTGTTCGGATTAGCTTTTTGAGAATAGTTTTTACCATTTACGATGTAAGTATGTGAGAGAAGTTTTGTCTCAATTTGTGGAAAAGTGTTTCTGAAACCATAGTTTCAGAACTTGCCTAGTGTTTTTTTTTTTTTGGTCAAAAGCAAAAGGGAGAATCCCTGAAAAGGAATCTAGAAATTGGGAATGTCAGATGAATTTTTTAACCATAAGTTAATTAGAAAATGTTAAAACGTGATAAGAAATTTTTAACTTTTTTCTTGGGAAATGACTGATGTATCATTTCCCAATTTCCAGGTTCCTTGTCAAGGATTCTCCCAAAACAAAATCCTCATTCATTCGAAAAAAGCATCAGCCTATACCCAATTTACAGCATTGTTTGTCTATGATAAGAAGATCAAAAAGAGAGGGGTGGGGGATAAAATTCCCATCCATAAGGACACAACCCCTTATAATTAGAGTCAGAAAATCAAGCCGAGCCCGTCGGGTAAGCCCGTTTAGATCCGAGCCCGTTAAAGGTTGAACTTATGATTTAGAGGCTCAAAAAAGAAACAGGCCTAAAAGAACCGGCCTTTAGGCCCACTTAATATTTTTTTAAAATATATTAATATATATGATATCATTATATCAAATATGAGAGACACTTGAGTATCTAATAAAATATTAGTAACAGGCTAACACTTATTAAATTAGAAAGTAAAATAGGAGTTCAAACTACTTCATTAAGATCCACCCTTAGAAGATCAAGTGGAGTTCAAACTACTATTTTTTTAAACATGGGTTAGAAAGTATATGCCTTTTATTCCCTAAGCAATATCACAATATTCATGTTGTACATGTGATCAAGGCGAGGTTGCTTTCTTTCTTTCTTTTTTTTTTTTGTGGTCTTTGGATTTGTTGTTTTCTTTTCCCCCCTTTGAGTTCTGCATTCGAGAGATTGTGATGATTAAAAATGAGTGAAAGTAACAAGTATATATATATAACAATGCCGTGCGTGAAGTAGTGTTTATGGGGTGTTTGTAAATGCATATGGAAGAGAGAATTAATAAAGATGCCTGCAGAAAGCAGCAACATTTGGTTTCTGAAAATAAAAAGCACATGCATTATCCTTCAAATTATTTAATCTCTTAATTACTATTTATTACTGTTTGATTGCATATGTGGTGGTTTTTAGTGAAAATAATGGGTTAATTCATTGACCCTTGTTCTATTTTTATCTTTCCACGTTGAACTAGTTAGTGTAAATTTGTTCGGTACTTATATTTTTCGCAGCAAGTGATCACATGAAGCTACGCTGGCTTAGCCAGTAATCAATCGGATTTAAGTGTGTGTTCGAATTAGTTTTTGGAGAATAGTTTTTACGATTTACGAGGTAAGTATGTGAGAGGAGTTTTATCTCGATTTGTGAAAAAATGCTTCTGAAACCATGGTTTTAGAGCTTACAGAGTGTTTTTTTTTTGGTAAAAAACAAAAGGGAGAATCCCTGAAAAGGAATATGAAAATTGAGAAATGACAGATGAGTTTTTTTATCAAAAGTTAATTAGAAAATGTCAAAACGTGATAAAGAATTCTCAACTTTTTTCTTAGGAAATGACTGATCTGTCATTTCCCAATTTCCAAGTTCCTTGTCAAGGATTCTCCCAAAACAAAATCCTCATTCATTTTTTTTTTTGATAAAAAAAAATCCTCATTCATTCAAAAAAAGCATCAGCCTATACCCAATTTACAGCATTGTTTGTCTATGATAAGAAAATGAAAAAGAGAGGGGTGGGGGATAAAATTCCCATCCATAAGGACACAACCCCTTATAATTAGAGTTGGAAAATCAAGCTGAGCCCATCGGGTAAGCCCGTTTAGGCCCGAGCCCTTCAATGGTTAAATTTATGATTTAGAAACTCCAAAACGAAACGGGCCTAAAAGGCCAGCCCTTAGGCCCACTTAATATTTTTTTAAAAATGTATTAATATATGTGATATCATTATATCAAATATGAGAGACATTTAAGTACCTAATAGAGTATTAGTAACAGGTTAACACTTATTAAATGGTTTGATTTACTTTGTTTTCTACAATGATTTATTCATTTAAACTTAAAAAAAAGGCTAATGTGGACATTATATAATTATTTTAATTAAAAATTTATGAGTTTAAAAAATAATGTATCTCAATTTAAAGTAAAATAATAAATAAAATGTAAAACTTGAAAGTGAATTTTATTTGAATTAAAATAAGTTTGGCATAGTGGTATTCACTTCGCCGCTTAACCAGAGATCTTGAGTTCGAGTCTTGGGAATGCAGTATGCCCCTTGGCCAGCACTTTGCCCTTAAGTGGAGGTTCCTGGTGCGATCTAAATTAGTCTGGGGCCGTTGTAGTGCCTGAAAGATGACCTGCCTTGGGATATTGGAGGAGAAATCCAAGAAAAAAAAAGTTTAGGCTTATTTAGATCCGAGCTTTTGAAAGGTTAGATCTATAGGGCCATGGACTTCAAAATTAGGGGTTTTATGGCTCAGGCCGGCCCGGTCCATATTCTCGGCTATATTTACTAGGGGTGTTCAAATCCTAGGACGGGACCGGGATCACCCATTCCTGGTTCCTGTCCCAGGGGTGGTCGGGACTAGGATGTCATTCCCGGTCTCGGGAAATTTCCGGGACAACCAGGACCGGGAATTCCTGGGATCGGGATCGGGAATTCTCAATTTTAATAATATAATTACATTAGTTTAATTTTTTATAATCTAATGTTTAAAATGATTATTTAACACCTAATAATGTTATAAAAATCACACAAATTGAGCTAAAATTGAAGAATAACATATTATTATTAATATTATTATCACATTCATCATTTTTGTTATTATCTTTATACATTATATAGTTAGGATTTGTATCACAGTATATACGATTTAACTCTAACTAAATATGTGATATACATTTTATCAAATGATAACATAATTTATAGGGTAAAAAATACAAAAATAAAATAATAACTTATTTTTTAAGAATAAAAAATAAAAAAAATCAGGATCGAGAATTCCCGGGATCATAAGGTGTGATCCCGGTCCGGGGTTTTTTAGATCACGGTCCCGGTTTTCCCGGTCCCAGTCCCGGTCCTGACCGGGACGGGAAATTCCCGGGATAAAATGTCCAGGACTGGGCCAGGACAATCAAGACCGGGATACTTTAAACACCCCTAATATTTACACTTGATTTGGCTAGCCAATCAGCTACCAAATTGCACTTCCTAGTAGAGCCGGGAATTCGGGCCGAGCCCGTCGGGCCGGCCCGTTTAAGCCCGAGCCCTTCAAGGGCCGGGCTTATGATTTAGAGGCTAAAAAGAGAAGCGGGCTTAAAAGGGCCGACCCTGTAGGGCGGGCCCTGCAGCCCTGAGGGCCGGCCCTTTTAGCCCCGTTTAATATTTTTAAAAAAAATAAATTAATAAATATAATATCATTATATCAAATTATCAATATAAGAGACACCTAAGTACCTAATAGAGTATTAATAATAGGCAAACACTTATTAATTGGTTTGATTTATTTTATTTTCTACAATGATTTATTAATTTAAAATTTAAAAAATAGGCTAATTTGGACATTAGATGATTATTTTAACTAAAAATTTATGATTTTTAAAAATAATGTATTTCAATTTAAAGCAAAATAATAAATAAATTGTAAAACTTGAAAAAAAAAGTTTTTGAATTAAAATGAGTTTAAACCCGTTTAGGCCCAAGCCCGTGAAGGGTCAGCCCTGTAGGGCCGGGCTGGCCCGTATTCCCAACTCTACTTCCTGGGAACAAAATATAAGGAAAACTCTCTACATGAGGCAAAAAGACATTGCAAGCTGAAACCAATGAATTTACTCTCCAATCGGGAAAAGAAGCATTATATTTTACAGCATTGACTAGCTATAAACAATCTAATTCCACTTCCAAGCGCCTTAGATTTCGATCTTTACATTTGAAAACCGCCGAATGTAGAGCTTTTGCTTTGCTCCCAAACGCCAATTTTGCTTCTCCTGCATGGCAGTGTATATCTACCACATCACCTTGATCATTACTTAATACATGGCCATAACCACTTTTACCCGTAGAAGCCATAAAAGACCCACCAACATTTAATTTTAGAGAATTTAGGTTAGGTGGCTGCTACATTTCCATTTTAACGTCAGAACAGAAATTATGATTATTATTCTATAATAACCATCCCTGAGCACGCCAAAATTCCTGCAGACTAGAAACTGCAGAATTTAGGACCCACGCAAACTCAGATGCCTTGTGCTCAAATACTTCATAGCATCTTGCTTTAATTGGATTTAAGTGTTAAATGTACAATTATGTTAAAAATGTGTTGAAAGAGCTATGCCACCCTTAATCCTTTTGGTCCTGCTCAATTTGAATTAGTGATAGACCAATAATCAAACTTTTGGACATCGATCAAGCAGTTTAATAAAACTACTTTTTTTTTTGAAGTAAAAACTAGATATCGTTGCTATTCAATCAGAAAGTAAAATAGAAGTTCAAACTATTTCATTAAGACATGTGATCAATAAGGGGATTTTCGGATAATTGATCTCAAATTTATTAATAATTTTAATTTAAAATATTTGTATATTAGGAAATAAATGAAGTGAAAAAAATTAAATAAGTCTCTCGTTTCTAAATCAGCAATTGTCTATTTGCTATTTTAATATTAATCTTGTTCATCTTCTTATTATTAATAGATTTAACTTTAAAATCAGTGACCGATATATATTCAAGTCACGATATTAGTAATAGACAAACAAGATAATCTAAAAACAATTTAGATATATGGTACTAAATAAGGGAAATAATTTCAGGTCAAAAAATAAGGGATATAATTTAGATAACTCTAGTTATAGCCCTAAAATAATAAAATAATCAAAATTCAAATTGAAAATCATAATCTAATCCTAATATTAAAAGACAAAGATATCAAAAAAATTAAGAAGAATAATTATATGATAACTTAGATATCATATTTTATTAAGACAATGTAAAATATTAAAAAATAAATAACTCAATAAATCCTAATTCTAATGGATAAACATCCTTATTTCATAACCTCGACGAATAACTCTAAATATCTAAATTAAAAAACTCGTGTAGAGAGTAATTAATTTTTTTTTTAATTTCTTTTTGCATTTCAACACTGGACGTATGGATTTTTTATATATAATTTTTTTATAAAAAATTCTTAGTATTAATACCATTAAAACTTTAGACCACCTATATTCTGATTTGATTGGAAAAAAAAATACCTTAAGCATATAAGGTTTAGTATCTAAATATTTTCATTTATTTATTTTTAGTTTGATGCCAATACACGTTAACATTTTTTTATGGCCACAATGTTTTAATTTATATTTTTTATGTAGCCATCGAAATAATAATAATAATTAATTAATTATTATTATTATTATATTATGGGTTCCACATTATCGAACTTTATTATGGGTCATACGGCCATAGAACTTTTTTTTTTTTTTTGGTACAATACGGCCATAGAACTTGATCATAGGGATATTATTATTTCTTTAGCGTTATCTTAGATACAAAGAATGATAGATTTTTGGAAACCCAAGTTTGAAAAGCCCAATAGAACGTTTTCAAAAACGGGAAAAAGATGCTATAAAAACATCAGGCAATCCGATTAGGGTTTTCTCACTTCTGGGCTAAGGGATAAAGCAGCGGAGAAGAGAGCTTATAGTCGTGTTGCCGCCTCCTGCAGCCTTCGCCTGCACTCACGCATTGCAACCATGGTATGATGTCTTTCTCGTTCTCCTTTCTATTTCTTTCTGTCTCACAGCGATGGAATTCGATGATCGTTTGTCAAGTCGGTCTTATTTTGTTCCTATTATTTTTCTTTTCCAGATTATTCCTGAGAAGAACCGTCGTGAGATCTGCAAATACCTCTTCAAAGGTTACGTAATGTTGCACTGTTCAATTTTCTATTTTGAATTCTTTCATGTCGAATCATTCCTTTTCATGTAATTTTGGTTTTTGATTCCTTCAGAGGGAGTTTGTTATGCAAAGAAGGATTTCAATATGCCTAAGCACCCCGAGATTGATGTCCCCAATCTACAAGTGATTAAGCTGATGCAGAGCTTTAAGTCCAAGGAGTACGTGCGTGAGACTTTCGCTTGGATGCACTACTACTGGTACCTCACTAACGATGGTATTGAGTTCCTTAGAACTTATCTCAATCTTCCTTCAGAAATTGTTCCTGCTACTTTGAAGAAACAAGCTAAGCCTGCTGGTAGACCATTCGGTGGCCCACCTGGTGACCGTCCAAGGTATGTTACATTGTCAAAGTTTGCAATTTCATGCTTCGCTTTAATCCGGCTGCAATTTAGGGTATTTTTAGTCACTTGTCAAAGCATGCCAATATTCTACAAATTCGGTTTGCCATATTTTTAGTTGATTATAATACATCTCTTATGATCTGATTGTACCATTTTCGATATGTCTGATCTTGAACAGGGGTCCACCTCGCTTTGATGGAGAACGTAGGTTTGGCGACCGTGATGGATACCGTGGAGGTCCCCGAGGACCTGGTGGTGACTTTGGAGATAAGGGTGGCGCTCCTGCTGACTACAGGCCTTCATTCGGGGTAATGTCACTGCAGTTACAGCACTAAAATTTTCTTTGAAATTGTGTTTCTTAATTTTGCAACATGAATATGTGGTAATGTTTGGTTTGGATCATCGCTGGCTTTGAATCATTCAATTTTTTTATATGCAGCTAATATATGCATGTTTCAATATCTAAATAAAATAAATCCATTATCTAAGTCTAATGCTGAAAGTGTAGTGTTTGGTAGCGGAAGTTAGTTTGGATCATCCCTTTTTAGCAAATATACATGTGAACCTTATCTCTGATCTTGCAAAGTTACTTGTTTATTGTTATAATAATCTTGATTTGTATATATGATGAGGCTCTTTATACCATTCAGGGATTTGAATCCCTTGCAACCACATATTTATAGCTAGTGGCAATCAATTTTTTAGTCGTTAGTGAAGAAATTAGCTGCCGGTGATATTTGTTACTCTGGACCAAAAATTTCATTGTTGAGTAGAAAATTTGGGCTTTATATCTCAGAAATTATGTTTTCTTTATGATTATGGTTAAACATGCGTATAACATTTTTGCTAGTTGATGGTTCCTATGTTATCCGTTTTTTTGGACTGGATGGTTACTATTTTATCATTCCCGAGCCATTTCTTATCATTTGAATCTATCTGCAGGGCTCTGGAGGAAGGCCTGGATTTGGTCGTGGTGCTGGTGGTTTTGGAGCACCAACAAGCTCAAATCTTTCATAAGTGTAGTGATTTTCGTTATTGTTTTTTCAGTTAAATATCAATTGTCCTTTTAGTCAAGGCACAACATTAGATACCCCTCCATTCCTTTTCATCTTTATAACTAGTGATGCTATGAAGTTTTGGATTTTGAGTGTTTTTGGTTGACGATTTGCACATTTGTTGCCCACCTATCAGTTTTCTCTGCCTTTTATTCTTATTCCTCTTGAAATTACATGTGTCCACCAAGTACTAGTTATAACGGAGAACCCTTTGATTGAGATCGCGTGGCTCTGCCGTATTGAACACTAGGTTAATAGATAGGATATAAAACCACTAGATTTGAAATATATTGCGTGATAATATCAAATTATCCAATTCCCCTCCCCATGACTCATAAGTTCAGGGCTACAGGAACGGACAAATTAAGCCTATCTCTTGGATGCGACATTAAGTGTTCATTTTGGATAGTTTATTTTTAGGCAATAAGTGTTTATAAATTGTGATTTATGGTATACGAGGTAAGTATATGAGAGGAGTTTTTTTTTTGACATACTTAATAAGTGCTTATTGACCCCCAATAAGCAGTACAAAACACACACTAAGTGTTCGTTTGAAATAGCTCATTTTTGGGCAATAAGTGTTTATAAATTGTGATTTACGGTATACGAGATAAGTATGTAAGAAGAGTTTTATCTCGGTTTACGTGTTAAGGACTTATTATCTAAAAATAAGTGATGCCAAACACACTTTTATAAATGAATTCCAACCCAATAAATAACGATCTTCCTCTAGATATATAGAGCAAACCGCGGATCTTGTTTTGAGAACCAAATAATTGATGGAATTCCCGGATGCGAGTATATGGGGAAGGGTTTTCTCAATTATGGAAACCATACATGGTATGTGCGCCAGATCTTGTTTTGAGAATCGAATATTCATATGCCAATCATACATGATATGCGCGCGCGCGTAATGTTTGTTCGTATATTTAAACTTAACAAAAAAACCAAGGTTAAGAATAAATACTCATAAATTTTTCTTAAAAGTGCATTCATAATCATTACTTTTTTTATTGGCGTAAAAATAATCATGAATTTTTAAAAGAGGGGCAAAAGTAATACTTTCGTTAAAACTAACTATCAGCCGTTAACTCTAGTGTAAAACTATCAAAATACCACTATAAAAAAAGTTTATGGGTATTTTTACACTTTTGAAAAAAAGTTTATGAGTATTTTTGTTCCTTAACCTTTTTTTAGATAGTGGTATTTTGGTACTTTTGCATTGGAGTTAACAGCCGTTAGTTAGTTTTAAAAAAAGTGTCATTTTTGCCCCCGTTTTAAAAATTCATAGTTACTTTTGCACCCAAAAAAAACTTATGATGGTGGATGCACTTTTGAGAAAAAGTTTATTTGGTTTTTTTACCCCCTTAACCCAAAAAACAAATAAGAATGAGCAGTGTGGCCTTTGGGATACATGTATATATTTAGTTTGGTGGGATGTGATTGCGGTGATATAAACAGCGACAGTGTGTTAAAGATGCTGTGAGCTTCATAGCATAGATGGGAATTTTTGTTGACGTGGACATTGATGAATGTTAGGTTTCTTTAGCTAGGTTCTGATTTAATGTCTCCGTTGATTCCAGATTTAGTCAAAAAAACAAGCAAAAAAAAAAAAAAAGAAGGCAAAAGCAAAAGATGCCGTGAGTTGTGCCCGAAGGGAATTACGTTAATATGGTTTCACCAAAAGCCAACCTGAAAATAGATGAACATGTGCCAGAGATATTTATGTTAAGACATGTGAATCAAAAAAGTAATAATTATATACAAATCTTTTTAAGTTACACATTTGGCACCACCAATTCTTTCACTGACTTATCAGCCTCAGCCATCTTCCCAAGTTCCTTCATAATGCGGCTCCCTGAAGTGATTCTTTCGTTGACTTATCAGCGGTTCTCTGGGTTGATTACCATAGTCTTCTGGCTTCACATGTAAGAGCTCATGTAGTTAATCATCACCTTGTTAGCTATTCATAATAGACAAAATCCATAAGGTCCAAAAGGTACCTGATTCTCTTTGTGGAAGAGGGTTATTTTGGTTCCTCTTCCCAAAGGCTTCCCTTTGACATCTCTCCTAACAATGAAGCAGCCACCACTTTGATACTCCCAAATATACTAGTCATGATGGCCAGATAAGACGAATAAAATCCCACACTGAACTACCCTATCATGCTCTTAATTATAGAATATATGTCTTCAATTTGAAATAAACCTTATATTATTTTATAGCTTATATTCAATTATACATTCAATTACAAGATGCATAGAAATTCTACATGATCTTGAGTCTTAATCCATAATAAGAACAAGTGAAGTTCAAAATGAAAATTAGATTTAACTTCTAATTTTCTCATTGGTTTTCATCAAACAATGTTCGAAATAGTACAATAGTCTCAAAGTCAGACTCAAATTTAAAAATCAAGGAGGATGCAGGGTTTATTTGGGTGGATTATGAAGTCTCACTGAATTTTGAGTGGTAGCGAGGCGGGTTGGCATGTTCTGTAGGGTTGGATTGTGAAGTTGTCATGTTACAAAATGTTGTGGAAGGTATCGGTTTTCTCCATCATGTTGTAGCTCCCTTCCTCAGTTCCTCCATCATATTGTTATCACTCTGGGCTTAGGCTTTCATAATCCTCTCCTTATTCATTGTTCTTTGATCCATAGTCACCGGTTAGCAAGCAAGAGTACACAATTCAGTCTGATACTAGCACTTTCTCTACCTCTTCCCGCACGTATCTCATTCATTGTCTTGCGAAGGTTCTTGAAAAACTTCGTCCAACTTAAGCCCTTCCTTTGTCACAAACACCAGTTTCTTTCCGTCTTACTCCTTTGATAAATTTCATCTTCTGAGGCTTTTTTTTTTCTTTGTCCTTGTCCACATTAAAAAAAATTAAAATATATTGTTCCACACTGTAATCATACTTTTGTGATAAGTTCTTTTTCCTCTTTGAACTGTTTTTTTCCAGGTGGTGCGTTGAAGTTTGAGCCCTCTTTGAAGCTTTATATTTATAAGCTCTCAATATATTATAAGTTTTTTAATTTTTTTTAAGCTTACAGATTTAATTTTATTAGTAACAATATTTTAATTTGTTCAATATATTTTTTATATTAATTTTATTTTGAAATATGAAAAAATATTATTATTTATATATGCTGAAAATTAATTAAGATAGAATTAATTGTTAATATAGGTTATATATGAAAATTTGTAGTAGTTACAATAATAAAATAAGGTATATAATTTTTTTTTAAAAATAATACTCAGTTATTTTTTTACTTGCTTTAGGGCTCAGCGCTACTCCATATAAAGTACAATTATTAAAAAAAGAAGCACTACAGCTTCCATTTTTTGTAGTATTGAACCGTTATCAAATACTAATGCTGAAATTAAAGTGTTGTGTTTGCAAGTGCCTGTGAGTTTCGGTCATCCTTATTTGACAAATTTATAGTATATTTATATATCTTTCATTTGAATCCCATCTCTGATCTTGCAAATTTACTTGTCTATTGCAACGAAAATATTGATTTATATGCCTGATTAACCTGTGTAAACCTTTCATGGATATGGATCCCTTGCAAAAATTTCAATGTTGAGAAGAAGATTTGGGCATTCCCCGTCACATATATATTCTCTGAAAATGTGTATCCTTTATGATTATGGGTAAACATGCGGAGAACATTTTGCTAGTTGATGGTTCCTATGTTGGTATTCCCGATTTTCTTGACATATCATGTTTCATTTCTTATTATTTGAATCTACCTGTAGGGTTCTAGAGGAAGGCTTGGATTTGGTCGTGGTACTGGAAGTGTAGTTATTTCCGTTACCGTTTTTTTTTCAGTTAAATATGAAGACAAGTATGTATGTCATTTAAGGCCAAGCATTACATTAGATACCCCCTCAATTTCTTTTCATCTTTACAAGTAGTGATGCTGTGAAGTTTTGGATTTTGAGTGCTTTTGGTTAAATGGTTTGCGCATCTGTTGTTCAAGTATCAATTTGCTTTGCTTTTTATTTGAACCAGTCAAAGTGCAATGGCCTCTCCTCCAAAGTTGAACCAAATAAGCTTCCCAAGACCCAAACGAGTCCCTAAGCAAAATACCAATGCCAACCTTTTGTAAATGAGGATAATAATTTATTCACCTTGTCATTTAGAGGCTTCCATTTAGGATAGAGTGAAGATGGTGAATTATCCTCATAGTAGCCATCCGGTCATCCATAATTCAATAACCACCAACTCAGCATTCTGAGTAACATTTTTTCAAATATTACAACCTTTACCTTATTGTCATCTAGTTTGCACAAAGCAGACTTTATGAAACCCAAAAAGGGAAAATCTTATGATGTTGGTAAATCCTTTGTTGACAAGTGAAGTGGATACTTCATTAGAAAACT
This sequence comes from Inga oerstediana, assembly GCA_963210345.1. Lineage (NCBI taxonomy): Eukaryota > Viridiplantae > Streptophyta > Magnoliopsida > Fabales > Fabaceae > Inga > Inga oerstediana. The sequence goes on from OY723409.1 coordinate 56,359,603, forward strand.
ACACTAGAAAATTAACACATGCTATACAATATAATGCCTCAACCATTCATGGTTACATACTGAACCCTCAAACATTAAGAAACAACCTACACAAGATACCGCTGCATGTGGACACACTATTTAACAGTAAAAAATAAAGACCCATGTATGTTTTCCGGGGTTATCTAACTCAGACGAGACCGAAAACTGACGACCCGATCTCTAAATCGGCCTGGTCCAGTGACTGAATCCAAGTCAAATTTTTTAATTTTTTTTTAAAAATCTTTTTTTAAAAAAAAAAATTCCTTTAGAATTTCATACTATAAACCTAAAATATTCCATTTTTCACCGGTTTAGCTCCGGTCTGGCTTCGGTCTGACTTCGATATGACCTGCTGACCCTTGACCCAGTACCCCGGTTCATTAAACAATCCAGGTTTAATTAACTTGATGTTTACTAGTTATAGTATTGACTTAAACCTAGAGAGATTGAACTACTCGAAGATTTATGGTCTTTCATTTACACTCAATTGCATAGCCCAAAATTATGCATGTACGTAACTCGATTCATGGGAACAAGACTTCAAAGAGAGGTTTAATCCACCTCTTCCATTTTGCTCTCCTCGTTTGCTTCTTCAAGGGACGGCATGCCAACATCTTCATCTATCATCCCACTCTTGTCGACGTTCAAACCCAGCTTCAATATCCTGTGGATCCTTGCAGCAAATGTGTTTGGATCGTCCAGACTGAAACCTGATGTCAAAAATGCAGTGTCATAAAGCAGCAACACCAAGTCCTTGACTGATTTGTCATTCTTATCAGTCTCAGCTCTCTTCCTCAGTTCCTCCATAATGCCGTTGTCTGGGTTGATTTCCATTGTCTTCTTGCTCGACATGTAAGAGCTCATGTTGTTATCCCTTAGGGCTTGGGCTTTCATAATCCTCTCCATGTTCGCTGTCCATCCATACTCACCAGTCACCAAGCAACAAGGAGAGTCCACAATCCTATCTGACACCACCACTTTCTCCACCTTGTCCCCAAGTATCACTTTTATTGTCTTGCAAAGGTTATCGAATGACTTCTTCTTTTCTTCCCTCTTTTTCTTCTCTTCCTCGGTTTCATCATCCAACATAAGCCCTTCCTTTGTCGCAGACACTAGTTTCTTCCTGTCATACTCCTTCAATTGGTTAACTGCATATTCATCAATGGCGTCCACCATGAAAAGCACCTCATATCCTCTCTTCTTGAGACTTTCCAAGAACGGAGAGTTCTCCACTGCCTTCTTACTTTCACCAGTAATGTAGTGTATATGCTCATTTGGAATAGCTTATTTTTGGATAATAAGTGCTTATAAATCGTGATTCACGGTGTACGAGGTAAGTATGTGAGAAGAGTTTTATCTCGGCTTACGTAATAAGGACTTATTATCCAAATATAAGCCCAACTAAACACACACTATGTCTTTCTGTCCCTCCTTCATCCTCGTCACGGAGTCCTTCAAACTGGTCATCTCATCACCACTCTTGGTTGAATGGTACCTCAGTAAATCAGCTGGCTTGGCTCTGTTCTGGCTGTCTTCATGAATACCCAATTTAATGTTCTTGGAAAATGCGTCATAGAATTTGTTGTAATCGTCCTTATTCTCAGCAATCTCAAAGAACATTTCAATGCACTTCTTCACCAAGTTCTTCCTGATCACTTCAAGAATCTTGTTCTGTTGCAAAGTCTCACAAGAAATGTTTAGTGAAAGATCATCAGAGTCTACAACACCCTTCACAAATCCAAGATACTCTGGAATGAGCTCCTCGCAGTTGTCCATGATAAATACTCTCCGCACGTACAACTTGATGTTATTTAGCTTCTTTCTAGTGTCAAAGAGATCGAAGTCTCCTAGGAACAAAAAGAATGGCCTTAAACTCTAGTTGTCCTTCAACAGAGAAGTGCTTCACAGCGAGATGGTCCTCCCAGTCATTGGTGAGACTCTTGTAGAAGGCTGCGTACTCCTCTCTGGTCACTTCCTCGGGTTTCCGGAGCCATATCGGTCTCTGTTCATTAATTTGTTCCCATTCGTGGGTCACTTCTTTCACCTTCTTCTTTTTAGGCTTCTTTTCTTTGTCCTCCTCATCCACATCACCTTCCTCTTTCTTCTTGGTTTCTTCTTCTTCTTCGTCGTCACTCACCTCTTTCTCAGTTGTCTTCTCCGTCCACAGATAGATGGGATAGCTAATGAATTCAGAGTGCTTCTTCACCAAATCCTTTATTCTCCTCTCCTCAAGGTACTCCAACTGCCCACGTCCCCCACAAAACAAAAACAATGCACTTTGTCAGCAATTAGAATTATCATAATCAACCTAAGAATATAAACCAAACCCATTTGTTAAGAACAGAAAAAAGGCACCTGATCATGTTTGAGGAAGAGAGTTATTTTGGTTCCTCGGCCTAAAGGTTCCCCACTGACATCTCTTGTAACAGTGAAAGAGCCACCAGCTTGGGATATATTGTTCATCATCATCATGTTTAGTTATGACGATCACCTTCTCCGCCACAAGATAAGCAGAGTAAAATCCGACCCCGAATTGGCCAATCATGCTCACATCCGCCCCGGCCTGTAGTGCCTCCATAAATTCTTTAGTCCCAGACCTCGCGATAGTCCCCAGATTATTCACCAAATCAGTGGCACAATAAAGCAAACATGTAAATGATCAACTTTATTAAATCTGGTGAACATAGTTGAAAAAAATAAAATAAAATAATGAAAGGAAAAAAAGAAGAAAAGAAAGAATTAAGTGAAGCAACAACTATACCTGCTTTGGTCATGCCGACTCCACTGTCTATAATGGAGAGAGTTTTATTGGTTTTGTCCGGGACAATCCTGATGAAAAGTTCAGGCTGAGCATCAAGCTTGCTCTTGTCCGTGATGCTCTCGAACCGAATTTTGTCCAGTGCCTGCATGTATACACTCTCGAAATCAGTAACTAGAACCATTTCAAAATCCTATTTCTTCAATAAAAAACACAAGAAAATCATGATCAGGTTCATTATAGAAGTAAGGAAGAGGACTTACTCAGAAGCATTGCTGATGATCTCACGGAGGAAAATCTCCTTGTTACTGTAGAAGGTGTTAATGATCAGGCTAAGAAGTTGGTTGATCTCAGCCTGGAATGGAAAAGTCTCTGACTCTCCCATGTGTACGTCAGCAAGTGGAATAATAGAGTTCGCAAAGCAAATTCGGTGGTAAAATGCTCAATTAAACAGTAAATGAAGACAACACAGCGATATTCTGTGTTTTAAGTAGTGCAACTAGCATAAGGTTGTATTTATACTCACTAAGGAGAGAGAGATAAATAATGAGGGTTCTGGTGACTTCTTCACTATTTATGGATTTTCCAGATGAAGCACGTAACGGAACCAGGTTTCGCCGGTTCTGGAGTTTTCAATTGTGATATTTCTTTCTTTGCTGTCCTTGAATCCTAGAATCCTGGGAAATGTCGGTTAGGTCCCAAACTAGGAAAAAAATACCATAAAAGTCCCTTTAAAAAGTCAACTGTCAGAAAAGTCCCTAAGAACTTTTCTGACATGAATTTCCAATGACCATTTACCAAAATACTCCCCAACCAATTTAACCACTGTCATTGGTTATAACATGTGATGCTATATTTACAACATCGTAAGTCATATTAACAACATAGTCAGTTACGTTTACAACATGTTACGTTATATTTAATGAGTTGTAAACGTAACTGAAGAGGTTGTAAACGCAACACAATCACGCATTTTATATACATGTTGTTAACATAACTTACTATGTTGTTAATATGACTTACGAAGTTGTAAATATAGCATAACATGTTGTAACCAATGACAGTGGTTAAATTGCTTGGGGGTATTTTGATAAATGGTCATTGGGAATTCATGTCAGGGACTTTTCTGACAATTGACTTTTTAAAGTGACTTTTGTGGTATTGTTTTCCTTGCTTGGGACCTAGCTGACATTTTCCTTAGAATTTTCTGGAGTTATGATTATGAACTTTGACTGGACTCTGGGCTCGAACTCCTTATTCTTAGTATTATGGGTCTGCTCGCCATATATATTCGTCACTAAATGCCCACTTAACTTGGGCCCATAAGGCCCTTCTTAAGTGAATAATATACTATGTAATGGGCCCAATATAGTCCAACCCATTCTTACTAATTAAAGAAACAAAAATATACAAAAAAAAAAACAGAAACAATGGAATGATCCGACGTTAGAGTTCGATTGACGTTCTGGATATAAATATGGGCCAAGTATCAACCCAAAATGGCAAATAAAAATTCTCGATATTAAAGAATTGAATTACGACATTAGTTTATTGTTTCTCAGAATTACTGATCATTTAGATGTTGAGTTGATATTTGGAATTTGTTACTCTTTTTCAATGAAGAATATTCTTATAAAATAAGAAAAAAAATGAGTTTTCAAGTGTCATTCTTGTGCTGTCTAGACTGCAATCCGAACTATTAAAAAAATTATCGAGTTGTTTTTTATAAAATGAAAAGGGAAACATCAAGAAGATGTTAGATGTGGATGCATAGGGTGGGTATAATATGGGCTATTAGGCGAATGTTGTTAATAGCTTGGGTCATCAGAAGAGGCACTTTATAGATGTATATATGGAGTTATTCTCCTTGTAATCAGTTAGTTAATACTCCATCTAATTTTTAATATAAGACCTATTTATTAAATTTAATTAGATTAAAGAAATTTATTAAGATAATTAATATGATATTTTTTACTTTCTAAAATATTCTAATCATTTTTTTTAATTTGCTTCACCTTTATTTTATTTGATTATGGTTAAAAGATTATTAATAGATGTCAATTGGAAAAAGGTTGATAAATATCTCTTATATTTTTTACCAAAATCAACTCTACAGTTAGGCTGTATATTGTGGGGTGGGATAATTTTCAACCAACAAAACTAAAGTAAGTCATAAAAGTCTGGTTTCACTTATTAAAGTAATTTCATGTTGTACAAAGTAAATACTGCTCTCATTAGATAACTAGTTTGAAGATATTAAAAAAATTAGTGAAGTTAATTATTTATAATAAATCAGTGTTGGCTTCGCTAAAATATCTTTATTAATCATATGCATCAAATAAAATTACCCCTTTTATGGGAAAACATGTACAATCAATAAGGATATTTTAGAGAAAACATATAAACTTGAGTGACAAAGTGAATTGAAGTCATATATTTAATATTAAAGTACATCTCTTATTTAGCTTTTATGTTAAAGATAAGAGGGAGCATATTTTAGGAGTTTTGTGTTTGGGAGTGCAGAAACTGTGGAGCAAGGTATTAAAACTCGAACCGGGCATTGAACCGATCGGGGTACTGGGTTAAGGGTCAGTGGGTCAGACCAGGACCAAACCGGTGAGAAATTGAAAATTTTAGACTTATAGTATGAAATTCTAAAGAAAAAATTAAAAAAAAAATTGTTTTTAAAATACCAACCCGGACCGGTTTACTGGCCGGTTCGCCGGTTCCCGAGCCTGACCGGCCGTCCGGTCCGAGTTCAATAAGCATGGTGTGGAGGTGAACAAGCACCGGCTTTGACTCTGGCGACGACCATATAGTAATAAAAAGGAAAGAAGGAAGGATGGGTGGCATACGTAAGGGAGGATGCTGAATATTTAAGAAGCAAAGCATGAAAGGTCATGGGTAGTTCGTGAACTTAAAATTGCAATCAGATAAGACACGACTGAGTAATCAGAGAAAAAGAAGAAGTAAAGCCTTTAGGCTTTAGCATTCACTGTTCAAATCAGATATCCCGTGACATCATCCTTCTCAATCGTCTTTTATCACCTCACGTTCCTCTCTCCTGCTTTTACAGTTACAACACACCATTCAATTTCGCTCATCCTTCTTTTTCAATGTCTGTTGTATATTATTGCATCAAATAATTACAATTTTATAACACTTCAATTTTGGATTTCTTCAAATTCTAATATGGGACTTTTTCTACAACTCCAACCACCACTTGGTCAATATTAGTTTGCTCAAACACACACAAAACTGTGTGTAATCATGTGAACAAAGGGGCTTTCATTTTGCTATTCAGTCCCCAGAATTATTGATGAATGATCCCAATATAATAATCAGTCAAATTCTTTTGAATATACAAATTAATCCCGGGCGGAAGCAGAATGTAATTGACAAATTCAAAACATTATATGGATGCATTTATATTTTTGTAAAAGGTTAAGGTGTAAAAATACCTATAAACTTTTCTCAAAAGTGCATCCAACACCATAAACTTTTTTTAGGTGCAAAAATATCCATGAACTTCTCAAAATAGGGCAAAAATGTCAAACCGTTAATTGGTACTAACGTCCGTTTTGTGGGACCCACAATTTTATTTTTTGAGGTGCAAAAATACCCATGAACTTTTCTAAAAAGTGCACCCAACACCATAAATTTTTGAAAAGTTTATGGGCATTTTTGCACCCATGGTGTTGGGTGCACTTTTTAGAAAAGTTCATGGGTATTTTTGCTCCTCAAAAAATAAAATTGTGGGTCCCACAAAACGGACATTTGTACCAATTAACGGTTTGACATTTTTGCCCCATTTTGAGAAATTCATGGGTATTTTTACACCTAAAAAAAATCTATAGTGTTGGATACATTTTTGAGAAAAGTTCATGGGTATTTTTGCACCTTAACCCTTTATAAATAAAAATAAAAGCAATTGGGTCCTTTATTGAAAATTTGAAAACGTCTCCTTCACGTCACGGATTTTCACGTCATTAGAGATCACAAGCTGCCCCAAAAAAGCAACGGTACAAGAGAGGGAAACTTGGCGGCATTTTGGAAAATCATATTCATATCAATCACCTACTTCTTCAATTGAACAATGCTCAAGCTCTGGTAATCAATTGTATCCAAAGGCTCACGCTCGAGCTCCAAGCTCCATTTCCGGTTCGATTCCAACTTCGAACATGACCTCCAAAGAGTCCAGTTCTGCTGCTTCAACCGATAGTAAAATCAAACGAGTTCTTACTCATGGCGGTAAATACGTACAGTACAATGTTTATGGGAATTTGTTCGAGGTCTCCTCCAAGTACGTCCCTCCCATTCGCCCGATCGGTCGAGGCGCTTACGGTATCGTTTGGTAAGTTTTTCGCCCTTTAGAGTTTGATTTAGCTTTATCCTGGACCTGATTACCAGCTCTGGATTTTGAGTTCTATTAAGCTATTATACAGGCGATGATAATAGTCGGGATGTATAGGTTTGATATTTGTAGTGGAAGTTGTTGCTCATGTATCGAAATGGATTTTGCGGAACATTAGAAATTTGGACATAAGGAAAACAAAAATGCTTGAACATCTCAGAAAAAGTTGGTAAAATCTGGCTTCTTAATGAATGGAACGGACTTCAATCAAGTGTGGATTTTCTTGTCAGGTTCGAAGGCTTTTTATTTTCTGCCTCGTGGTTGTATCAGACATAGAATTGAGGAGTTTTAGCCATATCCGGTTCACCATTTATTTGTTCATAACAACAGTCCTTTCTTTTCAGTGCTGCTGTCAACTCAGATACGCATGAGGAAGTTGCCATCAAGAAGATTGGTAATGCATTCGACAACATAATTGATGCTAAGAGGACATTGAGAGAAATTAAGCTCCTTCGCTACATGGACCATGAAAATGTCAGCATTCTTTTCTCCTTCTCATCCACTACCCCGATAATATGGTTCTTCTTGAGGTTCTGAGTAGTCATTTTGACGCAATTGTTTTATTAGCTTATATTTATCATTGAATGTTTTCCTTCTCTGATGCTTGTTGAAACTACTCAAAAAATCATCAACCAGACACTATAATTTAGCATTTCAAAGATTGAGCAGGCAAAAAAAAAAAAAAAACACGATGACCTCAGCAAGTTCCTAACCTCCTGTGATTCTCTTTACTACGGATCCTTTAAGGTGCAGAGTCAAATACAGTGCCTTTTTTAAAGTGTGTGTGTGAGAGAGGGAGGGAGAGAGTGACATAAATGATAAGTCTAATAGAATCAATTTTGTCTTTTCACTCTTTCCATCATTGTTCATTACCGTTCTTTCCTTAAGATTATTTTACTGGTTTTACACTTTATGGCATACAAACTGTCAAACTCTTCTCTTTTACTATATATGCCGTGGGAAACTTGAGCAAAGTTCTGCTTCAAGTTTACCTGATTTAGAGTACTAATAAATCAGGCTGCTCTTTCGGGGTGAATAATTTCATATTTTATTGAAAAGACCTTGAAACTTACTTAGCAGTTTCGGAAAAACTATCTCTTCATGCAGTCACATAAAATTTCAATAATCTAATGTATTAACTTAGATTTTCTCAGACCTGAACAGGAAAGAGTCAGAGGTTTCATCAATTTCTCTGAGCTTGGATTCTAGTCACTCTATGTACTCGTGCATCTCTTGAAATTATTGCCCATCTCTCGCCTTTTGGATTAGATTCTTGAATTTTCTATCATCTTTCACAGATCATTGCCATCAAGGATATAATAAGACCGCCCAAGAAGGAGACCTTCAATGATGTATACATAGTTTATGAATTGATGGATACTGATCTTCAACAGATAATTCGTTCTGACCAATCTCTTACTGATGACCATTGTCAGGTTAGGCTGCATTGATTTTTTAAAATTTTAATTGCATGTCTTTAACTTCTACTGGCAAGCCTTTCCTGCTAATATGTTCTAAGTGCATCTAGCTTGTGTTACTCTACAGCACGAATATAATCATTCTACTCTTGTATATTTGCAGTTGTTGGTTGGGACACTCAACTAAAAAGGGTTAATGTTTGTATATCTTCATAAAATTGGGATAGAGTATGACTGATTCTTTATAAATCATACAGATAGAGAATCTATAAAAATGATGTCATTAATGACTTTTACTTTTACATATTTTCTTTAGATTCCATTAGAGAGTAATAGATTTTAACTTGAACTATTATGATTATTGATTTGGTTAAACTCATGTTGAGGTAATATTCCTTTATTGGGAAGTTTTAGAACTTTAGAACCTGGATGAGATAAATAGATCATACTGCATGTAAAATCTCCTTTTTCCCCCTGAAAAAAGAGGATTAGTTTTATGAGAAACAAGTCAGCAACAGTCCCCGCCTCACTATAGATTCACTTCATAAGTATTAAATCTTGAATTATGCTTTTTCTCAAGTTTGAAGCTATGCAAGGGATTGATTTTTGTAAGTTCTGCAGTACTTTCTATACCAGCTGTTACGGGGTCTGAAATATGTGCATTCAGCTAACGTGTTGCACCGTGATCTTAAACCCAGTAATTTACTTCTGAATTCGAATTGTGACCTTAAAATTGGGGACTTCGGCTTGGCAAGGACAACAACTGAAACTGATTTCATGACAGAATATGTAGTCACTCGGTGGTACCGAGCCCCAGAACTGCTCCTCAATTGTTCAGAGTACACATCTGCAATTGATGTTTGGTCTGTTGGTTGCATCTTTGGTGAAATTATGACCAGAGAACCCCTGTTTCCTGGAAAGGATTATGTTCATCAACTAAGGCTTATAACAGAGGTATAATACAGCGCTTCCATATGAAGTTGTAGTCTAATACTTACTAGAATGAATTACCTAGTTCTGGTACTAGCTTACTGATCAAGTGGTAGTTAACCAATAAGATCCTTATCTTGCTTAAGGAGTTGGTCAATACCCGCAAAGCTTCCTTACTAAGGGGATTTACTTGTGAAAGCAAAATAAATCTTTGAGGCTGAATTTGTTTTGAAATAATGCCTAGCACTCAGTCTCTTCAACCTTGCAACATGTGCTCAAGGCCCCGCTAGTTGAAGCTTTGCATTTCTATTGTTTGCTTTTTCTGCCTATTCTCTCTTTGGAATCCTCAACTTTAACACAACTTATTAGAATAATTGGATTATCATAGTTTCTGGTTTACAAAAGAATTTTACATCATTGCCTGGAAAAAACTTTATATTTGCCCAGAACTGGCATCGCCATACTGAAACAAAAGGTCAGGCCCTTCTATGATTCTTCCTGTTTCTTGTTTACCTTCCTGTTCCAACCGTTATGGTTGATGAATTCAAACTAGTATTAGGCTAATTACTCACTTTGAATGATGTTACTGTTAAGAGAATGCAAGGAGTGTATAAGAATATATAATGCCTGATTTTATAATTCCATACCTGCTACTAGTAACCCTCACACATTCTGTTCACCTTTTGCTTAAAAGTTAATAGGGTCTCCTGACGATGCCAGCCTGGGATTTCTCCGAAGTGAAAATGCCAGAAGATATGTTAGACAACTTCCACAATGCAGGAAGCAAAAATTCTCCGCCAGATTCCCTAATATGTCTCCCGAGGCATTGGATCTTCTTGAAAAAATGCTCATCTTTGATCCCAACAAACGCATTACAGGTATTCCAGAAGAATTTAAGTTTCAACTTGAAACACATCTTTGTTTTTTTCTCGCTGAATATAATTTCCTTTATCTATTTGATATTTAAATGCTACGCTCACGTATTTGCAGTTGATGAAGCAGTGAGTCACCCATATCTTTCATCACTTCATGACATGAATGATGAGCCAGTCTGTCCAAGGTCATTCAGTTTCGATTTTGAGCAGCCAATATGCACTGAAGAGCAAATCAAGGAGCTCATCTGGAGGGAATCAGTGAAGTTCAATCCTGATCCAGCGCATCATTAGAAAATTCTCACGTGTCTGTATAAATATATTGAGATAAACTTCTTTCGCCTTAGACACATTGCCTCTCCACGGCATCCGGATGTATTGCTAGGAATAGAATTCGACCTCTTTTCCCTGTAATTTAGCCATAAACCAACTTGGACATGAAGGGAAGTTTCTTCAGGAAGATGGACGAACACTACAATCCTGTTGGATATGATAGACATCTATACAAGTTATATAAGCTATTGTATTATATTGAGTCTGGTTAAGGAGGGAGAGGCCTTCGGGGAGCATTACAGGATAGCAGAAACTCTGGATTGATCATGGCGTGTTCTTCCTAGTATCTGACAATAATCGTGGGAAGCTGTTTTCCAAATTCCAATCTCATCATTTAGTTCTCGCTCCATTTGTTTGTTTTAAAGTTCTCTAAATCGGTTCATTGATATGAAGTTCGAGTAACAGTGAAACTAGTACAGCTGGACTAAGACTAACTATGAAAATGCTTTTCGGCGAAATTTCTCTGGCAGTTCACGACAAGACCATCTAACACAGCGTTCTGATGAAAAAGATTGTCTGCATACTATTATATATTTGTTTTTATTCTACACTTGCTAAATGACAAAAAAAAAAAATTGAATTTCACACATAGGTGGTGAAATGAAACAGAAATGCCTATTCATAATTGACTTTGACCTTTTTCATTGTTTTAAGTTGTACTCGTCCAGAAAATTTTTGCTCTGGTGGTACCGATCATGCCACACCCTGTACCGGAAATGAATCATTCCTCTTATACTGTCACAATTCACAAATGCCTTCTTCCATAAGTACATGTTTGAACTTGGAAATCATCGATTGGCAAGCGGTCCTCCGGGAAGGTACAAGCCCCAACGCTGTATGATCCCTGGTCTTGTAACAGATTACATGGTACAGGAATTACATCACTTGAAATGCCAGAAACATCCGTGCAAGTCCATGGAACTTTCTCAGCCTTCTTTGCTAGTTCAATTGTCACATTGGAAATGCAGATTCCAGTAAAAGGGTCTCCAGAAATACCCTCCAATCTTGCAGCCATTGTCACATTCTGAGCTACCATATCACGATAGTTAATGTTCTGAATCACAGGCAATGCATTAGGATCAAACTTATCATCAGCATGAGATCCATAATTCCCAGTCATCCAGAATGCCCATTTCATAGTGTTCATAATCATCCTTCTCACATATATGTCCTTCACGTACCCTCCTCTTCCTACAGCAGTTTTGATCCTCACACCTGATTCTGAATCAATGGCTACTATGTCCTCTGCCCTCACATCTTGAATCCCACCAGACATTTCGCTCCCTAATGCAATCACAGCACTGGTTGGTGAAATACAAGTGAGTCTTCTGATCACTAGCTGCCTTGTTGGCATTCCAAAAGCTATACCATATTCATCCCAACCACTCTTCACAGCCACACAATCATCCCCAGAAACTATGTAACAGTCCTCAATTCGCGTGTTTGTGCACGAATCTGCATCAAAAGCATGGATCTTTGTCAGTGTTGCTACTGAGTAACTAGATTTGTTGTATAAATCTGTTATATAAAGAATGGGTTTTTCTGCTTTTTGGTTCCAGTAAGCTCTCTTCGTTCAGTATCGAAGAACTGGGAGATTTACTAACATGAAAACTTACCAGGGTTGATCCCATCAGTATTTGGAGATGTCACAGGTGCAAGAATAGTGATGCCTTGGACGACAACGTTGCTGCATTCATTATTTTAAATCAGAAAGACTGAATTTTTTTCCTTTTGGTGATAGAAAAAAAAGACTGAAATGTCAAAAACAGACCTGCTGTACACAGGATGAACATTCCATGAAGGAGAATTAACCAGAGTGAGATTAGATATCTGGATATTACCCGAATACATTATCTCAATCAAATAAGGCCTGGTATATTGAAGTTGATTCTTGTGGAATTTTTGCCACCACAGGTCACCCTGTCCATCAATCGTACCATTGTCCCCTGAAATCAAATTTGAACTCAATAAATCAGAAGTTGTTAATTTTCTTTTGGAGTCATCACCAGAAGATGAGTTCATTAATTAATTAATTACCAGTTATGATCACATCTGTGAGATTGGTTCCAAATATTAGACTGCTAAACCTTCCACCTTGGGTGTCCCTTCCTCGACCATAAGATGGCAAGGGATCAATCACAGGCCAGTCATTTTCATCCTGATACCAAAATTCAAATTCCAACAACAGATTCAAGCACTTTGAAAAAGTATATGCTCTTAAACATATATATATATATATATTTAGCATTTGCATATATGGAGCTACAAAACTGAACCTGAGAGGCAAGTAGTACAGCATCCTTATGAAGGAACAAAGTGAAGTGGCTAGTGAGATTGAAACTCCCAGTCAACCATCTTCCCGGAGGAACAAAAAGTTGAGAGCCACCATATTGACTCAGATGATCTATGGCTGCTTGAAACGCTTTAGTGTTCAAAGTAGTTCCATCGCCTACTCCTCCAAATTCAGTCAGCGACGCACTGTAAGCTCTGCAACTCATGGCATCGTGCTGGAAATAATGCAGTTCCCGAGCCCTACGGCTCTCCACTACATTAAGGTTTGGTAAAGCAACCAGAAAAACCAGCAGTGATAATAAGCCCATAACCTGCAAAATTTCAAATTTCACCAGTTATTTCCTGAGTGTCCAATGGTATATAGAGAGAAGGGAAAAGATCAAAAGAACCCAGTCCGGTTTTGCAACTATTGAATCCACAGCAAGAACGGATCATCGAATGGGTATTGGTAGGGAAAGAGAGCATGTACCTGAGATTTTGTAGGTCTGGGAGCCATTGTGAGATGGAAGTTGAGGTATTGGTGTTGGGTTTACATGGGAAAAATGTGTAGGGTGTTTATATTAGCCTCCTAGAGTACTAATATTTTTTAGTAGTTTTGTCGCCCCACACGTCCTTATTGTGATCGACATGTGATATCAGGAAGGTGAATGCTAGGGCAAGTAAAATTGTGGGACTTCCTTATATTCTAATACTCCCTCCATTCGTAGTTACAAAGTCCTTTTAGCTGCACTGTGGTGTTCAACAAAATAGTTAAAATTGATTAAAAGTATTAATTGTGTAGGAAATTTATTTTTTCCTCAAAGATACCCTCTATTTATGAATGTGTAAGAGAGAGTAATAATGATTAAAAATTGATAAAAGAGCATCAATGGAAAAATGATTACGCGAGAGGATAAAAGCAATGAGAAAGAATACAAGTCTAAATCAACATTTTAATTAACGCAACATGTGAAATTAATTTAGGGTAAAATTGGAAAAATATATCACTCTGATCCTATTTATAAGTCCATTTTAACTAAGTCTCACATGCCAAAGAGAGATAGTTAACTCATTGATTATGGGGTAAATTTTCAACTATGCCTTCATTTATGAATAAGTACTTTTCAACTCTATCTATCTTTAAATTATTTCTTTATTGGTATAATAAATAGGGGCAAAATTGTCACAATCTCATTTACTATATTGAAACTAAATTTATGAATAGGATCAAATTTTTTAGTTAAGAAAAACTTATAAATAGAATCAGAGTGATATTTATTAGTTAGGCAAACTCAAATAGAACCTTATAAAAAGAGATAAATTAATTGAAAAAAAATGAGCCCTGAAGAGTAATTGAAAGAATCACACCCTAAAAGTTAACTAGTAGAGTTAAAAAGCTCAGAGTCGTATGAGGCCATGCTTTAAGGTAACATTCAACGTGTGAAGATTGATTTCACCATTTTGATATCAGTGCTTCGCTGGTTGTTCTTGATGGCCAATGAATTGGCCACTTAAGAGAGTCGGCAAATCCCACTAAATGAAATGGTTGGGTGAAGTGGTGCACTATGTGTCCTTCATTGGTGGGCAAAGAGTCATCATTATGTAATACTATCTCCGGTCTTAATTATAAGATAAAGTTGATTTTTTTTAGAGAAATTAAAAAAGTCAATTAAATTACTTTAGAGTGTTTTTATTTTTATTTTTTTCTCCAAACTAATTAATTTGACTAATAAATTAATATATAATCTAAGGATACTAAAAATATAAACACTCTAAAGTAATTTAATTAGTTTTCTTAATTTCTCTAAAAAATCAATTTTATCTCATAATTAAAATCGGAAGTATATATTTTATTGAATTGAGATGAGATGTAATTGCATATCAAATATGAATGGTCCACAATGAAGTCACGGGATTGCTTGTCGGATTATTTAGCCCGTGACCATTTTATTTTGTTTTCACTGAAATTAAGACCAAAAAAATAAAATTTAAGACATCAAGCCATACACTGTGCCCTACCTCAATAATAATAATTATCGATCATAATTGAGGTCAGTCTACATCAAAGGCTTCTCATTTTGGGATCTAATTAATTATTAATGATGCAGTCCCTATGGCATATTATATTAAGTGGCATTTGCTTATATTATTATCCTCTACGCTATCTTTCACCTGGTGGTGAGTCAATTGCAACAATTATTTATTTCATTAATCTTTTAATCTTTTAATATAAGCATATTTTATTATTTTATTTCAATATCATGTTTGGTTTACCATAGATATATACGATAATATTTTATTATTTTACATGCCAATTCTTATTTTTACCTCTCAATAACTTCATTCCATTCCATTCATATCCTTTTTCTCAAACAATCAAAACAGGGATCTCATTTATTTACACTTATAATTTGATGCAGTTTTTCCTACTCAATGGTTAACAACGGAACAAGTGATGGATTGTTTTGATATATAATTGATTTCTCTTGTTGATGTTTAGGAGAAACAGACAACAATACTATATATACAATCGAGGATATATACGTCCTGGGTTAAATCAAAACAAGAATGTAAAATGATACTTCTGTTATAAAAGTACATGTGATAAGAGAGAAGATTGATAGAATCCAGAGAAAAGATTATAGAATTTCTAGAGAGAAGTTCTCATTCAGTTCAACTGAAACAATCGATTACAGCCCTTTATATAGAATCAGAAATCTAACCCTGGTTGCCTGACCATGGTTATATTTAACTCTGGTTACATGACCATAGTTACTTTATATCTTCTTTATGTCCTTGTCTTCTTTTGCTTTTGCTTTGTGTCATGTCTTCTTTTCTTCTTTATGTCAAGTTGACTGGAAGATTAATATGAGTCAATGGACATCCACATATTTAATATTCATAACACTCCCCTTTGGATGTCCATTATGAATGTGCATCATTAAAAACTTTAACTAGGAAAAACCCAGTGGGATAAAAACCTAGTCAAAGAAAAGAGTACATCATTCATTGATACACCGTCGAGTGCTGCCTCATTAAAAACCTTTCTAGGAAAACCCAGTGGGACAAAACCTAGATAAGGGAAAAAGAGTACAGCGTGTATCGACTCCCCCTCTTGATAATATCAGTTGAAATCTTTGAATCTCCGAAGGCCAATATCATGAACAAGTTTTTCAAAGATTGTACCTGGGAGTGACTTGATGAATAAATATGCTAGATTTTCACTTGAACTGATTTGCTGGATTAATATGAAACGGTTGTTTTCATTATGCTCATTATTTCTTATTCTCTTCCATTAGAGTCATATCAATCCATATGATCTGTCAAGTAGGTAGTTAATGGCCATTCATCAAAAACGACGTACAGGTATCGTTCCTAGTTAAACGACGAAAGAAGTAGAAGAAGGAAATAATACACACACACATACACTACTATAATATCTGCCCGGCCGTTATCTTTTTATATTTTTGGTATTATATCTGCCCGTTATCTTAATAAGCTTTCACTTTCCTGGCCCAAAAAAAAAAAAAAGCTTTCACTTTCAAAACACTGGCGATTGCCCGCAAGTTACAAAAATTACACTGATCAATCAATATCAATACATATTATAAAATATAAAACTAGAATTTCTTTTTTTTGTTAAGCACAGTTATTATTGGAAGTAATCTTATTTAAGACACTGTTAGACACTAAAACCAAGCGCAATAAAGTATAGAGAATGGGTTTTGTGTGGTTGGCAGAAAAAACAGAACAACCGGGTTTTGTTGGCCAGGATTGTGGGTTTTTTGGGTAATGATTCTGAGATTTTAATAACTAGCTATATAACTCACATTAATTTTTGTTTGAATATATAAAAAACCAGCCTCATTAAGTCTTGGAGATTTATTTACATATATGTTTTTATAATCGCAAACTTGTTGATAATTAATCTATATCACAACTTTTTACATTACATGACATTTTATAACAATTACGTGGATCTTTGTGAATTCATTCATAACTTGACAATCATTTAACTTATTATATATTGTATTTTTTATTGGTGTCAATAATTTTCTCACAGCTTTTTTTTATTTGATCAAAGGTATTCCAAACTACTTTGGACGTGAGAATTTTTGTATCTTCTCCTTGTTGAAGTGAAGTCATTTACCATCAGTTAAATAGCTCAGCTCGTTGGTTTTTTCCCTTTAAAATTGCCTGTGTGAGTAACTCTAATATGAGTTGTTCCTTATGTGATTCATGAAAGCACGACGCGTCACAAAGTTATTTACATGATTTAAATTTAATGTGAGGTGGACTCACTTTAAAAAAAATAATTATGGGAAGCTACCCTTTTGTTTATTTTTAACTTATCACCGGTGAGGGAGTGTTAGAACTCATCAAGAAAGAAACACTTGAATTAGTGCATAAGTTATTGCATGATAATAATTGAGATCAACGCTAAAGAATAAAGAGCAGAATATATATAAAAATCATGATAGTAGAAGATTCTCAGCAAAATTGGAGGATAAAAAAACAAAAACTAGCACTTAATTTCTGCACTATGGGAATCTGCAACCCAATATAATCAGCCTAATTTGGTAAAGCAAAACAGTAAAGAATATATTTCAACCTAATGGATGGCTGAAACTAGCTGGAGAGAGAAAATTATTGGAAAGAAAAAAAAGGGAATCATATTGGAAGTGATGAAAGATAGATAGATAGCTGAAACTGATGATGAAGTGATTAAGCTGACTAGCTAGGTGCAGAGATTCTTCTTCGCATGGCATTATATATAAATATGAGAGACTTATCGCTGACACACCAGTCTCCTCAACAACTCTAATCAATGTTATTAAACCTGGATCGGTCATTGAACCGGTTGGGTTACTGGGTCAACGGTCATAAGTCAAACTGGAACTAACCCGATGAGGAAGTAAAAATTTCATAGTCATTAATATGAAATCATAAAGAAAATAAAAAAAATCAATTTAAAAAAAAAATTGAACTGGGTTTATGCCTGGACCAAACTAATTTACCAATCGATTTATTAGTTTTCGGGCCACATTGGTTGGTTCGAAATTTAATAACACTGACTCTCACTGAAATCTAAGCAAACATGGTGTCCCTACCCTCTTTCTTGTGTTTCTATTAATGTTTTCTGCCATTTCTTCAGACTTATCAGATGCATACAAACATTGAAGCAGACAAACTTACGAATGTTTTATTTCTCAGTCCATTAGCTAGTCTTTAAATCAGTAATTATATACTGTGACATGTACACACACACGCGCAGGCTAACCAATTCAAACATTGTATTATGAAACAAGTCGAAAAAAAGAACCTAATCCTAAAAGACTAATTTATTAATCGTCTTATGAGACTACTTTGTGGGTGGTGCTCTCTTTGAATATTGGAGTTGAGGGATCCAAGCCCTTATAAGAGCACACTTCACTTGGCTTCTTGCCAATCAGGCCCCACCACAAGTAGCTCTCTCCAAATGACTGACTCTTGATGAAAACAACCTGTGGAACAAATCTTAATTGAAGAGAGAGCTCAATCCCAAAAAACCTATCCATTAAGAGGAATAACCCCTTGCATTTAAACCCCACCACACTTGTAAAGCTTGTCGGTGTTAGACTCATAACACATTATAATACACCAAGCTATAATCCAGAAGCTATCTAAGTAAATTTGAGCGCAACCATACCCATACGTCTGACAATACGATACACACACTGATGATGACAAGTGTGATTAAGTGAAACGCAAGCTCTTTGTTTTCCCCATAGTTTTCTTATGAAAAAATATGTATACAAGCTAGGGAACGTACATATTATGGTCACTTGTCACTTTGCTTAAATATCAAGTATACGTGCCTATAGTAGATCGATGAGACTCTTTGATGAACTTGTGAAAAGATATTCTTTGCTTCTTTTCTCCCTTGTTTTTTTTAAGTTTCATTTTTTGCCAGAACGTTCCCTTTCCATTGTACGCTTGCGATTCATTCACATGCAAATGTTGGGGTGTGTGTCTGTATGGAATGAAAAAAGGTTACGTATTTATGGTTAAATTATTAGTGAGACGACCTTATAATTAAGGAAATATATATATAAGGAAAAATTCTAGAAAAATACAATTGAAAATGGGAAAAGATAAATTAGTGTTGCCTGAATTTATCAAATCTCATATCAGAACTAAAGTAGGAATCTAGGATTTCTAATTCTAATCAAATGACCAAATTATCTTGAATTAAGTTGTGAAACATGAAAATGAAGTCATTAATGTAAAATCTGATATTGTTAATATAGATATAGATGTTGTTATTAACTTCTGAAACTTGTTCCAAACATGAAAGTAAAGTCATTATATTAATATAAAATATGATGTTGTTAATATAGATATAGATATTGTTATTGACTCTTGAAACTTGTACTCTCAAAATTATCCATAGTTTTTGGGATAAAGTTGTCAAACATGAAAATAAAGTTGTTAATGTAAAATTTGATGTTGTTAATATAGATACAAATGTTGTTATTAACCCTGAAACTTGTGCCTTCAATTCAGGGCATTTGGCTAGAATTGGAAATCCTAAGTTCCTACTTCAATTCTGACTTGAGATTTAATAAATTCGCAACACCAATTTATCTTTTTCTATTTTTAATTATATTTTAATAATGGTACTATAAAAGTAATATCTTTATCCAAGATTTAGAAACAAAATCCCTTCAAGGTAAAATTGAAAGTAGTCCTCTTCCAATTTCATCCATCTCATCCAAAATAACCTTAAGACAGACGAATACAATCTCTCCAAGGTAAAATGTTTTCTGCTATCATCAACAGGTAGTGATTAAACATCATTGTACATTAATTATACACACATACACTTTGGTTTAAGTATTTCAGTAATTATTTTACTTTTAATGAACCAGATATTTATAACCCTGCAAGGAACCAGTAATTAAACAGTTATTTAAATAAAAGACAACAACATTTTAATTTATGCGAAAATTATAAGAGTTCCTGTATCCCACATTAAATCAAGATATATAATACATGAAAATAGATATAGATCAGAAAAAAGGATCTGAAAAATCCCAGCCCCAATATACAAGTTAAATCTCTGCAGTCAAATGTATAGTACAAGTGAGAAGTCAAATTTTGGAGATAGCAGATTATTCCTATAGAATTAATTATTAGATTGAGTGTTTGAAATAACTTATTTTTAAAAAATAAGTATTTATTACATAAGTCGACTTGGTTGATAAATTTACTCTTTAACTCTATATATAATCATTAATCACAGCCAGAATTTAATTCCAGATTAATTAAGAAAAGGGAAAGCGCAGGAAAGAGTTGGGAATTAATTTATTGTGGTTATTTAATTAAGGTTCCACTCGCAGATTATTCCCCATGTCCAGCGTTGTACACTTGTCGCAGACAAGAATCATAAACCGAAAGCATTAATTTCAGCAACAAATAATACATACACACTTGATCACTGAAAGAACGAAACATACGAAAATACAGCATGCTTATTTAGCAGCCCGTTAGTCAAATGAGCTCAAGTGCAAACGATGCGAAAAGATAAGCAATACGAATTAAAACACAAATATATATGGCTTTCATTACTAATATATGTTGTGAGTACAGAGCTAGAGAGAACTATCCTGAGAAAGCAGACACTTGGATATAATAAGATTTATTGCAGCTAGCTAACAGCTTGGAACGGTAAAGCTAAAGATCCACACCGAAATTAAAGACTTGTATTTTTTTGTCTGACTGATATTCTAACAACACACATCGATCATCTTCTTAAAACAAGCACGAGAGGACACGATTACAAATCCCTTATTTTGACAAGCTTTTCTTATCCTAAGATTAGGCGCGCGCGCGCATATATATACATATGGCTGTGAATTTGTGAGTACAATATCCCAGAAGCCGCAGTATATATATATATATTGAGAGAAAAATAAATATGAGATCACTTATCTCCAAACAAGTATCCAAGAGAGGAATCTCCTCCAGGAACTGATTTGACTTTGGTAGATGGACGATCCTGAAAGGGTAATTAAAAAAGAATTAAGAGATAATGATGATAATTAAGGTTGAAAATTAAATAGAATATATATTAAGGAAGGAGATGAATAATGAGATGAAAACTCACGGTGGGGAAGGTGCCAACATGGTGGCCCTGAGCTCGAGAAAAAGCATGGGAGACATGTTGTGGATTTTGGCTGGAAGAAGGAGAAAGAGCCATAGTCTGATCTGTGTAATTAGAGGGCATATCAATCCCATATGGTGGAAGTGACGACACTGTACATGTCTTTGATTTCTCCTTTGCCTCTTCCTCTGACCCAAACAGATACCCTAATGAACTTTGTCCTCCCCCATAGCTTCCCCCTCGCTTCGTCTTACCTTCTCGATCCATTCAATTCACAAGATCTCTCTCTCTCTCTCTCTCTGCAAATATTATATGTAACCCTAACATATATATAATCTTATTCCTCTCTCTTTGTGAAACGAAATGGGTGTTAATGACAGTACACCATACCTAATCCCTCATTATTGACAGTAAAACTTTCACTGTTGCTATGAATATATGTGTGGAAGAATTAATTTTAACTTCTTATGCGTTGGAAGTAAAAGATATATTTTAAGAATTATTCTTATCTTTTAAATATAAGATATAATTTTTATATTTATCATTATTTTTTAAGTTATCCCTATTCAAATTTTCTTAATAATAATCAAGAGGGGAAGGAATAAAGAAATTAAAAAAAATAATTAGAATATTTTATAAAATATATGTCATATTAATTATTTATTTTTTTTATTTTAATTAAATTAAATAAATATATCTTATTTATACATAGATGAGGAACATTACACGTTTCATCATGGCGCACACAGTTCATGAGTCCTTTCAATTCGTCCTTAAAAATTTAAGCAAGAAGTGACGCTTTTCCCACTTGGGGAAAATGAACAGAAATTAATTAGCCCTGGCCCCCTTTTTATTTGTTGTCCCTTCCAAATCTAATTAGCTAGCTAGTGGGAGGTACACTTGGTAGGGAGGAAGAGAAATTTATAAGGAAACATATTAGCAACAAGGATTCGTGCCCTTCAATTATAGATTTCCCTTTGTATTTGTCTAAGGCTGTAAGAATAATTTTATCAGCAAAGCCTTTTTTTTTTTTTTTTTTTTGTAAGTAGCGTCTAATAAAATAAGTTTTAGAAGAGATAAAAATATTAATAATAATAAATAATTTAAAATAGTATAGATTCATTAAGATCGTTAAATTCATTAAACGTCTGTTAGTTTTTATTTTAAATTGGTCTTGATGAATTTAAAAGACATTTGATGAAATTTAACAGTTTTAGTGAATATGAGCTATTTTAAATTGTTTATTATTGATATTTTTATCTTTTTTAAAATTTATTTGTGTCAGATGCTCTTTAAAGAAAACTTTGTTGATAAAATTACACTTTAACCTTTTTTCTAAAATTATAAAGTATATACCCCCTCCCGTCCTTATTATAAGATATAATTAAGGGAGTTGATTTTGGTCCTAAGTTCAAAACATAGTTTTTATGTTTATTAATATTTTCTTAATTTACCCGAATTGATGCTCCCTCAATAATAATCAAAGAACAAGGGAAGAGGGGAATTGAGGAAGATGATTAGGGTGTTTTAAAAAATACATGTCATATTAACTAACTTAATTAATTTCCTTAATCTAATCAAACGAGGTAAATAAATCTAATATTAAAGACATGGGGGAGTATGTATTTTTAATCTAATTTTGTACATTATTTCATGCCTAAAGATCAAGGACTTGGCTTCCCTCCTCTACCACTTCCCATCCTTTTCCCTTCTTTTTCTTTTTCCACCACTAGATTAAGATTTCAATGGTTTAGATGTATCATATTATAGAAATATTATTATAATTTTATTTTAAAAATACAAAAATAATTGTAACAGTTCAAATTTATTTTGCATCTAGTATCATTAAAAAAAATTTGTATCTCTTAAGATAAAATTATGATAATATTTTTATAATATGATAAATCTGAATCGTTAATCTAACAGTGAAAAAGAAAAAAAGGATTGGAATTGGTAGAGGAGAGAAGTGGAATCCAAAGATCAAACGGTAGGCAGAAAGAGCTCGAGTTCTTCGTATTATCCAATATATGCATAGCTAGGGATCTAGCTGTGGACTTGAATGTTAATTAATAAATGGATTTTTATCCTTTGGTAGAAGCACTGTTGGTTCTCATTTTAGCCCGCTAATTAAAAAAGTATAACTGATACATAATTATAGAGCTAGCCCCCACACACGAAATGAAGTTTATATTTTTCTTATTGTTGAGTTGCTTTTTCAGTTTATAATAACTACATTTTCACTGCATGTGTTGATACTTATATCCCAAAGTGGTAAATGTCATATGAAACCATGAAGCATCATGCCTATTATTTTCATTTATTTCTTGCATTGAGTTAATTAATCTATCAACTGAGTTATTGTTTTAGCTGAAGTTGACCAATGATCAGGTCACGTCCCGATCAGCAGACTCATTAATTATTTCATTCAAATAATTTTGATGGTTTAGCTTCAATAATTAACATCGAATGCTACTTAATTAACTTAATAAAAGAAAATCTTTCTTGACCTTGTCTATATATATGTCATAACGCTAAATAATCACATCTTGGTTAAAATAATTTTTAATTGGATAAAATTTTATACCAATGTACAAATATAACATTATACTACATCCAATCATAAATATAAGACTTAATTAATTTTTTTTGGAGATATTAAAAAAGCTAAATAAGTTACTTAATCATATCATATGTTGTGTGTGGTTAAATTATATATTAGTTTATAAGTCACACAGATTAGTTTGAAGAAAAAATGAAAAATACAAATATTTTAAAATAATTTAATTAATTGATTTAATCTCTAAAAAAACCAATTGCGTCTTATATTTAGTATAGGAGGTAGTATATATTGTGATTAATAATTGGATCCTTTATCTGTTGATTTATTTTTGTTAAATATATAGATCCCTTGAAGTTTTCATGTCATTAAATCCATTTCAATGGCTTAAATTAAATAAACCCCCAAATGTTGCATGGTTGTGTGGTGCTTTGCCCCATTAAAACATGCAGCTTTGCCAATGAGGTTTGGTACAGTTGGTTAAGGTCTTGCCACCTCAATCACAAGGGAGTGTGTTCGAACCCTCTGATCAATGGAGAGACTTCATTGGTAGGCGATCTCGTAAGTCCCTTGTAAGCTCTCGAAGAGCCCTGGGGCCGTGCCCTGACCTTGGTAGGGGACTGGTGCCGAACCTATCTAAACTTTTTACTATAAAAAAAAACATGCAGCTTTATTTTTCTCTATGTAACATATACTTTTCATATCTGATCTAATTTTTAAATTATGTTTATGCATATATATACTAACATGTTTTATCATAGTAGCTTTAATTTGTACGCAACAATGATGATCAATTTGAAGTCTCCGAAGTTCGTAGCGTGAGCGATCACTATATATATATGTATATATGATACAATAAATTGAAAAGAAAAAAATCGAAAAGCATCCTATGGTCATTTTAAAAAGGAAATTAAAACATTGGTTTTCAATTGATGTTGATATCCTTTCTTTTCTTTTAGTGTGTGTTCGGCCACCCCAAAAACCATGGTTTCATAATCCTGATTCCGTAAATTGAGATAAAACTCCTCTCACATACTTATCTCGTAAACTGTAAAAGCTATTCTCTAAAAATTAATCCGAACACATAATGTGCTCCGATTCCTTGGGTTAAATTCTTCTTCTGGTATCAAGACGTACAGGTGAACTTTTGTTTTTTTGACCTTAATATCGTGCGACTCGGAACCAAAGGGTTTATTAAGAAGAACAAGGGAGTTAACTAATAATTAATTAAGCTAGGACTGAAGCCGTAGCGCGAAAGTCAGAATTGAATTGAGCATGTCGCATGAAAAAAGTTGAAGTAAATAATTACATATATATATGTGAAACTGTCTAATCTGTCGGAACTGGATGATGTGGAATGGGGCCTAAATGGCATTATTGAGGTAGCTGATTAGAGGGGTTAGAGCTTAAATATAGGGTTTAATTATTAAGGAATGAGCAGTGGCTCCAATATCTGAGAAGATAGAGCACGCTACAAAGTGTGAATATAATAACAGGGACCCAACTACTTACTTATTCAGGTAGAGGGATAAGATTATCAGAAGGTTAAGGTGTAATTTTGTTTTGAAAGTTATCATTGTGAGGTAATTTTATTCTGAAAGTTTTTTTAAGAAGTAATTTTGTTCTGGAAGTATAAAAAAAGAAGTAATTTTGCCCTGATCATTAGTTGAGTAAATATGATAAGCTGACAGTCCATATTATTCCAAAGTTAGATTTAAAACTTTTAGGGCAAATTCGCACATTAATAAAAAAATGATATGTAAATCGCGAGCTCAACATATTTAGTCAACTAACAATTAAAACTAATTAAGATAACAATCAGAGCAAAATTATTTCCTTTTTGATACTTCCAAAGTGAAATTACCCCATGAAAATCTTTCAGGACATCATTATTTATCAGTGACAACTTCCGAAACAAATTTATCCCTAACCGAATCAGAAGACCATATGCAGCAAAGAGTTGGGCTGGCCAGGTTATCGCTAGGCCTAGAGAACCAATCACACATGATGCTCGTTTGGGATAGTTTATTGTTGGGTAACAAGTGCTTATAAATCATAATTTACCGTATACGAGTTAAATATGTGAGAAAAATTTTATCTCAACTTACATAATAAAGATTTATTATAAAAAATAAATGAATTCAAACACACACATATATATATATATATATATAATCAAATCAGTGTCTTTGCCAGTTCATATATCCTGTGTGTGGGCGCCCTAGGGTTCGCTGGTGTATGAGTCCAACTTTACAGATGAGCCACTGGGATGATTCTGATTCAGTGATTCTATTGCCTGTCCTAATGATCGATCAATGTACTAGCTGACTTCTCTCAAAGACTGACACGTGCAGGTCATGACTCGTCACTGACCCATGAGATTATCAGTGTCTTGTCAATGGTACTATTCAAAGAAAGGAAGGTGGAAGAGTTCCTACCACCAACCGCCCTCCAGCGTCTCTGTATATTTTATAGTACAAAAAAGGGGATCGATTGACCGGTTCAACCGATAATTAGTAAATGGTCCAATGTAGTTCATCCATTAGGTTGTGAATCGATTTGAGCCGGTTAAAATCAATGGTTTAACTGGTTGGATTGGTTTTATTTTTTTATTCTTCTAATTATTATCTCACATTATCTTTTAGAGGAAAATAAAAGGTTGAAGACCAAAATAAAGAGAAAAGTAGATAAAGAGTAAAAAAATAGAAGATGATGATGAAATTATTTAAAGGAATATAATAATTATAGGAAAGAATATATCATTATATAAGTATAGGCATCATAATTAATACTAATAAATTTTGAACATTTTTTTTAAAGATCTTCATTTTTATTTATAAAAGTTTAAAAATATATTAATATATATATATATATATATTGTCACTAATAAATTGTAATATTTTAATATGATCGGTCCAACTACCAGTTAGACCCCGATTGACCCATTGACCCTTGAATCTGTACCGTGACCGGTTTATTGCCCAATTCAATTTTTTGTTCCTTGATATATTTTTATAAAGTTAAATAACTAATTTATTAGGATTAAAAAAATTAGTTAAATTAGTTATTTTGTAATAATATGGATTGTTTTTCATAAAATATCCTATTTAATCATGACTCTTATTATTGCAAACCCCTTATCATAATATAATGTATTAAATCAATATGCATAGTTAAAAGGGTTAAGATGCAATTTGAGCAACAAAGTTTTTGGTTATGAGTATCTAACACAATTAAATTTTGAAAAGCATAAAAATTGACATAATCTTTTAAAATGATACAATAATTTTAACAATTCTATTTAATTGGCCCAAACGTCTATTATAAAGCTAAAGGGAAAATAAGTAGGTCCCATATAAAAAAAGTAACAGTCGTTTAGATCAATTTAATGGACGTGCTAAAATTACATTATTTTTAAAAGACTGTGTCTGCTTTTACATCCTTTAAAACCTAATTGTGTTAGACATTTATAACAAAAAATTTCATTGCTAAAATTACACTTAATCTAGTTGAAAACAAAATTCATAAATTTCGGAAGCAAATGAATCAAGGTTTATATTTATGACTAACAAAGTAAATCTATATTAAGTAGAGCATATATTTAAGATAAGAAGCAGCTCACAAGAAAAAGGAAGAAAGTTGAATAATGAAGCAAGGGGTGGAGGCAAAACCTTAAAGAAGGCATTGTTTAACCCTACTAACAACAGACATGTACTAACCCATAAATTTTTGTTGCCAGCATGATCTAACCCATAATTAGCTATTCAAGAAGGGTCTTGAATTCAAAAGCAGACTTGATTAATGTGTACCATCTTTGTTGGGACGGCGTATGTATTGGTACTATTAAAGGAATAAAGTTGGTGTAGGAAAAATTAGGGGGGACTGATATATTGGGGTGAATCTATGTTCGGATCATGTTCAAAGTTTTAATATAGTGTCCACATAATTATTAGATTATTAGAACCTAATTGTGATTTGCACAGCAGATTACCAGAACAAGAAAGATTGTAGGAAAGAAAAGATTGCTAGAGAACTCAATAACAGAGGTGAGGAATAACTAAAGGAGACACCTCCTATTTATAGTGGTTTAGGGTGGCCACTAATTAGGAAACGTGTGCACTTCTTCTTGCCCTCCAAGACAGTAATTAAATTGATTGATTCTTAATTAATTTCCTAATTATGGTGACTTGTTCCTTAATTAACAATCTCATAATTATTACTAAATTATTCCCCAATCTGCAATTAATCTTGATTTTATTCTTATTTAATTATGATATAAGTAGCATAATCAAATAGTCCGACCCATCAAAAAATGACTTTAACCCAAAGTCTAACGGTTGGGATGGAGGTGTCATTTCCTTTGGCCTCCCCCTAAAAATCATTCCTATGTGTGATTAACACCACGGAGAAAGATATATAAGCATCCTTAAAACATGAGAATCTCAAAATATTTCTTGAAATTAAATGACTTAATTTCTATAAAGTTATAAGAGACTTTGCATTCTGAAATTGAGTTTTTTATCCGAATGACAGAACGGCCTTCAATAAAATTGATTATCAATTTATTATTGACTTTTTTGTTGTCGTCATTTAATGAGTTAAAGTCCTTATTTATCAAATTGTTGTTGTCAATGATGTTTAAGGAGAAATTTCATTGAAGATAGTTGTCACAAATCTCAGACCAATTTCTATATATTCATAGTAATTAAATCATTTAGAAGTTCTTATTTGAATTAACATATTTTAGGATGATTTTTCTTTCATTCTGCCTTGATGTTATCTAAAGCTAGTAAGATGAGCCAGCTTGTCGGATTTGGGTTGAACCGCCATGGGTTGGCTACCCGTTAGATCGAGTGGAAAAGACCCACATCAATATAAATCGTGATTTTTCTTTTATTTTATTTTTAAATTTTTTCATACTGCATATAAACAAAATTTTTTAAAACAATATAATGAAATATTGTTTAAAAATAGTTATACCCTTAACTAAATTAAAAAAAAACCTAAATTGCTTTTTTGGGAAAAAAATTGAATTGCTTCGTCCTGTCTTCATGCCTTTGGTTAATTATAAATAATTTAAAGACAATCAGAGGGAGATACAAGTAGCAATGGGCATGGATTATCTGATTATCTCCGACCGTCCAACGTTTAGACAAATAGTCGAGGAGACTGAAAAGATTTGTTGGTTTATAGCTAAATGATTTTATGATGTCCATGTAAATATCACAAAACGAAAAAGTGAGACAGGGTGAATAAAGGGAAAATCCCTGATCAGTGCTGTGGATTTCAAAATTTCAGATCAATATGCTGTCTGTACGGATAAACAGTGCGAGAGGCGCCAAAATACGATTTTACCCTTCAGTCCTCATTCTCACCACTTCAGGATAACAACACGCTGCTCTTAATTAACAACTCCGGATTCTTGATTAATAACTCTCATTTCTTATTTCACAACTTCGTAATTTAAGTTCCGGGCCAATAACAACAACTCTTTTTTTATTAACAACACGCGGCTCTTACTTAACAACTCCGTATTTTTTATTAACAACTCCAATTTCATCTTTTTACTTTCACAATAACAACACCGGTCTTGTTATTAACAACACCATATTCTATATTAACAACTCTAATTTCTTGTTTCACAACTTCGTCATTTAAGTTTTAGGGCCAATAACAACACCTCTTTCTTTATTAACAACACCGTATTTTATATTAACAACACTATATTTTTGAGATGCGAATATGTGGAAGAATAAAACGGAGTTGTTAATAACAAGACTGGTGTTGTTATTGTGAAAATAAAAAGATGAAACTGGAGTTGTTAATCAAGAATACGGAGTTGTTAATCAAGAATTCGGAATTGTTAATTAAGAGGAGCGTGTTGTTATTCTGAAGTGGCAAGAATGAGGACTGAAGAGAAAAATCGTCTTTTGGCGCCCTCCGCACTATTCATCCATACTGATAGCAGACTGATCCAAAATTTTGGAATTCACAGCACTGATTAAAAATTTTCCGATTTCGGATATCTTTTTTTGAAATTTTTCCGTGAATAAAAGTCAAAATATTTGTTTTTTTTTTGGGTGTAGGTGTCATCCTTATTCTTTATATCCTTTCTCAATAATCACTCAAATCACCAGAGATATTCATACAAACTAGCAAAAATGTCTTGTCCGTCCATGAAACAGTGCACAATCCCAGATCTAGTATGTGTGTGTTTGTGATAGCGGTAGAAAAAATGACTTATTAAAAATGACTTAATAGAAAAGTCAGTTTTTATAATGTGATTTATGTTTGGATGAACGATTTATTTTTGGACAATAAGTGCTTATAAATCGTGATTTACGGTATACGAAGTAAATACGTGAGATAAAACTTATTTTTGATATCACTTATTTTTGGACAATAAGTCCTTATTACGCAAGTCGAGATAAAACTCTTATCACATACTTACCTCGTATACAGTGAATCAAGATTTATAAGCACTTATTGCCCAAAAATAAGCTATTCCAAACGAGCACGTTGTGAAGAGCTTATTTAATAAGTAGCTTATTCTACCCATAATGCAATTAAAATAAGCTAAACCAAACACTGTAAAAACATAACACATTTTTATTTAGGCTTATTGCCCAAAAATGTGCTTATTTCTGCCCAATAAGCTGAACGAAACACACTCTATATCAATATGGTGGTGTGGGCATGAATTATCTTATTATCTCCAACATTTAGACAAATAATAAAGGAGACTGATAAAAATATTTTTAGTTTATAGCTAAATGATTTTATTTTTTTGAATGAAAAACTGGAATACAAACCTATAAACTAGGTTACATAGGAAAACCATTCCCAAGAGGGAACGACAAAACAACAATCAACCATGATCAACGACCACCTTCTGAAAGGAAGGTGGTGGTTGATCAAGGATAACCAAATTTTCGGTAATGCTATGAGCTAACCTTGCCAACAAATCAGCAAGGGTATTATCCTCTCTAGGAATAAAATGCAAAAGAACTTGCCAATCCTTAGATAGCCAAAGTCTCGCATCCTCTATCACATCCCTAAACGGGTAATCCTTATCAGATCCTCTCGTGAGAAGGTTTATAGCTTCCAGACAGTTTGTGAATATAATGACCTTCTTCAAATTCCGATTCCAACAGATTTGGAGACCATGAATAATTGCAATAATCTCAGCCACCACAGGAGGAACGTGAATAATCCGACTAATGTACCTACACAACCATCTACCGTCTTCATCCTTAATCGCTTCGGCGCAACCCGACATGCCTGAGTGTAATACTGACCCATATGTTTCCAGAGTAACAAATCCTGGTCTTCCCCTCATAGCATCTCCCTCCACAACAATGTTACGATAGTAAAAACCACAGTTGTTGGATAGATTGAGATCTTCACTGGCTCTGAACAAACTTAAGTATCCATTTTAGTGTCCCAACTCTTCCGCATTCCCAAACAGCTTAGAGCAATAAGCAACCCAGATATCCCAGCAGACATACCCGAACAGGATTGGCCAGCTAACTTTATTAGTGAAGTTTCTTCCAGCATCATTTCTGAGGTTCCATTGTATCCCCTCCAAACCATGAAGATTAGAGAACTTAGTCCACAAAACAGGTTTAATTAGGGAAATCCACCTCTCCTTTGCATTAGTACAGTCTCTTAGCAGGTGCATCAAATCCTCATCCTCATTGCATCTGAAAGGACAATCTGTATTCTCTAATAAGCCTCTATGTTGTCTAAGCCTAGCCGTGTGAATTTTCCCATGAGTAGCAAACCACATAAAAGATTTGATCTTCTCTGGTACCTTCTACTTCCACAGCAACTTCCAAAATGCTTGGTTCTGATTCTGGGGACCTGCAAAATAGAAACGATATGCAGAACTAACAGAGAACTTACCATCAGTAGCTGGAAGCCATAAATGCTTATCCTCTCCCCTCTCCTCAGAAGGAGGATTAACGCTTGTAATCCGCTCGATGATTGGCCACTGAAACCACTGACTTAGCTTGCGTATATCCCACTCGCCCTACGAATTCACATAATTTTGAATTTTATCATTTATGTCTATAAAGATCTCCGAACCAGGGAACAATTCTATCAAGGGTCTATTTAAAGCAGACCAATTATCATACCAGAATGAGGCCTTCGCACCATCTCCAATTTTAATCTTCACACCTTTTTGAAATTTTTCCCATATCGCACAAATGCCCCTCCATGTATACGAAGCAACTTTACGAGGTAACGGACCATTCAATTGATCCCATTTATACTTGCTCCTAAGTACTCTCGTCTATAAGGCATCCTTATTGGTAAGGAGATGCCAGCACAATTTCATAATGAAGGCTTCGTTCTGCTTACACATATCCCGAGTGCCAAGCCCTCCTTCTTTCTTATCTTTCTTAACCTGATCCCAAGATATAAGATGTAACTTCCGTTGATCATCCCTCTTATCCCATAAGAAGCTTCTGCTCTTCTTTTCAATATCTCTCAGGATTCCTCTTGGCAACAACATGGTCTGCATATGATAAGCTGGAAAAGCAGCTAAAACAGATTTAATGAGAGTGATTATTCCTGCCATATTCAAACATCCTCTCTTCCAGCCTGTTAGTCTCTTTTGCGTCTTCTCCAAGATATGATTGAACAGAATCCTGGAAACCCTTTTATGAATCAAGGGAATGCCAAGATATTTACCCAAATCCCCAGTTAATGGAACCCCCATAGCTTTGCTAAGTTCATACGCTCTGTTGAAATGAACATTCTTAGAGAAACAAAACCTCGTCTTTCTCTTATTAACTTTCTGGCCAGAGACATCACAAAATTTCTGAAAACATCCCAACATTTGATCTATCTGATCGTGCGATGCCTCTCCAAATAAAATTAGATCATCAGCAAAGAAAAGATGAGAGATGGGAGGACCTCCTCTATTAAATTAGACATCAGCAGAATGAAGAAAAAATTGACTTTCAGTCACCGCCTACAAAACGTAAAAGTGAGATAGGCGGTGACTGAAAGTCAAAGTCTTTGTTTTTTTTGGTGTAGGTGTCATCCTTATTCTTTATATCATTTCTCAATAATCACTCAAATCACCAGAGTTATTCATACAAACTAGTAAAAATGTCTTGTTCATCCATCAAACCGTACACAATCGCATATCTATTATATTAATATGGTGGTATGTGTCAACACCTATTTCCATCTCGATAATCAAAGAATAATAAAGTCAAAATTCTATTGGCATACAGAAAAATATAATTATACTGATAAAAATATTCGTTTACAATTCCGATATTGTTCATTGATGAAATACAAAAAATACAACGGAAGTTTTAATATTTATAAATTTCATCAAAATATCACAAAATAGACTAATTATGACCACGATCTTGTCCTCGCCTCGAGACACGTGCCGTTCACTTTCCAACGTCTATGTCTTTTCTCTTTGCCCCACTGGTACCCGCTGAGGTGTTTATTTAAAAATAGGGTGAGATTCCGAAGAATCCTCGTAGAGACATAATATCATTCATAGAGAATGCGAAAAGTAAATATAACATGCACCAAGGTATGCACAAATTAATAAACAATATAAACACATCATTGTCATGTATACATGAGTAGGGCCTAGCCCCACAATCTACACCTGTTGGTCATCCGCCAACTCCCAGTGTAAGTGCACACTGGTACAAACAGCCTCTCTCTAGGCAATTCATGTTAATTAATAAAGTGCATTTACAAACAATGGCATCCACACAATCATATAACTATGACATAATGTATGAAGGGTAATGTCCCTACCTCAAAGCTTTATAATCCTCTATTTAATGGTGTCTCGTAAAGCGTGTTGTTCTGGCTCTCGTCTCGGTCCTAAAATATTAAATATATAAGAAATAGGTCATAACCTATCCAAATAACATTTTAGACTCTTCTATAGTATTTCTTATGGTTATATTAGTCTATGGTGAAAATTTACTAAAATGCCCCCGGGACCCCGGCCCAGCCCCACGTACCCAGCTCAATGGCACGTTTTCCTAAAATTTTGACTAAGGCTATTCTAACTTATTTTCGCCCAAGGAATCCATTTCCGGGCTCGAAATCGCCAAATTAGCTGCCAAATTATGAAAATACCCTTGGCAGCCCCTATTTAGGGATTTAAGTGGCGTTTTCGTAATTATGCTTTTTCGGCCTCTACTGAAAAAGTGTCAAACTGTAACCCCACCTATTTTTACCCACTGAATCAAATGGAACCATTTATTTTATGAAAATCCAACTCCTATCATCTGAAACAGTGCCGGCCAAAATATTTCAAGAAAAATGGAAAAAAATGAAGTTTTGTGTTTTAACTTCCAAAACTTATACTTTTCCACTTGTAATTCTTGGTTAACTCATTCAAACACTTCTTAATCATGATTTAAAGGATTTTGGGCAGCATAACCCCTTAGGGTTATAGCTTTTCAAATTTCATAACTCAACCAAGAAACTTGAAAAGTCAAAAAATGTCACTAACAACTACACCACCACCACAAGAGAGCAAGTTTAAGAAATTACCTTCTTGCTTCCAAACTTAGCACCTTAACTCCTTCTCTTCCTTGGAGCCTTATCTTGCTAAACACATGAATACATAAAGAAAAGAATCTTAGAGGAAGTGTTACACAAAAATATGTAACCAAATCACTAAGTCAACACCTACTTATCTTAATCTTCTTCCTCATTCTCTCTAAGTCTTCAAGAACTCTTCAAAACTCTCTCCCTCTCTTCTCTTGTTGTAAGTGACGAAAATGAAGGCAAGAGAAAGAGGATGATGCTTCATAAATTTTCTCCATGCATTCTACTCCATTGATCTCATCAATAGTTGAGATCACAACACCTAACACGCACACCATTCCTCTCCTCATACCTCCAACCATACTCTTTACTTTATGCCATACTCTCATATCTTTATGCCATGCCTTCTCATCACTTGTTTTCAATTAGGTTTGACTAACTTTTCCCTTAATCAGCCTAAAAAAACATGCTCCCCTTCTCATGATTCAACCAAACCAATTTCTCTCCCAACTAACCAAACTAGCACTCAATTAGGGGTGGAAACAGTCCAGGCCAGGCCAGGCTTGTGCCTTAACAGGCCTGGCCTGTTAAGGCACAAAACGGCCTGAGCCTGGCCTGTGGCCTGTTGGAGACTTTTTATTAGGCCTAAGCCTGGCCTGTATATAGGCCTGGCCTGGCCTGTGGCTTGTTAAGGAGGCCTGAATTTGTGAAAGATTTTAAACATCCTAAACAGGCCGAAAACAGGCCTAGTTACATTTTTTTGGATAAAAGATACCATAGCAATCAAAATAACAATCCAAATGAGGAGAGGAATTTTAGTCCAAAAGCTCAAGTGCCTTCCTCCAAATAAGTGTCCTTAGCAAATCTGAATCGCTCTGGATCTGTCATCACACACATGTACATGTATATATTCAATTAGACAGTACATTCAGAGACATCAATATTAATTTTGGATTGATCACATGTTATTAAATGCAGAGACCCTAACCGTTTGCAAACTGGTACTCAAGTCAGTCAAGTGTTCTTGTTTCCTTTTCCCATCGCTTCCACCTTCTCATCTATAATATAAATATATAGTCACAACCAAACATTATTAAATTAATTTGCAATTCAATGCAGAGAAACAAGTCGATCATTGTACTTATGTATATTTATGTACTATACAAACCTTAGCCCTGTTCAAAGCCAGAGTAAGGATGCAGTAAAGAAGATGAAAACAAGCAAGCATGAAGATAAATATATGCAGCTGATGAATCCTATCTGACGACACAAATGCTACTTTTCCCTGCCATAGTCACGCACATCCCCACTTTAATTACCTTTATTAATTAATTAAACAACAATATCATCAGTGCAGAGGCTACCTCCTCTAGATCGCTTCTAAACCAACTTTGTTTGTGCATGATATATTGATAGCATTAAAACCATATCATCAGTGAAACCTATGCTTCTTGCAATGAATCCAGCAATAATTTATTTTCAAAATCCATTGCTACACGGGGGAAATATTCCAAAAAGCTGAAACAAGATATCCAAAAAATTATGACTCCAGACTTTGGAATTACTTAGGACAATAGCCTATCTGAATTTGAACCACCATAAAGATCATCTCCAGCAACAAAATAACAAATAAACAAGATAACCAAATACAGAATAAACAAAATAAAAGCCATGAATCCTTGAATCAGAGCACATTTCAACAGAACCAAAACGCAAGAACGGGAATAAAGTTTTGAAGCCTTGAACAGAGCATATTTCAATAATAAATAAACAAAATAAAATCATCAAATACTTACCTTGACGAGCGACGGCTGACTGCGAGTCTGCGAGTGAGAGACGACAGAGAGAGGAGTGTTAAGGGAAGGGCCGATCCTCGACGGCGGATCGAGACACAACGGAGAGAGGAGGGTTGCGGGAAGGAGCGATCTTCGACGGCGGACTGATCGATGACGGCGAGAGCAGGGCTAAAGGAAGGACTGATGGTTGATGGCGGACTGAGAGCTAACTGAGAGAAGAAGGCTGTAGGAAGCACCGACGGTCGACGGCACAGTGAGAGACGACGGAGAGAGGAGACGCGTCACAGTAGAGCTATGGTGGGAGTTGCGACAGATCCAAAGAAGGAATGAGAATGAGATATAATTCATTTAGAAATTAGGGCTCACTTCGGTAACTAGGAAAGAGGGAGTGGCATAGGTGTAATTATGGAGGTATTGGAATTTTTTTTTAAAAAAAAAGCCCTTAACAAGCTCAGGCCGGCCTGACAGGCCTGTCAGTAGGCCTTGGCCTGGCCTGTTAAGGTAAACTGGCTTTCAGATCAGCCTTGGCCTGGCCTTTTAGCCTGACAGGCCAGGCCTGATCAGGCCTCTAACAGGCCAGGCCACAGGCCCCTGTTAGGCGGCCTGGCCTGTTTCCACCCCTACACTCAATGTAGCATACCATTTCATCATTATTTGTCCATGTAACATTATTTTAATGCAATTTGACATGTGCTCATACAAATCCATTATAATTTAATCCCCTCCTTATATGTTCATGACACTTGACATTTTAATAACATTAATCAATTTCTAACACATTTTATTTTCAATTTTCGGAATAATGCCAATTCTGGCAGATTTTCTGCCTTAACTTTGAAAAATCATAACTAATTTTCTAGACATCATTTTGGAGTGATTTCAAAGGCTATGGAACCCTTATTGAATTTAGTTTCAAGGAAAAATATGAAATTTTACTAGCTGAGATCATATTATTCCCAGATTTTAAATCTTTGACCGCTGCTCTAGAAACTTTTCAGATTTTCTAGGCTAACTTCAAAAATTTATATCTTTTTGTACATAGCTTTAATTGATTCGTATGACCTATCAAATTAAAGCTTAAGATGTCTACTTTCATCCTATAAAATTTCATAATTTTTGCTCATCATTTGGTCTTCCAAAACCACATGACAAACTCACTACCTCGTAGGTGATTTCACTGAAAACACTATTCAACTTTCAATTTTCAATATTTAATTCATTTGGTCTTAAATATTCACATTTTTATTGAATTACACAAATAATTACAATATATTTTTTGTGAATATAAAATTTGGGATGTTACAGTATGGGCATGGATTATCTTAATGTCTCCAACATTTAGACAAATAATTAAGGAGACAGATAAAGTGCATGTTTGGAAACACTTATTTTTTGGATATAAGTGCTTATTACGTAAGTCAAGATAAAACTCCTCTTATATACTGTGAATCACAATTTATAAGTACTTATTATCTAAAAATAAACTATTCCAAATGAACGGAAAAAAATTTTGGTTTATAGCTAAATAATTTTATAACGTACATGTAAATATCACAAAACGTAAAAGTGAGATAGGGGTGAATAAAAGTCAAAATCCTTTTTTTTTCCGGCGTAGGTGTCATCCTTATTCTTTATGTCATTGCCCAGTACTCACTCAAATCACCATAGATATTCATATAAACTAGCAAAAATGTCTTGTCCTTCCATCAAACGGTACACAATCACATATCTATGATATCAACGTGGTGGTATGGGCATGGATTATCTTATTATCTCCAACGTTTAGACAAATAATTGAGGAGACTGATAAAAATTTTTGGTTTATAGCTAAATGATTTTATGATATGGATGTAAATATCAAAACGTAAAAGTTACATAGGGGTGAATAAAAGTCAAAATCTTTTTTTTTTTTTTTGGTGTAGGTGTTATCCTTATTCTTTACATCTTTTCTCAATAATCACTCAAATCATCATAGATATTCATCAAGACTAGAAACAATACACGACCCCATATCTCTTATATCAACATGGTGGTTTTCAACGAGGAAATAGGAACTCTGGACACATATAACTTGGATTTGCCTTTTGGTTAATCAGTTGTTAAATCACTTAGCAACATATGCCTCGGTCCTCAGCTCAAAGGGAAACTAATTGTACAAACTCTCCTTTAGCTTCTCTGAAAATATTTTTGCCCATTGAGTGTTAGATCCCTGATTGAATATTTGACCAGAATCGTTAATATAATGCTCTTGCTGGATAAGACCCAAGAATTTAAAACTTTTTCCCGGCTCTTCTTAACTCTTGCCTTTTCTTTTCCACTTTAGTAGTGTTCAAATCCAGCCAAAACTTCAAACTGTGGTAAAAGGTAAGTTGCAGGACTTTCTAGAGTTAACTTGCTCATATCAGTGGAACTGATCACATCTCTGCTCTTATATTTTCACCACTACCACCACATCAGTTGAAGGAGAGGAGGGTTTGGCATTTTTACAGATTTTTAGAAAAAAAACAGTACCAGTTTTTTACAACCCCACCACCTATCAAGTTTTATAGATTGGGTTGGTTACCTATATTACCGGCTCTACCCATCCCTCTTTGATATTTAAAGCTGTGAACCGAGACTCGTCAAAGTCTCAACTATGAGAGCCCAACTGTTTAGGTGAAGCGTACTCATCCCTCATCTTTTATTTATTTTTTAATTTTATTTTATTTATCCCTCTCTCATTCCTTTTTTTCCCTCTAGTGCAACGAGCTTAATAAATAAATAAATCTCCTCACCGCCACTTGGAAGTCATAAGTCCAAATGGACAAGGTTTTGGGCCGCTACGAACTTTTGTCAGGGCATCATGCGAGGAGACCATTGCGAATCTATTTACACCAATAAATAATTGCCAGGCCGAAAATGATACGGAGTATTAGGGAAGTTTTTTTCCTTCTTATTTCTGGGCCATGAAGAAAAATCGTGAACTGCATAGAATATTTGTAGCCAGTGAGTTACCTATACATATAATTTGCCGAATAATATTCTGTGTGGTTTAATAAAACTTTACATATATTGGCCAAAAAAAAAAAAAACTTTACATATATCCCCCATAATTTTAGTGCTAGTATATAACAAGGACGAAACATTGATGCATATAATGTTAAGATAGGCTGATATCTTTGACTTACGTATGCTACCCACGAGATGAGTACGTATGTAGTCTCTCTTGATGCATCAAAGTCAAACAATTGGGTGGCCCCCCCCCCCCCCCCCCCCCCCCCCCGCTCCTTTTATTAGATGTCATGGGTATGTTTATAAGATATCTTTTAAATTGTCTAAATATTTAATGTTTCTTTTTATTTATATCTTTAATTAATCATATGTCTCTCTTCTCATTTTTTTTCAACTCATTTTCTCTCTTTATTTTTTCACTCATTCTCTCTCCCACCCACCCTATTTATAAATAAAGATGTTTTTTTGAAAATGAGTTATATTTTTTTTACATATTTATTGTCTTTAATTAATTTTAACTAACTTTTTTATCTATATAATTCAGTTACTAATATGTTATAAACAGAAACAGCAGGGTTGTCTAGTCCTTCAAAGGTTTATCAAAATGCTACGTCCATGTCCTCTCTAATATGAGCTGTTGCCCGTTTGGCATTACAATATGCCAATAATTTATTAGTACATAGTTTAATAGCATTAACCAAACAAGTTGATTCTAGTAGAAGGGATTAGTCCCTCCTCCCAGTGTAGTGAATCCATATATGAATTTTTATTAGAAGAGGTGTCACACTTAAATTATGCTTAGACAAAGAGAAAAGTGATACGCAAATAAAGAAATACTAAAAAGTAAAACTTCTACAAAAAAATTTATTACGTCTGGGAATTTTCCTCTTGATACTTTTTCTCTCATAATTTTTGTTTTATTACAATGTGACCAGGTTCGAACCCGGGAGGGGTGGGGGGAGGAAGTGCTTAAGAATACTTCAATGATGACCATTACGCTTAGTAGTGCTGGTTTTTTCTCCCACAATTTTCCTCAATCCAAACATATAAGAATAGTGTCCATTTGGAGGTGTCGCTGCGCCGAGGAAAAAAGTTTAATAGCTATGTCTCTCCCACATGGCAAATGGAAAGATAATTCAGGAACATTCTTTTTTTTTTTTTGAATGATAACTGGAATTCAATAACCTTTAGAAGGGTTACAATAAAAACTCGTTCCTAATAGGAAACGCAAAAAGCCAATCAATCTTGATCAGCAACCGCCTCCATAAAAGGAGGTGGTGGGTGATCAAGAATAACAAAATTCATAGTCATGCCATGAGCTAACCCCGCCATATAATTAGCAAGAGTATTATCCTCTCTAAATACAAAACTAAGAAAAACTTGCCAATCCTTAGATAGCCAAAGTCTCGAATCCTTTATCACGTCCCTGAACGGGTGATCCTCAACAGAGCCTCTTATGAGAAGGTTTATGGCCTCTAGACAGTCTGTGAAGACAATAATGTTCTTTAAATTCCGGTTCCAGCATATTTGTAATCCTTGAATAATTGCAATGATCTCCGCCACCATAGGAGGCACGTGAATAATCCGGCTGATATACCCACAAATCCATCCACCGTGTTGGTCCTTGATCGCTCCAGCGTAGCCTGCCATGCCTGACTCCAGTACCGATCCATCTGTCTCTAGAGTAGCAAACCCCGGTCTTCTCGTCATACTAGTTCCTTCCTCAGCAATGTTATGATTGTAAAAACGACAATTGTTGGCAAAATCGAGATCTGAACTAGCTCTGAACAAAGTAGAATGACCATTTTGGTGTCTCATCCCTTGCTCATTCCCAAACAGCTTCGAACATCGATCAACACAGATATCCCAGCAGACATACCCAAACAGAATTGGCCAGCTAACTTTTGTAGTGAAATTCCTCCCTGCTTCATTCTTGAGGTTCCATTTTATCCATTCCAAACCTTGTAGATTAACAAATTTAACCCACAATACTAGTTTGATTAGGGAAATCCACCTCTCCTTTACGTTAGCACAATCTCTCA
Organism: Inga oerstediana; assembly: GCA_963210345.1. Lineage (NCBI taxonomy): Eukaryota > Viridiplantae > Streptophyta > Magnoliopsida > Fabales > Fabaceae > Inga > Inga oerstediana. The sequence goes on from OY723409.1 coordinate 56,400,697, forward strand.
GCAGGTGCATCAAATCCTCTTCCTCATTGCATCTAAACGAACAGCTTTCATTCTCTATCAAGCCCCTCTGTTGTCTTAACTTTGCCATATGAGCCTTCCCATGAGCAACAAGCCATATAAATGATTTGATTTTCTCTGGTACCTTCCAACTCCACAGCAATTTCCAAAACGCTTGATTCTGATTCTGGTTCTGGTTACCTGTAAAACAAAAGCGATATGCAGAACTAACAGAAAACTTACCATCGGCAGCTGGAACCCAGAAGTATTTATCCTCCCCCTCTCCTTATAGGGGGCTTTCACTAGTAATCTGCTCGATAATCGGCCACTACAACCAATGGCTTAACTTTGTTATATCCCACTCGCCCCACGGATTAACATATTCTTGAACTTTTTCATTGTTGTCCATAATCCCCTTTGAACCAGGAAAAAAGATCAACCAATGGTCTATTTAGGGCAGACGAATTATTGTACCAAAAAGAGGTCGTCGAGCCATTTCCAATCTTGAGTTTCACTCCTTCCTTGAATTTCTCCCATACCGAACAAATCCCCCTCCATGTATAAGAAGTAATCTGTCGAGGTATTGGTCCGTTCATCTTATCCCACTTATACTTGCTCCTGAGCACCCTCGTCCATAAGGCCTCCTTATTAGTTAGAATATGCCAGCACAATTTCATAATAAAGGCTTCATTTTGTTTGCACAAATCCCGGATGCCTAGCCCTCCTTCTTTCTTATCCCTCTTGATCTGCTCCCAAGATATAAGGCGGACCTTCGTTTGATCATCCCTCTCATCCCATTGGAAGCTTCTGCTTTTCTTTTCTAATTCTCTCATAATTCCTCTTGGAAGCAATATGGTCTGCATATGGTATATCGGAATAGCCGATAGCACTGATTTAATGAGGGTAACTCTTGCTGCCATATTCAAACAACCGCGCTTCCAACCTGATAATCTCTTTTGCGTCTTCTCCAGAATAGGGTTAAAAAGAACCCTGGAGACCCTTTTATGGACTAAGGGAATACCAAGATATTTACCTAAATCCCCTGTTAAGAGAACTCCCATAGTTCCGCTAAGATCATACGCTCTGTTGAAATGGACACTCTTAGAAAAACAGACTCTGGTCTTCCTTTAATTAACTTTCTGCCCGGAGACATCACAAAATTTCTGTTCAACCTAGCATTTGTTCCATCTGATCCCATGATGTTTCCCCAAAAAGAATTAAATCATCAGCGAAAAAAAGGTAAGAAAGAGGGGGACCTCCTCTATTAAGACGAATTGGTTTCCACAGACCCGTATTAACTATATCTTGAATAATATGACTAAGCCGCTCCATGCATAACGTGAAGATATAAGGGGAGAGGGGATCCCTTTGTCTGACTCCTCGAGAGGAAGTGAAAGTATTAGAAGCTTCCCTATTCCACAGCACCTGGAAGGATGGGCTCGATATACAAGCCATAATAAAGTCACATATTTTCCCTTTTTTGCTAATCGCCTGAAGAGTGTCATGTATGAACGGCCATTCTAGTCGATCATAAGCTTTTTCCAGATCTACCTTACAACCATCCAACTTTTCTTTCCCGTCTTAACTCTCATTGAGTAGATGACCTCCTGAGTAATAATTATGTTATCACTGCTTTGCCGCTCTGCAGTAAAGCTACATTGATGTTGTCCGACAAGTTTACCCATTGCCACCCGAAGCCGACAGCTAAGAATCTTGGTAATGATTTTGTAGCTCACATTACATAGGGAGATAGGCCTGAAATCCATAATAGTCTCTGGTATATCTGATTTAGGAATGAGCACAATGTTCGTATTATTAATGTCTATAACTTGGCTCGGATCCTGGGATATATCAGTCACCAATTCTACAATATGCTTTCCAATAACTGACCAATACTCTTGATAAAAAATCACTTGAATACTATCGGGGCCCGGAGCCTTGAAAGCCCCTAGCTCAAAAGTTGCTCTTTTTATCTCTTCTTGGGACACAGTTGCATTTATCTTGGATATTTCAGAGTCACTCAAGATTGGAAAATTAGTCTGGGTAACAGTTCTGCTAGAATTTTGAAGCCCACTTTAAAACAAGTCTTTATAGTAGTCGACAGCAAGGTTCTTGAGTTCCTCTTGATCAAAGACCCATTCCTCATTGTTCTTTTTCAACCCGTCAATCCTATTACGTCGTCTTCTGACAATTGCATTAGTATGGAAGAATTTACTATTTTGATCCCCCCACTTCAACCAATTACATCTCGATTTTTGGTACCAAATCAATTCTTCTTGAGCCAAAAGTTTATTATACTCTTTCCATAACTCATTTTTAGTTTGGAAAGAGTTTATTATACTCTTTCCAATAATCTTGCCAATCAGGAGAATAATAAGCAGACTGTGGAAAGAGGAAAATATGCTAGAATAAGTGTTGAAGTTGATTTAAATAAAAAGTTACAATCCAATTTTTTCCTTAGAAATCGGGTGTATACAGTGGAGTATGAAGGGTTTAATGCCATATGTTTTAAATGCAAGATGTATGGACACACAATGGATTCTTGTCAAGTGCAGTCGCAGGAGTCGAAAGCTATAACGTCGCCAGAAAAAACACAGAAGGAGGTAGAAGGTGGAGAAGGCGTTGAGAAACACCCGGTTATTTCCGTACCTGGCATATCAGTGGAGGAGGTGTACGAACCTTAGATACAGGCGAGATTGACATCCAGATCGCACCCTTCGCACCCCCAAGCCGCTGATCTGGACAGACATTACCAAGGCAAAACAGCTAATTCTCCTTGGAAAAGTAGGAAGGTTACTGACCGAATCGCTGGATCTAGGTTTGCAGTCCTGCAAAAACAAAATCCTCCTGTCCTGTCACAAGATTCATCAAAACAAAATAAGAAAAATAAAGGGATTGAGGTGCAGTAGAGGAGAAAGGAGAGTCAAATCCTACCTATAACTGGAAGTAAGGGAAGGAAATCAAAGAAATTAGATTATCTAATCTCCATCTTCAAGGTTGGGGACTGTAGCATGAAATCCGTGGAACTAGTGAGAGAGGAGATGAATGAGGCGGGCATATCAACTTCTGATCCGTTGGATGTGGGGAAGAAAGAGTCGACGGTTTTGAACCATGGGCTGAAGCAAGCCCAGCCAATGCAAGAAGACATTGGGCCGGTTCAAGCCCAAGAGAAAGAAGCCCCAACGCAAGAAGCTCAATCGATAGAACCCAAAGGACAATCACTGCAAAATCAAGATGGATCAGATCAAGGCCTACTGAAGGAACTCTCAAGACAAGAAATAAAGAAAAGGAAAGGGCTATTTTGGGAGAAATTGAAATGTAGAAAAAATAGCAATAGGGATGGCCTGAAAATTGCTTCTCCACAAACCAAAAAAAAGCAAACGAGGAGGAATCACAAATTAGTGTTTGGGTCTTCAACAATTAATGGATCATTTCATTTGGATTTATCCAACCAACCTAATTGCACTCAGAGCCTATCATTAGAGTCCATTGGAACAGTGAATCCAACAAGTGCACAGACGAGCATTCAACAGGATGAGGTTCTCTGTTTGCCTTCTACGAAACCACCTGAAATCAACACGGTTCAGCAAGCATCAAACATAAACCAAGACAGGGATGCAGAAATGAGGAGTAAGGCCGATACTCCAGATAAATTAGGAGAAGGAATCCTTGTTGACGTAGAAGTGATGCAAGTGGCTGAACTGAACCAACAATAGCGTCCTCTCAAGTCAGTCTTCCTTCTCTGAATTTTTTGTTTATGGATTATATGAATATATTATATTAGAACTACAGGGGTGCAGCGTCTAAAACCTTTCCTGGTAGAGTTAGGGATGTGATTAAAAATAATAACGTTAAGATTATGACTCTCATAGAAACTTGGGTCAGTGGCTTGAAGGCTAGTAGAATAATTAAGAGAATGGGGTTCAATACTTAGCTCTGGTTGGAAGCTACGGGATTTACTGGTGGCATCTAGTTGTTATGGAATAGTGAAGAGCTTTCTGTCCAGTATATTTCCTTTTCAACCCAAGCCATTCACACGAAAATTGCGGTGACTAAATAATCTAAGGAATTTGTGCTTTCATGTATTTATGCTGAACCGAATCAAATTCTCTGCCAAAATCTTTGGAATGAATTAGATGAATTGAGTAGTCTTGTCAATATACCGTGGATTGTTACAGGGGATTTTAATGCGTACTTATATAGTGAAAATAAATATAAGGGTTCTGGTTTAAATGTTAGATCCATGATGCACTTCCAAGATTAGGATTGTGTTTCCAAGTGCCAGCTCCTTGATATTGAAATCACTGGAGATAGATTTACCTGGGAACGCGGTGGGGTTAAAGAAAAAATTGATTGGGCATTGATGAACTTCGAATGGAACCTCTTATACCCGCTCACGAATGCTCATCATCTGCCTAAATTTGATTCTGATCATCGGCCTATCTTATTAAAAGTTAGGGAACATTCTTGCCGCTTCGTCGGCATCAGAAAGAGCCTCCCCGTCCGCCTCTGTTAGTCTTAGTCGCAGGCTCTGCTTCCCCCAAATTCCATCTCCATTTCTGTAATTTTCGGGCTTACAAGTTTCAGCTCCTTTCTTCCCGTCCTTTTATTTCAATCGCCTTCATTTCACTCTCTGTATTGTTTCATTTCAGTGTGAATTTATGCTCAATTTCTACTTCTCTTGGAGTGAAATTCTGTTTCGTTTTCTTTTTCCGCTAGCTCGATTATAATTCCGCAGTATATATATGCATTTAACCTGTTACCGAATGTGCTTTATATTTTATATGCGTGATATTGCAGAATCAACAATACACTCACTGTGATCTATATGCGTGGCCTTGCGCTCTTTGCCGCTAAAAAGAAATTCAAGCAATTCTAGAAGCTTAAAGGATCAAGATCATGCCGCGAGTTCCATTACCATTTCTTAGTTAATAGATTCTATTAGCTAGGGCAGGGGGTCAGGGGATGCTCAATCGCAAGTATATACAGTAAGTATTATAATAGAGAATAATTTGATGTTTGAAGCAGGTGTGATGGCGACTTCGCCTTAAAAGAAACAAGCGAACAATGAATTTAGCGAAGAGAAGCCAATTACAAAAGAGAACATTGACCCTGTTGTTACCTTTAGCAGACCCCCACCGTTTCCCCCAGTTCTTGGACCATTAGTCGCTCTTACACTGTTAGAAACGTGGTTCAATGGTGATACTGATGGTAATTCTTGAATCACATTATTCACAGGTGATCTGACAAACTAATTGCTTAACAATCAACACTTGCTGGTCTTACTTTTCCCTTCATGCTGTGTGTTACTTACTTACCATTAAAGAAAATCCTATAAATGTAAACTGCAATGTTGTATATGTAGCCGAACAATCGAGCCCCAATGCTCCAACACTTGATGTACCATTGTAGTATTGGGTTGACAAGGAGAGGTGCTATGAGTATGCTGTAAATTTGTGTTATCGTTTTCAGCACTATATGATGACTGCTTAAGAACCCTGCAAAATGGTAACCGTTATGAATATGAATTTGTATGGCCTTGTGGTGATTCTCTGGATTTTCTTTTACTGATTTTTTAAATCTCTCTGAATATAGCGCTTGAAAGGAAGTAGAAAGATATGAGAACGCTGACTTACACTCTGCTGCCTTTGGAAAGTCATCGAATAATGAAGTCACAGTCTTCAGCAGAGTCTTTTATTTATTTTTTTCACGAGGCAGAACACCACCGCATTGAAAAGAATAATTTGAAAGGGAAAAAAAAAACAAGAGTTTAATAGTCAGCTACTCCAATTGTGGATCTGAAACACAGCGTTGAAAAGAATAATATGAAAGGAAAAAAAACAAGAGTTTAATAGTCAGCTGCTCCAATTGTGGATCTGAAACACAGCGTTTGAATACTTGATTGAGACAATTTACCCTTGTGGACTTACCAGAACTATGCTTCCAGGTTTAATTGGCGATTCAATTAACACAATAGCCTTCCTGCATATGGTTTTGTGGTGAGACTATGGTGTTATCATAATGGAAAACTTTTTTTTTTTTTTTTAAGTATTGGGTTTGTTTTACTGTACTTGATAGTTAGCTTTTCTCCTTCATTTTTGAACTCGAAGAAGGTGCAGCCTGTGGTGAATGGGACCCTTGACCCTTTCCATTCTGCCATATATAAATATCGATCAATAATTTATATACTTTGTTTAAAACTGGTAAACAAAATATCACAGAACCGTAGTGAACAAGTATCTGAGAAGAAATAAGACCTAGATGCCAATTAGCGGTAGCAGTATATCCATCCCCCTCGCATATATGGCCAACGTTGAATTTCACATTCTGGCCCATGCTTGCAGTGAGCGTGTTTAAGAAGTTCATAACTTCCTGCAACATTCAGGGTAAGGTATAGAATATCTGGTTTAGCTAGAAAATGAGACGTAGATATACTTCTGGGTATAAGATAAATTCAATAGATATTAAGTACCCCTTTTCCATTGAAGGGTTTGAGAAAAGAGTAGTCGTCAAATTGAGCCTCCTTGGATATGATTTCACCCAGTCGTGTGAGATTCTTGTCATTGACGCATGCATAAAACTGCTTCACTTTTTGTGATGGAGACTCTGAAATTGGCGAAGAATCAGAGCCTATGTCTAAGGCCTGGGGTGAAATTCTGTGATTTTCCCAGAACAGATGTTGCGTTTTTGTTTTAAAACTGACATTATGCTGTGGTATATTCGTCTTGTCTATACCAAAATTGCAAGCTGTGTTGAAGGACAAAGACCTCAAGGTGAGCCTTTGAACGATGTTGCACTTAACAACCTGGCTTGCTGGTGTGGCGGTGCCTGAGAATTTGAGCAGTGTGTCCATTTTCGTACTGAAGCATTGCGATATGCAGTTACTGAGGATTCATTTATTGGTGCATATGTGGTTGAAGGGAGGAAAGGAATGATTGGTTTCTTCTAGCTTTAATCAAGGAATATGTGCCTGGTTTGTTTGGCTGGGTGTTTGTGACTTTGCATGAAATCCAAGAATATTATTATGTTTACTTCAATCCTTGTATCGATGTAATTGTTTGTTTCTTGGACGCTTAATCCTTCCAGTACAACAAAGTGAACAAACTGAATCATATTCATTGCTCCATATATAAATCTGTCCTTTGAAAAGTATATGTTACATAATGGGATGTAAAGTTTCAATATTTTCCTTTTGCGACCGGATTATGTTTTTTTAAACACATATGTATCCTCTTATTGGAAGTAATTCAGATTATGCGTTTTAATGAGACACAAAAGACTTTAGACCAAAAACTTGCAAAACTAACAAGAGTTTATCATGAAATTTTAAATTTTTCTTTCCATTTTTGCCCTTATACCACTTATTATCTCTGTGACAAATTTTCATCATTTGTTTTTCATATACTCTTTTTATAAATAAAAATATAATTGGAAAGAAAAGTATATATCTTACAATTTTATTACTTTTAACTATCATTTTAAACCATTTGATTGAGATAGTTGTTCCTTATAAGAAGAATTGAAGTGAGTATTAAGGAGGAAAGGAAAGTAGGAACATCGTATCCTTTGTCCTTTCATATGCTTTTCACTATCCCTTGCTTCTTTGCACCTTCGTTTCTCCTTGGGCCTATTACATTAGTGCCTTACCTCTTTTTCCACAAGACAATTTTAACTTAAGAGAGAACCCAACTTGAGGCCCAAATATAGCAACATTCCTTGTTACTTATTGGCTATTGCTGCTTTTTTTGAAGTCTCAAAAATTGCTTCGTCTTCGTCTTCATTATTTTGGAACGGAGGTTATTGAGACTGCAGGGCATTGGTTGGCATTATTGGTATAGGAAAGCCAGCTCTATTTTATTTTATTTTTTAATATGCTATTAGCATTATAGGAGTAGCTTATTTCTAAATAGCCATGAACTAGGAGGCTACCAGTGAATAGATATATGAATCCGGCATTAGCTCTTAGCCTTGTTCGCTGTCACGAATTCTCATCGCTACACTTATCATTATTATTTAAATTAAAAATTTGACTCAAAGGCATTTCTGTCCACCGTCCGGTGGACACATCTCCAGACAAACAAGAGACATCCCTGTTTTGTTCTTGCCTTAATAATATCTTACATGGAAACATATAATAACCCAAAGGTTCACTGGCAAGTGGCAAATGGATCGACCAGAAACTACAAGGAATCGTCAGAATTGCTCACGTGATCATATTTTTTCAATTTCTCAATGAGACGGGAGAGAGTTTGCTTTTTTTATATGTTGTCCCAATCGTCCCTGCGAATCAGCTTGTTCACCATGTGATTCCGAATTATGTCGTTGAACCAACTTGGCATGATCCCTGAAAATGAGGACAAGCTTTGAAGAACACACACCTTGTTCCCTCAACCTCGTCCAGAATCTATACCAAATGTCCCAACTAAACAACAAAATAAGAAATCTCCTCACCAGAAAAACATCATCAATGTCCACAACGAAGACCCTCTCTTTCACTACCACCTCCACCCGCACGTGTTCTTCAAGGAATCTTGCAGAGTCGGAAACATGAGCTGGCTTGCTTCCCAACCTCCATTCACTCTCGCCGACAGCCTCCAATATGAAAATCTTGAAGGGGTCGTAATGAGTGTATATAAACTCAAGCACCTAAGGTTTGTGCTATAATACTCAAAACAGAGATCAAGAGGGAAGATCAGGTTTAAGTATCAGAAAGATGAGTAATAACAGGGTGGGTCAATTCCCAGAGTGGAAGAAGAGATTGAGAGGGGCAAAGCCGCTTCCAAGGAGAGGACAGATCAAATCAAAGATCGCTGCAAATGCCCTTCACTCCATCTTCTCTCTGCTTTCTAGGGCCTCTTCTTTGTCTCGCCATGATCACCCTTCCCCCTTAAAAGCTTAGCCCTTTTAACATTTGATGATATTTGTTGTATGTATTGATTCGTTTCCGTTTAGGTCTCGTGTATTTTGGTGGGTCTTTTAGCTTTTTCATCCCCTTTAGAGTTAGCATCAGTATGGATTATGATCACTTTTCTGGGAGATGCTTCTTTTTTTGTTGCAACTATAGCTCTGTTCATGTAATGCGGTTTCTCTGGCTTTACATACCGCTTCTTCTTCAAAGGCGCCACCCATATATATCTGTATATATAATGAGTTCTTTTAAAACTTAATAACTAAAGAAACTGGCTGAACCAAAAAAAAAAAAAAAAAATCTCCATCCTTTTGTTATATGCATGTGTGTGTGTATATATATATAGTATTCCTTTTACCTTATTTATAAGTCACTCCCAGCTTCACAAAAATTAAGAAAAACCTTAAATTTTATTAACTTTATTATAAAATCTAACAAATTTTTAATTTTAACCCTATTTAATATACACCAGAGTAAGTAAAAACAAAGTTAATATAACAATAAATAAAATATAGATTTGTACATTCACATAAACAGTTTATCTCTCTTTTTTATAAATATGACCAAAGGAGTATGTATTCTATGAATATACTTCTTTCGATCCTAAATATAAGTAAAATTAATTTTTTTAGAGAGATTAAGAAAGCTAATTAAATTACTTTAAATTATTTGTATTTTTATTATATTTCTCTAAACTAATTAGTTTGACTAAATAACTAATATATAATTTAAGAATACACAACATATGATATGGTTAAATAACTTATCTAGCTTCTTTAATTTCTAAAAAAAAATCAATTCTATTTTATATTTATGATCGGAAGGACTATATGAAGGAAACTTCAGCTCCATTATGTCCATTAATTTTGTGAGGATAGAGCGGATGATAAGATTGTCGGTATTTACAATTTATGAAGGAAATTGTCGGCATATGAAACAGAACGGTTGGCATTGGTTACTTCTGCAAGGATAGCAGAATGGCGTTTAGAAGAAGTATCAGGATCCGGCTTCCATAGTTTTCTTTCCACCTGCTTTTGTTCCTTTCTCAACTTGAGTCGTTGAATTGATATCTCAACGATCCAGATTTAATATATTATAAAAATATTATTATTATAATTAAAAAAAATTTAGACAATTTGGATCTTAATCTAACGGCTTAAATTAAAAAAAAGGATAGTAAGCAGATCGACAAGAAAAGGATGTCAGCCGGATTCGAAGTACCGGTACCACCTTCCCTTCATAATAAAAAGTCTCACCCGAAATCTTCTTTTTCATGTTTATGGCAAATGTCATTTTAATATTTAATAACAAGGTATTGAATGCTTTATTTTTCTGTTCTGCCTCTTATTAATGGTCAACTAATTATATTTACTTAAAACACACTAGGAGCATCTTAAAAAAGTATAATAATTTGACTTTGTAAAGAGTTGAGAGTATTTGATAATTTCCTTGGCATGTATGGAAAATGTTTTGGTGATGCATTCTATGAAACAGAGGGAGTAATAAATTATTCATTTAAGCTAAAGCTAAACAAACATTTCACCTTGAGTTAAAAATCAAATAAAGTAAAATTAACAAAAGCTTGATCTTGGCCCCCACGATCCATAAGTAGAACATTTTTTTTAAAAAAAAAAAAAAAAAAGCCACCAAATGTTGTAAAAAGAATAATCTAATTAACGCCAATGGTGTCTGAATGGCATAATGTCAAATACAGCATCTTAATTAATATAAGAATATATTTGATGAATTGGTGGGTTCCCAACTTTAATGTGATGCCCAAAATAATTAGGTCAATAGAGAGTAGGCCGGTTGGCAGAATATAATTTTGGGGAAAGTCCATTATTGTGGAATTGCAATTGATGAAGGGTTATTTCATGTAGATCCATGTTGCATCTTTAATTTGATGCTCTGATACAATCATAAAATATTCAAATAATCCAACCCTCCAACTAAAATTATTAATTGCCAAGTTATTTCTACTTCATTGCATCTCCTCAAAACAGATACAATTGTTTCATTTCTTGTCCATCAGCAGCAACGGCAGGGCATTGGATCCAAATAAATTCTTGTTTCCTTAAATCCCAACCTGAATTTCTAACAAAGGAACAGGAACTCGAGGATTTGTAAGGGAAAGCAATAACAACAAGCCTTATCTTAATATGTGATGTCAGTTTTATAGATCACACAACGCAAATATATTCTATCAACAATCAAATTTTTAGATAACTTGTTGAGCAAAAGGTCTTCCTCAATAACTTTATTAAGTATTATTTTGTTTTTCTTCTACTTTTTTTTAAAAGACTCCAAACTATTTGACCTAGAGTTTTGAAATTCAGACCCAGAGTTTTGAAATCCAGGCCGGATCGGAGCGGTCCGGACTAGAAACTGGCGAACCAGTCTGGTCCAGGCATCAACCAGATTCATTTTTTTTTTCTTTAGAATTTTATATTAATAATCCTAAAATTTTCAATTTCTCACCGATTTGATCCGGATTAGCTCCGGTTTGGCCCACCGAGCCTTCACCTAATACTCCGGCCTGTTCAGTAGCCGGTTTAGGTTTCAAAACCTTGATTTGATGAACTCTTTCCCACATGTGTCTTCAATGAATTAGTTATCTAAGTTTAAAGACAAATACGAGTAAAATTTAAGAGATTTTGTGGCACGGCACTGTATTAATTATTTTTTAATTTAAGTGAAGGTAGATCACACTCCACTAGCCACTGTATTAATGATTTGTTAATTTAATACTCATAAGATTACCAACCACCCTAACCCATAGTTTGATATTCCATAAAACGATGTGGGTGTGTGAAATATGAGCAGTCGCCAGATAAGACCCTATATCTTCCGTCACTTTCTGCTAATAATGCTGCACCAGTCTAGCTATGCTAACCCATTTGTACCCAACCCATTGTGGGCTCTGTTCTCCAATAAGCACCATCTGGAATAAGAACCACCTTCCTCTTTTTTTTTTTTTTAATCTTTGATCAGAGGTATCCGGCGTTAGATCTGGACTCTAAAACCGGGCCGTCCGAGCAACCGACTAATCCCCCGCTGATTTGTAGGTACCTCGATGGGTAGAACAGCTGGCCAGGAGATTTAACGCTGCTCCATACCCAAGGCTAGGGATCGAACCCCCGACCAAGGTTAAGGGTAGAAGAGCCCTTACCGCTCTACCACACGCTCCTGGTTAGAACCACCTTCCTCTTCCTCAATGCTCACTAAAATATTACTTTCTCCGGTCCTAATTATAGGACAACATTTAAGAGTTGATATTGATCCTAATTATAAGATAAAGTTTTAATTTTTGTCAATTTCTTCCCACAATACCCTTTATTGATACTTTTTCAATAATAATGAAACACAATAATAATTTTATAATACACATATGTATTTTATAAAGTGAGTTATAGGAAAATAGCCCCCATTGTCAATTTCTTGTCATATGTGTTTGAGAATGACACTTACAGGACCATGGTAAACTCATGTAATATTCCTAAATCACCCTTATTAAATAAAGACATTTTAGGAAAATAAATAAGATTAACTAATTTAACTACTATTCTTAATTTCTTCAAAGTTAGGTAAATATGTCCTATAATTAGGATCAGATGGAGTATAATATTAATCACGAGGTCTAGTATAGTTGGCACTTAATTACATTATTTAAGTATTTAGTCAAGAGTTTAATTCATGGTGATGTGTATGCAGAGGGTCTCACGGTCAGCACTAAACCTCATTCAGAAAGTCTATGATGTGAGATGATTAATCATTACTATCAACTGTAGATATCAAAATATTTAGCACATGAGGCCATATCCTATTCTGATGAGCTCTCTAAGGGTACAACATCACCTCTTGGTATAAAAGAATAGTAGTAGTAGATAGCTTCCTCCTTATAGTTCCTGTCTCTTTTCATAAGGAGACATCTCTTTCAGACCATCTTGTCTCCTTCACTCTCCACGAACCAATACATCGTCAATTTCCTGCTTCTATGAGTATGTGCATGTGCAAATAATTTAGCTTTTCAATTCAATTGGGTAATCCGCTTGATCATTGGAGGGAGGGCTTACAATTTGCCACGCACGCAGCAGAAGTTCCAGTCCCCAAAGTTCGAAAGGCAATGAGGTCCAGACCCTGGATTTGCAATTTTTAATCCAAATCCCTTTGACCATTTATTTTTTGTTTAGGAGTGCACTTTTAGAAAACCCTGCTTTTCAAAATCTTATTCACAAACAAACATCATCTTAGCTGTTATCTGGAAAGAAACTGTGTGTGTGTGTGTATCACCGTCTGTGAACGACACCATCTTAGCTGACAACGACATTATAAAAATAAAGGAAATTATTTCCACCCCCATTAAAAACAACTATGACTTCTAAATCACTATCCGTAAATGGTAAAATCGCCTCCATATATATGCTATGCCACACTATCCTTTATGGGCGGAAAAAACTAGCCTTTTAATTAATCAAAGAGGTCAAAAATAAAGGAAAAAGGCAATAGAGTGAAGATAAATTTGGAGGGACCACATTTAATGGTACAATGATCCAATGATACAAAGTGTATTTGCTCAGAAGCTGCAACCTTACGAGAGAGGTGCCAGCTGCTACATTAATCATCCAACAATCCATTTATGCACCGTTGGATTTGGTTTCCAGATTACGTTCACTTGGAGTTGGAGGGGGCAATGTCGTCCACCTGTCACTCCAAATCTTCATGGGCCCTCATCTTTTGACAGAATCCAGCGTATTGAAACGTACGACCAAAGCACCCTCCCATGGGCTCGCCCTCACTCTATAATTATCCCCCCAATTTTCGTTTTAAAATATTAGAAAATACCATATTACATTTTCTGTCCAGATTTATTCTGAGAGTGTGTAGGCTCGGGACCTATACACTATTATGCATGCTGTCTCTCTCTATCTATCTCCTTTACCTCTCTGCAACTACAGCTCCATTCCCTTCTCTCCTCTTCCTTCATCTTGCTCCCCATTTCTTTCTTCTGCGTCCATTATATTATTTTGGCTCTGATCTCACTTCTCTTTTCACATTTTTCTGAATGGAGGTCGCCTTCGTTGTATTTTGTGACCCTATCTCTCGGATCTGGCTCTCGTCAATCTGGTAGTTATTGCCAAAAATTTAGGGCTTCTCCACAATGCATTTGCTCTGATTTCTTCTTTTTCTTCCTCTTTATACGAAGAATTGACTTCAGATTTGAAATACCTGGGAAATGAAAGCGACCCACAAAGATTCGGAAAAGTTAATTTGGGATGAGAGGAGAATCCCTTCTGCTTCCCCCATGGCTGGAGCTGCCTCGCATTCACGAACCTTATTACAAAAGCTGCTTGTCTGGCTCATGCTCTTCGTTTCTGTTAGTTATGTTGTTTACACGCTCAAGCTTGTTTCCACATCTCGCGCTTGCGATGATGGACCCTTCTCCACCGACCGCCTCTCTTCCTCCTCTACCACCACCACTGTACCCAGAACCATGACCAATGTCACTGCCTCCAGGCCGATTCGAAATCGAACGTCCATAACTTCCATACGAGAATCTCAAGAAAGCAACAACCAAACGGAGCCCCGCCACGTGGTGTTCGGAATTGCCGCCTCCGCGAAGCTCTGGCATCAAAGAAAGAACTACATTAAGCTGTGGTATAAGCCCAAGGAAATGAGGGGCATAGTGTGGCTCGATGAACGGGTTAAGACCTATGACAACGACGGCCTCCCACCGGTTAAGATATCTGGTGACACTTCCAATTTTCCATACAAGAACCGACAAGGTCACCGGTCCGCCATTCGGATCTCTCGGATCGTCTCCGAGACTCTACGATTGGGGCTCAAGGATGTGAGATGGTTCGTGATGGGGGACGATGACACCGTTTTCGTCACTGATAATCTCCTCAGGGTGTTAAGGAAATACGACCACAACCAATTCTATTACATTGGTAGCTTATCGGAAAGCCATCTTCAAAACATCTTCTTCTCATATAATATGGCGTATGGCGGTGGCGGTTTCGCAATTAGCTACCCATTGGCCAGAGCTCTGGTGAAAATGCAGGACCGCTGTATTCAGAGGTATCCGGGACTCTACGGCTCCGATGACCGAATGCAAGCGTGTATGGCCGAACTGGGTGTTCCACTCACTAAGGAAGTCGGCTTTCACCAGGTCAGGTTCCATACTACACTCTCATCTGTTTTTGTTATTGTCACTATTTTTTCCTTATCATTATTTAATGACTAATTTTACTCAATTATAATTGTCGGCCATGTTTTCCATGAGTCTCTCTGATATGCCTTATTCCTAATTTCATTCCCTAGGGGCGTATTGGCTTTTACGGTCTCAATGGCCCATGTACAGGGTTTAAAGCTTGACCTTTCCATTTCATTACTACTTTTCTTAGTGGTATTTAGTCCCTATAGTCCTATACGACGAGAGAAGAAATGGCATCGTGTCGGTGGATTTGGCAATCAATTTCTTTTGTTGTTTCTTAAAGCGAAAGACATCTCTCTTCTGCATTTAATTTCTCTATAGTGGAATTTAATTGTTTGCCGCCTCCTTGCTGGTTCTGCTCACTGAAGGCATTCTGTGTACTCAGTCTATTCTTTATCTATAACCTTACGCTTCAATATGACTGAGGAGAGGAATGGACTTAGTGGGGTTCCTGTCTAAGTCTTACGTGTTGGCGAAAGTTCTATTTTTCTTTTCTTAGTTAAACCTCGTAGCTTATTTGGAGAGGGATTGAACCAGGTTTGGATCCTCTCGAAATGCAAGATTTATGATGTGCAAGAAATCATTAGGTTATCTTCAAAATATGTCTAGTGATATGCTTCAGTTACGTATGTCTTTTAGAAAATTCACAAAGGCAGATATACTAGTTCCTGAACCTAATTTGTTTGATCTTGAACATTTGACCTACCAGTGAACCTCATTGCACAAACTCCCACTTTTTGTAAGTGGTTGGATGAAATGTTCTGTCCCATTAACCCCTTATTTCTCAAATGACATGAGTTTCAACAATTTCACTTTGTCACATCTATTGGTGTGCAATAACTCCATTTGTAGTAGATAGTTTAAGTGTTCTAGATTTGGACCTTCACAATTCAGGTCTGTCACTTGTTACAAGTGCCCATGTAGCCCTAAAAAGGCAACATAAAGTGATGATGGTTTACGTTTTCCCATCTAATGCATTGGCTGGTGCTCGGGTATGAAGAGTGGAAATACAGTCATGCTGTCATTGACCTTTGGGTGATATGTGACAGAGGAACTCTGCTATTCTTCTTTGTTTGCTCAATGAACTAACAAATTGGAGCTGCATTTTTTTTCCCAACACCGCCATTGCTTGGTGATGTGTTTGTTTTACTACTAACATGAGCTTCTTGTTTTTTGGAAACCAGTATGATGTATATGGGAACCTGTTTGGGCTTCTTGCAGCTCATCCTGTCACTCCATTTGTTTCTCTGCACCACCTTGATGTTGTTGAGCCAATCTTCCCCAACGTGACTCGATTGGAAGCCCTTAAACGGCTTACTATACCAATGAAGCTGGACTCAGCAGGTCTGATGCAGCAATCCATCTGCTATGACAAAGCAAGAAGCTGGACCATATCAGTTTCATGGGGTTTTGCTGTCCAGATCTTTCGTGGCGTGTTTTCACCACGGGAGATGGAAATGCCTTCAAGAACATTCTTAAATTGGTACAGAAGAGCAGATTACACTGCATATGCATTTAACACACGCCCAGTTAGCCGAAACCCATGCCAAAAACCTTTTGTGTATTACTTTTCAAAGGCGAAATTCAATTCTACAAAGCAGCAGATAGTGAGTGAATATGATCGGCATCGTGTCCCCTACCCCGAATGCAGGTGGAATATGGTTGATCCTTCGACTTTTGACAAGGTGGAGGTATATAAGAAACCTGATCCTTATCTGTGGAATAGAGTAAGTACTAGTAGTTTGCTGAATGTCTATGGATTTGGAGTTTTCTATTGTTTGAATCATGGTGGTGCAATTGGCCAGAGACTGATGTGGATCGGTTTTTGTGTGTTGTTTTACAGGCCCCCAGGAGAAATTGTTGCAGGGTGATGAAGTCAAAGAAGTCAGGAACAATGGTAATAGATGTGGGTGTATGTAGGGAAGGAGAGGTCAGTGAAATCTTGTGATGAGTATTCTATAAGTGGGGGGGGGGGGAATCTTTCTTCTTCTTCTTTCGATTCTTAGCATATTTGTTTGATTTTTTGTTCCTCAAGTCAAGTCAGCAAAATTTTTGCAATTTTCTCCCGGGTTAACTCAGCTGCCAAGCAATTATTTAAAAGGGTGAGATTGTGGGGGAAGGTCAATGTACAAAAAAGAAGATTTTTAGTCTAAACAAGTTCTATATTGACTCTATCAGTTTAATTTAATCTGTAATTGTATTACACCATATCCCCTGAAGCTGGATTGAATAATGTCGGCTGTGAGGAGAGAGAGGCCATTTTTGAATTGGCATTCGATTCTGAAGTGTGAACTGTTGTCATTTGACTCTTTTTACTGTGGAGTTGGATAATAGGAGAATAATAATAGGAAAGTAGTGTGATTTTTGTGGTTTGGGGGGGGGGGGGGGTTGGTTTTGGTAGATTGGCGAATCAGTGCTGGCCCTATAGGGGGTTTTGGTAGAGTTGGGAATCAGGGCGGCTAGGCCCTACAGGACTGGCTCTTGACAGGGTCCTTTTAGGCCTGGGATAAGAAAAATTGTTATTTTTCAAAGCCCGGCCCGAAAGCATAAGGGTCAGGGTCTGAAGATATTTTTACAAGATTGAACGAATTTTATTTTTTTCAGTTTTTTTTTTAAAATTATAACAATGGAATTATTAATTTAACACATAAATATTGTCAAAATTAGAGTGTAAACAGTATCCATCATGTAACAAATAAACATGGTCATTAAATTATAATTAAAGGTAAATTATTGTACATATCATAATTACAAATAATTAATGAGAAGACTTCACAAAATTAAAAATACTTGTTCTAAATATGTCTTAAAAAGTATAAATAGTCAATAAAATAAACAACACGATATAAATAAAACAATCACAAGAAAATAAGTCAAAAAAATATAAAATTAGTAAGAATACTTATGAAATAAGAAATATTTTTCATAAATTTTTAATTTTTAGGATTATTAATACAAGATATTCTTATGAAACTTAATTCTAAAAAAGTAAATATCAATTAAATATTTGCAACATCATTAATAAAATATAAAAAATCAATAATAATATTATCATATAAATAATTTTTTTTTTAAAAAAACATACCAAGCCCAAAGGGCCGGCTCTTTTAAGCTCTCCGCTCTACAGGATCAAGCTTTTTAAACCCGCTTTCATTTTTAAGATAAAAATCTGATACCTAACTTTTATAAATTTAGAGTATAAACGGACCGACCGGACGGACTCGACCGTTTTCTTTTCTTGACTCTACCTTTTGGTTTTATAGAGCGTCGGTAGCAATTGATGGCGATGATGGCCCTTTACCGAAAACGAAAGGGACAGTGAAAAGGAAAGGGATGCTTTTTTGCCCTTTCAACGGTGTTGTGTGTCGTGATTGGGCCGGTCATAATTTGTTAGAATCCCCGGTACAACTTGCGAGTGGTCATTGTTTATCCTTTTATTTTCCACGCACTAGACCCATGTGTTTGTACCAAACATTCAAAAATAATACTGAAAACATTCAAAAAGGACGTGACTCCAATCAATAATTTCCCTTTTTTAAACATGATTATTATGATTATTTTTAAGGACAATTAAGCACAGGCAATCGCTACGACTAAATACACGGAGTATATGTTGCTTACCGCCAATAGCATGGGTTTAATTGTATAATCACCCCCAACTTCTATATCTTGACGAGAAATCTCCATAAATTTCTAAATTTTGGGTAAATAATTCATTTTTTTTTGTTATTTTACTTATAAAACATCGGACTATATCATTAATCACACATGCCTGCAAAATTTATTTTATTTTTTAGCGCACATCAGCTTTCTAAAACCCTTGCGCTAAAGAATTGATTGTTAAGGTTTTTTTTCCCCTTTTAACTGGCAAATTGATAGTTAAGTTACATTTCATTAAACATGTGAGTATATGAAACCGTTGTTTTGTATTTTATCATAAACGAAGATAAAATTCTTCTCATATTTTTATATCGTAAATTATAAAAATTATTCTTTAAAAAGTTAATCAAGCATGCACAGACAGACATGATTAGAATAATGAAAAAAATTAATTTATACGTGTCGATGGTGAGAGTGTGTTTTGGAGGAGAGCGAGGATGGAGCCATGGAGGTAGACATTTGACGTGACTGCCAAAGCTGGCCAGAGATGTGGCCATTTCATTTCAAAGATGTGCCATATATATATTGTCTTCCCAATTATTTTCAGCTGTGGACGTTGATACAAGATGAGATGTTGGGACCTGGTCCCCAGTAATTTACTTTATTTCAGCCATCATGTAAATTCTCTCAGCAACAAAAAAAAAAAAAACTTCTATTAAATTCAAACTAAACCCCTCAATTTATGACTTACTGATTTATCACCCCTCTCCCACCACTACGATCTCTATCTTCCCCTCTCTTGTCTGCCCGTGTGAAGAGACAAATATATGTTAGCTTGAGTTAGGTTTTATTTAAATAGGCATATAATGTCCAGCTCCTCTCCCTTATTTTTTTATCTGTTTCCTCTCTTTTACACAAAACTGCACCCTTTTGGGTGTTAAAAGAGATGTTGGGTCCTTTTTTTTTTTTTGCTAAAATATACTTTTGAACTTTTATATTTGCACCAGGTTTTATTTTAATCTCTTTAGTTTATAAAGTGTAGTTTTAATCTTTATAATTTAACATTGTTAATGTTATTAACGGAAAATACTGACGAAGCATAATTAAGTGGTGACCAAGTAGTGCTGACAAAACAAACTTAAATTTTTAAAATGAGAAATACTTGATAAACTTAAGGGACTAAAATAAAATCTTTTTTTTATACATAACTAAAATAAAATTTTAGATCAAAAGTATACTTTAGCTTTTTTTTTTTTTTAAATAACATTCATCATCCTAGAATATTTATTTTAGTGGTACCCAATACTCTAAAATAATTTTTGTTACACAGATCACCCTCAAATATTTTTTCAGTAGTAATTACTGTCTAGCAAATTACACTTTAAAGTATTTATTCATTATCAGTCAGTATCATAAATTAATTTTTAGCTCACTCAATAACTTAAAAAAAAAAATTCAATTACACCTAGTATCCAATTTTTTTTTTTTTTTTTGCATGTAATCCTTTGAAATATTTTTTTCCATCAACACTTTGCATCTTAAGTTTAGACACACTTTGCTTCTTAAGTTTAGACTGCATGTTGCAATTAAAAAAATATTTTAAGATGTTGAATGCACAAAAAAATTATTTTAGGATATTAGGTGCCAATGAAAAAATACTTTAAAATGCTGAATATTATTTTTAAAAAAAACAATGGACCCAACCTCCCTTTTTTACACCAAAAACAATGTAGTTTTGAGTAAATGAAAGGAAAGGGACAGGAAAGTAAGGGAGAGAAGCCGAACGTTAGGCATATGCCTACAATAAATATTCAAAGCCTAAGTTAGGGCATGAGCCTGTATATAGGCTTTTTTTAAGGCCTGTGCCTAAGTCTTCAAAAGGCTTGACATGGCCTACTTAAAATATAATAATTTAAATAAGCTTATAGCTTATATCTCCAAATTCATTTACAATCTCTCAAGCCTATTTAAAAACCTATGATATGCCTTAAAACTTTAAATTTTATTCTCACTCGTAATATAAGAGTTTAGTAAAAAAAAAAGAACAACTCACTGATAATAATTGTTGAAGCAAGTCATAATTAAAAAAAAACAATATAAGAAAATATATTTTCTAAAATCAACCAAGAATAATAAGTAGTGACATATAAAACTAGATTTTACTTTATTTACTTTTCTTGTATAAACTGAGACAAATTCCTTCTATTAAGATTATAATATTTCATTGGGCCATTACTAAATTAAACTTATAATAATTATTATGTTTCAACTAACTATGGAAATCAAGAAAAAGGAAGTGACCTAACATTACAATCTTAATACTTGTTTGTGAAATCAGCAAGAGTGGGAAAACGAGCGGTAAGGACAACAAACACACGGTGATCATAAAAAAGGGTGCTTGTGTTCACTGTTCTTTTTAAGCCCTTCAAGCCCCCTCGCACCATTCCCATAAAGCCACTTCTTGTTACTTTTTCCTTTTGATGCTTCACTGCCGTAGTGAGAGAAGATATCAAAAGTGGTTTCCCTCTCTTGCTTTGTGGGCTTCTTTGCATTACCCTCTTAATTTTTTTTTTTGGTCCTTTTTGCCAATATATAAATGCGATTATTTTTTATTAAATGAAACTTTTTAATTACTTTTCAATATGCCAAAGTATTTATTTTAATGCTCCTTTTCGATGAAAAATGGAAAGATTAATTATTTTATGCTCATTAATAAGTGTTTTGTAATGTTTACAATTTTCTCAATAACACATTAAATTTTTATTTTTATAATTTTATTTAAGTTTTTTCAATAATAAATTAACTATTCAATAAAATTAATATCATTTTCAGTTATTTTCCATCTCAACTTGATTTTTAAATAATAATTCAAATAAGTTTAAGTTTGGAAAAAAAGTCACTTTTGCTACCCCTAATCCAAATATAAATCACATTTATAATTTGACTTTTACCCTATCTTAAGTTTGTAAAAGTATCACCGCTAACTCAAGCAGACCCGTAAGCAACTAAAGGGAAGAGAGGTAAATGTGTTCAACTGGTAAATAAAAAGGTTAAGTTTTATAGGTGAATTATAAGGCGTGAAACTTAAGGTAAAGACTAAGTGTTTGTTTAGGATAACTTAATTTTAGTTTATCTCTATTTACATAAAAAACGCTTATTAAGCTATCCCAAGCAAAAAATAAGTTAGTGATTTTATAAATAATTTATAAATTTGATTTATATTATATAATATATAATATAGGGGACAAGTATTTCTTTCTGTTTTTCCGGAAAGCTTTTGACTTGATCCCCAACATGTTTTTGCCTCTATTCATAGAAAAAGGAAAACAGTAGATGAACAACAAGGGTGCCTAAACCTGTGGCTGTGGCGCCAACGAGTTAGCATTAGCAACCCGCATCACAATATTAATTATTCTTCTAACTAAAAATGACCCTAACCCTTATTGACGTGACATTATTTGAGGCCATGTTGTATAGAATTACGTTAAAATTAGGGAAAATTTCAAAGAAACACCTTAAGAATTTGAAAATCTCAAAACAGGGATTCCTACTATAAGGTGTTGTCATTTGCTTATCAAGGGTATAATTAATAACTTATGAAGCATAGTAAACAAAAACAATTTGGGATTTTGATATTTTCAGGATATATTTCTGAAATTTTCCTAAAAATTAAACTTTTAATACATATTCTCTTCTGTCACAAGTATAAATGCCCTTTTATGGGTTTTCTTTAGGTTTAATATAAAATTTCACTCCATTTTTCTCCTTAACTTATAATTTTGCCCCTAAACTCTATCAATTGCATGTATTGCTTTTCGAAAGAGTAGTTCCCAATGCAAATTACTTTAAAAAGAGTGTCTTAGAGAAACCAATACACTTACAAATCAAATAGTTAACTTAACTAATTTTTTTAATAAATTGAATTAATGATCTAACTCCTATACTTAAGATTAAAAAGAATTTAAACTACACATAATTATGGAGACCATGTTTCTTAATACACTCTCAATAACTAAATATGAACACGTCTGTTAGTGAAAATGAAAACTTTTTTTTTTGTTCAAAGAAAATGAAAACTTTGATTCACCATGTCACATGAATGTGGCAGAATATTTAATTCAACCCATCGTCCGTGGGTTCAGTTGGCTGGCGAGGGGAGTGGACAATGAGTGTCTGGGTGACCCCCTTGGCATGAGTTCGATCCCTGGGAGTGGCATTTAGTTATGTCTCCAGTTGCGGCGCTTGGGGAGGCATCTCCAAAACTAAGTGAAGCTGGGGTGAAAAAATAGGGATGAAAGTCCCCTACCTACCTATGTGGATTGGACGGCTTGCCAACCAGGAGCCTACAGGGACAGGCCTCCAGTGGATCATGAGTTAGGGACCCTGCCCTTGGATTGGGTTAAGCCTGAACCCCTTCCTAAAATTTCACTATCAAAAAAAAAAAAAGAATATTTAATTCACTAGCGTGTTGTTCCCAACCCAAAATAGTGATTACATGGGTTCGTTCTCAAGTGCTGGCCAACTGTTTTCAAGCCTTTTGCCCTGGCCACAAGTTTCTTTAACAATTACTTGGATGTATTGAGGTTCGTTCGTTTTGTGGGTGGGGCTAGTTACTTATAATATAGAAACAAGTGTTTGAATATAATTAAGAGAAGTGATTGCCTATTAAAAAAGACAATCGATGATGTGCCCAAAGAAACATGCATGAATGATGTTTTCCACCCAAATGATGTTTTACACCGAATAATTAATGACTTGGTAAAAAAGGTTAGCATAAGGATGTATTGATTTAAACGAAATATAGTTACAAATAATAAAATGTAAATTCAAATTACAATGAATATGGAGGATAGATTTAAAAAAATAAAGAGGCATGAAGCTAGTGTAACCTGGACTATTCATGCGACTGTTCATTAGCTATAAATAAGGCAACTTGTATGAACTTTTTATAGAAAGCTAGTACAAGCTGGACTATTGATGCGATTGTTCATTAGCTATAAATAATGGAACTTGTATGCTGGCAAAAAATAAAATAAAATAAAATAATGCTACTAGTATGAAACTTTTATAGATATATGGCAATAGAATATTTTTTTTCCATAGGTTATTATAGAAGTTTGGTGATATCACAGGCGAATGATCATCATTTTGTATTGTGATGCTATAAACAAATTTTAGTTTAAAAAATTTTACGCAAGAGATCAATAAAATTTTGTATCAGTATTCCAAAAGCGTTTGTATTTACATTTAAAGTCAATAAAGGAAATTGTGAATTTTCGGTGGATCAACTCGGGACTTATGTGTTGTTATTTATGCGGAAGATTGAGAATAAATAAATGATACCCCAGCACGCGCCGATGTACAAGAGAAAACAAGTTGGGGAGAGGGAAGAAAGAAAATTCTCCCAATCCTTAAAATAATATCTATTTGAGAGAGTTAATATTGGTAAAAAATATAAGACCCATTTCTCATAGATATTGGTAAAAAATATAAGACCCATTTTTTATATATGTCAATTTTTTTAAAAAAATTTGTTCCTATTGATACTCCCTCAATCATCGTCAAAAAGAAAGGGAAGGAAGAAATTATGAAAAATGATTAGGATGTGTTAGAAAAAATATGTTTTATTAACTAATTTTTTAAATTTAATCAAATTAAGTAAATATATCTTATATTAAAGGGTGAAGCTAGCAATAGGGGTGGGCATGAGCAGAGCGAGACCCCTACCCGATGCCCAGCCCAAAGGAAGAACGGGTTGCATTTTGTAGCCCGATGCCCGACTCTGCTCAATAGAAGCCCTAACCATTTCGGGCAGGGCAAGAGTGGGCTGGGCATGGTAGACTTCCCTACTCAAGTGGTAACTCTCTAACCAATGCCATATATATAAAAACTCTAATTATATATAATAAATACTATTAAAAACTTCAAATATATTCCATAATTTCACACCTTGAAATATCTCAAAATAAATCTATAACTTGAGTCTTGAAATAAAAAAAAATCTAAAATATGTCTTAATAACTAAATGACAAATTATGAAATAATATGTATTTATGTATAAATAATTAAATATTGATTGATATGAATAGATGCAGTTACGATAAAGACTTCAAAGAAACTAAATTTTTTGTCTTTGATCTCAACTTTTTAGTGCTCTGTATCATCTATCTAAATTAAAAAATCACTTTCATCCAAAAAGCAATAAGTTATATGTAAACTGTGGTAAATGGTTATTAAATAATAATATAAAATGTTTCATAAAAATAAAATTATATATATTAAATAAAATAATACGTATAGAATACTATTTATTCTATATAAAATAATATATATTTTAAATAAATTGTATATAATTTTTCGAGCAAGGGGTACCTGGCCCTATCCGATAGTTCATTCGGCCCAAAGATGCCCAAATTTTCTTCGGGCCACTTTTTTTAGGTTGAACAGGATACTTTTTAACCCGGCTTAGGTGGGTATACCAAGCTTCTAGGCATCATACTCATCCATAGCTAGCAATACGTTTAGATATTCTCTGTTTAAAAAACAAAAAAGAATAACTCTTGTTAGATAATTTTTGGGGCAGGTGACAAAATTATTCAAGAAGCTGAGGGAGCACCGTACATAGGCCGAAGTGGACGAGACCTTGTTGAATCTGGGGATCACATGAAGATTTTTGCAGTAAAACAGAGGAGGCTTGTTGCCCGTAAAGCAAAATGTGGACAATAATTGAGGCTTGAAGGTGAAGCCCATGCACAAAGAATGGGCCCAAATACCCACTTAACAATGGTTCGGCTTGCATCCCATGTCATATGCTAATGAATACGCCGTGGACTGAGCTTCTGATCAGTAAATTGAAAAAGAGAGTAAATACAAAATGACAATGACTCCTCATATCCAATTTTAAAATGTAGAGAGGGAAGAAAATTTTCAGTCCTTTTATAAGACTGGGAGAAATTTTTTTATATAAATGTATAATTTTATACTTTATTTATTATTGTATTAACTTTGTTCTTATATGGTATAATGCATATTAAATATGTGTAAATTTAAAAATTATTGAATTTTAAGATAAAGTTAATATAATTTGTATTTATTGGCATGTGTTAAACGCTTAAAGATGCTAAAATTGTTTTATAAATAAGAATAACTTACAAGTTCTTACAGTAGGGTGACCAACTTTCAAAATTTTTTCCAGTATTGTTGCCTGTTGGGACTAGGGGTTTCCAGGTTTTATTTTGAAAAATTTAGGGTTAAAGGGCTTAAATGCCTTGAATGTTTTTGCTTATAGGCATTGAGCATCAAAAAGTTTTCAATGGGGTAAATATGCTCTGGAAGTTTAAAAAATGAGACAATTTTGCCCCTCTGTTAACTAACCCTAACGGTCAACATTTGTTGATTAAATATACAATGACGGCATGTCTATGTGACATCCACCTCACCATTTTTTTTTTCTGCATCAGTTGTCAGATTTTTTAGTAGGATATATTTTCTTAGACCATCTCTTGCAATGTCTCCGGTCCTTGAATTAATTTGGTAGGGCGTCTTAGGAGTTTCACATTTTAATGGCATACAATTTTTTTTTTTTAAAAAAAAAAACACTAGTTCTGACAGTTGATTAGTTTGGGACACTAAAGAAGTTAGATAAATTACTTTAATGTATTTATATTTATCATTTTTTTAAACTAATTTTCTTGACTTATAAATAATATATAATTAACTAATTTATTTAGCATTTTTAATTTCTCCAAATAACTCAACTGAATCTTATATCTAGGGCTGGAGACATTGTGGGGGAGGATCTGAGTTATTTTTTTTAAAACAAAATTCCTCCTAAAAAATCTGACTACAAACATGGTGAAAAAAAGGGTGAAGTGGATACCACATAGGCATACCGCTTTTGCATGTTTGGTCAACGAACATTGACTATTGGGGTTGGTTAACGGAGGGGCAAAATTGTCTTATTTTTGAAACTTTCAAGGCATATTTGCCCCTCAAAAATTTTCAGGTGCCCAATGCCCATACATGAATACTTCTTGGGCATTTAAGCCCTTCAACCAAAAAAATTCTTTATGAAATATTTTTTAATTTCTAATTTATTTTTTTATAAATTAAAATTTTAAAAGATCAACTTTATACATGAAATCTTATAATACCCGCTTAAAAACCCATTTAATTAAAATTAGATCAAGTAATCACATCATTAAATTAATCCATTCGTAATTACATTAACACTCATTCAATTAATATCCATTAAAGAGATTTCCGTTTTTGAAAAAATCATTACAAATTATTCCCTAATATTGACAATTTCCCTTTACTCATGAAAGTCTGACCTCTTCAATAATAACTGCAAAGTAAAATTATGTATTCTGTTTTCAAGTTATTCAAATTCATTGGGATATTATTTTCATTTAATTCCCATATTTTATTATTAGGGTTTAAAGATAAAGTAATAAAATAAATTGAATTTGAAAGTAGACATTAAATCTTGAATTCAATTTAACTAAATTTGAAAATAGACATCAAATCATAAATCATAATTAGCTAATAGACATTTAAAGGCTATAAAAACAAAGAAATATTTACATACTTCAAGAGTATCATGTCATCTAAACTCTATCCAATAAAAACAAAACAAATCATATCATTTTAATCCTAATTGATAGGAGACTCATCTGAAAAAATTCACATTTTAATTTGTTTTCAACAAAAGTACACATCTTAATTTGAAGAAAAAAACTAAGCAAAATAATAAACTCATATTTTTCTTAAAAACAAATAAAAGTGAATTTTTTCAGATGAGTTACCTACCAACTAGGATTAAAATGATCTGAGTTGTTATGTTTTTATTAGACATAATTTAGATGATGTAACACTCCTTGATCATGTAAGTATTTCTCATAAAAACAATTATGCACGGGGTGCAAATGTTTTTCCCTTCATATCTAAAATCAATTTCAGATATTTTTTTATAATGATAATCAAATTAATTCCATTTAATTTTTAATATCAATGTTACATATTTATTATTCTATTAACATATTTTGATAATCATACATAATTAACATTTTGAAGGATAATATTCCCTCATGCAACCCACGGCGCTTGTTAAAATCTGAGCGTTGAAATATCCAAGAACGGGAGGGAAAAGGAAAAGACATCCCTCCCGTCCACTTCCCTGTATTGTGATAACCCACCCCGAACCCCTCATTGATCCATTCCCACCTCAAATATATATTTGGCCAATTTCGTCTTTTTCACAAGGCAACAATGGCTGCCCAAAGCTGAGCCACCAGATTTTGCAAGGTTAAAAAAGGCCAAAAGTATTCACAAATTCTGGGAACTCGTTCAGTCGCCTTTTAGTCTTTTACTAAAACACTTCACAGCAGCCAACTTCATGCCTGCTCTACCATTCACCACTATTCTTCTACCTTCCCGGAACTTCAGTCCAAACTCAATCCAATGCTGCAACGACCAACAACACACCACCAAGCTTCCCAACAACAATAATGGAGGAGCCAGATTTCCTGAGAAGAACGTTCTGATCCATCATCCATCTTCCATGGCCCCACCTCCGAGGCCTCGTAGGATCATCCTCGTCCGACATGGACAGAGCGAAGGGAATATCGACGAGGCTGTCTACACGAGAATCGCTGATCCCAAGATAGCCCTCACAGACAAGGGCAAGGCTCAAGCAGAGGATTGTGGAAACAGAATCAGAGACTTGCTTCTGAAAGATGAATCTCAAAATTGGAAACTTTACTTCTATGTGTCCCCCTATAGAAGGACCCTCGAAACGTTGCAAAACTTGGCTCGTCCTTTTGAACGTTCCAGAATTGCAGGCCTCAGAGAAGAGCCCCGTCTCAGAGAACAGGATTTTGGTGAGTCCTCTGTTTTTTTTTTTTTTACTGTACTGATTTTTTCAGGTATATATTCATGATGAATTAACTGTGTTTTTTGTCTCCGATCTTGAAGGGAATTTTCAGAATAGAGAGAAAATGCGAAAAGAAAAGCAAATGCGCTTGCTTTATGGTCGTTTCTTTTACCGATTCCCCAACGGAGAATCAGCGGCTGATGTTTATGACAGAATTACAGGTTAGGCATTCCTGAAATGAGTTGGATTAATGATTGAAATAAAAGTAGAAGCTGAATTAATTATTCTTGCGATAATGTTGGGAAAACGGGAAAACAGGATTCAGGGAAACTCTGAGAAATGATATTAACATAGGGAGGTTTCAGCCACCTGGTGAAGAGAAGATAGACATGAACCTGGTCATTGTGTCACATGGCCTCACACTTCGAGTATTCCTCATGAGATGGTACAAATGGACCGTCGAACAATTCGAGGGACTCAACAACATGGGCAACGGACATATGCTTGTAATGGAAAAGGGCTATGGTGGAAGGTTACTAACTTTTCCCAATCATCTATTATCAGTAGTACTCTTGTTCATGGGAAATCTCAGCTGTTTTATATACTTATGAACAAACAGGTACAGCTTACTGATGCATCATAGTGAAGAAGAGCTGAGAGAGTTTGGATTGACAGATGAAATGCTCATTGATCAGGAATGGTAAGAATATGAACACGATTGTATATTCTTTTAATTCTTTGATTTTAGCACTAGCCGGTACTGTTTGTTCAAAGTTGAAACTGACTATATTTGCGGCATATATATGTGCTGATGGATGAAGGCAAAAGTTCGCAAGACCATCTGATTTGAACTATGATTGCCCAATGGTGAATTCCTTCTTCCCCCATCTCAATGAAGGAGAACTGAGCATGGCATGAGAAGATAGATTCTGCGTAGCAGTTAAATCTTGTAGTGAGCATGAAAAATGATCATATAGCTCTCTTTTCCCTCCGATTAATTGTATATATTATATACATGGGAATCGACATTCATGTCTCCGAAGCCAATTTACTACCTAGTTGTAATAAGATTAAACATTAAGAAACTGAACTTTCATAACCGAGATAATCACGGGATGCTGTAGCAAATTGTGGGGTGTGAAGAAGAGCCAACAATATATTGGAAATCTGATTGTTTGACTTTAACATTACATCGGACGTTTGATTTTGTTGTTGGATAAGACTCTGATCTCGTTTGATTTTGGTGGTGGATAAGAACGGAGAAAGCATGAACATAGGAAGGAACGATGATGAAAATAGGCAAAATATCTTAAAAATTGAAAAACGTAGAAAGCATGGAGAAGCGGGGTATCGATCCCCGTACCTCTCGCATGCTAAGCGAGCGCTCTACCATCTGAGCTACATCCCCACATGCTTTGTGAGGTTATTATTTTATCTCTACAGCTATGCAAGTTTCGGTACTAACTTTCCCGAACCATGTACAGCTCAGTGTTATCAACTTATCATAGAATTCTCAACTGCACATATATATAAAATGGTGAACAAACAGGTAAAGCTTACTGATGCATCACGCTCACACTGAAGGAAAGCTGAGAGAGTTTGGATTGACTGATGAAACGCTCATTGATCAGCATTGGTAAGAATATAAACATGATCCTATATATCTTCTTTGCGAGGCCTGCTGATTTGAACCATATGATTGTCCAAAATGGTCAAATTCCTTCTTCCCCTATCTTAATGAAGAACTAAGCACGAGCCAAGAAGCATGATGTGCTGTTATCCTTCATTTTCATTTGTAGTGAAATCTTGCCGTAGCGTGAACAATGATCATAACACTCTTTTACTTCGTATTTACCGTCTGTAAGGGAGTTGACACGTGTGTTTCCGGAACCAAAAACTTTTGGGAGTTGGTTTTCGACTTACTTTGTGGTTCGAAGTAAGGATACAGGTGAATTAACAACAGGAGGGAGGACGGAGATTGATCTCCGAAAACTCTCAAAATATAAATTTCAAATTTATAAATGCGTTGGTCCTAAAATATAAATTTTATTTTAGTTTTGTTAATATTTATTGTTTTTTTTTAACTTTACTTATTGATTGTATTTGTTGTTTGGGTTAATATAAATTTTGGTCCCTGAAGTTTGATCAAACTTTAGTTTTGGTCCCTCAAGTTTGAAATCGGTGGTTTTGGTCCTTGAAGTTTCACCCGATTTTGGTTTTGATTCCTCAAATTTGAAATCAATGGTTTTGGTTCATGAAGTTTCACCCAATTTTGATTTTAATCCCTCAAGTTTGAAAATGACTTGATTTTTTTCTAGGTCAGGACGGGTTTCATAACTGGGTCATCAAGTCATTTTTAAACTTGAGAGACCAAAACCAAAATCGGGTGAAACTTCAGGAACCAAAACCACCGATTTCAAACTTGAGGGACCAAAACCAAAATTGGATCAAACTTCAGGGACCAAAATTTATATTAACCCTTGTTGTTTTTATTGGCTCTCTCGCCTATACTCTTTATAAATAAAGACATAGTTGAAAAAAAACATATTTATTACTCTTAACTAATTTTAACTGTTTTTTTTATAAATATAAATTGATTATTTAAAACTTATATTTAGGATAGAGGGATTAATAATTGGCTTTCACCAACCATTTGCCCAGTAAACAACTCCAACCAGTAATTAGCTTTCATTTCTTCACATAATCATCATTGTAAAACCTGCATATTATTCATAATTCATGTAAAGAGTAAAAGTACAACTCATTCCCAATGTCAACGTAATATGCTAGCCCATATCTAGTTGTTTAGGAGAGGGGGAAAAAGCATAAAAAGTTTCTCACTTTCTCGCGCCAGTGCCTTCTCCATGATTCACTTTAATTTGACTTCTACGATACTACCACCACAATTCAACATTCTAACTTTCAGCCTACAAAATTACAAACCATAAATTCCGTGACTTTCGGTTCGATACACCATACAAACCAAGAATGCTCGAGCTAGTAGGAAACAGGAAAAGAAGAGAGAAAAAAAGGGACTCATTGGTGATTCCAAAAATAAAATAAAATCATATTCTCAAGTGCCAGAAGTGATTATATTCCCCGCATCTAAACCTCCATACAAGTTATTCCTATATATAACACATTCGGTTCAATATATTGAGCCACATTTAAGAATCAACATAGACCAATCTGCAAGGAACTACAAGTATATCTCCATCGAGACCTTTCTTGCTTGACTCCAAAGCTAATGGATGCTAATCCCACTGACGAAATCCACCACATCATCCTCTTTACATGCCAAAAGCTGCTGTGCTTGTTACATATTAACGAAGGAGCCGCCCTGCCTTCACTACCATACCCTTTTCTGCAGTTTTAAGCGTCCGTCAGTCAGAAACTCATCGACATAAAAAAACTGTCAAGACACGAAAAAATAATATTAGAACAGATATTTTAGGAAAAAAATTGACTAGCAGGTACGTAGCAGAATATAGAACATGACAGTCAAAGGCATCCAGCTAAAAATATCAGTGCAATTCAGACTTCAGAAAAGAAGGATGCAACACTCTGACAAAAACAAGAGAACTAAAAGAGCTAGAATGACAATAGTATCCAGCTAATTTAGCAACTTCCCATCACAGTGGACGATTAAGGAAAGAACACAATAAAATACGTGCTAGAACATGAACTATCAAGCAACTTCATGATTCAAATAAAGCCATGGACAAAGGGTTGGTGGTTTGCTCCAGAATAATCGACTAGTTAACAGCATATGGGTGTAACAGTAAGCAGTATGCTTTAACCATCTGTCGACAGGTACTGCAAAGCAAATGTAGTTTATCTGAAGGCATACGATACTACTTGATAGCCCGTTCGTTTGTTTCCTGTACTTGTAATGTGTTGGAACCTGAAATATTACTAGTTAGCTGGTAATGTACTATTTATCCTTCTTAGAGAGTGTCTTCCATTCAGCTAATAAGACAGACTTCATCAATCAACATGAGAGCAAATCAAATAGAGCAAAGACAGAGAGAAAAGCAAAATGTATTCGAAAATTTAGTAAAACTCATGGGCAACAAAGGCGCGAAATTAAGATGAGGCAAACTGAATAGTGATTTGTGATCGATATATTTGTACTTGTAAGGAGTTGAAACCTGAAATATTACTAGTTAGCTGGTAATGTACTATTTATCCTTCTTAGAGTGTCTTCCATTCAGCTAATAAGACAGACTTCATGAATCAACATGAGAGCAAATCAAATAGAGCAAAGACAGAGAGAAAAGCAAAATGATTCTAAGCATCCAGTAAAACCATAAGAACGATTAATTCCAATAGGATAGGAGCTAAATAATAATAACTGTTACTTTTTCCACCATAAAACCTGAAGACGTCAAGTCTAAACATACTTCAACCAACTAAACTCCCCAGGCAACCTATTTAGCTTGGTTTTAAAAGGAAGAAGATTTAAATACTAACCATCATAGAGTAAACAGAGTAGAGAAGATCATGAGAATGTATAAGGAGACAGACCCAGTAAAAACGTGGTGATATGATAATTCTTGCACCCTGAGATTATAGGTCTTCAAGGGTTGTCTATTGTGGCAGTTGTAATCCGTAGATGCTGGATCCGTTCTTGCTCCACATTTCGCTTCCAAAAAGCCCGTCTCCACCAAATTTCAAAACCTCTTTGTATATTTGGGCAGTCTTCCCCAGAGTTTAAGAAACGATTAAACCAGGCAAGCAGGATTTCCTGTTGCCAGGAGAGTGGCAAAGTGAGGATGGTGTTGCTAAGGCCATCCTCAATTAGGTGGCGATCAAGGCCTTTGGATGCCCTCCTCATCCAACCAAAATCATCATAGAATGGCACCAACCATGTTTTTAGTAGTAAACACCTGACATCTTTAGAAGCTAATAATTGTCCCTTCCCAATCCCGACAAACAATCTAGCTGTAACCCTGCTAACCTCAAACCTATGAACTGCAGGCACTTTGGAATGAGCTTCAGATAACTCAGATTGAGATGCCCACGTTTTCAGGAAATCCTCAGCAATCTGTCTATCAATTAAAATATCCAAAATCCAGTGCAAATTATCTGCTTGTCGTGCAATTTGACCCACATCTTCCAAGTCAGAAGCTGCAGCTCGCAAAAAATGGTGACTGAGCAGTTGCAGACAATCCTCACAAGCTGAGTATAAGGATTCTTTGCGAAGATCATTTTGGGATGAATTCTCACGAAGCATCTTTGACACTAACCCTTTCATTTCACGCCTGGCCTTCTCATCTTTTCCTTCAAGTACCACACGAATAAGTTTTAGCAGAACTTCCTCATTATCATTTCCCTCTTCATTTCCATCAGTAACTTCTGTTGAAACCCTCTTCAAAACTTCTCCAGCAGCTTCAAGACGAAGCTCGGATAGAAGTGAGGCCACTTTCTCTTCTTCATCCTCTGCCCACGGGGCTGCTTCCAAATATTCCAAACAAGACAGAACTCCAGCATCAAACCCAATGGCCGCCGAAACCTAACAGACCACAACAGCAGCAATGCGTTCTCGAAAAGTCAATGAGACAACAATAAACAAGGAAAATTTATGGGGTGGAAAATAACTATTGAAAAGGAAAAAATATAACAGACTTAGCATTATAAAATAATTTTGAACTGACATACACAAATTCACGAGGTCATAACTTGAACATTAGAATTACTGCCACACTGAGTTTGGCAGAACTTTTGCTCCTTAGTGCCATAACAGATGACATCTCAAATTCAAACTTCCATAATCTACCCAATCACAGCTTATAGCACCACCTAAAAGAAAAACAAAAATCTAAAACTTGAAGAATCGGCTTACCTTCAAGATACCAAGAACTCTGGAAACATCCTCCTTCATTAGCTTCTTCCTAAGATCCTTACAGTACATCAACCTCAACGTCTCAATGTAAATTTCAACGTCATCGCAGTCAGCAATTTCAACAATGTGCGGCAAGGTCTGCCGCTGCTGCTTGGCCCAGCGATCAGAGAGCTTGACGGAGAAGAATCTGCTATGGGCAACAAGAATTTGTCGGTGAACGTTCATGGAAACGCTGATTCCATCTTTGGAACTGAGGGTGAGCTTGATATCACTGGAGGACGGATCGTTGAACTGATTACCAGGGCTGCGGGTGGCCAGTATGTCCGATATCCGCTGCATCATTAGAGCCTGCCTATCCGGCACAAGAATTTGGGGCTTTTGCGCGGAGGGAGCAATATTGTTTTGGGGGATCGGAGTTCTGGGATGGACATCGGGCTCGCTGGCCATCATTTCAAAAAGCGTGGGGCTCGATCGAGCTTTATCGGAAGGAGGAGGCGGCGACATTGGATTCAATAACCCGGCAGTGAGGGCGGAGTTGAATTTAGTAAAGCTGGAAGGGAACGATTCCTGAGAAGAGTGTCCATTGGCGGGGCTCCCGGAGTAGCTAAAATCCATGGTCGGAGAAAACCTACCAGGCGAGAACCGAACCCTGTAGGTGAATGGCGAATCTGAAGGCGAAGAAGGTAATGCGGAATGGTTGAAAGAGGAAGTCTCAGGAGAATTGATAAGGCGGCGAGGGTAGTCGGAGGGAGGGGAGACAGGTGTAGACGCAGGACAGCACCAAGAGTCGTTAGGGGAAACAACAGTAGGAGGATCAAGGGTGCGAGAGGAAGAGGAGGAGGAGGAGGAAACGGCGTCGTTGGGGGCGGAGGAAGAAGCAGAGGCGGAGATAGTGGTTTCGCGAGGCTTGCGACGCTTGGGCTTGGAGGGTTGGTTTTGGACCTTGAGGAAAGCAGTGGTGGTAGTTGTAGTAGTGGTCGCAGCTGCCATGAAATGTACAAGAAAACCGTTTTGTTGTCCTGTTAGGGCATCAGAGAGAGAGAGGCAATTAAATGGCGATGGAAACGAGATGAAGGAGGGGGCAGAGGAGGAGTCAGAGAGATAGAAGTAAAAGACACAAGAACAGCCCACAGACCCACAGAGAGAGAGAGAGTGCCAAATGAAAGTGTCCTCTAGTGACGATGAGATGATTTATAATTCAGAGGTTTGGGTTTGGACATGGTCATATGGTATTGTATTTTTTTTTTTTGACAAAAAATTTAAAAAAGGGGTTGAGTTTACTCAAAATCTAAGGGCCGGACGAAATCTCCCTTTCTCCTAAATCATATCAATATTAGTTAGGGTGAGCCGTTAATTACTCTCAGACGTTTACTTAGACACCCAAAAACTAAAATTCCTCCCCAAACATTATAATGGAGACACTTTATGTCACTCTAAAAAATCAAACCCGTATCAAAACAGACAATCAAACACAAAGTCCATCCCCTCGTCACTCAACCCACGCACGAGGGGTTGGCCATATTGTATTGTTGTTAGGTCGTGAATGAGACGCTGCGACAGCAAGGCAGGGCATGGGCTTAGTCTCATTCGTATTCCATTCACTACCATCTAATGAACTCATCTTCCATTAACGTCCAAACCATTACTTGCTTTCTTTCCTTTGCTTATCATTGTGCCGTGTGCATCCTCCTAAGAGTTAATCATCATTTGCTCATTTATATTTGATTTGGCCAACTTTCTTTTCTTCAAAGGAATATGCATCAAGTTATTATGTTTCATCATCACACGTGACATTTGTTCCTCACTCCAGCAAACCCATGCTTCGGCTAAGGCTGGTCCTTGTTTTTTGAGGTGTCTCATTTTTTTTTTTTGAATTGAGAAGAAGGTCAAACTGGCCCTGTGGAAGATCGAACCCGCCGCCACCCCATACAAGGGGATCACAAGGCAGTGCCTCATGTGCTTTTGAGGTGTCTCATTGAGTGAGTGACGTAGTAAACTGAGTAAGGAGTTCGCTTTTGTGTGCTTCGTTGCTCTTTTTTCTCAGTGTTGGGACACAGATGCTTTACTTGATCACCATCGTGGTTTATTCAACTGTACGAGAGGCCAAATATGTTTTTTTAAAAACGAAAAAGAAAAACAGGGAATTTGTCCTATTCTTTATCTTGAGGTTAAGCAACAGTCATTCCAAGCTTGAACAACTAAAGCTGTCTTTGCTGGTCTGCATCATACATCTTGGGATCCCATCTCCCAATAATTATAAGACCTGAGCATGGGTACTATGGCTGCCCCATTCATTTAATATGCTGAGCTCTTAAGCCCACTCAAAAATAATAATAATAAAAGAAAAAAAAGAAGGGTGACCACATCAGTCAGGAGAGAAAAGAATACGAAAAGTGCAGTGTTGTCGGTCTTATGTTAGCAATTCATTTGCTGACACAACGTGCGTTGTTTGGATGATCCACCCTGGTTGGTGCAGGGAAATGTCAGAGTTGGGCTGTGACTTTTGGATTTGTTTGAGCGAATAAGTTGGGCTTAGAGGCCCACAAATCTCTGGATCTTTCTTTTTTGGGATAAAATAAAATAGGCTCAAGGGTCCATGTCTTTGTTTTCGGCCCATTTAGGTCAAGTTAAAACTTGATTTGCCATCCATATGTCAAAAATAGCATTGGAATGGTACAAAAGAAATTGCGTTGGGGTTAGGTTTGGGAGGCAAGGAATAAGCGGCATTTTGCAAGTGAATCTTGCACAGATCATGGATTAGTCAACGAGCTCTTAGCTTCGTCTCAGCATACCATTAAGGATAATGATTTCTCATAGATTTTGACTAGCATGACTGACTAGACCATAGTCTCTTCTTTTGATCCGTATTGGTACATTCAGGGTTATGAAAACCGGACCGGACCGGCCGGTCCGGCCCGGTAACCGGCGAACCGGCCGGTTGGCCGGTCCGGTTCCCGGTCCGGTTTTCATTTTTTAAAAAAAAAAATTTTTTTTTAAAAAAAATTTTTCCTTTAGAATTTCATACTATAAGTCTAAAATCTTCAATTTCTCACCGGTTTGGTCCCGGTTTGACCCACTGACCCTTAACCCAGTACCCCGACCGGTTCAATGACCGATCCGAGTTTTAATACCTTGGGTACATTACACCTCGCAGCCTCTTATATGACGACAAGACTCGCCCGAAATGTTCTTTATTTCAATATCAAAGGACTTGTTTTGGTAAGGGCCAGTCTTAAGGGAAGTTTGAAGCCTGTTATAGGTGTTGGTTCAGGCTCTTATTATTATTGCCTGAATCTACAATAGGTCAGGGTCCATGGACTAATTTTTGGGTTTTGAATTCATTATAAAGCATGGGCTCAGCTCAAGATGCGCATATGCCCAAAAAATCAACTGGCCATGATCAGCGAGAAAAAAAGAGAGGAAGAATATCAATTTCATTTCATTTCTTTGTTCCCCATGTTAAGAGCCCGTGACTCTTTTAAATTAAGGGTTGGGCTTTATTTTCACGTAAGAGGATTTTTGGATTTGACCCTTTTAAACCTGAGCACGTTAAGAACCAGCCCATTTAAGCTCGCATGATTTTATTTTTTCCATTTGAGGTATGTTTTAAGCATTTTGAAAATTATATTTGTTCAATATTTTTATATAGTATTTATTTGAGATTATTTTAATCCTTTCTAACTTGAATGATTAGACATGATGCAAAACATTGATGCGATTATTGATCATCTTTCTATCAGAGTTCAAGGAAACGATTTGATTTGATTTAGTTTTGGTTATTTTAACTTAATTTTGCACTTTAGTTTGCTAATATTTATTATCTGAGTTAAGAATTTTTTGAGATTTTTTTTTGGTTTTGTTTTTGACTATTTGAAAGAGAATAAAAAAATATTGAAAATTTTTAAAGGCCTCAAGCCCGTAAATTTCAGGGTCAAATTTCAATTTTATGGGTATTTTAAAGTCCAAATTCGTAAAGGGCCAACCATGCAAGATTGGAATGGCCTGTTTTCCCACCCTCTTCTAATATGGAAGAAATTAAGCTTTGAAATATCTATTGGAGACTTTGTAGAAATCGAAGGATCAGAGTGGGTCGGCTGCAGTTTCGACTGACACACAAAATGGAGTTAGAGAGGACATTCTCGGCTAGGTAGAAGTCATGGAACTTTTTGACTCGGGCCAGTAGCATGATAGCTCCAGGTTCTTATCTTCTTAAATTTGTTTTTTAATGATTGCTATGAATATTTTATCTTGGAATTATAGAGGGGCCGCCTCAAGATCCTTTCCTAGTAGAATTAAGGATTTGACACACGGGAAAGATGTCAAGATTCTTATCCTCAACAAGACACATGTTAGTGGCACAAAAGCGGATAAAATAATCAGAAAGCTTAGTTTCAACATGTGGTAAAGATTAGAAGCCATAGGGTATGCGGGAGGTATTTGGGTTTTGTGGAATGCCGCCGAAGAAATTTCGCTTCGCTATATTTCATCCTCTACACATGTTATTCATGTCAGAATAGTGGTGTCTAATGAACCGAAATAGTTTATCCTCTCCCGTGTCTATGTAGAACCAACTCGAATCCTTCACTAAGACCCATGGAAGGACTTAAATAAATTTAGAGGGTCGGTCAGCCTCCCGTGGATAGTAATAGGTGATTTTAATGCTTATTTGTACAGGGAAGATAAATAAGGAGGCTCAAATCCTAATATCAAATCCATGAAGCAGTTTGAGGAATGCATTTTACAGACGTAGCTCATTGAAACAGAGACCGTTGGTGAAAGATTCACTTGGGAACGTGGTTTATTAAAAGAGAAGCTTGACTGGGCTTTTATGAACTCTGAACGGAATCGATTACATCCCCTCACCAAGGTGTATCATTTGAGCAAATTTGGGTCATATCATTGCCCAATTTTGTTAAGGGCATATCCTTCATCAGATTATCATAGGGTGAAACTTCCTTTTTGCTATCAAGCAGCTTGGTTTTTACAAGAAGGGTTTGGAGATGTGGTGAAACGTTCATGGAGCATGGGTAGCTGGAATGACAAAGTTAATAATTTTGTTAAGGTGGCAGGTGAATGGAATAAAAACAGGGTGGGTAATCTGCAAGATAGGAAGAAGAAAGTACTTCAAAGGATAGGGGGTATTGAAAGAGCTAGAGCGAGACGGATAATCAGTACCTAGTTCAAATATAAAATTAGTTATGGAAGGATTAAAATAAAGTTCTTACTCAAGAAGATCTCCTATGGTTCCAGAAATCTAGATGCTATTGGCTAAAATAGGGGGACAAAATAGCAAATTTTTCCACATTGCAGCTATAATTAGGAGAAGGTGGAATATAATAGATGGGCTCAAACAAAGTGAGGGAGAGTGGTTATTTGATCAGTATGAGCTAA
This sequence comes from Inga oerstediana, assembly GCA_963210345.1. Taxonomy (NCBI): domain Eukaryota; kingdom Viridiplantae; phylum Streptophyta; class Magnoliopsida; order Fabales; family Fabaceae; genus Inga; species Inga oerstediana. Next base: position 56,440,526 of record OY723409.1, read on the forward strand.
AAAACATGGCAGTTAGCTACTACAAGGAGTTATTTCAAAGTGAGATAGCGAGTCCAATTACCATTGTTACTCACAATCGGTTTCCCATCTTAAGCGATAGAGAAATTAACCAAATAAATGAAGATGTGTTAAAAGAAGAGATCAAAGGAGCGACTTTTGATTTGGCGGCTTTTAAGGCCCCAGGACCTGATGGTTTACAAATGGTGTTCTATCAAGAATATTGGCCGATAGTCGGGGATCATATTGTTGATTTGGTGACAAAGGTTTTTCAGAATCCTAATCTGGTTTAGGGAAATAAATAATAAAAATATTGTGATCTTTCCAAAAATGGAAAACCCAAAGACAATTATGGATTTTAGGCTTATCTCTCTATGCAACGTGAGCTACAAGATCATTACCAAGATTCTAAGTCGCCGCCTTTGGGAGATAATGGGAAAGCTTGTCGGGGAGCATCAATGTAGCTTTATTCAAGGACATCAAAGTAGTGACAACACAATCATTGCATAAGAAGTCATTCATTCCATGAGAACCAGATACGGTAAAAATGGTTGGATATCAATCAAGGTGGATCTTGAGAAGGCTTACGACCGTCTTCAATGGTCTTTTATATATGATACTCTTAAAGCTGTCGGTATTGAAGGTAAGATATGTGAGGTTATTATGGCTTGTATCTCGAATCAGTCCTTTCAAGCTTTGTGGAATGGGGAAACCACAGACACCTTCCGTTCTTCTTGTGGAATAAGATAAGGGGATCCCCTTTCTCCTTTTATCTTCACCTTGTGTATGAAACACCTAACCCATGTCATTCAAGATGCTATTAATGAAGGTTCATGGAAACCGATTCAACTAAGTAAGGGAGGTCCTAGCATCTCTCACCTATTCTTTGCGGATGAGCTTGTTTTATTTGGAGAGGCTTCAAAGAGTCAGATCGATGAAATTTTAAATTGTTTATAGACCTTTTGTAATGCATCTGGACTGAAAATGAACAAGAGCAGGACGGGAGCTTGTTTTTCCAAGAATGGTTACTTCTACAAGGCTTACAACTAGAGCCGAGATATGGGTGTACGATTAATAGGGGATTTGGGAAAATATCTTGGTATTCCTCTATTTCACAATAAGGTCTCCAAAGTCACCTTTGCTCCTATCTTGGAAAAGACACAGAAGAAACTCTCTGAGTGGAAGAGAGGCTACTTAAACTTAGCAGGTAGAGTCACCCTTATAAAAGCAGTTTTGTCAGCCTTACCATCCTACCATATGCAAACAATACTACCTAAAGGAGTTCTGCGAGAACTAGAGAAGAAAAGCAGGAGTTTTTCTGTGGGCTGAGATAGAAGACAAGAAGAAACTTCACCTAGTTTCTTGGGACCTAATTACAAAAGACAAGAAAAAGGATGGGCTAGGGATTCAAGATTTGGGTAAACAAAATGAAGTCTTTATTATGAAGCTTTACTGGCATCTCCTGGAAAATAAGGAAACGTTATGGGTCTGTCTTCTCAAGACAAAATATGGATGGGACCAAATGAACAAGCCAATGCCTCGAAGAGATGCTTCTTTTTCTTGGCGGGGAATTTGTTTTATTTGGGAGAAATTCCATAGAGGAGTAGGTGTTAAAATTGGAAATGGTACTTTTGTTTCCTTTTGGTATGACAACTGGTCTAAGTTAAACAAGCCTTTGATTAAGCTAATTCTGGAGTTTGAGGCTTTTGTCGACAGAGAATAAAAAGTTTAAGATTATGTAAACCCTTAGGGTGAATGGGATACAGTCAAATTTGGCATATGGTTCCAATTTCACATTGTTGAGTAAATTATATTATGTGTGCACACCCCCCAGTGAGGAGAGATGAGAGGATAAATATTTTTGGAAGCCTTCTTTTGACGGATATTTTTATGTTAGTTCTATATACCATTTTCTTTTTGCAGGTTCTCAAAACTCTAAAATTCCCCTTTGGAGGCTGCTATGGAGATAGGCGGCACCAAGAAAGATTAAATATTTTATGTGGCTCGTTGCACATGGGAAAGCACACACAGCGCAGCTAAGACTTCGTAGGGGATTGGCAGATGAAGCAGGATGTCCATTCAATTGCAACCAAGAGGAAGACTCAATGCACCTATTAAGGGATTCCGCCAATGCTCAAGAAAGGTGGGTTTCTATAATCAATCCAGCCTGTTGGGATAAATTTGCTTCCTTACAAGAATCAGAATGGATTCAATGGAATCTCAAACATGAAGCAGGCAGGAACTTTATAAAGAAGATCAGATGGGCAACCTTATTCAGATATGTATACTGGGACATTTGGGTGACTTGTTGTAAGAAATTTTTTGGGGAAGAATCAGATTTTGAATACCATAATGCCAATTCTAGTATGTTCAAAGCTAGTTGAGATATGGATTTAGCATCTCAGTGTCAATTCTATGGGCGGTTGGATCACCAAGGAGAGGGTGAAATCAGAAGAAGGCCTGGATACATCATGTTGGAGACGGACGGATCTATTTTGAATTCAAGTCATAACGGTTGTGTTGGAGCTATTAGGAGAGAGGAAGGATATTAGATATGTGGGTACATGTGAGAACTTACTCAAGTGCCTCCCATGGTGGCTGAAATCATTGCTAACCCTATGAAGGTTTAATGTATGAAGGTTTAATAACCAAGTATTGTATTAACCCTACGAAGGTTTAATGTATTTTGGTCTTTTATTAAAAAAAATATATCTAAAGGAAGAAAACTTTAAAAGAATTTGATACGGGTTTGTATCCTAGTTGGAAGACCTCAAACATGCGTTTTACCCAGCTTGCGTTAAAGGTCATCCAATTGGTTCATTTGCCTTCATTTCTTCTCAAGTCTCCCTCCGATCCTATTTATAAGCAACTTTATCTCTCATAGGGCTGATCCATTTTATAAATAACTTTCACTTTTTGTCTGAAAATGTAAACTTATTTTTTCTATTTTATCCTTATTAATTACTCATTCTCTCTCATACTTTTGATCTATTCTCTCTCCTACACTCTTTTCATAAATAAGGGCATATATGAAAAAAATATGGCATTTTTGACACATTTATTACTTTTATCTATTAGTTCATTTTACGCAATTAAAAGAAAAATTGCTTATAAATAGGATCAGAGGGAGCAATAACAATTCAGGTAATTAAGTAGAGATTTTAAACATTTAGTAGTTCTTCATAATTCCTTCAAAAAATCTTTATTCAGGCAGTCTCAATAATTATGTTTAGGAATTAAGCAACCAAGAAAGTCAACAATAACACCATCCACTTGTCCAAAGAAATGAAATAAAAAGAATCGTTTCAAAATCAAAGTCCATAGAACTTCAAATAAATCCAAGAGATAAAAAAAAAAAACAATAAGAAACGTTGTTATATAGAGTTATAGACATGCATGCATAAAAAAAGAATAGTGGGAAAGGAACAAGAATATAATTGAGATGAATCAAATAATTAGAGGAAGGTGTCACATTTTGATCTCAACAACAGCCCATTCATGATATGTACAAACAAGGGTAATAGAGAAATGAGGGGGTGTACGTAGAAGAGAGATAATAAAATACGGAAACATAGGCAAGTGGAATCCATGGGAATTCACATGAGTGTTTGGAGACAAAGAAGGTGAAAGCATATTTAGATTCTCCAAGACAGCAGACATCCCACGTGTCAACCTTGTCCCTACCATTGTCTCTTTCTCCTCTTTTACCCCTCCCATTTCTTCCTTCTCCCCCATTTAACCACTATCTTCTTCATTATCATTATCACTATATTCAAACACTATATATGCGTCTCCACCCAGCTAAACAAAATAACCCAAATCCACGGGATTATAGCTTAACCATACTATACCATGTTGGGTGTGAGCTCCCTTACTATGCGAAAAAAGAACCAATATTTAAAATCCATCTGTATCTCACTAGCCAAAGTGGAGAGGGGTTGGATTAGTGTAGTATTGTAAGGTCGTATTTAAGGTTGAAAGTAGTCATCTGAGAGAGAAGAGGAAAAACATTTTTCACATATTCACAAGACAGACTTGTTAAATCAGTGTTTGCGCGTATATTAACTATTGAATTGAGCTGAAATTTTGTCCGCGGGTTCGTAACATCTAATGCGTCATTTCCAACCATTGGATCATCGTTTCATTGCTTGGTTACCAGGCCTCCACAGTCTCTGCTGTTATGATCATCCTAGTGGTTGGAACCGCTGGTTTCCTGTTCCTACTAAACATTTACTTAATAGGGAAACCAGTTCTCCTAGTGATTATTCCACTTAATTCTCACGGGTTTAAACATGGTGACACATTAATTAATGACTCATTCGGAGTAAAACACACTATATTGTGCTAGTCCACTCTCACACGCCACTATCCACCTGGTCTTTTACAGTATGCCTGTATACTGTAGACTTTTCATTTTCAGATTATGGTACAACACTCATGTCCACTACTTTTTCTCGATCAGCTCGCTAGATAGCTCGCCTAGCTATATCTGTCTCATATTATTTCTTTATCATTCAAGCTATATGTCAGTGGTGCCCGCCTGCATTTATTACGTAACGAGATCGAAATGAATGTGTGTGTTTGCTGCTTCGCAATTACTATACGAAGTGAAATTAAACATCTCCTATAATATGAGGCTCAAACTCAATGATTAGCGTTTCAATATCCCAAAAAAAACAAAGGACATACGGAAAGAAGAAAGTGCGTATATGGTCCTCTTCTCTCTCTGCCTAGCTTCCACTTTATTTTCTTGTTTCTTTGCTAATTTTTGAACATTCTCTGTCCACATCAACGTGCTCTCACATGTCCAATTAAGCGAGAGAGAGAGAGAGAGAGAGAGAGAGAGAGAGAGAGAGAATATCACATAATAGTGACAGAGAACCATTCTGGTTTTGCCCATTAAAAATGTGCAACTCGATGCGAATTGTTTCACTAATTTAAACTATTTGTTGATATACCAAATGAAGGGCTTTAATTTGTCGTGAGGCCAGGACAATATCTGACAAGCTTGGTTGTAATGGAATTTATCATCTTCAAACCTACCACTAACATAGGATGTGTGATTTTGCAGTTTCAAGTTTGAACCTAATGGCAGGCAATTTCTGATTCTTTGACGAAAGGTTTTGGAAGTTATCGGCGACAAATGGGGCGTTATATTCTGCCCTCAAAGATAGATCGATATGACCCAATTTGACTCACATGTCAGCTGAGAATCAGATATATTTTTTTTCTTTAGAAAAATATCAAGGGGGAGGTTTTGCACTATTAGATTCTAAAAGAGAAGTAGTAATGGTTAGTTGGATTTAGCTGGCCTAATGACCTGTTAATCCTATCTAATTAAACACAGCCATATGCCAGAAAGCCTGAAAAGAAATTAATAAGCAGAATAAGAAGAATCATCTGCCTCTCACTCACTCATTAACCTTCTGTAAAGGCACTGATCATAGCTTGAACAAATCAACAAACAATTCACTGTAGCAAATAATAATAATATAAAATGACAATAATAATACAGGGACATTTGATGTAGTCCTGTAGCAGTATACAAGTCAATTAAATTTTTCTTGAAGTTTTGTTGAAGAGTAATATTACCCTTGAAAGTCTTTTTTTTTTTTAATTGAATGTTGCTTCGTAAGTGTTAAAATAAAATAATATTAATTTGATATAAGACAACATTACTATATTTTAAAATTTTAATGATATTAAACTTGAAAAGTCTTTCTCGACAACATTACTTCTAAGCAAAAACTTCCGAAATAAATTCATTCCTTCAACCTGTCCAAGTTAGAAACCTGAGCCTATCCATATGAGAATATAGAAACCAAAACAATAGAGGTATTGGGATAAAAATCAAAGAAAAACAAAAGGGTATGGCAATAATCAAAGATGAGATTTGTCAAAAAAAAAAAAAAAAACCAAAGATGAGAGAGAGTAGAGAGAGAAAAGGGCAGATGGGTGGGTGCGTGGATAACATTGAAGTGGGGGAGGACAGTGGACAACGAATAATTTGAATGATTCAGGAAAAATGGAGAGTGGACCAATGTTGTCTTGGCTGTTTTCAGACAGTGTGTCAGACAAGTTATTTTACCCCATTGCAATATATTATTAATTGCATTACAAGGCCTATTTTTCTTTTCTTAATGCGTATTGGTCAAATCTCTTCTTCTCCTTCCACACATATATATATCCTTTTCAAAGCCCATCCTCTCACGCTTTCTTCAACGAATCTTTTTACTCACTTATTTATCAGCTATTTTAATTATCTCTCTGTAATATGAAATGAAAGAAAAAACGAGTTTCTGCAATTTAGTATTGTTGATTTTTATGTGTATATATATATGTTCGTTGTCCCGGTAGATTGCCATTTCAATTTTCAACATTAAGGTCGACGCTGCTCAACGACAAATTCAGGATCCTTTATTTTATGCTCTAGGGATCTCCATATAGATTCTAATAATAATTAACAATCCTTTTTTTTTTTGGGTGTAAAACACCATAAGTAAGCCCCTCTTTAAAAATTGAATTTTCAGGGCCGGCAATTAATACAAATGCTCAAGTAAGGGTTTGGACGATGATGATCAGACTACATTCGACATCTCAAAATGTTTAGTTCGGTTTTAGTTGGATTTTATAATTTAAAATTAGAATTTGGTGCTCGTGGATCCTACCCACCAGCCTAATACTATAATATATGTTACTTTTAAAGAATTAAAGTTCGGGGAAAAGACAAAAAAGTATTATGGAGAATTATATTCAAGTCCTTAAGAGAAAAAAAAAAGAAGAAATGGTCATATTGATAAGTCCAGAAGAGGAGTTATTAACAAATTCAGGGGACTATTTTTTCATTTTTTCTCTTGTGTGAAACCTGAATATAATTCTCACAAAATATTATTTGAATTTCAAAATCTTAAATTAATGATTTCCTACTAAAACGAATTGTCAATTACTATACTTTTGTAGTCATTACCTATCCTTTTATAGGCAATAAAACTGATTTGAGATTTTGATGTTCAAGTGATGTTTTCTTGTCTTTTTCCTTTGAAGTTTCATATTTGAATGTATTGTTAATATTATATTTTTCAAAAAAAGAAAAAAGAAAAATTAAAGAGACTCATTCAATCAAGGCAAGAAAAACTGGAGATTAATTTAGGAGAAAATTCCAACGACTTGATGATAAGACCAGATCGAAATGAAATATGAAGTCAAACCTAATTATTAATCTGAGCTAAATGGAGAAGGACTAACATTGTTTCTTATTTACAAAATAGCAATAAGATTAATCCCAAGTATGAAGATAACTAAATATTAATTCCAGGGTTTCTTATTTACGATCTTAAGATTACTACTCACTCTATAGAAAAAAGATCTTAAAAGTGATTTGAGGCAATATTAAAGACGATAATGATATTGTGCTCAACTATGCAAGGTAGACATATAGCTAGCTTTCAAAATTATTATTGGACGCCATTAATTATTTGATTAGATATTATATGTGTATGTACCCACATACTACTCTATCTCTGAGATCAGTAGCTAGTGTCATTAATAAATGGGAGTTTCTTGAGGCCATTGTCATAGGATCTTTTCTCTTATCTTGTGTATTAATGCTTTCTCCACTGAAACAAACAAATCATTTAAGATCACAGAAATCTTTCAAAGGGAAGTGTAAAGTTGGTTGGTGTAAGTCATAAATAGAATCAACCCTCATCAACTTCGTTATCACATTATAAATACTGCTCATGATCAAGCACACCCATTCCCGATAGGATAGCGATTTGGCTGATATGTATAGTAGCTGCAATATAATTTCACCATTTTGTTGCCCCCACTTTAATTTGTTTCTTCTTCATCACTACATGTAGCTTCTCACATTGGATGTGATGAGGTTTTTATATATTGCCACTCACTTTATTATTTTCCCCATCTATCTTTCTCCAAATACATATGTTTAATACTTGATTAGTTTTGTTTCCACAATTAAATTAATGGCAAGTTCAACTTCCGAGTTGTGCTAGCTAGTAGATATTGTTTAAACTGTGTAATTAAGTTGTATTTTTTAAGGCCAACAAAACTGTGTGCTTGGTTTTTATTTTTATTATGAAAACAAAGACTCTAGTTTATTAGGAGGAAGAGATCGATCTCCTTCTCCTTATAAAGTACACTACACTGGTGAGGCTTTTGACATGGGATTCATAACAATGCAACCCCTTTGAAAGTCAATGTGCTCGCCTTCTTAGCATCGCAACTCCACACCATCACATCATTTCACTTAGACTCCTGCATGTTGCGATCTTCTATGGGTAGCATTCTCTGTAAATATCAGAGCCTCAACGAATGCACCTTTTATTATGAGTCCTACATCAAGAAGTCTCAAGAGTGTAGTGCAGTTTATGAGTTCAAGGGCTCTTATTCCTAATAGATTAGCTTTTTTAGGATTGAGCTCTCACTTTAAATTTGTGTTCATAATATATATGTTTTCATTGAGAGCTTAATATCCTCAAAGATTAGTTACCCACGGATCATTCTAACCGGCATGAGGTCAAGCGAAGTACCCTAGTGGTGAGTCATAATCTTGAAGCACATTGTTATAAGTGTCACATTAGGGGCATCACAAGTATGACTTGTAAAGTTAAGAGAGGTTCTCCTAATTGTGTTCATTTAGGGGTGAAAAGTCTCATGGAAAAGGGATTTGAGAAAATGAGAAGAGAGCACGATCTGTAAATTTAAAAGATAAAGCGATTCATAACAAAGCTAGGCAGACAAATATGAAACATGATAGCACAAGTGCAGGAAGATGTATGCCATTTATATTCAATAATATTCACGTAGTTGGTCCCCTTTTCAGATTTAGTATTAGAAAATATATATGTCTGAACTCTGAAGCAAACCAATTGGGCAAGAGGTGATGCATATATATATAAATATATATACACTGGTGATGACACACTAAATGAGAGACCATATGCTGAAATAAATTCCAAGGGACTCCATTGACGTGGCCTAGAGAATTTACAGCTACGCCAAAAACATCAATAATTAGATTGATCCAAAGAAACCACCGAAGCCGTTGATTACAATAAAGATCCCATCCGAAGAAATAGCAAATATCATCGATCATGTGCTATATATATAGTTTTATTTGATTCTTCATTATTAATCCAACTTTGTTTAGCAATACAAAGCCGCAAATTAAATTTAAGGATGCCTCGGGAAGACTGGTGGATGCTACAGGACACAAATGCCTCTCTTGGTTTCACCTTTCATTTTGTTTCCTTTCCTCAAAAGCTGTGACTCTTCTCCCCCACCCTTCACTATCTATTTTCACTATCACCTCAGCTTTTACTTCCCATCTTTTGACCAAATGATTGAGATATTGTTGCCATTCTTTTACAAACATCCAAAGATCTTAGTTTTGCCACGTTTCACATAATTAACAACAGATCATCTTAAAATATCAAATTACTCAATTTTCAAAAAAAAAAACTTATAATTCTATCATGCGTTGGCCAAAATATGTGTTATGAATAAGTTAAATTAATGTTTTCCCATCTTTTTTTTTTTTTAAGCTACACATCTTTCAAATTAATGAATAAGACATCAGTAAAAAGTGGTGGGGGAGGGGAGAGAGAAAAAAGATCACACCAAGACACTCTAACACTGCAGCATTATCTTATTTTAATTTAATGAAGATGTGTCCCCATTCCCCATATCGGAGCCTCCTGTCATTCTCCACAAAGTCGAAGCCCATTTTTGTCATTTCCAGACCAGCCTCCTTTCTTCATAACTTCTATATAACCCTCTCTCCCTCTCTCTCCCTCTCCTCCACATCGCTCGCTTCTTCTTCGTCTCCAACCACTTCTTGCTCCGCCGTAATGGGATTTCCGGTGGGTTACTCCGACATCATCTGCCCCAAGATATTCCTTCACGTCCTTTCTCTTCTGGGTCTCATCCGAAAGCTCATCACCGTTCTCTTTCGCTATTTGGGCCTCCACGATTTTCTGGAGCCCGACATTGTTTGGGCCCACCCGGTACCCGAATTCCACTCGGTGTCGGCCATGCTCATCCGAGAAATCCTGCCGGTCGCCAAGTTCTCCGACCTGGTGGACCCGCCGGATAGCTGCGCCGTCTGTCTCTACGAGTTCGAGGCCGACGACGAGATCAGACGGCTCACCAACTGTAGGCACATTTATCACCGGGGATGTCTGGACCGTTGGATGGGTTACGATCAGAGAACTTGTCCTCTGTGTCGAACACCTTTCATACCTCACGATATGCAAGCTGCCTTTAATGATAGGCTCTGGGCTGCTTCTGGCATTCCTGAATTTTATGCTGATTCTGATGAATATCCTCATCTTTCCTATTTTTAATTAGTTCAGATCCTTCTTTATTATTAGTTCTTAGGTTTTACAGGATGATGAAAACCAGCCAAAAAAAAAAACAAAGGAGAGAGGGAAAATTGTAACTCTTGAGATATCTGTATATATACAGCAGAAATGAGAAATCCAAAGCGGATTCTCTGTAGTTAGATGAATTTGTAAAGTTGATTCTCGTTTCAGATTTTGGATCTCAGCAGTTTTCTGGCCTTTGATATTTCTCACTCCATTTATTTAGATTTGAAAGAGCTACGAGTTGTTCTTGTATTGTTCCCAGATTTAGACGAAACGCTAAATGGTAATGAGATGAGAAGTTCAGAGTGTTCTTTGGAAGAATGAAGAATGAGTAAGTGCCTCACCAGTTCACCGGGCTACGGTGTATTTTTTTCTTTTGGGTAAATGTGCAAGTGAATACCTTAAACAAAGGCTATTGAATTATATCTTGACAGTGATGTGAAGTAATTTTTAGTGTTGATAGGACAGAGATGGCCTAGTTTTATGGATTAAAATTTTAGAAAAATATAATTAAAAATGAGAAAAGATAAATTAGTGCTTCGAATTTATTAAATCTCATATTAAAATTAAAATAAGAATTTGAAATTTTCAATTCTTATCAAAGAACCAAAATACCTTGACTTGAGAGAACAAGTTTTATGGATCAATAATAATATTTCTATCTATATTAACAACATCATATTTTACCTTAACGATTTTACTTTCATGTTTTACAAATTTATATCCCAAAAACTAGAGATAATTTTAAGGGCATAAGTTTCATGAGTCAATAACAACATCTGTATCTATATTAACAACATCATATTTTACATTAACAACTTTACTTTCATGTTTCACAACTTTATATTCCAAAAATTATGGACAATTCTGAAGAGATAAGTTTTAGGGGTCAATAACAACATCATATTTTACCAAGTTTCTGAAAGCCGGACCGGCTATTAAATTGATCAGGGTATTAGGTTAAAGGTTAGTGGGTCAGATCAAAGTCAAATCAGAGCTAACCTTGAACCAAACCGGTGAGAAATTGAAGATTTTAAGGCCCGTTTAGTATAATGAAAATGGGAGGGTGGGAAGTGAAAATGGAAGAGAAATCAAATATTAATGTGTTTGATATGACAAAACCCACTTCCTGAAGGAAGCCACTTCCATCAAAATCGATGGAAGTGACTTCCATACCTAAACCTAAAGAAGTCAGTTCTAGCGCCATTTCCATCCTTCTATTTCCAACCTTACCCTTCTTCTCTTCCTTGTTCCTCCACCAGCAACGATGGCCTTTCTCAGCGATGGCGATGGTGGCCTTCCACCAGCAACCGTGGTGATAGTCCTCCACCAATAGCGGCGACGGCGAACCCTCTGGTGGATGTGATGAAGTGACGGCTACGGCGACGACGACGATGACGACAATTGCAACGGCTGACCCTTCTCCTTCCTCTCCTTTCGTCTTCGACTTCTTCTCGTTTGGATGGCTCATTGACCCTTCTCCACCAGTGGTGACGACGACGATGGTGACGTCTTGTTTCCACTAGCAACGGCGACAACGATTACTGCTTAGCGACAAAGATCAAGTCAAGGTGAGACTCGAATCTACTTAGCGACGACGATGGCGATTACCTTTGGGTCTTTGGTTTGGTCGATTTGCATCTCTAGTATCCGGTCAGCGAAGATGGTGTTCACTGGTGATGGTTTTGGTGGCATCGATGTTTGGTTCTGATTTTCAGTTTTGTTTTTGGTGCTTCAATTTTTTCTTGTTTTTATGGTTTAGTTCCATCGATTTGCAAATGAAGATGAAGCATTGTGTTTGGTATTGTTGCTATGGAAGCTGTTCGCAGGTGTGTTTCCGGCGGCGATGGTGATGCTCACTTGAAACTAGTGGTGTGGGTCGGTGATCGAACAGACAGAGAGAGGTTTTTTTTTTGTTGAAGGGCATTTCCGTATTTTCACATTATAAGTACACATTTTAATTAAAAATTATATCTCACTTCCACCATCCTACCAAACATGTTTTATAAAGTACTTCCACTTCCAATTTTACTTCTATTTCCACTTCCAATTCTATAAAAAAACTCTTCCATCATACCAAACGGGGCATTAGGGTTATTAATATGAAATTCTAAGAAAAATTTAAAAAATCGATTTTTTAAAAAAATAAAAAAATTACTGAACCAGACCTATTTCAAGGCTGGTTCGTTGGTTTTCGGGCCAAACCGACCTGTCCGGTCCGGGTTTCAAAAGACTGGATTTTACATTAATGAGTTCACTTTCATGTTTCACAATTAAACTTAAGGTAATTTAGTCAGAATTAAAAATCTCATATTCCTACTTCAATTCTGACATGAAATTTTATAAATTCGCAGCACCAATTTAACTTTTTCCATTTTTAATTGTATTTTTCTAATATTTTTACTATATTTTATTCGGTCGATGAACAACTTTTTTGACCTAAATTGCCGGCAAGATGTAAGCAAGGAAGTCAGATGTACAAATACTAGTATTTTGATGCTTATGAACCCAGAACCAATCAATGTGTTCACATGGATACGGATGAACAAGGGGGAAAAACCAATGCAGAAAACTGACTTTATTGGTCTACAAACTTTCTGGCTTAACAGTTTCTGAGATTCAAGCTGTTAGAATTGGTTTACAAACTTGCATATCCATTAATTTTACAAAGGTTAAGTTATATACTGACTCAACAGAAGCAATTCAATTATTATTTCAGTCAGGTGGTCAATTCCATCATCTACAAAACGAGTTAGAGGAAGTAAGGCATATAATATACAGGGATTGAGATTTAGAGATTTATCATTGTCACAGGGAAGCCTTTAGATATGTTGATTTTTTGGCAAAATTGGCACTAGATTCAAACAATGATCTGTCAATCTTACAACACCTATCATATTTTTGTTCGATCCAAATATTAGCTAATATAAGTTAAGATTTGGTCTTATTAGTTCTTTACTGTCTATAGGTTTATTGTAAGGGGCCGTCGTGCCCCTCAATAGTCTTTTCTTTTATCCTTGTAATTCAAAAAAAGAAAAAGAAAAAAGAAAACTGACTTCATAGATGAGGCAGATCTCAGTACTGCCATGGTTTGAGAGAATTTATGTTTAATTGCATCTGAAACAGTGTTGCGTGTTTCTGTGAAGCAAGGAAAATGATGTGGCAGCATGATGGATTGCTGATTCCACTAACTAGGAGCTATTACTTATTAGTGGTAAAAAAAGGAACCAATTCGGTGCTCGTCGTATGAGCATTCATAGCTAACCCTTACAGTGATATCTACAATAGAATTTCAATGATTTAGATTTTAAGATTTTTAAATAAAAATTAGTTTTTGAAAAACTAACAATTAAGATATTATTTTTATTTTAGATTTTGTACACATTAAAATATTTTTTTAAAAAAAATAAAAGTAAAATAAAATCAATCTGAATCATTCAAGTTTGGTCTAATTTTCTGCAAAGGCAATAAGCTCTTGGTGCTTCCCAGTTACCAGTGCTACAGAAACTAGTTCCAGTAACAAATGCATGCTACCAAAAAATTTTGTGGAAGGGGAAGAATATACTGTTGTGAATAGGAATTCAGAGGCATGGTAAAAATAACGTGAAGGTAATTAATAAAAAAATTGAATCTTGTAAATAGGAAAAAAAAGAGCTAGCAAGTCATATTCAGAAGAATTGAGCAGCCTTTTTAATTTTGTTTCCCTCTATATGAGGGATTAGGATATGGGCTTTTCTTGAGTTTAGAAATGCCTTGACTCTTGTGTCACTTGTTGGAATCAGTTCCCAACCTATCTTTTTTGGATATATCTTTTTTTTTTTGAATTACAAAGACAAGAGAAAAAACTCTTGAGGTCACGACAGGCTAAAGCAGTATTCCTGCATACAAAAAAGATACAAAAAAAACCAAATCTTAGCTGAGATCAGCTAACATTTAGAACGAACAAAAATCTGACGGATGATCCAGAAGTGACAGATCATTGTTTGAATCTAAAGCTGCCTTTGGCAAGGCATCGGCACATTTGAGGCCTTCTCGATGACAGTGATAGATTTCTAGATCCCAATCCCTATAGATTAGTTGTCGTGCTTCTTCTACCTCGTTCTGAAGGGGATGATATTGGCCGCCTGACTGAAATAACAGCTGGATTGCTTCGATTGAGTTAGTATGCAGCTTGATTTTTCTGAGATTCATGTTTTTACAGGTCTGGAGGCCTATTTTAATTGCTTGAATCTCGGAAACTGTCGAGCCAAAAGTGAAACCTATGTTCTGTTGGAAACCGCAAAGCCAAGTTCTTGAGCTATCACGAATCACTCCTCCAACTGCAGAATTTCTGTGCTCGCCTACCGCAGCATCCACATCGACCCGAACAAAACCCACCGGCGGAGCATTCCATCTTACTGTGTCTCTATCTGGGACTCTGAATATCTTGTGTTTGAGCCGCCCCTCTTCTATGCCTTTATGGAGAAAATGCAGACCTCTGTGAATAAGTTTTTGGATATATCTTTTAAATAGGTTGGGAGAGCATCGTCCACATGAAATCTAGATAGTCTAGATTTAAGTTTTTTTAAAAAAAATTATTTTAATGAATAGATAATTTAAAATAAAGATGATTTTATTTATTAATATTTTTTTAAAAAAATAACTTTTTTATTTAAAAATCACCATTTAAATATAATTAAATATAGATCTTGATAGTTCAGATTAGAAAAGCCCTCCCTACCTATCCTTTTTTTCATTAATACTTTTTTTGAAGAAAATTATCACAAATATTTATTAAGAAAATAGTATGAAGTGCCGTGCCATTTAAATATAATAACCTCTAATAATCAACAAACATTATAGAGGGTGTTTGTTTTGATGTTTGTTGGACAAAACGGATATGAACCATGGATAAAACGGACTTGAACAGTGTTTTAGCCAAAATGGATGTTTGGTTGAACGATGGGATTTAAGGTAAAAAAGGGCAAAAGTTGAAAAAAGTCATAAGCCTCAAAATAGAGTTTATTGGAGCTTATATGCATGTATGTATAAAATAATATTGATAGAAGTATTTTCATATTTTTGGGGATCAATGAGGTACTCAAAATCACTTCTAATCACAAAACTTCTTTTATGAAAAATGTTCTAAATAATTTTCTCTTTCTTTAGATAGTAATCTTCATCTAATTAGAGAATACTTTGGGATAAGAGTTTTGGCAAGTTTTGAGTTTTGTTAATATATATAACTGTAGAAATGTAGAGAATAACTAATAATTAATTTTAATCAGTTTAGATTTATTATTTAGTTGTTTTATGATTTTATAATCAATTTTTTTTATAAACATGTCATAAATTAGTTTCTATATAGTGTTTTTACCCATTAAATTTAGTTTAAATAATTTATTTGGATTATTGGAGGTATTATTGAGGTCTTAATAGATTTATTTTGTTAGATTTTGAGCTATGTGAAAATATGAGTTATGATTTAATATTTAAATTAGAGTTTGATATAATTTATAAAATTTAAGCTTGAGGTACACAATAGAAAAGACTTTTAGAGTGTACCAATTTAAATTAGAGTTTGATATAATTTTATTTAAAAGTGCACCATTGCCAAATTTTCAAAGTTAATTTTTGAGAAAATTGTGAAAAAATCCCTCCCTGTGTAGATATCTTCTCAGGTCCTATTTGGCAATTAAGTTGCCAATGAAGTACTTTTTCACAATTATCCCTCTATTTTTTCATTTTTCATAATTTTTATAATTTTTTCTCTTAAATAATACAAAAGCCACTTATGTAAAAGTCAAACCAAACATCGTTCACTTTTACATAAGTTACTTATCCAATCGTCAATCCAAACACTCATCATTTTACCCAATCTAACTTTTTTCTAATTTTAAGATTTCATAAATCTAAGTAAAAATAAGTCACTTATCCAATCACCAATCCAAACACATCCATAATCTCCCGCACGCTCACTATGATGAACTTCTTCCTGTTTTTTTTTTTCTTTTCTTCTTTCCTTTCCCCCCTTTTTCTGCTGGTTCTCTTTCTTGGCGAGTCTATAGTTTAGTGAGCTATTGAGAGATAGTAAAATAAATAATGAAGGATGCTAAAGTGGTTGAAAACATAAGTTATGATATCCAAAACCACAAATTAAAGCTATAGTGAAATAAAGCACTCCCTCCGAGAGAGAGTAGCTGGGTTCAAAATATAAGTTACTTATAAAATAATTAATATTCATTTTTCAGTTTTATTCTTCTAATTATTGCTCATTTTCAATTTTACCGACTTATTAAATTTTCAATCATATTTTTTATCAATAGTAAAAGTGAATTTTTTTTTTGAATTTATAACATATTTAATGAGTTAACTATAACTTCTTATTTTCCGTGAATTAGTTAAGGTGTCCTATATTATTGGACTAGAGGGAGTAAGAATTTTCAGCAACGAGAGAGCTAGTGATTAGTGAATAAGTTTGGGGCTCATGATCGGTCTGCTTAATCAGAGGCTTCGGCTATGGCTGCTCATCACAGTACGTTAAATTCTCTTTTGCGGCTGCTGTTCTTTTTGTATTTGTTTATATAATGGGATTTTGCAGCCTGCTAATCTTTTTTTCTAAACCATGGCTACTCTTTTGTACATCGTCTTTTAATAATGATTTTTCCTTTCAACCATTTATAATAAATTCCCAACAAGGTCACAACTTGCTTAGGGGCTGTTGAGAATGGCAACACGATGATCAACGTTGTCCGGAGTAAAATAAACACTCCCTCCTGTGTACATTATACAATGTAACTACAAGTCACTTAAATTATTTTATCAAAATAAAGAAACCGTGGTAGTTGACTCGTTAAATCTGTAGTATATTTAAATTTTTTTCCCAATTTAATAGAGAAAAATACACAATGAATTATATTTAAGCATTAATTATATAAAAAAATTGATAAATAAGTATTAATTACTCTCTAAATATCTTATTGATTTATATTATAAATAAAAAAATCTTCTAAAAAGTGTTTTATACTGGGGATCCAATGGATTTGACCATAATATCTGATGCTTTCATTCAGCTTTTAGTCTTTTACTACTATGATGGCAAGTTGGCAACTCTTCATTCAGTTTTGGTAGCTTTTTCTTTTTCCTTTTTTTTTTTTTTTGGCGCCCCGCATTCAAAACTCATCATTTTGCAGACATTGAGGCGGAGAATTATTTTCTTCACAACCTCGCGATTAAACATCCTCAATTGATAACCTCACCGTCTTTCGCAATCCAAGAGGCTTTTACTCATTCTTGACCCATTTATTTTAGGGTTAAAGTATAAAAATACATATGTGCTTTTTCTCAAAATACACTCAATAGCAAATATGTTTTTTAGGTGTAAAAGTAGCTATGTGATTACATAATAGGTGCAAAAGTCATAGGATCTGTTAAAGGGAAAACGTTGACCGTGAAAAACATGTTTGTTGACTAACTGTGATGATGTGGCAGGTGACTTGGCAGATGAAGTTGCAAACTGGAAAATAAATATTGGGATAAATAAAATAAAAAGAAATTTTCTAGGGTTGAGTATTTGAACTGAATGAACAAAAATACCGAATCACCATCGCAACTGCAAGGCATGGCTGAGAAACGCAAAGAGTGAGAGGCAAATCGTGGACCTTGAGAAAGCAAATCGAAAGGGCAAGGAAGACGATACCGAAGGGGAGGTAAATGGCGGCATCTTCGACTTCAACTACTAAGAGATGCAGAAGAAAGGTTGCTTTGATGAGGCGGCCAAGTCGCGAGGAGGAGTACGAGGGTCCGACGAGATGCTGCCGTCATGGCTTCGTTGCTTCGCGGTGAACGTCGTGGACGGAAGGCAACCCAGGCAGGAGGTTCTACGCCTGCCGGAATTACTACCAGGTGAAAATAGAGAAAAAAATTGATTCTTATACAATTATTGTTTGTGTTAGGAATGGTTGTGATGTGGTTATCTTAATTCTTGTTACTGGCCTTCGTCTACATCAAATTCCTTTGTCATTGTTGGAAGGTTTGTCTAAAAGCAAAGAAATTTTGAAACAGGACATGAATAGAAGTTGTTGAAACAGGATGCCTTCGTCTAGTTGTTGAAAGGTTGCTTGGAAATTGGAAGTTGTCATATTCTTTGAAAGCTTTCTGTATAGAATAGAATGTAGTGATTGATTCTTCTTCAGTTTGTGTGAATTGTGTTATTCAACTTTCTTTAAAATGTGCAGCTTTTTGAAACACAAAGTTGTTATGACTGAAATGTTATTGAATGTTAAACAGGATGGGGCCTGCGGTTTTTTTGCCTGGCACGATGGTGAATTTGGGGAAAGGGCAAATGAAGTCATAAAAGATTTACTGAATGACATAGACAGGCTATATGATGAAAGAAAACAACGTCCAAGGGGGGATGATGCTGAGAAGTTATATGAAGAGCTTGTTACAATCCATGGTGAGCTGAGAAAGTTGAAAGCGTCATATGGGAATAGAGAAAGACATCTACGGAGTGTGGAGATGAAGTTAAAAGTTGCAATGGTTATATTGATTATAACTTGGGTGTGGTTGGTTGTTTTGTATACCCATTATATAGGGTGATTTGTGATTGAATGTGATGAAAGAAAAAATGTTATTTAGAAAGTCATATAAATGTTGTTTGCACAATTGAATCGTAGACTATATGTAAATGTTTAATGTAATTTATTATAAGGGTAAACATCACTTTTGGTCCCTCAATTTTGGACCAATTGTCTCTATAATTTAAAAGTGGTGGTTTTGGTCCCTTAACTTTGGAAGTCTAATTTCATATACCATTGGTTTCAATTTGCGGTTTGGGAGATATAACCAAAATACTGAACGTCACCCATGCTGAAAGAAACAGAGTCTGCTGCATTATTCCAATAGCCTTGCTTCTATTCCAATAAAATTAGCCTTTTTCAGTTATGGACTATTTGAATAGTCACTTTACTATTCGAATAGTATTTGATCATTTTGCACTGAGACTATTATTATAGTTTCATTATTATCCTGATAGTCTTCTAGTATTCGAATAGTTATTTCACTATTCGAATAGTATTTGATAATTTTGTATTGAGACTATTCTGATAATTCAATTTTTATATCCTGATAGTCTTGCATTATTCGAATAGTCATTTTACTATTCAAATAGTATTTGATTATTTTGCTCTGAGACTATTATGATAGTTACATTACTATTCGAATAGTAATAAAACTATTCGAATAGCAAATAGAAATTAAAACTATTCACTATTCGAATAGTAATAAAACTATTCAAATAGTGATAAAATTATTCGAATAGCGAATATAAATTAAAACTATTTGAATAGTAATGTATGGCTGTCTCTATTTCTATTTCGTCCACCTTGATTACTTATTCGTCCCCGCCATCTGATGCCATCGATACTACAATATGGGGAAAAAACGTTGGCCGAAGGGTTTTCATGCCATTTCACTGTAGCCACGACAAAAAAACTAACATTTATGGGTCCTAATTAATGCTTACCCGGGATTCCTTTTGTCTCTTCCCAAACTTTGAAACCCTATGATCTTCAACTCGTTCAGATAATGCCGACTCGAAACTGTAGTTCTAATTTCCCCAAGCCATGTGTTTGCCCTCAGATCTGATTTCACCTCCTTTCCCCTCCGATTCGATTTCCTTTTTGTCCGCCCTTTGAATTTTTTTTTTTTTGCTACAATGTCCGCCCTTTGATTTAATTTCACCGTCAGTGTTTCCTTCGACCTCCCTTTTCGTCCGACTCTGTTTCTGTTTTTTCAATTCCTTTCGCCTTCAACTCCGAGTGGGCATGTCTTAATTTTTTATTCTTCTGCCAAGCTTTTGCCTACGTTTTACATGTGTGTTTTTAGTTTTTTTTAAACACTACAAAAATCCAATCAACAACTTCATCTATCAAGTCACCTGCCATATCATCACAGTTAGTTAAAAAACATGTTTTTCACAGTCAACATTTTCCCTTTAACAGATACTATGACTTTTGTAACTATTTTATAACTATATAGTTACTTTTGTACCTAAAAAATATATTTGTTGTTGGGTGCACTTTAAAAAAAAAGTACATGTGCATTTTTGTACCTTAATCCTTTATTTTATCCCCCATCCCTTACTCCCACTTGCCCCAACCCACTCAAGTTGTATCATTACCCTATCATATTCATGTCCATCTAATCGCTAGAGAATAAAAAAATCGTTTTCTTTCTTTCTTTCTTTCTTCTTTTTACTAACCATAACATCCTCTTATTTGAGTCAATCTTATTCGAGGTTGGATACTAAACATGGACACCTTTCCTGATGAGGATTCAAGCCTTAGTTTTTGCCGCATTTAAATTATAAAAACAAGCTTCAGCATTCCTGGGCAAGACTAAAAGTGTGAAGAAAAATGAATGAAGGTGGATAACCCAGAAGCATGTTTCAAGTAAGAAAGCCAGAGCTCATTGTCATGAAATCTTTAAACCAAAAGAATCCACCTCACATTCACATCATTAAACATGACATCGCGCATAGCATTGTAGGGGCAGCAGCACAGTGATTAGACTACTAATTGCAAGTCAATAAAATCCAAATAGAAACAAATACCCGCAGGAACTCCATTGTTTAAAAGAGATCACAAGGACTCAGAATGGCCAACGCTGAAGATTGTATCGCCATTACAGAAAATATAAATTTGTGAGAGAAATGCAGCGTAGACACTGCATTTCGGCCCACAATACTACTAGACTACCACTGCCTGCACATGTATGCCCAACTAGGCAAAGTAAAAGATAATGTTTTGACACAGAAAAACTCGATCGGAACAAGAGACCAGAAAAAGGCATTCTATAAAAATGTCGATCACCTAGTGTAGCCGGAAGGGGGATATCCCGGTGGAGGATAACCGGCAGGGGGGTAATTTTGTGCAGGATAGCCCTGAGTTGGAGGAGGTGGATAACCATACGGCTGTCCATATGCAGGTTGTTGCGGATATCCAACTGAAGGAGGAACTGGTTGATCAAAGCGTGACATCTGTTGAACAGGAGGAACAGCCATTGCTGGCTGAGGCCCGAACTTGCCATCTCGCTTGTCCATTTCGACCTTGTGCTGAGTCTGCAAATACAATTCAGTTGCTGTGTGTGATGTAACACATTACATAATGTAAATATATAGTAATTGTTCGTGCCTGTTATTTAACAAACTCACCTGCATGCATGCACAGACCCTGCATAAAAGATTAACATAATTTAGTAAAATGTCTCCTTGAATAAAGTGTAACGTGAAAGAGAAAGGAAAGGAAGCCTTACGTGCAGTACACAAAGTCAGCCAGACAGTTTAGCAACTGAGAAGCTTCTGAAATTTCATCACTTCCCACAATCATCGCGATTATGGAAAATATGCATGCAAGTTGTTGAAGGACAAACATGAAACCCTACACAAAATGTGTTGTAAAGAAAGTTAAACCCTCATAGAATATCATTAATGGAATATTGCCGGTGCGGGAGAACGTGTTTGAGAGAGAGAGAGAGAGATCTCACAATAATGCAATTGTCACATTGTGTAGTTTGGATGTTAAATTCATCTTGCAACAGAAAGCGAGTTGAGGCCACCGAATTTCCAAAGCAGAGGAAAACCTATAATAATGGAAGCATCATAGCAAACTTAACCGGAAGAGAAAGAAAAAGCATAAATTGACCAAAGGGGATCAGAGTAGAGAGCAAGCTTCAAAAGAGAAAAAAGACCAACTTAAAAATATCCAAACATCGTATACTCTTCATTTACATGACCACCAATTGAAATGTCACTTTCCTATTTTGGTCAATTTCTTATAAGCAAAAGCACCTGATATATGTTCATATTTTCACTTAAGTGATAACAACCTAAAAACAAAATAATAATAATAATAATCTGACAGTATGATCGATTGTTATAAAAAGCAAACACGGAAAACCAATTTAGCAAAGATCACACAGCCCAGACCTGACATGTCGGCAAAAATCAGCAGAGAAAACAATTTTAACACCCATGGCTTGTGCTGATAATATTTCTATTAAGGTGAAAAATGCATACAAAGTAACATACCTCAGTACAAAGACAAAATTCAGGACACCTACTTTCTCCACACCTACCACTACAAGGCATGTAACCAGCACAACATGTGTATCTGGAACAAAAAAGACATTAACATATCACAACAACAGGTTATGTAAGTCAGTTTACAAGCTTGAAAAACTGAAACAGTGTCAAACAATCAATTACCTTGACATGTCATCATAGAGAGCTCTTTTGCGGAGCAGGTATGATACACATGGTGCACTATAATAAAACAATGTCATTAGATTTCTTGAAGCAAAACACAAATACACAAATATGCTTGCAGAGCTATTCTTTAAAAGGAGGTCAAACTGATGAGGTTACTTGAGATACAAAACACAAATTATAATTTTACGACTGAATTGACAAGCACAAAAGTAAAAGATCAAATATACTGAAGCAGGTGAAAAAACCAGCATAACTAAAATTTGGAAAGTCCATCATCATAATTGGAAATGCAAAATTCTGAATGAAAATGCCTTAAGAAAACATCATGCAGCAAGAACACACAGTACTCCAATAAACCGTGAAGGTGAATTCGCCCTCAATGACAATTTGTTCTGTTCTTTTAGCCTTAACCACAGTATGGAGGAGATAGATCCTATGCTCAAAGTTTCCATTGTCCACAGAAGACATGCTATGATCTAATCTAACAAGAACTTCACAAAGCAAACCCACACCACTTCATTAAGCAAAACAACATATTCTTTGTGCTTTCATTCCTTCGGACGAACAAGAAATACTGAGAGTCACTAACTCTGCCTCAAAACAGAGTAACAATACAGTTTCCACAGAGAGACAGACTAGTTTTCTATGATCTACTTTGGGGATGAAGAACTCTATTTTATCTTTTTATAATGATGATACATATTGACCTAACCCTCATCGCTTGATGGAGAGTGACATCTCGTGAATTATAACAAGCCAATTCTCTGAAGTCTACGATCAGTCTCAGAAAATGTAAAATTCAGATCCAGGAATCACGAGTATGAAATTGCTAAGAAAAGGATGCACCATCCATGGGGTCGCTACATTGGTGTTTGAGCTAATTAACAGCAGTTCCCTCGGGAAACCACGCAATAATCAAGACACAACCACCAGATACGTCATCACTCGCGGCCTATATGCTATTATCCCACGTCCTTGGTGGCTAAAGACCATGATCCCTAATAGCCACTTCAACAACAGTCCACACCTTCTCCGGGTAATCTGAACCCTCTGGTTCGCCCCAGATTTGAATTGCTACAGTGTAATCATGACCAAATAAAGACGTAATACTCAGATATTGGCACTGAAAAAAAAATGAAAGACATAATATTTAGGTGTGGATTCCGTAAAGTGATTTAATTTCAAAAGTGAACGTCCTTCTTCAATGTTATATAATATATATAGATATATCGACCATTGGAAAAGATATTTCGGAAGTCAACATAGGCCACTGCAAGTCGTTCTCTGCGAAGAATAGAAGTACAAGGTCTAACAATCTTTGTCAGTATATCATTGCATCCACGAGACGAGACCAAATCAAAATAGGCATATACAGTAGCTAAAAGACCTAGTTTGCACACGGAAAAATCGATGGCTTATGAAAAGATAATTCGTAAAGTTAAGTCGATGCAAGTCAAAAATCTTAATTGTAGATCTAAATTTCTATATGACAAACAGCTGGAAATCGAATGCGAACACACATTCTTTTAGAAAAATAAATAATCTGATAATCAATAAACGTGCAGCAAGGTAATGAAAAGTTCCAGATCGCTTACCACCACAACGCAAAGCAACAATCTGCACAAAATTTAATTCTACAGTGTCAGTTGCTCAGTTTCAGAGAATCAAATTATAAAAAGAGGGCGACGGGGAACATTCCGCGTCACACACTCGCAGAAGTGGAAATTTCATACAGGGGGTGTCAGCCTGAATGGTCCTCATGAGATCTGTGTGCCAGAGATTCCGATAATTCTGACGAAGCTGCATCTTCTCGAGGTGTTCCTGGGACGCCATGTCTTCTGCCGATCTTGACAGCGAGTAAAACTACTATACCGAAAAAGCAACCAAAGAACCGATAATTACAGGGAATCCTGAAATGGAATTCCACAGTATATATACTCACACACGACGAAACCTGCTATCGATTTCGAAACCTGGGAATTTCGAAATTGGCTTCTCCGAGACTTGAACAGCACAGCTTAATTGGCGTACGCGCCCAGCCAGCCAGCAGGCGCATTGACTAAGACGAAGCTCAACCGAAAAGGCAGCGAGATTTTTTTTCCTTTTATATTTTTTACTAGTATTATTTTTTAATTCATTTATAATTGGAAAAATATAAATGAGACTGTGGGTAAATTTTTTTTTGGAGAAAATCATATATTTGTGCATAAAAATTTATGAAGTTATTCTCAATCAGGGATTATCCTCTAAATTTTCCTTTTATAACTTCGCCCCAAACAATCATTTGTTATTAATTATTGCGCGTAAAGTCATAATATTCCCTTGTTTCAAGCTTTCCACAATTCAGGTAAAAAAAAGCTTTTCATAATTGATTTTTTTTTTAAAAATTTTTGGAATGATCATAGTTGATTACTCTCTGATCCTATTTATAAAACTTGATGATCGAATTACATGGATTTAAAAAAATGATTAAAATTAGATAAAAATAAGTGTAAATATAAATTTTGGTCTATGAAATTTGACCTAATTTTAGTTTTTGTCCTTTAAGTTTACTCCATTTATCACCGTCAGTCCCTTAAGTTTGAAAAGGACTTGGTGGGGAACCTTTGACGGCGTTAATTCGTCTAACGTGGCGCTAATGCTATTAAAACAGTTTAAGGTTAATACAACTTTTAATCCCTCAAATTTACTCCGTTTATAACTGTTGGTCTCTCAAGTTTAAAAAGGACTTGTCGACACATTTAAAGATATTAATTCATCCGATGTAGTTCTAACACCATTAAAATAGCTTATGTATAATGCCAGCTATTTCTGACACATAAGCTATTTTAACGGTGTTAGTGTCACATTGGACAAATTAACGCCGTTAAAGGCGCTACGAGATCCTTTCAAATTTAAGGAACTAAAATTAAAATTAAGTCAAATTTCATGAACCAAAAGTTGTATTTACCCTAAAAATAATACTCCCTCCGGTCCTAATTATAAGATAAAGTTGACTTTTTTAAAGAAATTAAGGAAGCCAATTAAATTACTTTAGAGTATTTTTATTTTTATTTTTTCTCTCCAAACTAATTAATTTGACTAATAAACTAATATATAATCTAAAGATACTAAAAATATAAACATTCTAAAGTAATTTAATTGGCTTCCTTAATTTCTCCAAAAAAGTCAACTTTGTCTTATAATTAGGACCGGAGGGAGTAAGTATGTTTGATATAAACTTTGTTTTCCAAGTATACCCTTATGAGGGAGTAAGTAAGAATGAGAAAAACAGTAAATATAAAGACCACTAACCTTTTAATTAATACAATACATCTAATTAATGAAAAACAAAAATAAAAAAACTTATTAAATGTTCAAATTCTTATGAGGCTCTTACCCGAAAAAAAAGACCAAGACCATTTTAATCCTTGGCTCTTATAAAAGGGAACGGACGAGTATAATTTTGGCATCATATTTGTTTGAGCATAGATGGCCAAGAACCAAAAGCTCGCCGTAGCTGTTTTGGAAGGGGTCGAAGGAAATAAGAAACAAAACAAAATATTCACATAACATTTTACGCCCCCGGGAATCACTTGTAAAGGACCCCCAGAAAGAAAGAGTAAGAATTTGGAGAATATAAAAAGTAGAGGGGCAAATTAGCAAAGAAAAGTTCTATATAAACTGGAGGTTCGACTGGTCTCGTCTCGTGGTGTTCGATAACGTCAATAAGAGTGGTAGAGAGAGAGAGATCGATGATGGAGATTGAATTTGTCATGTTGTGCCATGAAGAATAGGCCCTGGCATAAATTATTGACGACCAAACTTACAGATAAAACAGTACTCCTCCCCAACCAAAGTTAATTCTTTTATCTTCATCGTATCAAACAAACACCTTCTTCTTCTCTCGTCATAACTTGCTAGTCGCTCTAGTTCGATTCTTCATTCAGAGCAAGTTCAGATTTCAGAGTTTTTTTTCTCTCATTTCTGTCATGTACTCTGCTTCTTCAAATGCCTACGCTTTTGATTCTTCTTTTCCCAGACATTCGACCTCATCGGACATGGCTTCCTCCGACACACCTGGCGGCGGCGACCTTTTCTTCTCCGACCCTTTTCCTTTCCCTTTCTTCAACCCCACCGACTTGGCCGCCGTTCATCAGATTCCAAACGAAACTGCTTCTTCTTCTTCTCTTGACCCCTTTTCCTCTTCCCTCTTTTCGTTTTCTCCTCCAAGTACCCACCTGGAAAACCTCAGCCTTTATCAGCAGCATCTAGAAACAGAGTTTGGAAATTTCTCTGGTCTTGATGATGGGTTCAAAGTAGTGAAGAGTGAAGAATTACAAATGGGTGGTGATTACAGCAACGGAAATCAGAACTTTGTTCCTCAAAATAATGCTTCTGAAAATGCACACAAGTCCATTCAAAGGAGCTACAGTAGTAATTGTTTTGATGGGGAACCTGGTTTTCTGTTTCAGCCTCACTATGATACTCTCATAGATTCCTCAAACTTTCATGGCCAGGCCATGAATTCTTCTGAGAACAATCAAATAAGAAGAGTGTGCAGTACAGGAGACTTGCAGGTTAATTTTGTCTCTCCCTGATTCTGCTACCGGATTCCCTTGTTCTGTTTTATATATTCAGTTCCTATAAATATATGGTTTTGTTTGTGTATCACCAGAACATGGAATCATCAACTCAAACGAACCAGAGGGAGGGGTCGTTCTTAGAGGAAGCAAACTTCAAAGTAGGCCGTTACAGTGCCGAAGAAAGAAAAGAGAAAATCTCTAAGTACAGAGCCAAGCGAAGCCAGAGGAACTTCAACAAGACCATCAAGGTAAATTCAAGCAAAAAAATTACAGGGCCAAAGACCATAGCACACTTTTATTTACTTATACACGCGCCAACACAGAGTTAGTTCAGGGATATAAGACACGTTAGATCCTTCTGGATTTTAAGTTTGAACTCGATGATACTATAAAAATATATGTGTGCGTGTGTCATGGAAAAAACAAAGAAGTTCTGAGTGTGGAGTTTGCTCTGTTTTACTTGGCAACAGTATGCATGCCGGAAAACACTGGCGGATAATCGGCCACGCGTACGTGGCAGATTTGCACGAAACGACGAGACGGGAGAGAACTCCAAGGGTTCATGTTCAACCAGAAATGAAGAAGAAGACGAGTTCTGGGTAAGTGCTCATCATTACAGAACACAATAATATAATGTGATTATTAATAGCAAAATCTCATATTGAAGAAGCTGAGTTTTGATTAGTTTGAGGAATGTGGATGATGTAGTTTGAAAGATTGCACGAAGAACAAGAGCAGATGATGACGTGGAGGACGATGAGTGGAGGAGGAGAACACATGAACAGTTATGGATCAGATCCTCTTCATCAACATCAGTTCCAATACCATAGCTTTTGAGAATGACATGAGAATAGAAGCAGCAATCATCAGAACAAGAAAGGCCCTGTTGCTACTAGCCTAGTTATTCCTAATTCCAAAAGGACTAGGAGGTCCTTTATTTTACTTTTATATTTATTCACACTTATTATTAGTTATTTATATATGTATGTATGTAGGGGGAAGGATGAAGAAGAAATTAGCAAGAAATACGATAGCAATAAAACAAAGAGGGTCGCTATTTACATTTTGTTTTTAGTTTTACTGGCTTTGTGCCTTTACCCTTATTGACTTGTCATATGATTTATGTATATCAATACAAGATATGACACCATTTTATCTTGGGGATTTTTTTTTCTCAATTAATCAATCGGGTCAATATCATTACCTTTTGCATAAGATAAAAGAGGTCTCTCCTTTTTCTCTCCCTCTCCTTTCAACGTTTTGGGTGGTGGGAACCTTCTCTCGTCATTGGGTGAGCTATTTATATGATGTCTCCCTCCCCAGTTTCAGTTAGAGTGGAGATGTTCGTTTTTTGTGTTAATCTCCGTGTATTTTCATGTTTTTTTTTTGGTTTTGTATGACGGTGTTGATATTTTTTGAGGCAATAAATCGAATTATGAGTTTCAATGACAACAAGTCTCACATGGTAATTATGAAATATTTCAAGCTTAATCACACAATTTTGTAATACTCCAAGTAGAGTTGGGAATCAGGGCCGGTCTTTGACGGGCCAGGGCCTAACAGGGCCGGCCCTAAAGGGCTCGGGGTTAGAAAAATTATAGTTTTTCAAAGCCCGGCCCGAGAGTATCAGGGCCAGGGCCGGCCCGCAGGGTTGGGAAATCCTTTTCACAATATTTAACTATTTTTCCTACGTATTTTCCCCAGAGAGATATAATTAATAAATAACAACGATTAAAGTTCTAATTTAATACATAAATATTGTCAACATTAAGGTTTAAATAACACGTCTCTTGCAATAAACAAACACAGTTACTAATGTATAATTAAAGGTAAAAGCATGTCCATAAATAACTCACACAAAGGCCAAAGTATAAGAAGACAAGAAGCTCAATACTCTAAGCTCTGAACAACATGAATATGACGACTATCATTTTCACCTTCTTCGCCACTATCATCAATTTCAAGGACATTTGATTGTGTTTCACTTTGAGCAGTAGGTTCAAGTAGTCAAATAATCACAACCTCCATAAAAAATCATACTCTATCAGGCAGAATAGTATATAATATGATTTTATTCTAATTAGGCAGAACAATATACTCAAAAATCATACTCAAAAATCACAATATGATTCAATTAGACAAAACAATATACTCAAAAATCATATTTTATACAATATGAGGATAGAGTGACATATAGATTCAATAAGGCAATTCAAAAATGTAACATGGTTCCTGTCCAAGCAGGAAAAATAAAAAATAAACGGGCTTAAAGGGCCGACCCGAGGCCCTTCAGGTCCGGCCCTTTTAAACCTGAGGCCCTACAGGGCCGACCCTTTTAGGCCCGACTTCCTTTTGAGGCTACAATTTACAAGCCCGGTCCTTGAAGGGCCAGGGCCTAAAAGGGCCGGCCCGACGGGCTCGGCCCTTTTTCCCGGCTCTATTCCCAAGTCCTAACCATTGTCATAAGAACTTCCAATATGTTTCATAATATAATATATTCTGTCTAAATTACTAATTTTTTTCATCCAGTATCATTAGTTAATTATAAAAATTCCCAGCTAATTAATTGAACTCCTTTAACTAATAACTTTTATTGAGGATAATTTTGATATTTAATAATCAACAACTAATTTCATTAATATTTGTAAAGTTGCTATGGGAGTATTAAATTAAAGATTAAAATAACCTAATAGAAGAAACATATGTTACTATCAAATACTGTATCCATTAGTATGATTTTATGAATCTTTGTTGGGGTATGTATAACAAATTTTTTTTCAACCACTAATTGTTATGTTTTGCAGCTTTCACTGCGTCTTATTCTTGTCTTCAAAAAATATCATTAGCTCCAAGCCCACAAGGGAAGATGGATTAACTTTTTTTGTTATAAATCTATTTATCAATATATTATTATAATATTTTGAATAAAGTGTGTATTGTTTATTCATAAGTTAAAATAATACAATTCATTTTATGCAATAATTAAAAAAGCGTGTTTATTTTTTAAGAATCTTCGTGTTCATCAAATTTAACTCATTAAATTATAAAAATATCTTTATTATGGCTATACAAAGAATTATACTTGGAGATAAGATTATACTCAAAATCAATCAAAGTATTTTTGTGACATGTTCAAAGAAAAACCTAAGGGAGGCAATCTTTCCACCAACCAGAAAAATAAAATACAAAAAAGGAGGACAAAACAAAAAGGGAAAGAAAGACTGAAAGAGCATCACATGCTTCTTCTAACTTTCACAAACATAATAAACATTACCCTATGCGTACGATATAAATTTAAATAGAATTATTAGGGTTTAGGATAGATAAGAATCAACGAATATTGGACCATCAATTTATATTTATTTTTAAGAAAACATACTATTTAGAATTCGTTTTCTTCCTTATCTGTGGAAAGCCAGTCTGTCATTTGTTTCCCCCTTAGATATGTTCTTACCTTTAATCTTTATTCGTGTTGCTATAAAATTATAAATACTAGTAATTCATTATCGATGAAATAATAAACAAATCAGCGTTTTGATTTTTTTTTTTTAAAAAAAGTCCTTGTGATAAATAATTCAGACTCAAAGGGTTGATTTGCTAATTGAATAGTATTCTTTAATAAATTTTTTTTTTTCCAAATCTTCTTTCAATAAAAGCTTGATTTGATTAAGTGTTTGCCTTCTCCCTCAAGGCCAAACCTATTCGATCCCAACGATATTAGTGTTAGAATACTGATGCTTTATAAAATTAATGGAACGAATTAAAACATGGTATAAAGTTAAAGGATCAATTGTATAATTTTGCCTAGCTTCTTATCAATTTAATTTTAAGGGCATGTGTGACAGTGATCAATTATCAATCATCAATCGTTAATGATCTCCTTGACGGGTAATTTAATTTTCATTATATATAAGCTTAACCATCTTAATTAATCTGCATATTATATTGCACTCCTTCCAGCTTCGCCCTTCAACTCAAATTGTCATACGCAACTAAACAACATCAAGCTTCTTCCAAAATCTACATGTCAAGAAAATTCACAAGAAAACTCTGTCTCCCCCGCCCTAGCTTATATATTAATGAAGCGTGCATGTTTGGGAACACTTATTTTTTGAATATAAGTGCTTATTACGCAAGTCAAGATAAAACTCCTCTCACATACTTACCTCGTATACTGTAAATCACGATTTATAAGCACTTATTGCGTAAAAATAAGCTATTCCAAATGAGGACGTATATTCATGGTTCTTGATTGGCTGGTTAAACCATGTGGCTGGCTAAACCATGAGGGTGGATGTTTGGATTAGCTTTAATTTTTGGAAGTGTTTTTTTTTTTTAAATTTGATGAAGGGTTTTTCCTTTTGAGGCTTGAAGCGCAAAAGGTTTTTACTTTTCCTAATAAATGTACTTCACGAGTTTTCAACTTGTATTCTTCTCTTTATAAGATGAGACCGCTTACCATCTCAACCAATAGCTTATAGATTAACTTATTGATTTTTGGAAGTGGTTTCACTGTGGTACAAAGTAAGTACTCGTTCCCATGGGTTTTATAAGAAACAACTATAATCTATGACTCATTCTTATTTATAAGAGTCATTTAGCTGCCTTAATTTTTTTTGTTTATTTCCCATTTCACCCAATTTAATTATTCGTACTGCCCATATTTTGGAATTTAATTCTCAAGCATTCTCTATCCACCACACATTCTCTCTCTTCCACTTAAATAAGGATATTTTTTACCAAAAAAAAACATTTTTTTAAATATTTATTTTGTTTGATCAAATTTTTCTCAATGTGATTAGGTTAATTGTATCTTATAAAAAGGAATAAAGGAAATACGTGAGAGAAGGATAATCCTAACATGAGAAAGCACATTTTCAAGTGCTTCGCCTTGGACAAAATAAAAGCATGTGTAATTAATAAGAAATGTGGGATACGTAATGATTTGTATAGAACCACAGTTTCATGCATTATTATTCAGTAGATGCGAGAAATTAAACAAATTAAGATATCAATCAAGTTGTGGTGGCTTGTGGGGGAATAAGCTCTATGCAGCTTCTTCATTTAGTATCTCTTAAACTAGGTTTTTTTTAACTTGGCCATGGCTTGCCTTCAATACAATTAAATTCATGCTCAATTGCACATACAAATTGGTCATATAAAGCCATAACAAAAAAATAAAAAATAAAAAATATGGTTGTTTTTTTTTATTACATCAGTCGCATGGGTTGAACCTACGAGGAGAGGAGAGTGGAAGTGGCCTAAGGCCACTTCAATGATTGGCTTTATTTTCAAAGTGGTCAGTGGTTGGCTTTATTTCTTACAATTAACCATCTACTAGCGCCTAGTGGTGCAGTGGTCATTGAAGTGGCCTTAAGCCACTTCCACCCCCTCTCACGGGTTTGACCCGTGCGACTGGAAAAAAAAACCATTTTTTTCTTTTATTTCTTTAGTTTTTGGTTTTCTTTCTGAGACTTTAGGATGCTTAAATTGGGGGGGCGCATCAATGTAAACAAGAATAGATTTTCCTTTGTGTTTTGATGGTTTCTCAAGTGGCAAATATAATATCATTCTCCCAAAGTAAAATTTCTTTGAAGTGGGAACTTTTAATTTTATCTTCCAATCAATCATGAGTCAAAATTCATAAAATTCCACACACACATGCTCCTGAATAACTAGGTTATGATTCCCATGCTTTAGTGATGTCAAATCACTAATTCTTCATTAATTAACTCTTAATCATGATTATTTAACCCTACCCTGTCCTCCAGTCTAACCTCCACGGTTCTAAATATATTTTCTTTGTTAAACACACAGTTAGATAGTGAGAGTACTCAACTTAGTTGCCTTTGCTTGCTGCTGTTGCTATCTAATTGAATTATTTTAAATAAAACTTTGAAAATGATTGTGATATCTTATTATTTAAGTTCTTTTTAGCAGCATTATCATTAAAAGCAGTGGACTAATCATGATTAGTTTCATCATCTTCCCCAAAAAAAAAAAAACCCATTGAATATCAATCTAGTACTATTTATAAGTCTCAATTATAACTAATTCTCATATAGTTTCATCATCTTCAAACCCCAACAAATTGAATATCACTTTGTTTCTATTTATAAGTCTCAATTAACTAATTCTCATATATACCAAGGAGACTAGTTAGTTAACTCATTAATTATTAGCTAAATTTTCAATTTTGCTCTCTTTTATGAATGGTTCCCAGAGTCAACATAAATAAATTATTTTTATTTATTGCAATTAATAGGGATAAAATAGTAAAAATTAAATTTATTACTCTGAAAGTGAACTTATAATAAGGATCAAAATTTTTCAATAAAAGGACTTATAAGTAGAACCGAAGTGATAATCTAATCAGATAAACTTCATTCAAAGTGAGAGTGGTAAATGGAACTGAAAAAGAGATGGGAAAAAAACGCAAAAAAGAGTATTACAAGGGAATTTAATTATTTGTGGTTTCCAACTTAATTACAGTTCCAGAAAAGCAAGAAAAAAAATGCAAACTTTGCGGTTTTGAGAGCGCAAAAAGACGCGAACTTGCTTCTAGCTAACTAAAAAATGAGCAGATAATAATGCTGCGATTAAAGCTACAGCTATATCTATATATATATATATATATATATATTAAATGATCGCAGCATAAAGCAAGATACCATGTGTCAACCTACCATTTTGTCAGCAACACACCCCGAATAGCATAATTATATTCACGTCAACATACATTATATATAGTAGGACGAATGCTCCCACTTTTACTGAAAATTGAAAAATCAGATACCACACAGATTCTCTTGTTCAATACACATATAACATATATATGTGTGTACACACAAATATATATGTGTATATATATACCCAATTGATCAAAGAGATGCTGCTGATTGTAAGGCTTACTGCATGCTCCTTTTAAAACTTTTATAGTATGATATATTCAAATAACCTTCTTGTTGTTGAAGCTTCGCATCTTTGCTGTACATATTTTTGATGATAGGATCACCTACTTTAAAGGAAAGAGATGAACATTTCTGAGTCATGGAGCGGCATATAAGAATTTGATTTCCATGCTAGCCGAAACGTGTATATAGCCCAGATAGTGATTGGTTATTGAATGAAATACGTTGAAACTCATCAGGAAAATAATAAAATAGAAATAATTAATTAATGAGAATATAATGGAAGTAGTATTGAATAAGGTAGAGCATAAAAGAGAGATGCGAAGACCAAAGATATACAGCACCCCACATTCTCCTTTTGATCTTATCACAGTTAGTCAGGAATCAAGTAATTTGCTGTTCTGATAAAGAGAGAGATCGATAGAGAGAGAGAGAGAGAGAGAGAGAGAGAGAGAGAGAGAGAGAATGCAAGTAATGGACAGAGCAGTAAAGAAAAGAATGCTTATAAAAATTTTAATGTAAGCATCTAAAATGATGCTAGAGACGCCCACTTTTGACCAACACAACATGGAAACTCATAGTTTAAAGCTAGTTCAACATCCTATCATTGCAATGCTATAGATTACTCAAGTGTTCCCTCAGGCTTAGACTAGCTAGGCATGATTAATTAATTATATATAATCATATATATATATATATATATTCCACGGTGATGATATATATGGTATACATATATCAATAAAATGCTTGAGAAAGTTGTCCACTGGACCTGTCCTTTTGTTCTGTCCAAGAAAAGCTTCCTGATTGGTACATCAAGAAGAACAATATATTTTGATGAACAATAATCAAACCAGAAAAAAAATCTTGCTTTATGTGTTTTTTGCACACGAATGGGGGTGGTGGGATGGTCTACTGGAGAGGCCAAGTATGATAGAATATTTGTGAATGGGGAGACAAGAAAGGAGGTCATGTTATTGAGAGTGGAACTTATGTCTGGCTTATTAAGACTGGAAAGGGTGAAAAAAACTTGGGTGGAGAATCTGACAATGGTGATTCAACGGTAAAAAAGGAAGTTATGAAAATGGTAAAAAAGTGCAAATCGATCACAACTTGCCAATTGTGGCAAAGCAGAATTTTTTAAGCATGTTGTTAATGGAAGGTACTGCTCTCAGAAAGTGCATGTATTGATTTCTTATTCTTCACCTTTTCACCTAAGGTTTCTTGTTTTAAGTGTTTTCTCATGAATGAACTAACAAACAAGGTTGCAACACTTTGTATCAAAAAAAAACAAGGTTGCAACACTTTAAATGGTTACTTTCATGAAAAAAGTGTTTAACTTTGCTTTGTCCACAAGAATTTAGTTTCTGGTCATCATTTGGGTAAAGGGTTCTCTCAAAGACTCAAGCTTTGAATTATATTCTCTCTAGCTGTGAGTGGTGGTTGGACATGAGAATGCATATTTTTTTGGAGTCACTTGGACTATCCAAAGGCATGGATATAATATAATATAAGTAATTAAAAGATGGGGTTAGAAAATGGGTCGGCTTCGTTAAACCTAAGAGCCTACGTTTCATTACTGTTACTGATTGGTGTTACAGGAAGTTGAGTGTAATGAGTGGTTGAGTAATTTGGCAATAAGTTAAGATTTGCAGAGATCCCAGCTAGCTATGACAAAAGAAAAAGAAAAAAAAAAAAGGGAAGAAAAGGGCAAAGAGAATGAATGTGTGAAGGCTGGTCAAATCTTTAGATTTCCGTAGGTCTTTGGTTGTCTGTAGTGAAAATTCTTACCTACTCTCTTTAAACTAGTTAAGTTCTCTTATTGTTCCATTCTTGCGTTTCATTTTAGTTTCAGTGTCTGGAATAGTTTATTTTTAGATAATAAGTATTTATAAATCGTAATTCATCATATACGAGATAAATATATAAGAAAAGTTTTATCTCGACTTGCGTAATAAGAATTTATTATCTAAAAATAAATAATATCAAACAGATGATTAAAAGTATCAGAAGATTCTCCTGTGTTTTGTTATAAACTAGGATAAACGACGCCACATCTCTTTTTAGAAAAGTTGTGTGTGTTTTCGTTCTTCACTCTCTCTCTCTCCCGTTAATTTTTTTTAAACCTTTATTTGGTAGCAATAGCAAAAGCTTTCAACGCAGTTCGAAGTAAAACAAAACCGTCAACTTGGTTCCTTTCAAAAAGCAGCTTTCGGTCTCACTCACCAATTCCTGATGGTGACAGGACTAGTGTATTAAATAAATGTTTATGCGTGTGCCACGCATTTTTTAACCAAATTTGCTAGATTTTTGGAGAAAATAATTTCAGAGTTGTAAATTTAAAGTTGAAATAACTTTTTCTTGACTCTAGTCTTTTTTTATATTTAGAGTTTTTGAAATTGACTTTTTAATATATTATTTAAATAAATTTATGTCAAATCAGTTTTTTTATGAGTCTGTCTTAATATAAATTACATTATATACTACTTGTCTTTTACCTTAACTTCGTTTTATAAAAATTAGTTTCACAAACATGAATCCGAACAAAGACGGATGTGAAACCGCCACAAATAAGGAAAGGAAGCATGCTAACACGATATTAGGGTGGGCAAAAAATCGGTGGCCTGATCGAGTCTAATCCAACCCGAGCTGATCCAGTCTGGTCCAATCCAAATATGTAGTATAATGAAATTGGACCAGACTAAATTAGACTGATTGGTCGGTTGGACTGGGTTTTGGACCAGGGGACCAGACTACTTGGACTAGTCCGGTCTGGTTCATGTCAATTTTTTTAAAAATAATTTTATAATTTAGATGTTACTTTTTATTTTTTATTTAATGTTATTGGAGTTTTTTTAATGATTTATAATTATTTTTTATTTTTATGATGATTTTTATATGATTATAGGTATTTTATTATCTTAAATGTATTTATCATATTCAAATATTTTTTCCAACATATTATTTTTATTATTGTTGGATATTCTTATAGATTTATGATGTTTTAATTTTATGTGATGCATTTTATATTATTATAGGTATTTTTATGGTCCTAATTGTGTTTAATAGGTTTAAATTTTGTCTTCCAAAAAGGAAAAAAAAATAAAACAAATTAAATTTATTTCTTGGACTCACTGGACCAACCCAAGTAGTCCGTTAGACCGATTTGGTCTAGCCCAGCCTCAGGTTAGTGCTGGACTAGACTAAACCACGGGTTGCCTTGTGCAGCCTGAAGTCCTCTCCAGACCAAACCTAGGATTGATGTCAAACCCAATCCGGTTCAATCCACGCTCATCCCTACATGATATATTGCAGATACCATTATAGCTAGTTGTGCTTTAGGTTCTACCATCTAATTATTTTCTATTTCAATATCCAAACAATTCACTTACTTTAGCATCCTATTTGGAAAAAAAATAAATAAAGAGGAAAGGCAAAAGGAATGAGAAAAATTAAAGGATTAGTTGAAGACCAAACGCACATGATCAGGGATTGCCCAAATGCTCTGAAGAGGTGGAAGTTTGTGGTTTCTGAGACTAATTGGCAAACCTTCATCTCATTACAGGGAAGTGATTGGATCAGATGGAACCTAAAGCAAGAGGCGAGAGCTAGGCACACTAAGAAAATCAAATGGATCACTTTGTTTGGTTACATCAGCTGGGACATAAGGACCACAAAATGTAAAAAGTTGTATGATAAAAATATTTCCCATATACCGGTCAATGCGTAGGATTCTTTTTCAGGGGTTGCTGGGACCAAGAACTGGTGGAACAATGCTCTTTCTTTGGGGAACCACTCACTACGCATGCAGGAGGAAGCGATATCCCACCGGATCACGTTAAGCTTGAAGTGGCCGACTTGGTACTGCGGAATGGAGGTAGTGGATGCAGAGGAGCCCTAAGAGATGCAGAGGGGAGATGGCTCTGTGGATTCAGTCACAAACTTACATCTATTCCCTCAGCATTTGTAGAGCTAATTGGAATCATTAATGGCCTTAATCTTTGCTAGGCCAGGGGTGTTAAAAATGTTGTAGTTTATTCAGATTGCATAGAGGCTATTGATTTTTGTTTTAGGGGTTTGATGTGAACCACCCTTTTAAGGACATTATCGATGACACTCGCTTAGTTATTAACAGGGAACGGCAGGTTAGGTTCAACCATACACCTAGGAAAAAATTAGAGATGGTTGATTATCTTGTGAAATTGTCACACAACTTAACAGAGAGCTTTTGCATCCTTGTTCAATCTCTACCTAACTATCACTGGGTGGATCTTGATGAAGGAACAATGACTGTTTTGTAGTTTTGATTTGATTGTAGTGATACCCAGTATTATCTAAAAAATTTAAGGATTAGTGACAGTTCGTCCATTGTACAAGTCAATGACTCAATTTTTTCTATACTCAACGAAAAGTTTTCAATGTAATCAAAAACTCCGCGTCCATATCATTAGCATAACGTGCAAGTTAGTCCATGTCCAATTGTCCACGTCAATTTTGGATTTTCTTAAAGCACCTTCAAAAGGTTTCAATATTGCGCACCATGGGCCTTTCTGATGACTTCTACCAAAATAAAGGACGGTGGTTTCTGACTTTCTGTTTGTTTTTTTTTTTGGTCAATTAGGGCTTCCATAAAACCCTTCACCTCCTTAAACCTTCAGGCATACAAAGGTTCAAGCTCTCTACATAACTCCTATGGCTAGAAGCTCTATCGTTGTGCTTGGTATATACTCTAATTTCCTTCACAAAACCTCATCTCCAATAACACAAACTTTGGAAGGAAAACTGCTTATATGATTTTACATTATATAAAGCAATATGTCTTTAAACATTCACTTTAGTTGGAAATACAGTCCGCAACTCCGGTGAAGTACACCCTCTATGAGCCATAGCGTCTTTTAAATAAAACGTGTCGCTTGGATGGATCTTTTGGCTTGCTCTTTATCTGCGCCTGACCTTTGTTACGCCCAGTACTGCGTAGGTGAGGTAATCGTTAATTTCAATACACTTAACCCTATAATATGTATCTGATCAACTAATCAAAGCTTCTTCAATACAATATCATGCAGGAAAATTCAAAAACTTGAGAAATATTAGCACACAACACACCTGTACTCCATGTAAACCATTCCCTTTGCACCCGACATGGCGCTCATGGATCCTGCTGAGCGCCGGGCATTGTGAAGAGCTATATCATCTGCATCTTCATCAAGTTGCTCTAGACCAACAGCATCGTCACCAGCGCTCAAGACCTGATGGGTGCATGTCAGTTGTGCCCTAATTAACAGCTAAATTCAACGAAAAGTAAAAGGGAAACAAGAAAGGAAACCTTTCCAAGAAGCGCCAATTGATCTTCAAGATGATAATAACTCAATGAAGGTTCTTCTCCAGGTGGAGGTAAGCTTGGAATAACCTGTCAACACGAGAACAATCAAAAGTTGTAAGTATAGAAAAATTCTGATCTTAAAAGATGTTGAAAAATAACAACTTAAATTAAGGTTGATCAAGCTTGGCCTAGGGCCTTACTGTTGCAATATTTTTGTTACCCTCATGAACTTAACAAAATTCATGCAAATACGTAAAGGCAATGATGTGAGAGTGCTTTATTTGAACAAACAACCACCTGATCATAGTAACATCACATATTAACAATACAAGAAAGCATGGCTTGAATCACCCTGCTTCAGCATTAATGAGAACATTATACCTTAAAGCTATAACCCTGATCAATTAAAAATTGCTGCCTCTTGGTTGAGTAGTACATCTCCTGCACACAAAAGCGGTGTAAAAATGTGCACTTCAGTGACTTAACCATCAAAATCATAATATGATAATTTCACATTAATCTCATTTCCAATGATGACATGATATGTCGGTTTGAAAATATAAACATACCTGGGTATCTGTTGACACGAGAGAATAAAAGAATGCATTATACTCTTCCTTACCCCCTGCCATCCTATCCTGAAGCTTGCCCTGCCATTTACATGATTAATTAAAATAAGTCAGCCATCAACAGATACGATGAATTATTTGCAGAACAATTATATAAAAACTGTAGGGGCGGTGCCATGCACAACAATGCAAAACAGTACTTCCAAAGTAGATCAAACAAAATTCACCAAAGCCCGGCAACTGCCACAGATACAGGAAAGGATCAGAAACTAACCTTTGCCCTAAGAATACGGCCTAGACGTTGGGCTTCTTGACGCCTTGAACCAGCATGTGAAGAGATCTGAATTATCACATTTGCTTCTGGAATGTCAATTGAGTTATCACCCACCTGAGAATATTAAAAGAACGATTCAGTCATCCGCTTCTACTCTGTTCACTGGGAGGGAAGGAAACTTATCCCATAGAATGATAATGACATGAAGCACCAAGTCAAACAACGATGTTATTAAAGGCGCCTCATGTTAATGCCAACTGCCAGATTGCCTCGGTGCCTCTCATGCTACGAGAGGAGCTGGCTTCAGTCAGGTGTCAAAATGAGCTCACTTTTATGCCTCTGGAAGTTAAGAAATGAGTGACCTTGGTGCTGGGTGCTGAAGGTTGATGTTGAAGGTATTTGACTAATATCGAAGTTTCACATTTAAAATACAAGATGGGAAAGTTTTCAAATAAAAAAAATTAGAA
This sequence comes from Inga oerstediana, assembly GCA_963210345.1. Classification (NCBI taxonomy): domain Eukaryota; kingdom Viridiplantae; phylum Streptophyta; class Magnoliopsida; order Fabales; family Fabaceae; genus Inga; species Inga oerstediana. Next base: position 56,481,267 of record OY723409.1, read on the forward strand.
GAGTTTAACTTTTAGAATATTATATAACACAGGACATTGTTTTATTGAAAACATAACTTATAATTGACATAACTAGTATTTTATCCATCTTCTGATCACATGTCTTGATTTTTCAGAATTTATACATAAAGGTTATTTCAAATTACAATTCTCTGTACATCATTTTATCCCTTATTGTAGCATCTTGATTCTCTAGGAAAACAGCTTTCTAGCACCTCTCCCTTAAAGCGTTTTATAGGTCTGGTGCCATGAGGACTTTTTTCTCCTTTGACTAAATTGGTGAATGGTACAAAAAATATTAAGTGCTCTGCAAAATACTAATGTTTTTCCTGACCCAAAAAAATCATAAATATACACATTCAAGCCTCCGATTCATCAATGAATTGTTCTGCCAGTGTGTCGACAGACATATCTATATAAAATGAAGAGCATAAAACTCAATACAGAACAAGATAAACAGGAACAGGTACCTTGGAAAGGAATATAGTGTTGACATCTTTGCTAGTTTTGAATGCTTGTAGAATTTTTGTCCTCTCAACATGGCTGCACATGATATACATAAAAGAACATTAAGAGGCAAAACACCAAGTACCAAAACGTACTTCAGAACCAACATATGTCCACAGCACCTTGTAGCACCATATATCATTGGTTTGCGAAGTTTCATGGCATACTCAGTTAGAGCAAAAAGATTATCAGCAAAGACTATAATTTTATCACCACGCTGTGTTTCGTGGTACTTGATAAGAAACTCGCATGCTCTGAACTTATTTGGATTCATCACATAGAGCGCCTGGGACATGTAGAAGATCACTAATTCAGACGAGGGAATTCAATCTAATAAGCTTGAACATGTAAAAGATATATGCAATTGCAGGTTTTGAACAAAATATTAACCAGTCCACTAATAGAATCAAATTCAAAACAGTCAGTTCACCATAGAAGTAGAACAGGTGCAACAGAAAGCTAAGAAGGAACAAGATATAAAGAAATACAACAATAATGCTTAAATACTGACAAGAAGGCAAAAACAAGCTGCTCCCAAAACAATTTTCTACTGTTACCATTCACAGTTTTCCACTAGGTCTAACCTGCCTCTTCTTGGAATTCTCCTTCTTCAGATACTCCGCAAAAAATTCTTTTGTCATTGGACACCATACTTCAGCACACTGCACATTTGCAATAAACCCGCCTTTGACTAGATCCAACCAATTTGCTTCATACAACTTGGGACCAATGAGAAAATTCAGATCTGTAATCCTTTCATCCTCTCTCACAAGTGTGGCTGCATTATTAACAATCAAGACCTCAGTTTTCAGTAGAAAAGGCTAAAGGTCATTTCCAGTGTGATACTAAGCCAATGCTGTTATGCATACCAGTGAGCCCAAGTTTGCAGTGAGATTTAGTGAGGCTAATGACCTTCCGAAACATATGTGCGGGAACCACATGTACCTGTTTATCACAACACCATTATTTCCATAAGGATTAACCTTGAGATTACAGGTAAAAAGGCTATAATCATAGAACAGCTTGAATACCTCATCCATGAGAAGCAATCCCCATTCTCTGTTTCTAATTTCCTCAATGATCTTCTCAGATTCTTCAGACCGTTTACCACCAAAAGCAACCATATTATATGTTGTCACAACCACTCCAGCATTACCACGGAACCTCTCTTTGCTATCAGATGTGAAACGGCAGATATTTTCATCTCGGATGGTGGACCATAGCTTAAACTGAAAAGCCCACTGGTCCACAGACACAGCATTTGTTGCCAAACAAAGGCAGCTCTTTTTTATACGGCAGGCTGCAGAAACACCAACAAGAGACTTACCAGCACCACAAGGTAGAACTATGATGCCGGATCTTGCCCTACCTGTGATTTTAACGAGTTATAATTCATTATGAATTCCACAGCAATAAATATCGTTAAAGCCAGTGAGGAAATATTAAGTTTTAGCTACAAGAGAGAACAATTAAGCTCCATGCGAGCAATTTGGAAAATTGTACAAATAAGAAAGTTCCAAGCACAAGATATTGTAAAAGACTGCAAATCCTAGGCACAGACTTCAACTAGATGTCAAAAGTATGCCTGATTTCTTTTACCAAAACTATCCACTCTTTTTTTTGTTACTCTACACAGCTCATAAGATGGGGGACAAAGCTACAGCCTTGAAGGGGTGCAACATTGCAAAAAAAAAACAGAGAGAGAGAGTATTATGGATCACAGCAACAAAAATAAGAACTAAAGATCCAGTAAAGGGATGGTCAATAGATGCTCTAAATATAACTTAATCGAGTTAACTTCTAATGCACATCCCTGTCCCAGTAAACAGCTATCAGCCTTACCATTTCCAAACATTTTACTCAGGCTCTTCTCTTGATATGGCCGCGGCTGGGCTTGAGGCTTTAGTTCCAATTCCAGATCAGGGTTGACCTGCAACATAAAAGAGTAACACTTGAAAATAGCAGACAAACATTCTGAACTCCATTACCATTTACAGAAATTTCAGCACTAAACCTAATGGTCACAAGAACTTGAAATTTAGCAGCAAGAGTACATAAAAGCATTACTTACTGTATCATTTCTAAAGTCATACTCCTCCAACATGGGATAATTCAATGCATTTGGCAGACATCGTTGCTTCACATTTTCAACCTGTAAATGAATTTACAAAAACAAGGATGGAACATATTAATGTGGATCAATGATGATAACCCTATTCTGATTCTTTGCAGTGAACAAGTTAAATATCTGTGACAATTCTCACTATGGTTTCTGTGATTCATTAGCGAATTTGCTTAATATGTTCCAAGTTGCCAAACTCAGCAAATATTTCAGTACTTCGATGGTCAATCATTTACATTCGTCACTATGGCAATTAACAGTGTCTGTAGAATATTATAAGAGCTGCAGCATAGAGAAGTAAAAACATTGCATTATAAAATTATACTCAATATTATCACTTATCAGTGCCTTGGCAATGTGATGCAAAATTAGGGGAGGGGAAGAAGTGATTGAATGCATTCCAAGACTAATCTGTAAGTTTTTTAAAGCTGGCACCTACATTACCTGAGAAGGATCAATTTCAAAAGAATGAGTTTCTTTCTCTTCTGCAGCTGCAGCTACTTCTGCTTCATTAAGCAACTCACCGTGAGTGCCTTCAATTTCACCTGCTGTTTTGCTGATAGTAAATCCATCTCCAGCTGCACCCTACATCAATTTTAGATTTCCTCAAAGACGAGGAAATAGAAAGGTGAGCGATGGAAAATTTGCACCCAATGCCAATTTTATATTCCACAAAGACATGGTAAATGCTAGAAAATGCAAATTTGGTGCATTGGAATATGTAAATAAGCATAAAAACCCCAAATTTAATTTCCAGAAAACCATGAGAATCATGGCATATGCCCCTTCACTGAAAAGTAGAACCAAGGTGGCAGTAAAGGAATTACCCCAAGCATGTACCTCAACCATCCCCTCACGGGCAAACACTCATGGAAGTAACACGAGGTTCTCTAAACATCATTATGGTGTGGCAACAAATGTAAGCGAAAAGAATTTCCTTTGCAAGTTGTTATGCATCTTTCTTTTGCACCATTTTTTTTCTGTCTTTTTTTTTTTCGATGCCATTACACTAGTCCGTACTAGCAACAGAAAAGAGGAAGAAGAAGAAAGAAACAGCTAACAGGGAGTGACATAAACCATCCAAAAGTGTTTAAAAGAGTTCTATGAATAAAAGAAAGAAAAACAGACCTCAGAAGTGATCCTCGATCGAGATATAACTTCATCTCTGAGCAGTGTCTTCAATACCTACCAATATTGATAATGATATGTAGCAGGTGGCACAAGTGACAAAAGGCTTCATCATAACCAATTAGAACAAAACAAGATTGAGAAACTCGTATCATTTCAATTACCTCTGGAAATGGAGATTCAATAAAGTATCGATTTTTCTTAAGTACAAGCTTTACTTTGCCATAATTTGCAGTTGAATCCTGAATAAATTTAATCATCTCTTTAGGAAGCATTGTCTTGGATAACTTGTTCAAAACTGATATGATCGTTTCTGTTTCCAGACCAACTGAAACCGCAGCATACAGGGAATGTGGAGTGAGGTTGTATTCGTGCATTGACTCCGGCCTATTCATTGCATATTAAACGATTAAACAAATTAGTAATCCTATGAATTCAACTTCCAAGGCAAGAACTACATTATAATGCGTGAGTCAGATTCAAAGGGAAATTATAGAAATATTATTTATAATATAACAATACCTGCAAACGGGTTCTGCAATGGCAATAAGGAAATCGTAAGCTTGTTTGTACAAGGGAGAGAAGGTCTCGAGGAATATCCGACCATTGCCACAAGCCCAAAGTGGTCGATTCACATGATCCTTTTTCAGCTCTAATTTGCTAAAATCTTTGGCCTTGGCTTCTTTCTCAGCTGCAAACCATTCAAGTTCATCGCCAACAAATGATTTCTAAATACTTAGAAAAAATAATAGCAATGATCTGTAACAGAGATATCACCCATAGATGGTCAATTACCGTCATCATCATAACCATCATCACCCATATACGCATCGTCATCGTCGACGAATCCTTTTCGGGAATCGTCCTGCACATGACGTCAATCGGTGAACACAGGGGGAAAACGAAACAATCAGATAAAGGGGTTTATTTCTTTTGCAAAAGGGAGAGATGACAAACAAATTTCGCGGCGGCCTTGAACTTTTTGAAAGGTCGGCCTTTGTCCCCTGGAAATATAGAAGAACAGGAGTAAATATTTTGGGATATGGTTATAAAGATCTTGAGGCGAATAGAGAGAGTACACGTTAGCCAGTGTTACCGTGTCCGTGTCCCATGATCGGGACTTTGAGCTGAGCAGAGATTGCACAATTATTCCACACAGAATATGATCCAGAAAGAAACACCAGGCGTAGTGAAAATATACGGCAGCGCAAACCGACTTGTTGCCGCCTGCTCTACGGTTATGCTCTTGCGCCACAGCTGGGGGGAAATTGCAAATAATAATAAATTAAGAGGTATTAAAAAGAAAATGCAAAACTCTTTTAATTGAATTACGGTGAAGATGCGATTTTAAGTTTAACAATAAAATTTTATGGCAGGACATCTGGCACATCAAGTTTTCATGGTGCTAAAATATACATATGGGTCCCATATGTTGTATTGTCGTTTCCTTCTCCGTTTCGCCGTTTGAAGACGCAGCTTAGTGAAACTTCAGTCATCTTGTTTCCACTCACAAGGATGACATCAACTACGTAGATAAACGGGGGAAGGGATTTCTTTTTTTAAATTAAAGACGGCCAAACATAGCTTGGAAGTTACAAATCAATAAGCAAAGGACAGGTTAGACCGCATAGTTGCGATCTTGAACCAAACATGGAAGACATTGGGGGGTGGTTTTGACAAAATTGCCAGGTCAACATGTAGCTGATGAGTTTCCTTAGCCAATAGATCAGCGCACCGAACACCTTCTCTTGGCACCCAGTGGATCTCGATATCCCAGTCAGAGTACAGTAGGTCTCTAGCAGCATTAATGTCTGTCCTCAATGGATGATGCATGCTCACATCCCTCATGAGAAGGTTGTATAGTTCAAGGGAATCCGTGTAAGCCAGGACCCTGTGAAAGTTCCGTTCCTTGCACATCTGGAGACCAGTTAGGAGTGCTGGGGGAAGGGATTTCAAACTGTCAAAAATGTATCAGAAACCAAGACGTGAAGCATGCATTTTTCTGTAACAGTGGCCAGATGAAGCTCAAAAGAAAGAATTTTTTTTATTGAGTGGGTTCTGATCGAACATGAATAACAAGGTCAAAAATGTAATCGTACCTCAAAAGACAAAAAAAACGACGACAAATCGAGATATTGAGGAAAGCTAAACACGCGCGAAATCGACTGGAAGAAAGAGAGCAAGAGGCGCGCTTGGGTAGGGGGAGGGATGCAGGAGGAGGAGGAAGTATTTCATTTTTCTTTGACCTGACAAGGATATTTTTTTCTTTCGGAGAATTCGGGGAAGCACCAAAGAAAAGGAAAATATATGCTAAAAATTGTTTATATTTAAAAACATTTAAATAATTTAAATTCATTTGACATTAAATTAAAAGTTAAAATTCAAAAATACATACGAGCTTTTACCCAAAGTGCGTTAAGCACCATATTCTTTTTTGAGGTGAAAAAATGCTTATAAATTTTTAAAATGGGTGCAAAAATATCAAAATGACTAAAATGACACAACTGCTATTACTTTTATGTTGTGGGCCCAGTTATTGTAAAGAAAGTTACCAAAATGCCCCTAATTCCAATAAACCCTCTTCCTCCAACCCTTAATCATCGATCAGCCCAAAAGTACAAGAAAACATGTTGGGATTTGGAGGCATAGCGGAAATTAAAATTTGTAAAAGTTTATCAATCCCAATTACGGATCTATTAATTGGTGTTTAAATCGAGTTACAAAAGTTGTACCTTTCGAGTTTTGCCTAATTTTTTATATTGAGAAGCCAACTACTTAGATCAGCCCAATTTACTGGTATCCACACGAACATGAACCAACATCGGCAGCGTGCTAGCGCCTTCAATGTCTGTCTAGGGTTTTTGCGGCTCTCTATTTCTCATTCGTACTAGGATTATCCTGCCCCTTTGTTTTTATAACTGACAAGGGCTATATTGGATCTTCAAAATTAATCTTAATTGATTTTAAAATCAATTAACACTTAATTGTTTTTATGAGCTAATTAAATAAAATCGGTTTAATTAAATCTGTCCAATAGTTTTAATTTAACCTATTTATTTAAGCCGAATAAAAAGTTAATGAAAATATATTTAATTTATCTTTATAAATTAAATCAGAGATATTATATCTCTATCAATATTAGTCATTTAATTTATCAAATAAAATTAAATCTGAAACTAACACTAATAATAATATTATTATTATTATTCTTTTCACAAATTTTATACCCTGGATTAAATATTGTATTCATTGAATCTTAGACACATCTCTAGATTCAATGAATCTGGACATTATAGCTCATGTTAGGCTATTCTTGTGTGTGACCCTGTAGGCCCATACAAAGTTGGCAGTGAGCCAATAACTGTACTAACCCACAAATCGCAAACTGCATCTAGCAAGACATTACGACTACCTAATTCATATGAGGATTGTTAGCACAATGCAACCTATCATACAATCATGTCACGTCCCTTTTTATCACACGATATTTTAGCCAAGGATGAGGCATGGATAACGTCATTCTCATGTTCCTGACCATTACTTTCTCGATTCTTGAATAGTTTGACAGTAGAAATAGAAAATCATTTCCATCGTAGTATGACCATACATTTCTCAGACTCACTTATCGAGGGGCCCAGTAATATCTCTCTCATAATGTGAAGGACAAATTCCATCTTGACCATTCACATTTCTCTACATAAAAACTACCAAGTTCAATTGTAGCCTTTATCATCACCCAGTCAAAGGTGATTTTTTACTAGTTCAAAACTTAGCTACTCTCATGTAGGAATCCATGATGATCTCAGGTCGATGGGCAAAGTGACGTGGTTATACAAGAAATAAGCTTATGACTTAATCCATGCAACTTTCTCATAGCGGGTCGATTCAGCACCTTGTACTCTTACAAGTGCCTAAGACTTTGATTTGTATCTTCATACCTTACAAAGTTGTACTGGTTTCACCTCATCTTTGCTCCCGCATAGATGACCTACCAGGGACATTTAGGACAATCTTTACGATTTATGTAAGGATACAGTTATCACAGTGAATATGTGAATAATATGATAACAAAATGAAGAAATTCATTAAATAACAATTTTCAAAGTATAATGATTGACCCCTAGGGCACAATTTCCAACATAACAACCTCGCCATTTTCAAATGCTGGCGACGGTGGCGAATCAAACATAAAGACAACTTGACTTCTTTATCGTCTTTATTGATCGGTGGATGAGAGTGGAACAATTTTCAGTGGCTTGGCTATGGTGGCAAGATTCGGAGATGAAGAGGTTAAGGGCCTCAACTGGTATTCAAAGACAATAGTGATAATGGAGGTCGCGATTACTTCAATGGCAGACGTATGACGAACCATCATCATGACTGGGTCTTTACCGTTGATGGAGGCTTCTTGATTTGCGACTGAGTCTGCTACAAACCTAGATCCCTTTTCATCTACTCCCTCTTCTCCTCTAGTTCGGTCGAAGCTTATCATAGATAAAGGTCATGATTTCTAAACAACAACAAGCCAGTAGTTTTTGGTTTGATGATTTGTTTCTAATTTGTGACTTTTGCTTTGTTGAAAGCTTGTGCTGATTGATTTATGTTATGTGTTCCTCATGCCCTGATTTTTGTCTTCAGTTTTTGGCCTGTAATCAGCCTTGTTCTGAGTTTGATTTAAGCCTTCTTCCATATTTTCTTTACATCTTCTTTTGAGATTTATTTGTGCTTCTTTGAATTCAATCCCTCCAATGTTATACCCACCTAAGTCTTAGAGCTTCCTTTCTAATTGGGTTTTTATTTTTCTCCATCAAATCAAAGTGGCTTTGCTTATTAGATGCAATAAGACATGAATTTCAGAAGTTTAAAAATTTCTGGGTTGTTTACCATGAATTTAGAAGCTTAAAGATTTCTGGGTTGTTTATCAGAATCGACATTCCCAGGGAATGTTTCAGCGACTTGAGTATCTAGGAGAAAGAGCGGGTGTTTTTTTAATTAAGGGTATTTTGGAACCTTCACAATAATAATGTAGGCCCCGGCATAGAAATTAACGGCAGTTAAGTTGCTTTAACAGTTTTCGCATTTTTGCTCTAATTTTGAAAGTTCATGGGTATTTTTTCACCATAAAAAAACATATGGTGCTGGATGCACCTTGGGTGAAAGTTTAGGATATTTTTGCACTATCAAAAAGCATATGGTGCTGGATACACCTTAGGTGAAAGCTTATGAGCAGTCCAGATAAATACCATTTGAATTTAAAAAAACTCCAAAAAGTCTGTTAACACATGAATAGGATATATAGGTTATTAAGGGGAATATGGGATTTTGAAATGATGCGCTTTTACCAAAATGCCCTTTAATTTTTTTTAACAAAAAAGTAAAGGTTCCCTCGTCAGTCGGAGATTCACCGACTGCCATTATTGCGCTCGAGGGCTGGCTGGCGGAGCTCTAGTGTCGGCGGCTGGAGCTCCGGTGATAACTTAAGTAATGAGATTAACTACTTGAGTATAGATATTGACATCTTTGGCTCTATCAACCCTATCAGGCATCGTTGATAAGTTGATTAAATACAATGACAACTTGATTATAGAGATTGACAACTTAAGCTCTCCAAGTTAACAATCTCTATACCCAAGTTACTAATTGTTATACTCAAATTGACATTGCCTATACTTAAATTGTCAATCTCTATACCCAAGTTGCTAATTGTCAATACCTTTTTCTCATTTAGTCAATACCATTTACTCCTTTAGTCAATACCTTTACTAATTTAGTCGATATTCTTATACCTTTAGTCAATACATTTACTCATTTAGTTAATACCCTTACTGTAACCCCCGATCGTCATCAAGGCCATAATTAGGGTTTAAAACACGTTTTATAATTGAATAAGAGATCAAGGATAATTTAAAACTTTTTACAAAACTTGTATAATACAATCTCCATTCACTTCTAAATAAAAATATTTGGCCTGTTCGGTTTGTCACATATACAATATCAGAGTACTAGCCAATTTCCCGACATTCACCCGGGAAATATCCATTAATCAAAGGGTTTTATAGGGCATCATTGCCTATCTAGTTTTCCATTACCGGGGATTACACAACAACTACAAATCTATGGTCAATCTAGTATATACAGTTGTTCAATTGATAACCAAAAACCAAAAAGAATAACTAAGACTACCACTGGCAATCCTAGTCGTCCTTGCTCACTTGCTTGCCTCAAGATCCACTTGCCCTGTCTAAAATGGTTATTTGGAAAGAGTGAGATTCAAAAGAATCCCAGTAGCAAAAGTTTACGTATATGATGTATAATTAACAAAGCAAGTAAGCATATATCACAATGCAGCATAATAATATTCAAGGCCTAGCTAACCGCCACGACCCCTCAATCAATATTCAAGGTCGGGCCCACACCACGTCCCCTCAACAATATTCAGGTCGGGCTCACGCCACGTCCCCTATTCATTTAAGGCCGGGCTTACTGTCACGTCCCCTCATTCATTCAATGATAAATACATACAAGCAATGCATTAAACATGATAAAGGATAAAGTGTCACTACCTTGTTCAGGCGTAGGCCTTCTACGTTCCGGGCAAATATTGAATCCTATAGTTATAATTAAGGACGACGCGTTATCACTTAATCCAATACTCAAATAACTTCAAAACATTTAGTTTTAGTTATCATGAAAGTCCCTTAGGTTGCTACTAGAAGCCCAAATAAATGCCTAAAGTGTTGAGAAGTACAATTTCAAAGACTACCTTTTTAGTGTGCCTTGTAAAACGAGCCGCTTCCGGCTTCCAATTCAATCCTAAAATATTAAATGTACAAGAAATAGGTCATAACCTATCCAAGTATCATTTTAGACTCTTCCATAGTGTTTCTTATGGTTATATTAGCCTATGGTGAAATTTTACCAAAATGCCCCCAGGACCTTTGCCAGGCCCCGCCATACCCGGGCCGATGGCATGTTTTCCCAAAATTTTGACCAAGGCTATTCTGAGATATTTTCGCCCAAGGAATGCATTTCCGGGCTCAAAATTATCAAATTCACTATCAAATTACAAAAATACCCTTGACAACCCCTATTTAGGGATTTCATTAGTATTTTCGTAATTATGTTTTTTTAGCCTCTACCAGAAAAGTGTCCAACTGTAACCCCACCTATTTTTACCTACTGAGTCCAATGGAACCATTTATTTCATGAAAATCCAACTCCTAGTACCAGTTATGGTCCTAGCCGAAATATTGAAGCAAAAATAGAAAAAAATGGAGCTTTGTGTTTTAGCTTCCAAAACTTGTACTTTTCCACTTATAATCCTTATTTAACTCATTTAAACACTTCATAATCATGATTTAAAGAAATTTGGGCAGCATAACCCCTTAGGATTAGGGCTTTCCAAATTTACAAACTTGACAAAAATCACCATAACCAAACACAAACCTCAATAACAACTTCATATAAGAATAGATCTAAAGTTTGAGAGGTTACCTCTTGAGATCTTGAATCCTCTCACTTTAGGTGCCTCCTCTCTCTCTCCTTGAGCTTAGGATGAGGTTTCTAAACCATAGATTCCATGAAGGAGAAAGGTTTAGAGAAGGTCTTATGCAAATTTACAAGAAAATATCAAGAGATCACAAGTTTTACCTTAAGCTTCATTTTCTTCCTTCTTTCTAAGCTTGAGATTTTCTTAAGCTCTCTCTCTCTCTCTCTCTCTCTCTCTCTCTCTCTCTCTCTCTTCTTTCTCTTGGCTTTGGATGAAAATGAGCATGAAATAGGGAGGGAAAATATGTATTAACTTAGTCATCTTTTCTTCTAACTCTTGATTTAATCAAGGGTTGAGAACACTCCACTTGCATACACCATCCCTCCAACCATACCCCCCACCATACCCTCTCCTTTATGCCATACTCCCTTAACTTTATGCCATACCTTCTCATCTTTTGTCTTGCTCACAAAAAAAAAAACGTGCTCCCCCTTCTCATGATTCAACCAAACCAATTTCTCTCCCAACTAACCAAACTAGCATTCAAGGTAGCATGCCATTTCATCATTATTTGTCCATGTAGCATTATTTTAATACAATTTGACATGTGCTTATATAAATCCATTATAATTTAATCCCCTCCTTATGTGATCATGACACTTGGCATTTTTATTCCATTAATCAATTTTTAACATATTTTATTTTCAATTTTCAGAATAATGCCAATTCTGGCAGATTTTCTGCCCTAACTTTGAAAAATCATAACTAATTTTGTAGACATCTTTTTGGAGTGATTCCAAAGGCTATGGAACCCTTATTGAGTCTAGTTTCAAGAAAAAAATATGGAATTTTACTAGCTGGGATCATATTATTCCCAGATTTTCAATCTTTAACCGCTGCTCCAGAAATTTTCCAGATTTTATGGGCTAACTTCAAAAATTCATATCTTTTTGTACATAGCTTCAATTGATTCTTATGACCTATCAAATTAAATCTTAGGATGTTTACTTTCATCCTGTAAAATTTCATAATTTTTTCTTATCATTTGATCTTCCAAAACCACATGACAAACTCACTGCCTCGTAGGCGATTTCACTGAAAACACTATTCAAATTTCAATTTTCAATATTTAATTCCTTTGGCCTTAAATATTCACTATTTTATTCAATTACTCAAATAATTACAATATATTTTTAGTGAATATAAAATTTGGGATGTTACACTTACACCTTTAGTCAATATCTTCACTCATTTGGTTAATATCAAACCATCCTAGTTCTTCTTCGCCCAAGATTAGATCACAACTATGATGTATGCTTTTGCTCAAATTTCGTCCATCTCTAAAAAACCGAGGCTTGACTTACTAGACTAAAGCCAAGTCCACAAACATTAACAACCTAATAACAAGATAGAGCAAAAGGAAACCAAAGCAAATGCTTTTAGCACTAGGAAAACCAAAGGACTAAGCCTATCTGAGCAAAGCATCAAAGTACGTAAGAAAAGTTTTCAGGAGTTGGAAGAGGAATCAAAGGGGGAACAAGAGAAAGCAGAGATGAGATAAGTCGATGGAGAGAAAGGAAAGAGTAAATAGCCGGTGGAATTTTTTTTTTAAAAAAAGAAACAGATGAGGGGAGGGGAGTTTAAGGCGGTGAAGAAGATGGAGAAGAGGCGATGGAGAGGAAACAAAGGTAGTGATAAGACTAAGAAGAAACTAGGATAGCAAGATGAAGACGGAGAGACAACAAAAGGTGGAGGAGAAAAAAGGAGAAGAAAAATAAGGCACAAAACAGGGGAGGAAAGCTTATGGCGGTGGGAGAAAAAAGCTGAGGAGATGGTGAAGAAAACAACTAAAAAAGGAAGAAAGAGAAACCAAACAGATCAAGGGAAGGATTAAGGTGTAATGACAAATGAGTAAACCAACCAAGGAGGAATCAATCCCTAAAACGAAGCCCCAGAATAAGCATCTTCCTTTTCATTTTCTCCTTCTCTTCTCTTCAATTTCAGAGAAAGAATCTATAATAATGGATCTAGTAGCTACACAAGGTCATCCTCTTCCACCACCTTTTTGTTAGATTCAGAGTTTTGATGATAACAAACCTAAGTCTAGTTTGATTTGTCTCTGCATTCTTATTCACAAGATTTTCACTAAGAAAGTATTCGAATAGTATACCTACTATTCAAATACTGGAACTCAGTTTCAATTAGTTATTATTCTGATAAGTCTCAGATTATTCGAATAGTCAAATAATTATCATGATAATGCATAAGTTATCCGAATAGTTGAAAGATTATCATCATAATGCATATGTTATCTGAATAGTTGAAAGATTATCATGATAATGCATATGTTATCCGAATAGTTGAAAGATTATCATGATAATGCATATGTTATCCGAATAGTTGGAAGATTATCATGATAATGCATATGTTATCCGAATAGTTGGAAGATTATCATGATAATGCATATGTTATCCGAATAGTTGGAAGATTATCATGATAATGCATATGTTATCCGAATAGTTGGAAGATTATCATGATAATGCATATGTTATCCGAATAGTTGGAAGATTATCATGATAATGCATATATTATCCGAATAGTTGGAAGATTATCATGATAATGCATATGTTATTAGAATAGTCAAATAATTATCATGATAATGCATATGTTATTCGAATAGTTGAAAGATTATCATGATAATGCATATGTTATTAGAATAGTCAAATAATTATCATGATAATGCATATGTTATTAGAATAGTATATCCACTATTCGAATAGTGATATTAATATTCGAATAGCAGTTCAAAGCCAACATCAAGCCTATGAGATTGAGATGAGAAATTATTCGAATAGTAAGAAGACTATTCGAATAATATTGAAAGCTGAAAGAAAACATTTTTTAGTCAAACCCGAAGAAAGTATTCGAATAGTAACTCATGTATCAGGATAATCTTTTTTGAGTTTAAGAGATCATTATTCGAATAGGTATCTTAACTATTCGAATAGTCTTAGTGTAAAATTTCAAATATTATCCGAATAGAGAAAAAGGTATTCGAATAGTAAGTTATCTGAAAAGACTTGAACTATCCTGATAATCATAATAGTATCCGAATACTTGTTCTTCATGAAAAACAGAGTATCATATCTAAATCTAAATTTCTCAGATTCATTGAGAACTTTCATTAATCTTCATTAATCTTGCTTATTATATTTTTATTTCATGATTAACATTCTCAAAGCAAGTTACAGGAGATTGATACTTCAGATTTCTGGATTCCAAGAAAAGCAGATATACCGTGTCAGAAACATTAAATACACTCTGAGTCTCTACCAACGCATTCTCTTCACCTCAACGGCTATATCAAATAACATAAAGAATGTTCCAATAAATGCTTAGTGAGTAACGGACAAACAGAATGCCTCCAACGGTCATTAAAATCTCTCCAACTACAAATAGCAACGGCATTCAAAGCGGGAAAAAAGATGCTAAACTACCGAACTGACGAATATTCATTTTTTGAGCTCTTACTCTTTTGTTTTAATACGCTTCAGTGTTTACATTACCAACTCTTTTAAGAGAGAACATTCATTGATTTAATACACTTGTTTTGAAAGATATCTTAAGGTTGTGGGACCTTAAGTTGGGCATCAATTTACGTGGTGTAAGGGGGAGCGAGTATTCAAAGTGAGGAATAGATCGCTGTGTACGAGGTGCCAAGAACCCATTGAATCTTGGAAAGTATAGTGAAGGCACAGATTCTATCTGTGGACTGGATGTAGGTCATTGTGGATTAGACCGAACCAGTATAACTCCTGGCGTATACCTCGGTGAAATTTTCCTAACTCTTTAATCTTCTTCTTATTGGTTTTCAGTTTTATTTGTCTTGTTATTTTTTTTATTATCACCCAATTCACCCCCCCTCTTGGGTGAAAAGCTTGCACTAACACTTTTCTCACCAGAGATTTCCACTTCATCCCCATCACCAATTTCACACCCACCACAATAACAATCACTTCGCCGCTGTCAACGAGGAGCAGGCCGGTAATGGTTGTTAGAACGGTGGGCAGAAACGAGATCACGAGAATACCGCCACTGAGGGGAAGGAATTTTTAATTGAAAAATTAAGGGCTTTATTGTAAAATAGCCAACAATTTAAAATCCCAAATTGATCTCTATCACCTTTTGGTCTTTTTGCATGTTTAACAGTCATTTTGGGTTTTCTAAATTCAAAAAGGTATTTAAGCATATTTTTCCCTTAAACCAATATTATAAAGAACTTTTTTGTTTATATAATTTTAAATTTAGTTGTTTAAAAAAGGATTGAAAGAAGGAAACCCTGAAAATCAAGGGTAAAGGTGCAAAAATACATATAAGTTTTTTTATCAAAAGTGCACTCAACACCAAATACTTTTTGGAGGTGCAAAAGTACACATGAACTTGCAAAATAAGAGCAAAATTCACATTACTGTTAAAGGAGACTGACTCTGTTTGTGGGACCCGTGTTATTTAAAAAACAAAAATGTCTAAATTTTATAATTTCCTTTGTTGCCCTCCCTCCTGATTGATCGACTCCCTCCCTTCCTCTTTGCATCTCCATGTTCCTTTCTCAAATGCCGGCGAAGCGACGGCGACTCCGTCCCTTCCTCTTTTCATCTTCCTGTTTCCTTCTTAGATGCCCGAGATAGCAGCGTCCTACCTCAACGATGGCCATGTTTTAGTCCTAATCTTTGTTGCTACAACGAAACCAACACCCCTACTTCAGTTTACAACTACGATGATGACTATTACACCAGTTAATCCCAGATTCTTCTTTGATTGTTTCCTCCATTCATTCAATGTTTTTACTAGATCTATTTGGGAACAGCTTTATCACCCACTTATTTTTGACGGTGGTGTTAGATCTAGAATTTCACTCTTGAACGGTGGAGAAGAATTGGATGGGGAAAAGGATCGAGAAACTTAAAGCCGCGTCTTTTGAGAAGCATCCCCCCCCCTTTAGTTTCGATTTAGAGGAAGATGAAGTGATCTTAGCATTAGAGGTAGAGGATGATAATTTGAGTAGATAAAGGAGGGCCCTGCAAGTCTGCAACATATGATAACCCTAAAAGAAATGTTATTTTGGTAAAGCTGTTTATGCTTGTGGTATCCCGGAACTGGAAGTCATGCTAACTTGATCTCAATCTGATTGTTTTTTTTTTCTTTTTTTGCCAACCTTATTGTTTTTTATACTTTGTTCGTTTTCTGATTGAAGATTGTTGATGATGAATTTTTGAGAGTTGAGAGGATGAATAAGAGGTTCTGACCTGCGAGAGAGGTTGAGGGCATTTTGATCCTTTCATGTTGTAATAAACGAATGTTAGCCTCCTTTAACGGTTCTGTGATTTTTGCTCCAATTTTATAAGTTGATGAGTATTTTTGCACCTCTAAAAAGCATTTGATGTTAGGTGCACTTTTGATAAAAACTCATGTGCATTTTTGCACCTTTACCCTAAAATAAAAGAAAAAGGGAAAAAGCACAATTTAGCTATTAAAATGAGTTAAGTGTATCTTAGGTTTTTTAAATACAAAGCACATAATATGGAATGGGTGTGTTTGGATTCATGATGGTAAAAATGGTTTTTTTAATCTAATTTTTGCAAACGTAAGATAAGGTAAAAGTCATATAGTATAGTGTGATTTATATTTAGACTAACAGAAGCAAGAGTGACTTTTTTAAACTGAAACATGTTTGGATGATTATTTTAAAAAGCAAGTTTATTTTGAAAATGAATAAAAAGGACATAAATCTTATTAAATAATACATATGTGTGTGTATAATATAAATCAATATATATTGTGATAATTTTAAGAGGAAAATGAAAATTATAAAAAAATAAAAATAGTTAATATATTATTTAGAAAAAAATTGAAAAAAAATACTTAATCAAATATATTTAATGGATAGAAATCCATATATGGAAAATGAATGGAAATGACATGAATCTTACTGAATAATACATATGCGTGAGTATAATATCATGCTGTGTGTGTGTATAATATAAATCAATATATATATATTGTGATAATTTTAAGAGGAAAATAAAAATTATAAAAAAATAAAAATAGTTAATTTATTATTTAGAAAAACTTGAAAAAAAATAAATACTTATTCAATTATATTTAATGGACAGAAATGCATATAAACTAGAAGTTGTATAAATGTAAAATTTTCTAACAAGATAATATTGTATAACTAATTAGATCACATGTCACGTATAATTTGACTTGTGAGAAAAAAGATAGTTAGAATTATGAAAGAAGAGAATCAATGGCAAATCAGGGTTAATAAAATATATTGAATATGTCTATTATGGTGTTGAGATTGTTTATAAGTTGCTTTTAACATAAATCGAAACAAAACTCCTCTCACAGATTTACCTCGTATATCGTAAATCACGGTTGAAAAGCTGCTTTTAAACATTCCAATTGTTATTCCAAGCGAATACATTAAATGTGTCATAAGTTGAAACAGCGAAGACATAAACACATCTGCCCTTGTTTAAGATTTTAAGTAGCTTTTGGCCCATAAGCCAAATAATTAAATGTTAATCCAAACATCTGAAATTTTTCTAAAAGCACGCTATAACATGTCAGGCAACTCAAGCATAAAAATTAAACAAATCCTGTCAAATCAGCCTTCAACATTTCTTTGCCTTTTGAAGGCGAATCATCATAGATGGAAGCATCAAAATTGTCTTGACGGGCTCACCAATCGCACAAGCAATTACTTCTTCTCTAAAAATTTGTAAACTGAATTTAAAAATTTGGTTTTTTATATGTTGGATCTTTAATGACTTGATTAGTCCAAATTGTTCACACTATTCTAGTATTTTTTTAATTAAGGTCCTGAATTGGTCACATTAAATTTTTTAAAACAAAGAAGGAAATAAGTGATATGGGCCCGACAATAACTAATCAACAACACCAACTGGGCTAGGCTTGGGCCGAGTCAGGAACGGTGTCAGTGAAGCTCCATTTTCCTTTGTGGGCCAATAAGGATTCATTTTTACTGGCATCAAATAATGTTCGATCCAACTAATAATTAGTGTTAGATTTAGTGGAAATGGTTAGTTTCTTACAACGTAAAGAATCAATGTTCAAATTTTCACTGGAAGAGGTACCTATATTTGGTTCCAGATAGTGACTCAATCAGAATTACATACGATTGTTTGAAATTTTATTTTCTTACTTATGGAAAGGGGCTTTTGATTGCTTAAACACAAGGCCTAACCTTTAAATTCGTCTGAGTGCAAAAAAAAAAAGTTTTCGAGGGAGTTGCCCTAGTTGGTTGAATCCAACCTTGTCATATGGCCATATTATGTAAAAAAATATCATTAGCTAAAATGACCTTAATTCAAGTATTAATACTTTTCTATGGATGAAGTCCTACAGAATACCAATACTTAACTTTTAAAAAGAGGCTTTTCACTAATTTTCCCCATTTTTTGTTCTCGTGTCATGAGGGATATTTTCTTCCGATAGCCACTCAGTCAAACATAAATGAACGCTTTTGTGTTTGGGGGGGGGGGGATGGGGGATACTGTCATGCTACTCCGCTACTCCGGTCTTTAATTTAAGACATATATATATAATTTGATTAGATTAAGAAAGTTAAATAAATTAGTTAATATGACATGTTTTTTTGAATTAATAAATGTTTTTCTAATAGCCTATTTGATATGAGGTGTTTGGAGAGGAAAAATTTTTATGAGTTCGATTTAAAAAAAAAAATTTGAACTCATAAAAATTTTTATAAAATCTTAAAAAAGAGAAAATATAAGATAACAGAAAAGGAAAAATTAATTAAAAATTTTTAACCCAATTTCTCTCTCTCTCTCTTTTTAAATCGACCTCAAAAAAATTCCCTCCCTTCATAGCTCAAAGAACACTTGTATACTTGCAAATCAAATACATTTGATCGTTGCATTTTGTGGTTACTTCTTTAACTCCCATTTTAATTATTTGAGCCCTCTTGAGTTTGGATAGTGGAAATGTTGCGTTTTTTATGTATCATATACAGCCATTTCGATAGAGCAATATTGTAGATATATCACAGTATGTTGGCAAAAATGTATATGCACATTAGAGATGGAATTATCTGTTACCATGCACGTGACAATAAACTCAATGGGATTTTAACGCAGCTTCCTAATCCTTTTGCCAAAACTATATATTAGAATAATGTTTAATATGAAAGAGAATAGTATGTAAGGGATGTTTTGCCCGTGGCTTCTAACATTGACTTTTGTCGTCCCACAGTGACGGACGGACCCCTACAATCCTTGCTTGTGTTAGGGAGAAGTGCTGCTCTCACTTGTACACTTTTTTTTATGTGGATATCTAGCTGAGTTTCGAAGGAAAAAAGATATCTAGCTTAGTCATGTTTAAGTATTATTGGGCTTAATTGGAGATAACTTTTCAAAGATGTTTTCTTCCGCATACAGACAGATTGAAACTCTATACCATGTACGTTAAGGATCAAAACTACTTCGACTAACAGTAACGCCTGTTGGTTGCTCTTACTCATGTACTCCACAAGTACGTGTCAAGTGAATCAATCGTGTTTAATGGTATGTGGCTGGTGATTCATATGCGTCCAAGCAATTCGTTCTTTTTAAATAAATAAACAGGAAAAAACACTTACCGAACCAAGCTTTGACGAAGGAGAGGTGTGTCCTAATCCATCCTTGCAGTATGGCGAAGAGTCCATATAGCTTTGCAACATCTTTGATTTCAGGTTTGCTGGTGGCACGCATTCTTCTTCTGTCATCACTCACTATATATGCGCGTTTTTCATCAGCTATCGCCCCTTTTGTATCGTCTTCTTTAGACTTGGTCTTGGGCGAAGAAGGTTCGTAGCAGTCAACAGCATCTTGAAGTTAAACTTGGTTTCCATCGATGGACTGAACGGGACAAAAATTACAGGTTTTTATATCTTGAACAATCTTCTTGTAAGTATGGATGATTCTTTTAGGCAGGGAAAAATGTGATCATAATGTTGTTTTGGGTTGTCCTATATATGATTCTGTTTTGCTTGGTTTTTCCTTCGGCTTCAGAAAACTAAGTTTTGGCTTTCAAGATTATGGCTTTAAAATATTGCTTGCAACTTTTATTTTGGTATCTTTTTTATTTTTTTAATATGTTATTTGTCGACTGTGCAATGAAATCGTAGAATATCTATTGTGATATATATTGTATGAATTAGCATAGGATGAAATTAAAAAAAAAAAAATTAAGCTTTTGGTTGAGGTGGTAATGGGCCACACCCGGTAAAGAAAAGAACACAAGTTTGAATCCCGTGAATTACACTTATTAGGAGATGTGAGAACCCTTTACTCTTTAAGCCTCAAGAGAGAAACCCTTGATTAAATAAAAAAATACGCTAATATTCTTTACGTTTTACCTTAATTGTATGGACATCCCCATATTTTAAAAACATATACTTAAATCTAAGCCGCTGACCCTATTAAAAATACTTTTAACAGATAATTTTTTGATTAAAATTTATTTTAAAATAAATTTTATCATATAATTTACTTTGCCCAAAATGATATAAACATTAAACAAATAACCTCTAAGAAGGGATGGCTATTTTACTTCAAGAAGCTGATTTGTAGTAAAATAATAGATGTTGTATTTCAGACTATATGGAATAATTTGTTCTCATATACAAGACACTGCAGCATAGAATTCTGATTTATTTGTGGATATATTGTGGTTATAGATTCTGGTTATTTATGTATGCAATCTGTGTTATCTTTTTCGATGGCAACTTGGTTGTAAAAATTATTACAATATCGTTATTTTTGTAATGGAGAGAGAAATAAGTTTCTGGAAGTTTGGCAGCATATTACTTGATCAGGAAGTTTATTTCTTAAATGCTTGTAGTAATTATGGGATATCTACCTACTGATTAAATAATAATTGCATTAGAATTTGGACTTAATTAACAATTACAATGTAGTTTCTCAGTGATATATTAAGTTGTTGACATGTGCTACTGTGAACTTGGACGATGAATTGATTCAAATAATTTGTTGTTGGCTGATTATGCGACCTTGTTAGTGTGTATTGTAGACAATAATGCAGGTAATTTTCAAGGAAAATAATGAATTGGAATAATTATTTTATTTAATTATGGTTTACTGCTGAGAGACTTAGGATGATGAGGCATTTAGTTGTATATTCTGAGGATATGTGATTTGTAAATAAGTAATAACTAGTTAGTTAAGTGATTTTATTATTTTATTACAATTAAAAGGGAAAGTGTATCTAATTAGAATTAAGATTGGATATTGGAAGATATCAGGATTGGATCATTGGATATTTCATATTGAGATTGAGATTGATATTATAAGATATTATTGTTGGTATTATTTGCATTACATATTTAATTAGAATAATCATTAACTTTATTCTAATATTTTTTATTTCCTGAATTATATGATATAATTATAGCTTATCACTATTCATTCTCTTGTTCTCCTCTCTCTCACGCACCTTTCTTTTCTCCAAGGAAAGGGTTGGCATGTAATTTGTAATAAGCGGTTAGGATATTAAGTCATTTTATTATTTTATGACAATTAAAAGGGCCATAGACTATCTAATTAGGATCAGGATTAGATATTACGATATCTTAAGATTGATATTATTATTGATAACAAATTGATATTATTAGATATTGGGATTGGATTTGAATTAGATATATATACTTTTATTAGGATTAGGATTAATTACCATGCAAAAAATACAGATAGAGGGAGAAGAGAAAGGTGCTCTGCAAGACTGCAAGAGAAATAGGAGAGAAGAAGAGTGGACTTGGGGTCAAATTCTAACTCTTATAAATATATTATTTAATCGTAGTATGTATTATCTGATTTTAAATATAAGACCCAATTATTATCAAAAAAAAATATAAGACCCAATTAATTTTTTTTGAATATGTTAAGGAAGTTAAATATATTACTTAATCATACTATATGATGTGTATTAGTTTAGAAAAATACCGTAGATTTAAATATATTAAAATAATTTATTTAACTTTCTTAATATCTCCAAAAAGTCAACTAGATCTTATATTTAGAATCAGAGCTAGTACTTTATACATACATAAACACACACACACATATTAATTTTATTTATAAACTTTATATTGATTTATGATCTTTCAATTCAAGAGAAATAATTGATAATATAACAATTTTGTAAAATTCTAATTTTCAATAATAAGTGGGAAGTTAGAAAAAAAATTGCTAGTAAGAAGGTATTGGGTTTATGTTATTTCGTGTTGATTTATAAGAAACTTGCAATATCCTTTTATCTATAGGCATGAAGTCATGGGTTTTTACTATTTTTAAATATTTAATTTAAGAAAATTATAGGAACCTATAATTTATGATAAAATTTCTGTTGTTATATCTTGATTTCAGATAAATTTAACCTTTAATATTTAAAGTTATGCTTTAAACATTTAGATTTCCACGTTGTTGGTGAAAAAAATCCAAATCTTTATTGATTTCATTGAATTATATTTCCTCTAATTTTTATTTTTAACTTAGTCTCGTCATTATTCATAAAAATTAATAAAAATTTTAAAATTTATTGATCATGTCTGCAATAAAATAAAGTCACCTAAAGTACCTTGAGAACACCTTTAGTCAAATAAGGGGAGGGAATAAATTTATACTACGTTCATATTAAATATATATTTCAAAAACTTTGCAACTTTCGTACACATTGAAAAAGAATTAAAAAAGATTTATAATAAATAATTAATATAATACTTGTAATCAACAAAATTTTTCCTCCAAATGGCATGGAGTAAATGACTCTATAGGAAACACTCAAACCATGATTTCAAAAGCTTTTTTTTATAAGCCGAGACAAAATTTATCTCACATACTTACCCTATAAATTGTAAAAGCACTTTTAAAAATTTAAGATAAATAGATACTAAGATATTAATCTAAATATTATAAATTTCTCTGCTCATCTGAACTGATGAGTTGAACAGATTTTATAAAATATAAAGATGTAATATTTTTTATTCGGATAACTTCCAACAAAATAGAGACATGAGAAGATTCCTATTTAATTTAAAAATAATTTATAAAGAGACTCAAGTTTTTATGATACTCCTAAAAATTGTTAAATTTCAAACTATAAGTAAGACTAGCCCAAAAAAAGAGGAAATTTCAAGTTAAAAATACATAAGCATTTTGTAACTATGAAATCTTAAACAAGGTCTTTTATGAAATATAAAGATTTTATATTTCTAAATTAGATAACTTATAAAAATAGAGGCCAGTGTATTTGGCCTTGTCTATGAAGGCTGCACAAGAGTGGTGTCTATAAGGGTGATCAATGGTACCATAAGCACATTGGATCCTGACTCGCACTGAACATTTTTTTTTCGTACAAGATTGACATTGAAATTAGAAATCACGCACACGTTTCCTTCAATCAAATGTTTAAAGTAGCGTTGCACCCTGTATCACACGACGAACCAAATAAACAAGATATATATAAGAGAGATTGATATGGTAATAGCACAATCGACATGCAATCATACAAAAATAATAATGTAAATAAACATCACAGGGATCAACAAAAGTATTTTACAGGGAACTTTGATGCGGTACAATAGAGCTGTCAAAAAAGGGCTAAGCCCTTTTAAGCCATCTTAAGTCGAGGGCTAGGCTTAGATTTTACGAGGTGTAAAGAGAAATTGGGCTTGAAAGCCTGTAAATAAAAGGGTCAACCCTTTAGAGTCAAGGGCCATCAAGTTTGAGCTGGCAATATATTTTTTCAATAAAATATATTATTTATTCATGCAGGATCAGAAGATAAATGTTTTAAGTATTTTATTATTTGTGTATACTTGATGACTTAATTATTATGATTAGCATTTATGTTGTTTAAAGTGAACATATATATCCAAGTTTTGTTTCTTATAATTTTCCACCCATAACCTCCCACTCTATTATTCGTATTTATTTATTT
The DNA here is from genome assembly GCA_963210345.1 of Inga oerstediana. Classification (NCBI taxonomy): domain Eukaryota; kingdom Viridiplantae; phylum Streptophyta; class Magnoliopsida; order Fabales; family Fabaceae; genus Inga; species Inga oerstediana. The sequence goes on from OY723409.1 coordinate 56,505,557, forward strand.
TTATTAGGCACAATTGTCCTCCTATTTAAAGCAATCATGTTTGACGTACTGTTGAGCACTAAATATAGGCACATGTCCCAATAGGGATTTCAACCTTGGTTTTTGTTTTTCTAATATATAAATATTATGCGGTAATTACTAATCAAAATAGTTCCTTTTTTTTTCTTAAACAAGATGAAGACAAGTTGTTTCGCTTTTGTTTTTCTTTAATTTTTTGGTATATGAATTGTCTGATTCTTAGTTTTATAGTTCATTTAAAGTTAGGGCAATAGTTTATTAACGTCAATGTTGTTGACAATTATTTGATATAGTTTAGTTTTATAATTTTGAATACTTTATTTTGCTAATATTTATTAAAGTAGAAATTCCACAAAAATTATTTTCTTATATTTAGATATTTTAATAAAGAAAATAAAATAAAATTTTTAAAAAGGATCTCAAAGCTCGCTGGCCAGCCCTGAGCCTTCATGTTCAAGAGGTGGGCTTCAAAAAATAGTTAAATTTTAGGTAGCTGGACTTTTTAGGCTCTATCTTTTTAAGCTCGAGCATCAAAGGCTAGCCTTTTAGGGCCAGGCTGGCCTTTATTGATAGCTTTAGTTACCAATTCCACCACAGAGAACATGGGGAGGCTAATGGCATTGGAGCGGAGAATATTTGAGCTGAACAGCGAGGTGAGAAGAATGCATTAAAAAAGTATTTTAGAAATATAAAAATATATTTTAATTTCTAAAAATCATTAGTAATGGTAATGAGATTAAAAGGGGTGCAGCCTGCTAAGATTTCAAAATATATGCAACTCAATATTTTTATGATAGGGTACATATTGGATTATCTTAAAAGATACCCAAATTAAAATAGCCTATAAATTCTATAAATAATTAGAAATATGCCTCTTTTTAGGTTTTTTTAAACTTAAGAAAATCACAAAAAAATCTTATAATATATTACTTTTAAAAATGTGTGATTTTTTATTAGAATAAAAACTTAAACAAACATAAACCCCAAGAAGAATGTTATAAAAATGGGGGGGGGGAACAAAAAATTAAATTTCTTAAATAATAAATTCTTAAATAAATTGCTAATATCTCAAGAAACGTCAATTCTTAACCAAGAGCAAATTCAATTTAATGACATACTTTGACCAGGAATATTAGTTGATAACTAATTAACGGTCAAATAATTAATATGGAGTTACAGAAAAGGTAGGGGAGAGATATAATAGATATGGTAATCTAATTAGAGCCATTTTGATTAATTATATATACAAAATATATTTTTTTTATCTTTAAATTTCAATTTCTCAATTATTTCAAAACAGCACAGTTTTTATAGTTTACTATAACTTAGTTATTATAATTTCCCAATTCAATGAATTAAAACGATCCAGTTGCACTATATTAAAATCCAGGAACTATTTTTTTTTAAAAAAAAATCTAGGATCTAAAAATTATATTATTTCAAAGAATTAATACAGATACTTTACAATGCAAGAGGTATTGGTGTCGAGAATTAATAAAGTGGAAACATGATGGACTGAGAAATGTTGATATAAGGGTTGTCTCCATTAACCACTCTTTTCACTCCCTCTTCACATAATTTATCCACCATTAGCTTAGTTTTTAATGGTTGAGAGTTCATATTATATAAAAACATTATTGTAATATTAAATATTAGATTATAATAATATTTTTACAGAATAGATTTTAACTATTAAAAGTCAATCCAAGGATGGAGGAATTAAGTAGAGAGAATTATCAGTGGAAATACTCTTGTCCCATACCTACACCCAAGGTTGTCAAACTCGCGAGTTTAAGTAAACCCGTAATAATTATTTAAACTTGTATCGTGAACTCGAATCGTAAACTCATAAGATTTTATTTTTACCACTAAATAGGTATCAATGGTGTATAATTAAATAATTAAAATATAAAAAATGACAACAATTTGATTTAAATATATTTTAAATCCGAATATTGAAATTAAATCCATCAACATTCATAATTTATTATATTTAACAAAGAAATTTCTATAAAATTTATATATAAAGCCACTAAACATGATCAAAACGAAGAAGTTAACACGAGTTTAAAGGTGAGTTAATAGGTTTTATAAGTTAGAAACATAAAAACGATAAACTCGAGTTTCATTGAGTTTATAATGGTCACGAGTTTACCAATGACTCGACTTGATTTTGTAAGTTAGAAATGTAAAAACGGTAAACTTAGATAGTCAATTCAAGAGTTTGACAATAATGCCTACACCCGCTCATGGACGAGAAAGTTGTGGAATTCAATTAGTATGCTCTCTCACTTTTAAAAACGTAACACTATATACTATCTTTAATAAAAGATGAATTTAAATAGATTGAGATCATTAGTTATTTGTAAACGATGCAGGTTGTTTTTTCCAAAATACAATCTTAAATCATTTATATTAAAATTATTTTTTGATGCAAATACCCTTAACATGTTCAATCAATAAGTATAGTTTAGAGAAAGCAATAACTATAGAAACAAATGAATTAAGATTTTATATTTAAAACTAAATTTAACTCTCGACTAACTCTTAGATTAGAGATAGGAGAAAATAACTCCAAGGTGTGTTTGATTAGAATGGAAGGACTAGCTCTTATATTAGAAATTCGATAAAATGACTCCAAGGTGAGTCAAGTCAGTTTAATTAGAATGGAGCCTGCCAATTGAAAATTTATTTGTAATCTTGTGGTTATTAGTTCGTACGTTCCAATCTCTCTGTTTTTTTAATCAAGCTGTCTACTATACATGTTGAGGGCAATATATATATCACAGCATATAATGAGATTTGATAATATAATATTGTGATAATATTATGATTATGATTATATTATTAATTAAATATTGTCAATATTAATATGAAAATACAGTGGTTATGATATTTTCCACTAGGACCCTATATAATGTACTAGCACTTCCTGAAAAATGGAGATAAGCAAGATGAGATCAAAGATTCATAAACAATCTGAAAGTCCCACTCCTAGTCTCACACTTGAACAGTATGATTAAATATGGCAAGTAAATTGCTTCCTAATGAGCCTTGGACAATTGATATAGGATCATCAATCCAGTTAATTTGTCAAATGGGCAAACTATGTTGGTTAAAAGTGCTAGAGATGTTCACTTGTCAAATGGAATTGTACTTAAAGATGTTCTTTACATACCATAATCTAATTCCAATTTGATTTTTGTTACTAAGCTAACAAAAGATTATTTGTGTTCGGTAACATTTGTTAGTAACATGTATGTGATACAAGACTTGCATTCGATGAGCTTGATTGGAGCAGGTAGCATACGTCATGGGCAATACATGTTGAAAGAGGGCCAACCTTCACGTGTAGCAAAGCTAGATAGCAAAAATTTAGCACCAGAGACTAAAAAGACTCTTCATGTGTGGCAAAACCATACAACAAAAACTTGACACTAGAGACTAAAAAGACTCTTTATATGCGGCACCATATACTAAAAAGACTTTTCATGTACGGCAAAACCAAACAACAGAAATTTGGAACCAAGGAGTTTCCTTCTTTTATTATTTTAACTGTTTCTTCTTGTTTTTTTTTAGCTAAACTTAATATGTTGCACTTTAGCTCACTTTCTTTATCTTCATCATAAACTTTTCAAGTTATTAATGTCATTTCTGTTATAAAAGTATATGTGATAAGAGAGAAGATTGATAGAATTCAGAGAAAGGATTATAGAATTTATAGAGAGAAGTTAGAGAGAAGTTCTCATTCAGTTCAACTGAAACAATCGATTACAACCCTTTATATAGAGTCAGAAATCTAACCCTGGTTGCTTGACCATGGTTATATTTAACTCTGGTTATATGACCATGGTTACTTTATATCTTCTTTATGTCCTTGTCTTCTTTTACTTTTGCTTTGTGTCATGTCTTCTTTTCTTCTTTATGTCAAGTTGATTGGAAGATTAATATGAGTCAATGGACATCCACATATTTAATATTCATAACACTCCCCCTTGGATGTCCATTATGAATGTGCCTCATTAAAAACTTTAACTAGGAAAAACCCAGTGGGATAAAAACCTAACCAAAGAAAAGAGTACATCATTCATTGATACACCGACGAGTGCTGCCTCATTAAAAACCTTTCTAGGAAAACCCAGTGGGACAAAACCTAGATAAGGGAAAAAGAGTACAGCGTGTATCGACTCTCCCTCTTGATAATATCAGTTGAAATCTTTGAATCTCCGAAGACCAATATCATGAACAAGTTTTTCAAAGATTGTACCTGGGAGTGACTTGGTGAATAAATCTGCTAGATTTTCACTTGAACTGATTTGCTGGATATCTATTTCACCATCCTTTTGAAGGTCACGAGTGAAGAAGAATTTTGGTGAAATATGCTTTGTTCTATCGCCCTTGATATAGCCTTCTTTAAGTTGAGCGATACATGCAGTATTATCCTCATATAGGATTGTTGGGATCATTTTGCTGGAAGATAAATGATAAGTTTTACGTATATGATGTATCACTGACCTCAACCACATACATTCTCGACTTGCTTCATGTATTGCTAGAATTTCTGCATGATTAGATGATGTGGCTGATATTGTCTGTTTCATATATCGCCATGAAATAGCTGCACCTCCACATGTAAATAGATAGCCCGTTTGTGATTTACCATTATGTGGATCAGACAAAAATCCGGCATCTGCATAACCAACCAGTTCATGCTTGGATACATTTGAGTAGTATAACCCCATGTCTGTAGTACCTCTGAGATAACAAAGAATATGCTTTATTCCATTCCAATGCCTTCGTGTTGGTGAAGAACTATATCTTGCTAATAAATTAACAGCAAATGATATATCAGGACGTGTGTGATTAGCGAGATACATTAGTGCTCCAATAGCACTAAGATATGGTACTTTTGGACCAAGTAGTTCTTCATCACCTTCTTCACTAATTTCTCGGGGTCGGAATGGGTCTTTATCCACCTTCAAAGATCTTACAACCATTGGGGTACATAATGGATGAGATTTATCCATGTAAAATCGCTCTAGGACCTTCTTTGTATAAGTTTCTTGATATACAAAGATCCCTTTCTTGAAGTACTCGATCTGTAATCCAAGACAGAATTTTGTTCTTCCCAAGTCCTTCATTTCAAATTCTTTCTTCAAACAATTAATTGCCTTTTGAAGCTCTTCAGGAGTTCCAATGATGTTGATATCATCAACATAAACAGCAATTATAGCAAATTCACTATTATATCTTTTCATAAAGATGCATGGGCATATCGGATCATTTTTGTATCCTTCTTTCAACAAATATTTATTAAGACGATTATACCACATACGCCCTGATTGCTTCAGGCCATACAGGGACTTATTTAACTTAACTGAGTATTGTTCTCGAGAACTTGAATTGGATGCTTCTGGCATCTTAAGTCCTTCAGGGACTTTCATATAAATATCACTATCAAGTGATCCATATAAATAGACAGTCACAACATCCATTAGATGTAAATCAAGTCCTGCATCTACTGCTAGACTGATTAAATAACGAAAAGTAGTCGCATCCACTACTGGTGAATACGTTTCTTCAAAATCAATGCCAGGTCTTTGTGTAAAATCTTGGGCTACTAGACGTGCCTTATATATAGTTATTTTGCCCTTTTCATTTCTTTTTCGTACAAAGACCCATTTGCATCCAACTGGTTTTACATCTTCAGGTATAAGGACTACAGGTCCAAATACTTTTCGTTTTACCAATGATTTTAATTCTGCATTAATGACATCTTTCCATAGGAGCTAATCTTTTCTTTGTTGGCTCTCACTAATGGATTTTGGCTCATGATCCTTATTATCATTTATTACATCATATGCTATATGATAAGTAAAGATGTCATCAACGTTGACTTCATTTCTATCCCATCGGATTCCATTCATAACATAATTTATTGAGATCTCATTATTTTCACATATATAAGGTACCTGGGTCTCTTCTGGGACTACAATGTTCTCTTCTGGAGATAATATCTCTTCAGGAGATGGCTCTTCTGGAGCTCCTAATTTTTCTTCATTTTCCTCAACCTGACCATCTATATTCTTTGCTCCTTTTCTTTTTCGAGGATTTTTATCTTTGGAACCGATGGGCCTGCCACGCTTCAGACGTGCTTTGGATTCATTCATAGCAGGTTGTCCTTCAGGGACATCAATTTTAATATGAGCATTAGCAGCTGGGACATGTGACTTTGTCACTTTCTTTGGGTCAGTAAATGCTTCTGGCATTTGATTAGCTAAATTTTGTAAATGAATTATCTTTTAAACTTCAAGTTCACATTATTTTGTACAAGGATCAAAATGAGCCAATGATAATTCATTCCAACTAATTTCTTTACCCAGCTGCTTGTTTTCTCCCCTTAATGTTGGGAAAAATGATTCATCAAAATGACAATCGGCAAATCGCGCCATAAATAAATCTCCTGTGGATGGTTCTAAATATTTTATATTTGATGGAGATTCATACCCAACATATATTCCCATCTTTCTTTGAGGGCCCATCTTGGTGTGTTGTGGTAGTGCTACAGGCACATATACCGCACACCCAAAAATTCTTATATGGGAAATATTAGGTTCCTGACCAAAAACCATTTGTAAGGGGGAAACCTTTAAATAACTTGTTGGCCTAATGCGAATTAACATTGCTGCATGCAAAATGGCATGGCCCCAAGCAGAAATTGGTAAATTAGATTTCATAAGTAAAGGTCTTGCAATTAATTGCAACCTTTTAACCAATGATTCTGCAAGTCCATTTTGCATGTGAACATAAGCTACAGGATGTTCAACATCAATTCCAAGGGACATACAATATTCATTAAAAGCTTGTGATGTAAATTCACCAGCATTATCAAGACGTATTTTTTTGATAGGATAATCAGGGTAATGTGCTCTTAATCTAATTAATTGAGCAAGTAATCTCGCAAACTCCAGGTTGCGAGAAGATAATAAGCAAACATGCGACCATTTAGTTGATGCATCAATTAAAACCATATAGTACCTAAATGGTCCGCATGGTGGGTGTATTAACCCACAAATATCTCCTTGTATCCATTCTAGAAATGTGAGAGACTCACTTTCTACTTTGCTTGGTGAGGGGCGAATAATTAACTTTCCCTTGGAACATGCAGCACATGAAAAATCATGGGATTGTGGTATTTGTTTACACTTCAGGGTATGTCCACATAAATTCCCAATTATTTGTCGCATCATGATTGAACCGGGATAGCCTAACCGGTCATGCCAAACATTAAATTCATTAGTAAACTTCTGGTTTACATTATCAAACTGCTGGTTTGAATTGGTAAACTTCTGGTCTGCATTATCAAACTGCTGGTTTGAATTGGCAAACTTCTGGTTTGCATTATTGAACTTCTGGTTCTCAATAGTATGTGTTTCAATTGTGCTTATACATGTGTAATACAAACCAGAAGAAAAAAATAGGAAAACTTTCTAATATGCATTTTCTACCAGCAACTATATTTGTAATGACAAGATATTCCTTATTATTTTTAGTTGTTGTTTCTAAATGATATCCATTTCTGCGGATATCTTTGAAACTCAGTAAGTTTCTTTTAGATTTGGTAAAATAAAATGCATTATCAATGCATAATTTTGTTCCTTCAGGTAACAAAATATTAGCTCTTCCGGAGCCTTCAATTAAATTTATACTACCAGATATAGTCTAAACATTGGCTTCTCGTATTACCAAGGAAGAAAAATATTTATCATGTCTGAATATGGTGTGGGTTGTTGTACTATCAACGAGACATAAATCTTCAGGATTGATGCCAATAGGATTCATTCTTCATAAAAACATAAATAAAATTAATACATATGATAGAAACAACTTTAAATAAATATAACAGTTCAAATTATATTAAGAAATCTGCAACATCCAAATAGTTATTATCTATATCGCCATACTCAGAATTCTCGCCCTGATCAACATGATTAACTTCAACATTTGATTTTTTACCAGTATTTTTAATTGATTCTTGGTAAAGATCAACTAGGTGCCTTGGTGTACGACAGGTACGAGACCAATGGCCCTTGCACCACATCGATAGCATGGATTATCAGCATATTTGTTATGCCTACTGCTTTCCCCTTTTTGGTTCTTATCAGTCTTTTCCCACTTCTGGTAGGAATTTGAACCTCCATGATATCGACCACGACCACGCCCACACCCACGTCCACGTCCACGGCCACGGCCACAATATAATTCATTAGTTACTACATTCACTTCAGGGAATGGAGTTGAGCCTGTTGGACGGGATTCATGATTTTTCAACAAAAGCTCATTATTTTGTTCAGTCACAAGGAGACAAGAAATTAACTCAGAATATTTCTTGAAACCTTTTTCAAGATATTGCTGCTGCAGGAGCAAATTGGATGCATGAAATGTGGATAATGTCTTTTCTAACATATCATCATCAGTAACATTTTCTCCACATAATTTCAATTTAGAAGTAATTCTGAACATAGCTGAGTTATATTCGCTTATAGATTTAAAATCTTGCAAGCGTAAATGCATCCAATCAAAATGAGCTTTTGGAAGAATGACCATCTTCTGGTGATCATTGTCACGCCCTTATTTTAATTTCATATTTACCAGAGTATTCGCAGAAAATGATATGCGGTTCGATAGGCAACACAAGAATAGCATAACTATACTGATAATATGTGCATGATTACATAAATTCCCCATAGGGGTTTGTACATGATAAATTCAAATAATGTAGCCGCACAAGGCTACCAGGGTGTCTAAACTCATCCCAGTGAAACAGAGACACATTCTCGTCTTCATTCCACCACTGTAATACCCTCATACGATTCTCCGCATTGTTGTTTGCATGTCTTCTGTCGTCTCCTGTCTAAATTATTAGTAGGGGAGGGTGAGATTCGAGAGAATCTCAGTAGGAAACAGATACCATAATGCATGCATGATTGATGCTATGTGTATGACATGTTAGCTTTATCTAGATGTATGCCACATAATGACATTTCTGCATGCTCAATATTTCATACAACAAGACTATGGCCACAGCGAAAATAGAAACAGAGCTTCATTTATTCAAATATGCTCTACACAATCAAGTAAAGCAATCACATACATCACTACACAAGTAAAGATATCAAATTCATGCAAGTAAGGTAAGTCCCCTACCTTAACCCTTTTCCGTCTCGAAACGCGTGCCTCGATCTACGTGCAATCAGCTCGGGGCTCCATATTCGATCCTACAATACCAAATATACTATTTAGACACTTCCATAGTGTTTCTGGGGGTTATATGAGTCTATCTTGAAAAATTACTAAAATACCCCCCGGGACCCGGCCCCATTGTACCCGGTCCGACTGTACTTTTCTCGAAATTGTAACCTGGGCTATCCTAACATATTTTCACCCAAGGAATCCATTTCCAGACTCAGAATTATCAAATTCAATGTCAAATTACGAAATTACCCTTGGCAGCCCTACTTTTAGGGTTTTAGGGGCGTTTCCGTAATTATGCTTTCTCGGCCTTTTCCAGAAAAGTGTCCAACTGTAACCGCACCTAATTTTCCCTCCTGAATCCAATGGAACCATCAAATAATTGAAAATCCAACTCTAAGGCCCATTTCTAGAGATGGCTGAAACTTGTAGGAATTTAGGAAAAATTAGGGTTTTTCGGTTTCGGCTCCGTAAACACGTTCCTTTCTACTCTTAACCACTTTATTGACTATTCCATTAGGTTACAACTACCATTTAGTACCAATTTGGGCAGCATAACAGCCCCACATACCCATTTCCAAAAATTTAAACCAATGACAATCCGGCGAAATTTCACCGATTAAATTGCCCACAGCAGCTAGAATAGTCAATGCACAAGAGTTTGGGAGTTACCTCAAGCTCCCACTAGCTTTTCTCAAAGTGGCTGAAAACCCTAACCTTGGTAACACCATGAATCTTGCTTCAAATACCTCAAACAACATAGAAAAGAAGCTTAGGAGAAGGATTATACACGTTAGGTACGAATTCACTGAAGAAATCGACCTATCTCATGAGTTTTCTCCTCTCCTTCTCTCTCTAAAACTCTCAAACTTTCTCTCTCTACTTGGCTGCAGCTCACGTCTGAAATGGTCTCAAGAGGAAGAGGATGATGATATATTATTATATCATATTTTACTTTAATTTTCCAAATTTTCGGATTTTTACAAAATTTTGGTAGATTTCTGCCCAAACTTTGAAAAATCATAACTAATTCTAGAAAAATCGAAATGAGGTGATTCCAAAGCTTATAGAACCCTTATTGAGTCTAGTTTCAAGAAAAAATATAGAATTTTTCTGAATGGAATCAAAAAATTCCCAGAATTTTAATCTTTGCATATTGTTCCAGAAATTTCACAGTTTTTCTGTGCTGACTTCAAAAATTCATATCTTTTTGTGTATAGCTCTAATTGAGTCATATGACCTATCAAATTAAATCTTATGATATCTAATTTCATCCTGTAAAATTTCATAATTTTTACTCATCATTTGATCATTCAAAATCCCATGACAAGCTCACTACCTTATAGATGATTTCACCGAAACATAATCACGTTCTTCAAAATTAACCATTTTATTTTCTTTAATGCCCCAAAGATATAAGGAACATTAGAGAATATATTTGGGACATCTACTAAATCGGAGCTTAGTAGTCCACTCAATTTAGGCTTATTCCCAACCCTACAATCCCAAAATTCGGGGTATTACAATCATATCTTTCTTTCAAATTGTTCCAAAGGACAAGTGGGTCCATCACTGTCAAATATTCAGTTTTTAAATCTTCATGTAAATGGTGGCGAAGAAAAATCATGGATCTGGCTTTATCTTGGTTGGATGCCTTATTCCCTTCTTTAATCGTGTCTTCCAGACTTTTGGCATTCAGGTGAATTTCCGCAACCAACTTACAAGATAAATAATTTTTTCCGGTAATATCAAGAGCCACAATTTCAAGTTTTGCCAGGTTTGCCATTGTTCAAACTAATTAAAGAAATAAATGAAAATAATTAAAATATGAAATGTAAATATGCAATATAATAACTGTAAATTTATAAAGACAATAAATAATTCATAAGGTAAGATAAGAAAATTAAAACATGTATGGCTTCGGGCCATTTAATCTCAAGATGAGGAATTAACTATTATCTTCAGGATAAAAGTTGTACATGACTTCTGGCCGTACAATAAGATAAAAGATGAAAATATATATAGCTTTTGGCCATATAATAAGATGAAAAATGTATATAGCTTCTGGCTATATAATAAGAATGGATATGGCTTCTGGCCATATTATAAGAAATTAAAATATTATGACTTCTGGTCATAATTTCAAGAATCAGATGTGTATGGCTTCTGGCCATAATAATAATAATAATAATATAAAAGAACTTATAAATAATATATAAAAACAATAACGATCTCCAATCTTAGCCATGGAACCCGATGTTATATAACAATCGGTAAAAGTATCTCTCTAATTCCATATAGTGGCTCAGATTATCCCAGATCTATGAAATAAAACAAGAACTATATAATCATTAAAGAAACCATAAGAAGATCATACCTTCTTTTAGAGCTTCGTGCTGATAACGTGTTATAAAAGTATATGTGATAAGAGAGAAGATTGATAGAATTTAGAGAAAGGATTATAGAATTTATAGAGAGAAGTTAGAAAGAAGTTCTCATTCAGTTCAACTGAAACAATCGATTACAGCCCTTTATATAGAGTCAGAAATCTAACCCTGGTTGCTTGACCATCGTTATATTTAACTCTGGTTACATGATCATGGTTACTTTATATCTTCTTTATATCCTTATCTTCTTTTACTTTTGCTTTGTGTCATGTCTTCTTTTCTTCTTTATGTCAAGTTAACTAGAAGATTAATATGAGTCAATGAACATCCACATATTTAATATTCATAACAATTTTGACTTTTTATTAATGTGTGTGTATTTATTTATTCTCGCCCTTCCTTCTTTCCCCTCCCTCTTTCAAAAAAGAAAGGTCGCTATGGGCATAAAAAAGGGCTAAAAGTAAAAAAAGAACTCACTTTATGTCATTCTATTATTTAGATGTTTTTGCTATGATGGGATGGTTCCATGTCTTATGTCCACTTTCTAAATCAGATTGATGCGTCTATTGGAACCACCATATTGAAAACGTCGTTTTCCGTACAAGTTAATTACCTTTCCTATGAAAATGATATCCCCATTAATCCCTCAAGATGATCCAATTCTTTTAACAGTCTATTATTAATGGTGTAATTTCCCACTCTTCATAATATTAAATTAATGATTGGCCGCCTGGTCGCAAAAGATCCAATCAAATTGGAAGAGTTAAGGGGTTTGTTTGGTACTGTGAGAAAAGGAGTTAATAAAAAAGTGAAAATTCTAGAAAAATATAGTCAAAATTAAAAAGGGACAAAATGATTTGGTCAGTTCCTAAAATCCCAAATCAGAGCAGCTGTAGGAATCTGGGATTTGAAATGTTGAGACGATAATACCTCAGTTTAGTAAGAGATATATGACAGAGACAAGGCCAAAATCGAATCGGTTGGCTGAAGAGGAAGTGAGAAACGACAAACCTAGGAGGAGGGGAAGGGAATGAAGGGCTCGGCGCGGCGATTGAAAGGGAACGACGGTCTCTTGATCAAGCTTCAGCGTGCAGTGGAGTTGGAAGGTGAAAATTGAGAAACGAGAAATCTAGGAGCGGAGGGGGGCGAAGGGCTCGGCGTGGCGATTGGAAGGGAACGGCGGTCTTTTGACCGAGCTTTGGCAGTGTGCGGAGAAGTTGGAATTATGTAGACTGTCATGTGACAACATCTGATAAATATAGCAAGTTGTGAAAGCATAAAGTCATATCATTAATTTTGAATATTGTGTTGTTAATATAGATATATGTGTTGTTATTGGCCCTACAACTTCTTATTTTCACACTTGTCGCTGGGCATGTCTTTGATTGTCTGATAGGAAGATGTAAAAGCAGAAAGTCATGTCGTTAATATTGAATACTGTGTTGTTAATTTAGAGACAAGTGTTGTTATAGGGCATCAAACTTGTTACTTCCCAATTTATTCCTACGAAGATGTTAAACAAGAAAGTGCAGTAGTTAATATAGAACCTGGTGTTGTTAATAAAGCGAGAGGTATTGTTATTACGCATCCAACTTGTTACTTTCCCATTTTTCCCTATGAAGATGTTAATCAAGGAAGTCAAGTCATTAATATAAAATAAGGTGTTGTTAATAAAGCGAAAGATGTTGTTATTGGACATCCAACTTGTTACTTTCCCATTTTTTCATACGAAGATGTTAACCAAGGAAGTCAAGTCGTTAATGTAGAACGGGTTGTTGTTAATAAAGTGACAGGTGTTGTTATTGGGCATCCAACTTGTTAGTTTCTCAGTTTTTCATACGAAGATGTTAAACATTAAAGTAAAGTCGTTAATGTAAAATGGGTTGTTGTTAATAAAGCGAAAGGTGTTGTAATTGGGCATGCAACTTGTTACTTTCCCATTTTTTCATACAAAGATGTTAAATAAGGAAGTGAAGTCATTACTGTAGAATTTGATGTTATTAATATAGCGTGAGGTATTGTTATTTGAGTGAAGATACGAAGCAAGTTCTTGAATTATAAGTATTATGTATAATTTTAATTTTGCAATATTATCAGGCTATACCATTTTCTTATCATTACTTGATAATTGATCTTTGAAGATGCATTTTAAGCTAGCAAGGAAGAAGTGCCAAAGTGACGTTAATTGGGTCAATTTACAAGTAAGTTTTATTAATTTAAACAATGATTACATTATTTATATTGTTAGTGCTTTTGAATTTGATAGTTCCTGTTGTGACGATTTGTAATACCCTCAACAGCCAGATAGTGTGGAATGCTCGTATTATGTGATGAGATATATGTATGAGATCATCACTAAGGGGGCAACTGGCTCATATCAAAAGGTGATGATATTATAAACCATAATTTTAGTTTAGATATTGAGTTTTCCTTATAATGTTACTTACGCGTGAAGATTTTTTTTTTTTTAATTTACAGCATTTTCAAAGTTTAGTTCCATATTCTGAGCTACAGATGAGTGAGATCCGCAGCATTTGGTCTGAATTCTTCCTATATATATTTGACAAAATTAGAGTAGCAGCTACGATTGTACGTCTTTAATTATCTTTTTGCAAAACTTGCATTATTAGTAATATGAGATCCAGACATTTTTAATAATTAAGTTCTTTGCTATTGGTTGTATACACATATCTTGTATATTGTTGTTGGTATATATAAGATTAGATTTTGAAGTTACAGCGCTTTGGTGGTTTATAAAAGCAGATTCTCAAATGAGGTTATTTAATTAAAATTCTATTTTTAAAAGAAAAATCCATTTACGGCGTCTGTTGTTACTATGACAGACGCGCCATAAATCTCAACTTTCCTTTACACCACTTTCCACTTCTCCCCTCATGCAGTAACGAAAGCATATAACTAACAGAAGCGAAAAGGGGTCTTTTGCATTAAGGATGATTTTTTCTATATATGAACTTTGAATCTTGAAAGTCTTGAAAGTTCAATGTTGTTATGCAATCTATGCTGCTAACTCGGTGTGCTTGTAGGTAAACTTCTTGCTTCGAAGGCTTCTTGATGTGCGGACAAAAGGATCTGAGAAACAAGAAAAGGTAGCCAAGCTTGCCAAAGGAGAGCTCCTAATGTTGAACATAGGATCAATGGCAACAGGGGTAGAGTTGTTGCAGTGAAGACTGACTTGGTAAAGTTGCAACTGACTTGCCCAGTGTGCACCCATAAGGGGGAGAAGATTTCTATGAGCAGGCGTGTGGAAAAGCATTGGCTGGGGCCAAATCCAAACAGGAGGAACCACTCTTGATATACCAGAGGCTCCTCTTTTGAGTTAAGTAAATGTTGTTTATATAAATGATTGTCTATCAAGACAAATACTTGTTGAGTTTTTGGAAGCTGAAATTTAAGAGAATGGACACTAATTTAAAGTGGCATGAGACGAAATAAGTTATTCTGAATTATAAACCATGCTTGAGGTAGGTTTAAAGCCTCTTTGAGTTATTACCTTAAGCAATGAAGTTTTGCCCATGAATTTTTATTATTTTATTCTATTAACCCCTTTATCTCAAATAATTTTTTAACAAAATTTCAACATATATATACAACAAAAAGTTCTCCCCTATGTCTTGAGTGTAAGAGTTAGCCGGGGTTTGCATTAGTTTTAAATATAAAATCCCAATTCACTTTATTGATTCAGTTTTAAATTTTTCAAATTATATCTATTATACATCTAGAAAAGCCATTTCTTATTAACAGGGTTAACAAATTGAGCTGGTTATGAGGTTTCAAATTGAACGGGGTTAATCATAACAAACGGTTTCGCCAAATTCATAGTAGGATTTTAATGATAGATTTTAATGGCTTCTTAAACAATTATGAATTATATTGGTTTTTTGTGGCTTACACTAATTAATGATGGGAAGAAACTTTTATGAGCCACTTTCATTATGTTACGCTTGAACAAAAAAAATAAATAAATAAAAGTTCAAAAACTCTATCTTAAAATTTAATACTCTTTTAATCGTTTTTATAAGTCATTTTCAACATGATTCACATTAATCAAATAAATTTTTAAATCTCATTAACTCTGCCATTAAATTTTAAAAACTTTCTAACTTCATCCCTTTTTTTTTTTTTTGCCAGTGAACTTTATCCCTATTTAATATAACATTATATCTTATAAGAACAAAGTTTATACAATAATTGACGAAAGGCAAATTGAAACAGGGGAGTAACTTTTTGAACTTTACTCATATTTAACACAATGGAACAGGTGAGAACTAAGAACTTATTAACACTTAATATAATATTTTTGAGAGTTAAAGTAAAATGAGTGGAAATATATATAACTTGCATGTGAACACAAACATTATTTGACAATTATATCATGGTGTATTAATTAAATTATTTTTTATTAATTATTACTCCCTCCAAGTTCTATTTACTTTCTCTTTCATAGGGATGGTCCCTTTTATAAGCATCTTTCACTTTTTGTCTGAAAATGTAAGCTTCTTTTTCCTATTTTACTCTTATTAAATACTCATTCTCTCTCATATCTTATACGCATTATCTCTCATACTTTTTATCTATTCTCTCTCCTATACTCTTTTCATAAATAGGGACATATATGAAAAAAAACATGGCAATTTTTACACACCTATTACTTTTAACTACCAGCTCGTTTTGCGCAACAAGGGGAAAATTGTTTATAAATAGGACTGGAGAGAGTACTTCTTACTCCCTCTGGTCCTAATTATAGGACAACATTCGATAGTTAATCTTGATCCTGATTATAGGATAAAGTTCTAATTTTTATCAATTTCTTCCCAAAATACCCTTTATTGATGCTTTTTCAATAATAATTAAACACAATAATAATTTAATAAGAATATATCGGAAGTTGTTGAGGGAGATTGACAGCACTGGATTGTGTAAAAGATTGGAGAAGTCGTGTGTGAGGTAAGAAAGGAATAAGAAAAAACAAAGAATTAATGTAATTGAATGTTATTTAAAATTTTAAATAAGGATATTTTAGGAGAATAAATATGATTAATTAATTTAACCACTATCCTTAATTTCTCCAAAATTAGGTAAATATATCCTATAATTAGGACCGGAGAGAGTATAATACAATATGACAAGTATTCTCCATTAAATTCTTATATAAACGGTGTGATTTATGTTTGTGATCACATATGCAAATCATATTTTGACTCATTTTACTTTAACTCTTAAAAATATTACAATTGAATATGACAAGCATTCTCCATGATCATATATCTTCAGTAGACAAACATAGTATCTATATATAAACATAAATGATTAATAAACCCCTTAATCAAGATCATTTTATTTATCTCTAATTAAAAAATTAATATTTTAAATATAACATGAACCAAAAACACCGTCCCGTGAATTGCAAGTGGAGAATATCTTGTTATATTAAATGGAGCCTGAGTTCCATCAATGAGGTAATGACTGATTGTATATTTCAGAGAAATCAACACAAATCTTACCATTAACGCCAAATCTGACATTTTTTGACCGAGCCAAACGTCACATGCAGCCATAACACAATGTTATTTGATCTGATAAAAAGCACACAACGTTATTTCACTGGACAACTAACCTTTTACCTATGTGTGTATATCATTTTCCACTAAATCTTTTAAAACTTCCCTTGTGTAATTGTCTAGGTACGGTGTACATTTGAACCAGTTTCCCTGCTAAGTAAGGCAGGGAGAGATAATCAGATTTAGAATATCCAGGTCTAATTTTGAATGATCTAAATTTAAAATTTTTTTAAATGATAATTTTTAAATAAAAAATCATTTTTTAAAAAAAATAATAGTTAAGAGATTATTTTTATTCTAAATTATACCTCATTAAAAATAACATTTTAAAAAAATATTAACTTTTGAGACAACAAATGTGGACCAGTTCAAAGAGGAAATAGTAAAAAATTGTTTTAGATGGTATAGACGCCTTCAAAGAAGGTCATTGGGTATGAAGGTAATGAGGGTTTGTAATATTAAAAAAGAAAAAAGAAAATTTGTCGGCAGCTTTTTCAAAAAAAAAAAAAACAAACAACAACATATGAGACCTGCTTGAGAAAAAGTGACGGGGAGGGTATTATTAATATCCTTTCCCTTCACTTCTCTCATTCAGTTTCGCGAGCAGCCGAGCGGAGAGCGAACACAGTTTTAACATGTTAGGTTTTTAAATTTATGATAATTTTAATACTTAAAATCACTTCTTTTCAATAAATTTTCTTCATGAAAGTTATTGTACGTATTTTTTTCTTTCTATTGGTGGCAATATTATACTAATTAGCGAGAATTTTGGGGTTAGGAATTTGAGAGAATTTTGAGTTTTTTCAAAAGATGGTTATAGATATATAGAAAATAAATAATAGTTGATTTTAATCAGTTTAGATTTATAATTTGATTGTTTTATGATTTTTTAATTAATTTCTTCTTAAATAAATCATAAATTATGCTTTAGGAACGTTTTTGACCGATTAAATTTGGATTAAACAATTTATTTGAGTTATTGGAAATATTGTTGAAATTTTAATCGGGTTAGTTTTGCAGATTTTGAATTATGTGAAATTATAAATATGATTTGATATTAGAGTTAGAAAATTATGGTTATTAAATATTTTATTGTGAAATAAAGTTTAGAAATTTTAGAAATTTTGATTTAAAAGGAATTTCAGGAATAGATAAATTATTGTTATTTTTAAGAAAATTGAACCAATTATGGGGATTATTATTTGCTATTTTGTAATAATTAACAATTATTATAAATTATATTAACATGTAAATATATATATATTTATTGTAGAGTGAATTTGGATTTGGCTTGTTAGAGTTAAATTCTCTCAAATTTATTTGTGTCAAGAACTTGAAGTAACAACTTTCCAATTTATCATATATACTTATTAAAATGATTATATGTGTATGTTAGTATTTTTAATTGCTATAGATATGTTATAGTAATTTATATATGAAAAACGTACAATGATAGTATTAATCATGTTTTTTGTAATTTTTTTTAGTTAAGTGAGCCTGAATGATTTATTTAAATGATTGATGATGCATAGCATTAAATATGAAATATATGAATAAATTATTGATATTGAAGATTGTGATGTTGAGATATTGGATGGGGGTGAGTTGTGATTGAGGAAGGGCTTGATTCTTTTATACCACGTGGTATAGCCACCATAGTGTGCACAGTGGATGACTTTGACATTCTCAGGGCCTTTGGTATCACCCTTTCCTTTGGCCGGGTTAAGAGTTAGCTCAAGGACATGTGACACCATTCCATTTTCGACGAAAAGGGAATCCATGATCCGATATGAGTTCTATAGCCTTTGGCCAGGTTACACTTCATTATTGGAGAGCTTGGTGCATCTTGTCAAATAGACTAATCCTATTATATGTTATAGCTCATGTGTTCTGTCAGAGGTTATAAGGATGGTTGAGGGAGTTTTATGCATATTGAATTATTTTGAAATAATAATGTTTTGGGTAAATTAAACTTTATGTTATATGAATATATATATATATATATATATATTGCCCACTTAATTATCTTATAATCATTCCCTGCACACTTATTAAAATGGAATTGTGATTACTGAGTCCATGTGACTCACCCTATTGATATTTAAAATTTTTCAGGTGAGAGTTCAGGTGGTGCTACCAAGCGGAAGGCGAATGAGACTTGATTTGATACTAATTGTATGTCTCATTTAATTACATGAGCATAATGTATATTGCCAAACATAAGGGCCTTTGTAGTATACGTTGCATATGTTGAATACTTCGCTGCATACTGGGTTTTGTACTGTGGGCGGAGCCCTATAATATGTTGTATTATGTAATATTTAATGTTTTACTTAGTTTGGAGATTAATTATATGGTAATTAAGAGAGGTCGTTACAGGGTTGATCAGGCAATATGGAATTCCTTAAAAAGAGGTAGAGGAAGATAAAAGTGAAAACTCAATGAAATTATAGAGTGAGATTTATTGATTAATAATCTATCTAAAAATTAGGTATTTTATAGAGCACAAAGATGTCATATGATCTATACAGTTGACCTCACTTATCAAGATAAGGCTTTATTTTTTGTGTTGTTGAGAAAACAAATCCAAACTATCCAATCAAATATGGAGAGTATAAATATGATTAGCTCTTGTTACTAAACAAAGTGATACACACACCTGTATCTAGAGCTGAGAATACGGGTCAACCTGTTGCCCGGGCGGTGCGGGCCAGTGTGGCCCGCATTTTTGTGGGTTGGCATTTTGTTAACCTTAACCCGCAGTGTGCGGGTTGCAGGCCAGCTCGCGGGCCCGCATTTTTTTTTTTGAAAAAAAAAATTCCTATTTTTTAAATAGGGTCGAAAATACGAAACATATATATACGAGTTATTAAATTTACCTTCATAGCATTAATCATTGGAAAAATCCCTATAAAATATCCTTGAAATAGGAAAATCCCTAATCAGGACATTGAAATCAAAAAATCCGGATCAGTCACCCGTCAGTACTGATGAACAATGCGGGCGGACGATTTTGCCCTTCAGCCCTCATTCTCGCCACTTCAAAAATAACAACATGCGGTTCTTAATTAACAACTCCGTATTCTTGATTAACAACTCCAGTTTCATCTTTTTACTTTCACAATAACAACACCGGTCTTGTTATTAGCAATTTCGCTTTATTTTTTCACATATTCGCATCTAAAAAATATAGTGTTGATGTCCCTTCGACAATCAATCAATTAAGACAAATATATAAAACAAAAATTTTAAAAGTATTTATTTGTCATTAAATGAATTATTGTTAATTGGATAAATGTTTGATTTACTATAAAAATTACAAACCTTCTAAAATTATATAGCTTAAATAATATAAATACTTATAATTGCATTAATCCACATGACATATATAAACTTTAACAAATCTCATTATTTATAATATATAAGGACATCTCAATTTTCATATATACTTCCTCCAGTTAACTTTTTTTTTAAAATGATGAAAGCTAAATGAGGACATGTGGGAGTATGTTTTTGGGAGAATGATAGAAAAAGAACTTTAAAATTATAAAATCTTAAATAAAGTGTTTCTTATAAAAAAAGTTTTGAATTGTTTATAAAAGTTCATCATTACTTTTTAAGTTTTCGGTAACAAACCTGAGATTTTATAATCTAAAAGTCTTTTTTTTTTTTTACCCCATTTTTTTGGGCCAAAAAATCATTTTATTAATATCCAAAACAATTTTCAGATATGAAAGCCAAAAGAAAACAGAAATGGTTTGAAAATGAGGAATCATGTGGACTGTGGAGGGATCAGGATTCAGGAAAGGACTCATCGAAGGAGGGAGGATTTTCTCGATCAAAAAAAAAAAGAGGGAGGATTTTTTTTTTTTTTTTTGGGGTGGGGGTGCGCCGAACGAGGGACAAAGGACTGAAAGGATTTTTTAACTTTCCCCTCAGTACGAAAGAAAGGAATGGAGGTAAGGAGGGGTGTGGGGACCACCGTTTTGAATCCCTAATGCGCTCCAGCTGCACCAAGCGGATTTCAAATACAAATCCAAATTTATGAAATATTTTAATTTCTCTCCTTTTTTTCCCTTAACAAAAAACATTCATTAAAAAAAATATAAATAGTTGGGGGGCAGGACTCAATACGTTTGCTATGCCAGGATAAGATCCGACAGCTGTTTCTCTGACACGTGTACGTCATCTTGTTGCCTTTTGCTGGCCATCTCTTCATGGCTCGGCTCGGCTCGGCTCAAATCATGCATCAACCCGCTTCTGGAGACTGTGGCTCCCAGCCTCCCACTCTACTGATGGTAGGGACAGCATGATACCAGTATAATGTAGCACAAAATAACACTAGTACAGTACAGAAGTGTCATGATGCTCAAATTTTAATTTAGATAATTCTAATTATAATTTAACCTCTTCGTAAGAAAGTCTGACCAGATTCATCGTACGTGTCTGCGTGTGCAGCGCCATTACGATTTACACAGTGGCACCCCTGTGCAAACTATTGTTAATAAAGCAAACTAAATTTGGAAACATTGCTAAAAGCCTAGTAGCATCCCAATCAAACTATTTATTGTCCAAAAATAGCTAAAAGTTGCTTAAGGTGTGTGTAAATATTTTTCGCCTTGAAACATTTTTGCACACAATTAAAGATAAATTGTGTGTACTTAATATAAATTGCATATTCTGATGGCGGACCCGAAACTAAGGTACTAAAAATCCAATCATTGAACCGGTAGAGGTACTGGGTCAAAGGTCAATAGTTTAGACCAGAGTCAACCCAAGGTCAAACTGAGGTCATTTAAAAAAAATATATACTCCCTCCGGTCTTAATTATAGGACAACATTTGGAAGTTGATATTGGTCCTAATTATAGGATAAAATTTTAATTTTTGTCAATTTGTTCCCAAAATACCCCCATTGCTTTAGATAATGGTTGGATTGCCTCATAGTAGACTCATGTAATATTCCTAAATCATTCCTATTAAATAAGGGCATTTTTAGAAAATAAATAAAATTAACTAATTTAACTACTATCCTTAATTTCTCCAAAGTTAGGTAAATATGTCCTATAATTAGGACCGGAGGGAGTATAATTTAAATGTTTATCCATACTATTTAAAAAATTACATAAATTTTTTTTTTTCAATCAATAATTAAATATAACTTCCTCAACATAATACCCACAAAAATATTGTTAAGTACAAAAGAATTTTTCTCCAACCAATGCCACAAATATTTCACAATCCTTTTAACAATCCTTGAAAATTAAAAACTTTCACGAAAATCATTTTTCTAAAAAAAAAGCCAAAAGAACATAGTTTGGGATATAAAAAGTAAAGTTAAAAAAAAAAAAGGAGGCAACCTGTTACTAGGCTGGATTGCACCAGGTCAACCCTAGGTCACACTAGGTTGGAACAGTGCATAGCAGGTAACTAAACCGGATCGGCTAACTGACCGATTCATCGGATTCCAGTACAGTCTAATCTGGATTTATCAACCATGCCAATAACTAAGTTGGCTCATAGGTTGGATGGTAATCGGTGCTTTTTGGATCAACCATCACCTTTCTTATAACTATAAGCAGTGGGGCTTGATGAAGGAACGAAATGGTCTTACTCGTAGACTCATGTAGTTGGCAAAGTAACGGTAGTCAATATTTTATTCAAAAAAATATATAAATTGCATGTCCTATTTTATAGGCAAGATAAAAGATACTCTTCATGTTCTTATAATATAAGATATATTTTAGAAGTTAATATTAGTTTTAAATATAAGATATAATTTTTATATTTATTAATCTTATCCTAATCTATTCATATTGGTACTCCCTCAACTATAATTAAGGAGAAAAGGAAATGATAAAATTAAGAAACATAAATAAGATGTTTTAAAAAATACATATCATATTAACTAACTTAATTAACTTCTTTAATATAATTGACACAGTTAAAGATGTATTGTCATAACTGAATAATTGAAGATGTATTGTAACAAGTGAATCTATCTCAGATAGGTTTTCGCAGTATATATTTCAATGATCAAGATAAATAAAAAGGAGCAATTGAAATTTCAGCTGCTTCCTATTTCTCTCGCGATGACACGTAGTCTAGTCACATGGCCCGTGGACCTAAACCGGCTCACTACGCTAGTACGCTGCACTTCTTCGGCTCTCTCTCTCTCTCTCTCCCCTCTCCCACGCACAAATGCAGGTGGCGTGCTTGAGTTTTTAATACTCCTATTTTGCCACAAAAAAATACAATGTGTGTATTGAGAGAGGCCTGTACGAATTGCTCGACAGAGATATGATCCACATGATATCTCTTGTTTTATTTTGTTTGTACTATTCTGCTTACCTCCCCTGTTTGCATGCAAAAATTAGAAAATATTCCAAATCATTATTTTTGCTTTATTCAAAGCTAAAATAAGGAGCTAATAAAAATTGTCTAGTTGGTATGAAGTTGACTCATAATTAAAAAAGTTATGAGTTTAAACCCACTTGCTAATGTGAGGACTTTGTTTATAAACGACATGTAAGCATTCTCAAATCTTGAGGCATGTTTAGTTCTAATAAACCCTTAAAACCTGATTCACTTAAACTTTTTGGTTTATTTTTGTGAGCAATTTGTTTTAAATTATTTATTCTGTCAGAATTCTATATACAGGGATATCACTAGCTCCTTCCAAATCATATGTATGTTTTTACCCTGATCCTTGATGTAAGACATTGAGCATGTTTGTTAGTTAGTATTTGAGTGATCTGACTACGGTCCTCTTCCTTCCCATTCACTTACGGTCCTCTTTTCAATCTGGATCGTTAGATTAAGATCTCAACGGTCAATATTTAATATATTATAAAAATATAATAATAATAATATTTTTATATTAAAAAAATTTAGAACGTTGATATCTTAATCTAACGGTCCAGATTGAGAAGAGGACCGTAAGTGGATGGGAAGGAAGAGAACCGTAGCCGAATCCGTATTTGAGAACGTTCACGAAAATTGAAATAAAGTTCTTCTCATATATTTACTTCATACACTTTAAATCACGATATAAAAGCAGATTCTACTATTAACCTAAACAAACACAATGTCAATTTACAAAAATTAACAAGGTATTTGTGGCTCGATTTCAATAATCCTTTTATCGTGGCCGCTTCCATAATCTATCCTATGATCGCCTTCTTACCTTAATTGAGGGTGATTTTATAGAGTTATACTTTCTATAACTAATCTAATTTTCTTAATATATGTAAAGTGATTAAAGGTTTCTATTAATGAAAACTAGGTGAGTGTGTGTATAAAATAAAACATGATTATATGAATTCTTAAATAATGTCGTTGACTTATTTTCCTGGACCATATATGCTAGCTACTCGCGACAAGCATGTTAGAATTATAGGCCTCAAATGTTTGAATGGATTGACTTGCAAAACGATCAGAGTCTTGGCAATTGTTTGGGCAGAATATTATTTAGCTCCCAATCAAAAAAGAAATAATGTCATAAAAGTCTCAACTGGTGTAGGTGGAAGAGTTATCAATAAAACTTGTCAATATCTTATTTCTTTTAATTGCGATTTAAATGACATTCTCCCGCTTTTTCATACAACCTTAATTTCTCCAAGCAAGCGTAATACCTCTTCCAATCATAAATGTAAGATAAATTTAATTTTTTTTAGAGAGATTAAGGAAGCAAAGTTATCTAATCACATCATATATTATATATCTTTGGATTATATATAAGTTTATTAGTCAAATTAATTAGTTTGGAGGAAAAAAAATAAGAATATAAATATTCTAAAGTAATTTAATTAGCTTGCTTAATGTTCGTTTGGGATAACTTATTTTTTGAAAATAAGTGCTTATAATTCGCAATTGACGGTATACGAGGTAAGTATGTGAGAAGAGTTTTGTCTCGACTTATATATATAATAAGTGCTTATTTCTCAGAAATAAGCTATTCCAAATACTCACTTAATCTCTAAAAAAAAGTTAGCATTGTCTTATATTTAAGACAGGAGGAGTATTGAAATTTGAAATAACTAAATGAAATCACGTGATTCGTTGAGAAATTAAAGACGCAA
This sequence comes from Inga oerstediana, assembly GCA_963210345.1. Classification (NCBI taxonomy): domain Eukaryota; kingdom Viridiplantae; phylum Streptophyta; class Magnoliopsida; order Fabales; family Fabaceae; genus Inga; species Inga oerstediana. Next base: position 56,530,873 of record OY723409.1, read on the forward strand.
GGACTTGACATAGTGAATAATTAATGGGAAAATTTCATTTAGCTGCATGGAATAAACTTAATCTCAGTTAACTTAAAAGATTATGAAACTTTACTGTACCCCTCTGAGTCAAAATAAAATTAAGTTCTGTAAGTGAAAAGATAGTGACACTTTTGCTTTATTTTTTGAATCTCTTTGTTTATCGTGTAAATGCTCATATTTATTTTGTGACTTCCCTCACTCGTCTTGTGAATTACCAGAATATTTTTTATTCCTTGGTTCTTTTGAATTCATTTATTTTTCTTATAAATGCTTTTATTTGTCTTGTGGTTTCCCTTATTTGTTTTTTGAATCGCCAAAATGTTCAAGTGAATTCCCCCATGTCTTTTGAATTCCTTTATTTATCTTATAAATATTCTTATTTATGCTGTAAATGCTCTTATAAAAAAATCAATGAATTATTGTCCTTTCACTTACAAAATTTAATTTCATTTTGATCCAAGGGCTATAGTGAAATTTTATAATTTTTTAGGGATTTACTAAAATTAAGTCTTTTTTCTTTAGAGGTGAATGAAAATTTCCCATAATTACGTCAGCCTGGAAAATATAATGTGACCATACATGAACCCCATATATTGGGTGCCATGTGAACAAATGGAGGTTTTCCATGAGTGAGAAGGTAAAATAACGAAGCTATAAAATGTTTTATTTTAATTTGCATCAGAAACATACATTAAATATTCAAAATATCTATTTGCATATATCTTTTTTAATATAGAGAAGTATGCTGGGGGTAAAAAAATAGAGAGATGTGGAAATGAGAGTCATACTTGTGACTTTTGCATTACTTTCCTCCATTTGTCTACATTTTATGAATGTACTTTACCAATTCATACACTATGATAATGTTTTTAAATGTTAACCACTTGGACACATTATTCCTCTACCTTTTCCATTACTCGTATTTCATAACCTAGTCCATTTGCTTATATCAATCATGTCAAATTCTCTAATTAAATATTTACATGTGGAGATTTCTTAATAGTAAAAATTCATATGAAAAAAAACTTTAAGATTTTGTCAGACCGTTAGTAATAATAAAGCACACATAATAAGATAATCAACACTGCTAATGACTCAGGTAAAAAAAAAATACTTTTTAATAACCAAATACTAAACCAAATTTTTGTAATGAACATAAATTTAAATTCTCTTAATCTCACGTAAAAATTAACCTCGAATTGTCACTTTTAAGATAAACGAGATAAAACTTTTGTTTCATTAACTTTAAATGAAAAAGAACTCAGAATGTCAATGGTGTTGTAATATAATGTTACATACTCCTCATTTGTAAGTGAAAAGTCACACGTTTCACCACAACCATAGGCCTATTTGGAATCACGGTGGAAAGAAAAAAAGTCACTTTTCCAACTTAGGATCTGTTTGGGAACACGTTTCCCAGCAAAGAAAGCCCAATAGAACCTCAAAAGCCTAGTTGGGGAAGCTATTGAAAGTGATGGGCTTCACTTGTAGAAGCTCCTTTTTTTTAGAAGCTGCAAAAAATAGCTTTTGCACCTAGCTCCGAAATTGGTTCACCAAGGGACCGTCCACTGTAGAGGCATCATCATCAATTCCCTTCTTCTAAAATATCCACGGGCCCACCTCCACAAACCCATTTAACACTTCAACTCAAGGAACGAAAAACCGGACCGCGCAATGAACCGGTCACAGCACAGGTTCAAGGGTTAATAGGTCAACCGGGGTCTAACCGGTAGTTGAACCGGTCATAACCGGTTATATTAAAATATTATAATTTATTAGTGATAATATATATTAATATATTTTTAAACTTCTATAGATAAAAATAAAGATTTTTAGAAAAAAATGTTTAAAATCTATTAGTATTAGTTATAATACCTATACTTATGCAAAGATATATCATTTTCTATAATTATTATATCTTTTTAAATAATTTTTTTCATTATTTTCTTCATTTTTTTAGATTTATTCTTTCTTTATCTATTTTTCTCTTCATTTTAGTCCTCAACTTTCCATTTTGCCCTCAAAAAACACAAAATAAAAATTTGAAATTTTTTTTTTTTAAAAAAGGAAGAAACCGGGTCAACCGGTTGGACCACCGGTTTTAACCGGTTCTGACCGGTCCAACCGGTTTTGACCGGTTCAACCGGTCTGACCGGTTTTTTATCAAACCGGACCGGACCAAGGACCGGTTCCCAGTTCAACCGGTCGAACCGGCCGGTCCGGTCCGGTTTTTTGTACTATGCTTCAACTTATTCATCTTTCCGGAATTGCATGCACAATGAGGGAGCGAAGTGAATTCATCAATTCTTCTCAATTTTCCAATTATTCATTCATGCACGCTGGAAGCATGAAGGAGCTTGGAGGAGATATTAAATCTATGGCAGCTGCAATTGTATTTTTCTTTTTTTAATAATAATATCATTTCTTTTATTTTATCAAACATTTTTAATATTGTTTTACTTCAATTATCACAATATATACAACTATATATATATATATATATATGCATGTGTGTAGTATTTAATAAGATTTATATATTTTTTCAGTCATCTCTAATCTAAACGGGTTTTTCAAACATTAATCCAAACAGGTTTAAAGTTAGAAAAAAAATCACTCATGCTACCGTCAATCCAAATACAAATCACATCTACAATCTAACTTTTCTAAAAGCCCATCAGCAAAAAAAAGCTCCTTCTCCACCGTAAATCCAAACATGCACTTAAAAAGCTGCTTTTGGTTTAAGTGTTTGGGTTCACATTGGAAGCCATTGGGCTTTTAACCCAAAAGTAGCTTCTGAGCAGAAGCTCGAAATGTTAGCTTATTTAGAAAAAAAGTCACTTTTACCATCATCAATTCAAACATAAATCACATATACAATCTGACTTTTTTTCTATTTGATTTTTTCAAAAACCTATCTGCTAAAAAAAAACTCCTTCTCCACACAGAACTATAGCCTGTGTTTGGTATCACTTAGCTGTGTTTGGAAACACGTTTTGGGGGCAAATAAGCACTTATTACGCAAGCCGAGACAAAAATCCTCTCATATACTTACCTCGTATACCCTGAATCACGATTATAAGCACTTATTATCCAAAAATAAACTATTCCAAACGAGCACTAAAATTTTAGACAATTAGTCACTTATCACGCAAGCCGAGATAAAACTTCTCTCACATATTTACCTCGTATACCGTGAATCACGATTTATAAACATTTATTATCTAAAAATAAACTATTCCAAACAAACACATAATTTTGGGGCAATTACTTATGAAAAGCTAGTACAGAGACTAGGGGTGTTCAAAACCGGGACCGGGACCGGGATCTACCACTCCCGGTCCCGGTCCCGGTTTTTGGCCGGGATGCAAATTGCATCCCGGTCCCGATCCCGGTCCCGGTTTGGTCCCGGTCCCGGTAATCCCGGGCGGGACCGGGATCAAACCGGGAAATCCCGGTTTTTTTATAAAAAAAATTAAATTTAAAAAATATTATTATTTTAGTTAAATTTTCTATAATCTAGTGTTTAAAGTAATTATTTAACATCTAATAAGGTCATAATAATCACACAAATTGATCTAGAATTGAAGAATAACATTTTATTATTATTATTATGATCACCATCATCATTTTTATTATTTTTTTTATACATTATATAGTAGGATTAGTATCACAATATATATAGTTTAACTCCAACTAAATATGTGATACACATTTTATCAAATGATAACTTAAATTATAGGATAAAAAATACAAAAATAAAACAATAACTTAATTTTTAAGAAAAAAATTTAAAAAAAAATAAAAAAACCGGGACCGGGATCACAAGGTACGTGACCGGTCCCGGTCCCGGTCCCGGGTCCCTTAGATCCCGGTCCCGGTCCCGGCCGGGACGGGAAATTCCCGGGATCAAAATTCCGGGATCGGGACCGGACAACCGGGACCGGGACTTTTTGGACACCCCTAACAGAGACATGCAGTGAAATTTCAAGTATGAGGTGTTAGCGTAATTTATTGTAAATTTTATTTGATATATGGTGGTGATGGATTTGCTTTTCTAAAAAGAAAACTCTCTCTGCGGCATCTGACAGCCAAAACGGAAAATAGTATTAGGGAAACTATAATATATATAATATAATAAAATATAATAATTTAAATTTCTATTGGAAATAGAAAAGGAAGGAGAAGGATACAATGGATAAGGATGGGACGATATCATATATTTTCCAGGAATGAGCGCACCCTAAATCCGTGCAACCTCATGCGCTCCCACGTATACGACAAAACCCACGCCGTTTACCCCCTCAGCCGAGCCGCTTCGACTCGCATTCCTCACACACCAATGACCGGAGATTACCGGCTCAACCAGTCATAAAGTTGTGACCGTACGGCACATGGCAGGTCGTTCCCATGGCAGTTGGTACGCATTTATACTGTGTTCTCCCTCCCTCCCTCTCTCTCTCTCTCAATCAACGCAATAATAATAAAATATTATTAATCACTCTAACTCTGTGCACTCCTTCGTTTTTATAATTCAATTCATTCTTATTCCTCACTGGTTGTTGTTTCTCACATCCATTCCCAGATTTCCTCATCATTTTTCTCCTTTCCGATTGCAATATCTCTCTCTCACTCTCCTTGCTGGTACGTGCTTCTTCACCTCCTTCTCATTTCTTTTCTCCAATTCGAATTCCCTCTTTCTTATCTTAATCCTGCTCTGCTTTGCTTCTCACTTACACTTAATCACACTATCAATTTTCTTCCTAGCTTTTCGATTTTATAGATTCTTGTTGGTTCTGTTTAATGGCTTTTCTTTTGTTTTCTTTTCTTTCATTTTCTGCTTTGTTTCCTTTACTGGATAATAATAATTAACTGCATCGCGCATGCTATCACCTACTGCTACTTCACCTTAACTCGTGTGTGTTTCTGTCGCTCGCTTGCTGCATTCACTTGTAGAACGCTTTCGAATTCGAATTTCAAATTCTTTTCCCAACTTTCCTCCATTTTCGAAGAAAACCGAGGAATTTCAGGTTATATTGATCGCGGGAAAAAAAAGAAAGAAGAAGAATCCTTCTTTTTAGTTCTGATTAATTTTTATTTGATTGCGTATCTTTTGTTATTTGCGTGAGATTGATTCTGAAGTTTGGATACATCATGCGAGTTTTTTGAAGGAGAAAACGAATGAAAATTTGATTACTTTTTGTTTGCAGGAATCGTACACACAACTCAATAATTATTTTCATGTCTTACTGCGTTAATCTGTGAAATTTAACTACTTTTAAGGATTAGTCTATTTTTTGGACATGAACCCCAACATTGCTGCATTCAATGTCGCGGATCTGGGTCCGTGAGCGAGATTGGGGTACCTTCCTTGGATACCCTTCGCATTTAACACCTCCCCAATTTTGAGCACCAAAACAGTTTTCAAAAAATCTATCGCGAAACTGTTCTCTCTCTCCCTCTCCCCCCCCCCTCTCTCCTCCCTCTCGTAATCACTTAATTTCTTTTTCTTTTTTTCATTGGTTGATGGTTGATTGCTAAATTAACTTCCTTCTCTGTTCATTGTAGGTTTCAATTGCTGGAATCACTGTAGGTTTCGATTGCATGCAAGTCCAGTTGAGGAAGAATGAAGCTTTTGTGAAAGCCAATTTATGAAGGAATGTTATTATTATACTGATCAGTCATCCCCTTCGGTGGTAGCAGCTGATTAGCAATCATTGCTCCATCTGAAATTGAAGCGGCCTTTGAGTTTGGATGAGACTGGTATTCAAGTTCTATGTTTGAAATCTCAGCATTGTAATTTAAACTGTGGACTTTGGCTAAAACGGTAAGAATGCTGGAGCCTGAGTTATGCTCTTCCCGAGTATTATCACCGTTCCGCGAGGAAAGCGGAGATGAAGAACTTTCGGTTCTTCCTAGGCACACTAAAGTTATAGTCACTGGTAACAATAGAACCAAGTCTGTATTAGTAGGACTGCAAGGCGTCGTCAAGAAAGCTGTCGGCCTTGGGGGTTGGCATTGGCTGGTATATATTTTATCCGTACTCGTTGTTCTGTTCCATGTAATGTAATGTGGAAATCAATTGCTGTCCACCGCCAAATCTTCTAAAAAGAAGTTTCTAGCAGCATAATCTTCCTCTGGTTGCTATATATATATATATATATATATATTGTGGATAATTAGATACTCTCACTTTCATGAGCTTTCTGAGAAGAAATCTTTGTGAGTATTTATATTCATTTTTTTCTTTTATTGCTCGAAATTAGGAATTCCTCAAGGTGGTTTGTGCAAAAGTGTTTTTTCCCTTGCTTTTGGGGTCCTCATATTCTAGCGTCAGGGTAAATTATATCTTGAAAACTATTACATGCTTAATGTTTGTGTAAGACTGATTTAATATTTTATTTTAGTAGTACCTCCTGTGAAAGAATGATGGATGGATTTCGGTTTATGGGAGGATTATTACTTTACTGTATTGTTTTTAGATTTTAGAAGCTATATTTTCTAAGAATGTATATTTAAAACTATAGTTGAATGAGTAATGTATGATCAATATGAAATTATTAATTATTAATGATGGGCTTAAGAGTCCATAAATTTCACATTCTAGTATTTTACTGGGACTAGTTATTCATATTATTTTAATTAACAAGATTAGGGTTTATAATTTCTGTTGCCTTTAATTGAGTTCGAAAATTTGTAATTTTCTTACCCTTCTCTTTTGATAAATTAGTATTACTCAGGTAGAGTTTTTAGATTTGTGATTTTTAGTTGCTTGTGCTGCGGAGGTTCTTCGTAGTTTTTCTCTGGCTTCATTCACTTTTAAAGTTCTTAATTTGATTCTCCGGCTTGGACGTGCAAGGTCTTGAAAAATGGGGTTGAGGTTAAGCTTCAGAGGAATGCATTGAGCGTGCTAGAACACCCTACTGGGAATGAAGAAGATGAACTTGATTACGATAACTCCAGCAGTGGATCTGAAATCCATGAAAAGGACAACGATTTTTGTAAGCTCCCCCTTTACATCTTAGCTGATTATTAACTCTTTGTAATGTCTCACCAACAGTCCGTTTAGAATTCTGCTGCTATACCGTTGTTACAACCAACATGTGTTTCCCTTGAACAGCTGCTAGCATTGAGTTTCACAAGCCCAGCAAGCCAAGAGTCAGACATACAAAGCCTTATGTGCACTCAATATCTGCGAAGCAAAGCAATCGCGCCAGCTACAGAGAAGTCCACTCCATCCTTGCTCCTCACCCTGTAAGAAACATGACGAGTAATTAATTCGTCTGCATATCATTGAGTCTTCTCTCTTCAAATGAATGAACAATTAATGACACGTGAGGCTATCATTCTAGTTGTTAAGTTGCTGCACTTAGCTTAATAGCAGTCTTCAAGATTTAAACGTCTCTCTGCATGCTATTTGACGCATTCCCTTGTTGTGCATGCACAGAGGGTGAACTTGGCAAACATGGGAACAGAGTCATTGTGGAGATATTGCAGGCATTACAAACTTGTAGGTCTCCTTTTATTTGATTTTGACCCTTTTAATTTGTATCAGTGATGTTTGAAGCATATGGTTTTCAAATTTGCAGTTGAGCAGTAATTCGAGTCCAACGAAGGAACAAATGGTTAAAGCTGTGCAGCGTCATTTCGCTTTGCAGGTTGGTCTTATTACTCTTCTCTCCTTCCCAGTCCCAGTTATGATTCTTGCCTTCTGTATCTGATTTTTGAGATGCTGCTTTTGGCACACAGCTTAAAGTGGAAGAGGTACCAGTAATCAAAGAGTTCCTTCGCGGAGCTAAGAGGATGAAGGCTGTTGATCCACCTGCCCATTTACAGCTCTGATATCTGGATGACTTGAGATTGTAATTATATAATATATATATAATTTTATATATATTAGCTCTAACCTTAGACCTTAGTTACTAATTTCAAACGCTGGCTGGCTTGGCCCAAGTCAGCGTTCAATCTCGCCAAATCTGACCTCTGTAATATCGGGTTGATTCCCATTCCCTAGTTTATATGATGTTCTATCTATCTACTTGTTTCTAGATTTAATTTTGTCCTGCTGCTCTTCTTTAAATAATTAGAGAATAATCCTTTACTTTAGTTTCAAAATTTTAAGTATTAAACAAAGACATGGATATTGGATTATCTGCAGGAACAAGTTAGGTTGAACAATCGAGAATCTCGTTGCGTGTTTCTTGCGTAGAGAATTTAGTTAGCTCAAAGTAGCTTCTTGCAAAACTATAATGGTCAATCCATGATCCCAATTGAGCATTCCTCGCTTCAATTGGATGGGATTTCTTTTTGGCTATTTTTCATTCACGTGGAGTTATTAATCTCGAAATTTTGTGTTTGACTAACTGCGCTCCTTCCCTTTCAAATTATTGAGTTCAAAAAACAATCTGATGGTCAAAAATAAAAAACAATATGAAAATTTAGATTTTAGTTTTCTTTAAGGGATAAAGGGTAAAAATATCTGAGGTTTTAGTTAAAGTACACTTAGCATTATATGCTGCTCGGAGATGCAAAAATAAATCAGACAAAAAATGTTAGGTTTATTAGACGAGGCTAACGTTTGTTGTTGGGGCCCATGCTATTTAAAAAATAAATATATTCACATTTTTAATTTCTTTTTATGCCCTCCCTTCAACCTAGAGCTGGTAATATGAGCCCAACCCGTGGGCCTACGGGTTTTGACGGGTTAAGGTTGGGAAAATCCCAACCCGTAAAAATGTGGGCCTCACAGGCCTGCACTGCATCGCCCGCGGGTTCGCCGGTTGGCTGATTGGCCCGCAAAATTTTTTAATTTTTTTATATATAATAATTTTACAAAACTTATAAGTTTTTTACTCTTATCTTGGTATCTCTCAATTCAAAGAGAAAAAATCTTAGCATCTTCCCTTCTTCTTTAAACAAAATTATTAAATCTTGGTTGCTTGAGGATGAGTTTATGTTTTGTTTATAAAATTTTGGCAAATTTGATAACTTTATCTCTTGAATTGTAAATTATGTTTTTAAATTTTTATAAGAAAAATGATTGATACTAGGAAGGTAAATTTAATGACTCATATATATGTGTCTCATATTTTTAATCCTCTTTAAAAACTAGGAATTTTTTTTCAAAAAAAAAAAGCGGACCACGGGCTGGCCCACAACCTGCACACTGCGGGTTAGGGTTGGCATTTTGCCAGCCTGCAGAAGTGCGGGCCGCACAGGCCCGCACCGCGTGGGTCGCGGGTTGGTGCAGGCCAGCCCGCAACCTGCAGGCTAGCCCGTATTCCCAGCTCTACTTCAACCCCAACCCTTTTCCCTTTCTCCCTCCTTCGTCTGTATTGTTGTGCCAATTTATAGTTCTAGAGGCGGGACTACGGTCAGTCCGGTCCAACATGGCTGGTCCTTCATGGGTTAGTGTTTGAATAGGCCGGCCTGTTTAGACCCACTTCTTGAAAATCTTTAATTTTTGAAGCATGTGGCTTTATAGGGTTGGCCCTTCACGGGCTTAGGTTTAAACGGGTCTAAACTCATTTTAATTCAATTTTTTTTTCAAGTTTTACAATTAATTTATTATTTTGCTTTAAATTGAGATACATTATTTTTAAAAATAATAAATTTTTAGTTAAAATAATTATCTAATGTCCAAATTAGCCTTTTTTTTAAAAGTTTAAATGAACAAACCACTGTAGAAAACAAAATAAATCAAACCATTTAATAAGTATTTGCTTGTTACTAATACTCTATTAGATACTTAGGTGTCTCTCATATTAATAATTTGATATAATGATACTATATATATTAATTTATTTTAAAAAACTATTAAATGAGCTTAAAAAGGCTGGCTTTACAGGGCTTGCGGCCCTACAAGGCCGACCCATAGGCCCGCTTCCATTTGGAGCCTTTAAATCATAGGCCTAGCCCTTGACGGGCTCAGGCCTAAACGGGTTCGGCTTGATTTTCCGGCTCTAGATAGTTCTGATGGAACTGTTCATGCAATTAATTTGATTTTTAGCAAGAATTAGATGAAATTGCATGCAGTTAATTTGATTCCAATTTGATTTTGAGTTTATGAGGGAATTGTTCAAGGAGGTGGAGGGATGGGTGAGAGGTTGGGAAGGGAGGATTTTTTTTTTCCAAGTTGGAGTGTTTTGGTAATTTCAAATTTTATTTAATAGAAGTTACCCTCATTTATCAGATTTGGCATTTTTACTCTGATTTTATAAGTTGATGGGTGTTTTTTGCACCTCTGAAAAACATATGGTGTTGGGTGTATTTTGATAAAACTACATGGGTATTTTTATACCTTAACTCTTTATTTTTAATTTAATTTAATATTTCTGTTTTATCTTAACATAATTTTAGAACTTTCGCATGTAAATATCTCTAATTCAATTTTTAATGTCACCCTAAACAAAATACCTGTACTACCAACTAAAAAACTAGAAGAAAACATGGACCTGTACTGCCCACCAAAAATTCTAGAAAGAAAACATGGGGCATTTGCCCTCTGGTACTTCAGATAAATATAAAACGTCTATATGGTTGTGGGACCGATAATAAGTGGGGCCAACTAGGAATTTAACGGCCGTGATCTGAGTAATCGAAGAAGTAGAAGGTGGAAACGTAGTTTTGGGAGTTCGAGTGGCTCTAGCGCACGTAGTTTGGTCTCCCATATTGGTCTTCCCTTCTTATTGCGTCCAAGAAACTTACTGAAACGATCTTTCTCCTTCCATTCGATTCAATTCTTTCATGAATCCCCTACTTTCTCTGTCTCAAGGTAAAGAAATCACTCGTCAGGCCATTCTTTTCTCGGAGAATATTCCCAATTTGGAATGATTAGTTACCTTTCGCTTTCATGTCACCTCCTCTTATCTTCCTTACCGTCCTCACTACTTCTGTTTAGCTAGGTTTTGTAGCTTATATATCACATTCTTTCTCTGTTTCATCTCTATTCTCTTGCTCTTTCTTTAATTAAATATGAATAGTATCTATGTTGTACGGTACCTACTGCTGTTGCTTTTTTTGGTCGTTTAGTTGATGATTGATGGTTGCTGTTGTTGCATTTGAATACCTTGTTTAAATTTAATTTGCCTCCTGTATCATTTTTTCGTCTTTTTAGTTCCAAATTATTTCTATCCTGGATCAAAATTCTATCGAATTTTACTTGTATGCCTTTCTGCCTGTGTTATCACCTTCATCTCATGAACCTTATAGTTGTTTATTCCTCTTTCGGATCGCTTACTGCCAGGAAACTATGTGTTGAGCATTCCTAGATATTATTCCTAATGAACTGGGGATGTTTTTCAGGCCGGTTGGGCGGATGATTACAATTTCATGGCATGATCATTGATATATGACGATCGTATTCATTTCCCACCTGTATATGGCTTTAAGTGTGATCTGTTTCTATGCTGGTGAAGCTTAACTCATACACCGGAATCTTAAATTTATCTCTGTGTCCTGCAGTTAAGGGAGATGGGCTGTTGCCGTTGCTGTTGCTGTTGCAGTTGCTGTTGCTGTTGCAGTCCTCCCAAAGAAACTGAACTGAGCGATCCACCACCGTCCTTCAATGTTAGTTAGTATACATAATAGTAATATAACTCCTTATCCTGAGTTTATTCTTACTAAGGCAGTAAAAAATCATGTCTGCTTCTTCTTAAATTATACAATGATAAGGATTAGAATCTTTTTTGAATAAAGCAGGAGTCCATTAATCAAATTACAAGATTAAAAAGGAGCAAGAAACAGTCTAGAACAAGTTTCTTTCATCATCCACCAACCCAATCCTCTGCATTCCTAGCCAAATAAATGGGCAAAAATATTTGGCCAGCACTGCCGGTGGCAATGTTTACGATGGAAGGTCCTGGGAGTATCTATAATGATGTCTGATAATGTGAGGAAGGATGTTCATTTTCGAAACAACCAAATCTGACAATTGTTTTATGCAAGCATGAATTCAACTCTTCCTCAACATAACTGAAACCGTGAACTTATGAAGACAGCTACCGAACTTTTTAGTATTCCAATTTCAGAATTTTTTTGCCACAAATCAAATATAACAAGTAGACTACCATAGAGGTCCGTGAAAGATACTACTGAGAGCATATCAGTATTCCAAAATTTAAGGCGTGGACTAAAATGATTTATTTTTCAAAACATAAGATTCACAACTGAAGCCACTAAATTGACAGCAGAAATTATCTTCCAAGAAATTTAATACGTTTATTCTAGTCATCTATAAGTAGTACATGATATACCTGCAATGCTATTTTTTGTCTTTAATATGCCCCCTCAAAGGACACAGTTTGCCCTCCGTTTTCCTCCCAAGCTGTGGGGGCAGGGGCTGGATTTACAGTATATCACTATCACTATTCAGTTTGCCTCATCTTAATTTTGTGCCTTTGTTGCCCATGAGATTTACTATTTCCTGCCTCTGATGACATTTATTTATTATGGTTTGTTTGTTAAAATTATCACTTTCGCTAAAAGTAAATAGCTAGGTAGCTGTTGATTGCTCATCTACTCGTTTGAATTTAGAACAGAACTCTTTAATTTGAGAGTTTTAATATGTTGTTGTTAAAATATGTTCGTTTGTATTCTAAATTTTCAAATGAGGGAGTTGATACAATGAGTTTGGCTGCTCAGTCGCATGTAACAATATAAGACCCTTTTTCTTTGAAGGAATTAGCAATATGAAGTTTGCATTGTTATTATGAACTTATAAATAGCTTTGTTTTGCTTCTCTTCTAATGCCTATTTGTTATGATCCATGAAATACGTCTGTCATATGCATGACTCTATTTGCTGCATTTTCCCTCTAGAACCCAAGAGCATCAGTGGAACATGTTCTACTATCATCTGATCACGGTTATGCCTCTGCTTCCTCCGGAGGGCCCCTTGTTGATGCTAATCTTGAAACTTCAACTCCTGACCCTTATAAACCACCTCCTGTTCCTGTTCCTTTCAGCAGTGATACCATGGCTGTCACTCAAACTCTACTCAGGGCTCGTGAAATTAGTGATAATAAGACTAATGCGTCCCTTCAATCTGCAAATCCTAATTTAGTTCAAAACATAGCTAGTACTAGCGATGGTCATGGAGATCAAGAAGAAATTGAACTGGACTTAGCTGAGGACTCAGAAAATGAACTTCAAAATGTAGAAGAACCGGTCAATTTAGCTGAAGAGATGGATGGATGTCCTATCTGTTTAGAAGGTGATGCTGTCACATTTTCTCCATTCAACTTAAGTTGCTGTTTCTGTTGGAATGTCATCCTGGCCAATTTTATGTTATTTCTCCGTTCTTTTGTTTTCAATTAAGAGGTTATTAATGAATGTCTTTCTCTTTATCCTCAGGGTATAATGCCGTGGATCCAAAACTAAGCATAAAATGTGGTCATCATTTTCACCTTGCATGCATTCTAGATTGGAGGGAAAGAAAGGATACCTGTCCCGTCTGTGAAAGGGTTTGTACCATTCCGATCTGTCCTAGATTTTCAAGAAAATAATCCTTGTGAGTTTGCCGCTTAGACATATTTTTTCCCCAAATGATGCAGGATATTGTTATTGATCCTCCAATTGATTAAACAACCTGGGTGTTTGAATATACTACACGATATATAGTCTGAGAAGCCAAGGTTACAACTTACAAAATAGCAGCAGCAGCAGCGGTTTACAGTTATGCGATTCAAGTTTATGGCTTTTATTTGGGTGTTTTGTCTCTGTAGTTTTCGAAAGGTTTCTTCCTTTTTTGATGCAGAATCCCTGTGACTTGTGTTGAATTTGATTGTACATGTGAAAGAGAAGAGGTTGTCATGGCAATAACCTGGGTTTTAACTCAGCTTCATTCCTTTGGACATTTCGTGAAATGATGTCAACACAATTGCGACGAGTTACACTGAAAATTTTCTTAGGAGACAGTGATCACAAATTCGAGTTGGTATCCTCGCGACAAATACTCATAATTCATGTCATACCAAAGGATTTTCGATCCTTCTTTGTATATCATCACCAATTAACAAGAACTCACGCCTTTGGTAAGTGAGAAAAGGGAATTTGAGAAAAGATAAAGGGTGGAATTTTATTTTAACTATATCTCAGAAAAATAGTCAAAGCTCAAAGGTGCTTTTATTTGAGATGATTGCCATTAATATTGATAAAATTATGATTTAATTAGTAATTATTTTTATTATAAATCAAAGATATTATGGAGCATTGTACGGTATATTAAATTCTTTAAAACATGTATTTGACTAAAACAAATATATTATCCGTTTTTTATTAGAAGAAGGATCACCTTAATGAATAATGAGATGATTTGGTGCTGACAAAGAAAAAATATTATATGATTTAGTATTATATTGACGTTATATCAATTACAAATAAATAATATTACTTCATGATGTTGGGTTTTTTGTTGTTTTTGTTTCAAATAGTAATTTCTATCCTAGATCAAATTCATAATAGTTGATATATGACGATCGTATTCATTTTCCATCTGTAATGGCTTAAGTCCTTATCGTCAGTTTATTCCTACTAAAGCAGTAAAAAATCATAATAGTTTATGACTGCTTCTTCTTAAATTATACAATAATAATTGTTTGTTGCTCATGAGTTTTACACTTCTTAAATTATACATTTATTTATTATGGTTTATTTGTTAAGCATAACACTTTCACTAAGTGCCCAGTTTACAAAATAATCGAAGGAAATGAAATGATGATCACATGAATTTATTTGATTTGTTATTAAGGAAAGATGATGCATATGTATAAAAACTTTTAGTTGGATTATATCGAACCTAAAAGTATATGAAAATAATATAGTAAGAGACAAAATTACCCATATCTATACATATATGTATAATGTATACGTTGGGTTTATAGTAATTTTTTTTTTGAATTTGTGCAATGTACACACTGGATACATAATAATTTTTTAATATTTAATTGTAAAAATATTATGTAGAGCGCAAGTTGGATTCATGATAAGTTTTTAATATTTAATGGTGTAAATATTATTTAATGAGATATTTTAATATGTTTAGTGGTGGAATATAATTTTTTAATTTTTCTATGGGTAATATTTTTTTAAAATTTATATGTAATTAATTAATTTTTAAATATTTAATGGTAGTAATTATTTAATACTTAACAACATTTATGAGTGTGCACTTTTATCAAATTAAAAAATTATAATGACAATAATGTCTTTTTTATTTGATTACAGGATGTCTGTATCCCCATTCATCGGTCCTAGTAATATGATCCTGATTATATTAAATGATGTAATTATGATTCAAAATGTAATCCTCTTTATATTACATAAACCCAATCAAATATTGTAATCGGTCTATTACATCAGGATTATATATAATCCTCTCTCATAAAATCAAATCACACGGGCTATAAAAGTATATGGCTAGGTAGCTGTTGCTTTCTCATCTTCTCGTTTAAATTTTAGACCAAAACTTCTTTAATTGAGATTTTTAATATATTGTTGTTAAAATATGCTAGCCTGTATTCTAAATTTTCAAATCAGGGAGCTGATGGGATGAGTTTGATTGCACGGTGGCATGTAATAATATAATGCTATCTTTGATCTTCAATATAAAATAAAGTTGACTTTTTTTTAGAGAGATTAAGAAAGATAAATAAGTTACTTAATCATATTATATGTTATGTATCTTTAGATTATATATTAATTTATTGGTCAAACTAATTAATTTAAAAAAAAAATAAAAATAAAAATATTCTAAAATAATTTAATTAACTTCTTTAATTTCTTCAAAAAATTAACTTTATTTTATAATTAGAATCATTACCTTTTTTCCCTTGATTGAACTTACAAATAGCTTTGTGTTGCATCCCTTCTAATGTCTATTGGTTTTTATCATGAAACATGTCTGTGATATGCCTCACCCTATTTGCGGCATTTTTTATTAAATAAATTAAACTATTTAATATACAATTATTAGTATTATTATAATGAGTTCATAGCCCACACGCGGGTGAGTTAAAATTCACATATTTAATTTAATAATTAAATAGTATAATATTGATTACTTATATAACATGAGCGACACTAGTATAGTTGGTTATATGACAAGTGGCTGGCTCTGTGACAAGTGGACTACAGTAAAAGAGTCACTTGTTTGGCAAAACAAAGAGACATTGATAGTAGGTGGATATGTGACAAGTTAAATGCTCATTTGAAGTATTCCATGCAGGATAAATTAAAGGGTTAAGGTGCAAAAATACCTATGAATTTTTTTCAAAAGTGCATCCAACACCATAAACTTTTTTTTAGATGCAAAAATACCCATGAACTTCTCAAAATTGGGCAAAAATATCAAACTGTTAATTGGTATAAACGTCCGTTTTGTGAGACCCACAATTTTATTTTTTGAGGTGCAAAAATACCCATGAACTTTTCTAAAAAGTGCACCCAACACCATAAAATTTTTTCTGGGTGCAAAAATGCCCATAAACTTTTCAAAAGTTTATGGTGTTGGGTGCACTTTTTAGAAAAGTTCATGGGTATTTTTACACCTCAAAAAATAAAATTGTGGGTCCCACAAAACGGACGTTTGTACCAATTAACGGTTTGACTATTTTGCCCAATTTTGAGAAGTTTATAGGTATTTTTGCAATTAAAAAAAGTTTATGGTGTTTGATGCACTTTTGAGAAAAGTTTATGAGTATTTTTGCACCTTAACCCTAAATGAAACTATTTGATATTATTATATGTGGACTCTGTTGCATTATTCTGAATTTCCTATTTATATATTGAATCCCCACTTATCCCGTTCCTGTTCGGATTTTTTATTAGTTTTAGATTTTTAAAATGAATAGGAAATTCATAATAATACAACAGGGTGATCATGTATAATAATAATATTAAATAGTTTAATTTATTCAGTATGGCATATTGCTTAGTGATATTCAACTTATCACATGGCCAACTATTACCAATATCCCCTTTTTTGTTGAACGCTTGTCACATATAGCCCTATCTATGTCACTCATATTATAAAAGTAATAGATGTTATATTATTTAATTATTGAATTATATATGTGAATTTCAACTAACCTGCACATCACGAAGGTTCTGAACTCGTTTCAACCAATTTTTTAAACTATGTAATTCGTTTATCAGATTCTTATAAATAGGATATGATTTAATAAGTGGTTATTTTTTATAAATCAAAGGTATTATAACATTGTACGGTGTATTAAATGTTTTTAAAACATGTAAGTGACTGAAACAAATATATAATCCGTTTTTCATTTGAAGAAGGATCACCTCAATGAATAATATTAGATGATTTGGCATTATACTGATGTTATATCCATTACACATAAATAATATTATGATTTTATATGAAATTATTAATAACTAGGTGTTCTATTTGAGAGAGTTCTAATTTTTCCTAGGAAACAATAAGCCAATAAAGTGATAAACCTGTTTCTTTAAACTGTAAAAATTAATAAATCAATTTTTTTTTCGAGTTTTAACCTAAAAAGTTTAAAAGGCTCTTTCAAGCCCGCTAAAGTTTTTTTTTTTAACACCCGTTTTCATTTCAATAATCGAGGCGTAATAAAGACGGAATTCAATTGACATACAGAAAAGTACAATTATACTAATAAAAATACTCGTTTACAATTTCAATAGCGTTCGTCGACGAAATACAGAAAATATAACAGCAACTTAATATTTACAAATTCCTTCAGAATATCCAAAACATAGACTAAATATAACCCATATCTTGTTCTCGCCTCGTGACACGTGCCGCTCACTTTCCGGTGTCTATGTCCTTGCCCTTTTGTCCACTGTACCCGTTCAGATATTTGTTTTTGAAAAAGGATGAGATTCCGAAGAATCCCCGTAGAGACATATGATCGACATATAAAATGTGAAAATTAAATATGCAATGCACTATATTAGGCAAAAATGAAAGTTCGATTCGATTCATATATATTTACCTCAGCCAAGTTACCGATTACAGCTAGGATTTCCGATAATATACCTCAACTGAGTCATTGACCATAGCTAGGATTTTTCGATATACTGTTGTTAGGTAGAGAACTACAAATAGGTATTGTGCCTCTAGCACGCAATCATATCACAAAATACAGTATCAAATACATATAATTATTCACATAGTGTATGAAAGATGGTAGTCCCTACTTCGAAGTTTGTTAAACCCCTTTTTCAGTGTGCCCCGTAAAACATGTCGTTCTGACGTCCGATTCGGTCCTAAAATATTAAATATACCAGAAATAGGTCATAACATATCCAAGTATCATTTTAGACTCGTCTATTGTGTTTCTTGTGGTTATATTTGTCTATGATAAAATTTTACCAAAATGCCCCTGGGACCCCGGCCCGGCCCCGCCGTACCCAGCCCGATGACACGTTTTTCCAAAATTTTGATTAAGGCTATTCCAACGTATTTTCGCCCAAGGAATCCATTTCCTAGCTTAGAATCACCAAATTCAATGTCAAATTATAAAAATACCCTTGATAGCCCCTATTTAAGGATTTCAGTGGCGTTTTTGTAATTATGCTTTTTCGGCCTCTACCGAAAAAGTGCCCAAATGTAACCCTACCTATTTTTGCCCACTGAGTCTAATTGAACCATTTATTTCATGAAAACCCAACTCCTAATACCAGTTCTAGTTCTGGCTGAAATTCAAAAAAAAATGAAAAATGGAGTTTTGTGTTTGAGCTTTCAAAACTTGTACTCTTCCACTTCTAATCCTTGATTAAATCATTAAAACACTTCTTAATCATGATTTTTTTAAAACTTATACTCTTTCACTTCCAATCCTTGATTAACTCACTAAAATACTTTTTAATCATGATTTAAAGGATTTTGGGCAGCATAACCCTTTAGGGTTATAGCTTTTCAAATTTCATAACTCAACCAAAAATCACATAAACCAACCAATAATTACCAACAACAACTTCATACTAACATAAAGTTGAGTTTGGTATAATTACCTCTTGATTCTTAGTGTTTCTCACTCTAGGACGTCCTCTCTCTCTCTTCCTCAATCTTGAAGAATAGCTTGCTAAACCATGATTTTCATAAAGAATAAGAGATTAGAGAATGAACTATACAAGAACTTCATACTAACATAAAGTTGAGTTTGGTATAATTACCTTTTGATTCTTGGTGTTTTTCACTTTAGGACGTCCTCTCTCTCTTCCTCAACCTTGAAGAATAGCTTGCTAAATCATGATTTTCATGAAGAATAAGAGATTAGAGGATGAACTACACAAGATAAGAAGCTTAATCACTTGAAACTCAAACTCTTACCTTTGACTTTGCTTCCTCTTGCTCTCTAAATCTCTCAAGAACTTCACAAGCTCACTCTCTCTCTCTCTCTCTTTCTTGTGGTTGGACGAAATATGTGTATGAAGGGGAAGGGAAGATGTTTTATTGACTTAGTCATCTTTCTTCCTAGCATTTGATTTAATCAAATGGTTGTGATTGCTCCACTTTGCATGCACCATCCCTCCAACCATACCTCCCACCATACCCTCTCCTTTATGCCATACTCCCTTAACTTTATGCCATACATTCTCATTACTTATTTTTAATTCCTCTACTTTGCATGCACCATCCCTCCAACCATACCTCCCACCATACCCTCTCATATATGCCATACTCCTTTAACTTTATGCCATACATTCTCATTACTTATTTTTAATTGGGTTTGCACTAGAATTTTCCCTTATTTTCCATGTATTGGCGAAATTTAGGGGAAAGAAGAGGAAAAAAATGTTTTCCATACATTTCATAATTCATATAATTGAATTATGTATAATTTCCTCTAATTTCACAATTATTGATTTATTCCATCAAGAATAATCCATTCATACCTTTTTATTATTTTCCTTGATTAATTGAAACTAACTTCAATTAATTAGAAAAATAATTAATCTTGGGTTAAATTGGCAAAATTTTGATTTTGCTATTACCTTTGCAAATTAATTCAATTCTTGAATTAATTTGCCCGTTTCCTTATGAATATGAATATTTCAAAATTCACAAGATTCAAATTCATGAATATCCACAATTTTATTACATTTCTCAAATAATTATAATATATTTTTTGTGAATAAAATTTGGGGTGTTACATTTTTTACCTTTTTTGGGACCATGAATGCCCCAAAAGTTCAAGATGAAGAATTATACTTTTTATATTTCTCTAAATATTAAAAACCATACCTCACTTGCCATTTTATTTTTATTTTCAAATTAAATTAAAATAAATTTAGATTTGGACGAACTCACTTCACTTTTTCTACAAATGCACATTAGCCCTATATTTTAAATTTTTTAAACAAATACTTAAACACCATAAATTTTTTTTTTAGAATTCTCGACCAAAAAGTTGATATTTTGACCAAAAACTAACACACAAAATTAGTTTCTTATACACCATTATATTAACTTTTAGTTACAAAAAGTGATAAAATAAATGACAAAATAAAAAATAATTATAAAAAAAATACGAAAAAAAGCAATGCAAACTACATTCTTCATCTGTCCATATACATATGTAAGTGTGTTTGGATTGATGAGGATAGAAATGGCTCTGTGTCAATCTCATTTTTGCAAGCTTAAAATTAAATTAAAGTCACATAGTGTAATATAAATTATATTTGGATTGATGTCTGATGATAGTATAAGTGACTTTTTTTAAATTGAAATATGTTTGAATAATTATTTTAAAAAGCATGTTTAGATATAAAATGATTGAAAATGATATGAATTTTATTAAATAATACATATATATATAGTGATAATTTTAGGAGAAAAATAAGAATAGTTAATTTATTATTGAAAATACTAAAATATTAATTAAATATATTTAATAAAAAAATTCATATAAACTAGAAATCATACAAATATAAAATTTTAAATCGGGTTGATAAAAAAATTTTAAAATCAGAAAGAAGCTTATAATAGAAGAGAGATCTATGGCAAATTAAAGTTAATAGAAAATTGGGTAAATGTATAATTTTAACAATAAATTTTTTTAACAGGCGCATATGAAACAGGGATATGCTTAGCCAATGGTTCTAACCTCATATTATTGATTGTCTTATGCACGCCCACCCTCCTCGTGAGGAGAGAGGGGAGAATAAGTATTACTGGAAGCCGTCTTCGGATGGTTGTTTTTCTGTTAAATCCGCATATTTTTTTTTTTCTGCAGGTACTCATGCTGTCAGAGAACCATTCTAGAGAACACTATGGAGATGCGCAATTCCAGAGAAGATCAAATCTTTTATATGGTTAGCCTCTCATGATCGTCTTCATACGGCGAAATTGAGATCCCATAGAGGCCTCCTGGATTCGGCAAGTTGTTCTTTCGGCTGTAACCAAGAGGAGGACATGATGCACATGCTTAGAGACTGTGTGAACGCTCGGGAGCGATGGATTGCTTTAATCCACCCGACCTTGTGGGATAAATTCACAACATTACAAGGGAGAGAGTGGATAAATTGGAATCTTAAGCATGGATTGGGAAGAGACTTCACGAAAAAAGTCCAATGGGCTTCCTTGTTTGGTTATGTCTGTTGGGATATATGGGCAACCAGATGCAGGAAAGTCTTTGGTGAGGAGTTGGAGTCTTATGCTCAGGATGGCCAGGCCAGCTTCTTTCACGCTAGCTAGGATCAGGATCTGCTCTCCCATTGCCAGTTTTATTCTCAACAGTCTTCTGCAGATCAGAGTGCGAGGGACAGACAAGCGGGATTTGTTCACTTGGAGGTAGATGGTTCGGCTATGGACTCAGGTTAATGCAACTGTGAGGGAGTTCTACGTAATACGGAAGGAGCTTGGCTTGGGGGTTTCATCTGTAAGCTGTTAACAGTTCCTCTTGCAATCACTGAGATCTCAGCAATTATTCAAGGACTTCAAATTTGTTGGAGCAGAGGCTACAGAAACATTCTTATTCACACTGATTGCATTGAGGCAATCAATTTGTTAATTAGAGGTGGAGAGCAATACCACCCTTTCAGTGTTGTTATTGTAGAAGCTAGATTATGGTTATCTAGGAATTGGCATGTTTTATTGAATTATATTCCTAGAGAACAGAATAGAGATGCTAATCATCTTACCAGGTTAGGGCATTTTATTGCGGAGGTTTTTGTCTTTTTTGATCAACCACCACCTTCATTAGAGGTGTCGGTCGTTGATGATTGATTTGGGGTTTTCCCTTTGATTTGTATTAAGTTTTTAGTTGTAACTTAATGAATTCCAGTTTCCATTAAAATTTTTTTTTTTTGGGTGTTAAAATACATATAAAATTATGAACTTTACAAAATGATTGCAAACTGGCGTTATGAGGATCCACACGATATATGTGTGTCATTTTTTCCTCCATATGACGAAACGGATGGACATTTTATCACGACGAGAAAACCCTAAATAGTGTCGCTTGCTTTAAACCCCGCCAGCTAGGGCCATCGCCGGGAAAACCAGAACGTTGAGAAAACCTGGAGATAAACGCGATGGAAGATCAGTACCCTATGCCTATCCATCGACTGCATTAACTCCGATCATTGGCCTTGCCCCAAGACAGTATGGCTGCCACACTCAGTTTCCTCATACTCCCAATTGTACCCCAAAATCCACTTTGATCGTCCTCCCCAAAGCTTCCAAATCCCTCAATCTCTGACAAATCGACTACCCCACAATACCATGATTTTGATTTTCCCAATCCATTAAATCTCCTTGACCAAAACTTCAATACTCTCAAATCTGCTTCTCTTTCCCTCTCTGCAATTACTCTTCCTTTCTTAATTCACCCCGAGAAAATGCCCCTTTACCTCACTACATAGCTCATCTATAATAAGTATCTTTCTTTTTATGATTTTTTCTGGATATTTTTTTTTCGACAGTGGGATATTGGAGGGCAGAATTGCGCTGATTCACCCCATTGTGATGGGTGCTTTCTTCTTCTACACCTTGTGGGCTGGTTACTTGGGGTGGCAATGGCGGCAAGTGAGGATAATCCAAAATGAGATAAATGAGCTGAAGAAGCAATTGAAACCCGCTCCAATGACCCCGGACTGGAATTCGGTGGAAGCTCCACCGTCACCTGTTGAAGTTTTCTGGTTTTTCCAGGCACGCCTGTGAGGGTTGGTTTCTCTCCTTGTCATTTTTTCTCATTTTCTTCCATCATCTCATATCCAAAATTATTTTTATACACATAAATAAGTAAATTTAAACTTTTAACCCCTCAAAATTGTAATCCATAAAAAATAAATAAATTTTAATTTATAAAATATTATAATAATAATTTTATAAAATATTAAATCTAAGCCATTCATTTCATGATTTGAAGATAGAGATGAGATGATGAGAAAGAGGATAATGAGAGTATCCTCTTTCCGACTCTGAGGGTTTTCTCGTCGTGCTGAAATGTATGTCCGTTTGGTGCGGAGTTATTCAGTCAAACGGTCAAATGGAGGGAATATTAAGGTAATTAAACCTGATCAGGGCACTGGTCGGGAGTTAGTGGGTCAAACTGGAGTCAAACCGAAATTGAAACTGACTCAAGACTAAACCGATGAGAAATTGAAGATTTTAGTATTATTAATACGAAATTCTAAAGAAAAATTTGAAAAAAATAGATTTTTTACTGAACATAAAATAAAGGGACAATTACATTTAGGTCCCAAAGAATAAAAGAAATGAAAAAATGGTTTTTGGAGATTACAAAATGAAAAAATAGTCCCATAAAGTTATCAATACAAGTTACTAGATTTAATTAGCTCATTTCATTGGACTAAACTATGTTACTAAAAAAAATTAATTTTGGCTTTTAAGAGATAAAACTACTCCCGTATGTTTAGTTTTATTAGTGGAAGTTTGATTTAGATTTTTAAAATAATAATCATACAATATCATTTTGTCCTAACGGCTTCAAAGGTCAAATATTAGTTGACTATTTATATTGAAGTGACATGTCAATGTGGCATCCTATCACATTTGTTTTTTGAGTTAAAGGATATTTTTATTTTAAAAATTCTTATGGAAGAGTTTTAGATACCAAAAAGTTTTCGATGAGGTAATTTCACTTCTTAAGTTACAAAATCTTAATAATATTGTCCTTCCCTAATGGATTCAAGCAGTCAACCATTAATTAATCTTAATCAAATTATACTAAAGTGGCAAGTCCACCTAACATCATCTCGCTTTTTTTCAAATCATATCCTTTTTTGCCAAGGTGTCTTTCCAAGTCAGATTTTTAAGCTAAAAAAAAAAAATAATGGAGTTGGATTATCAAGATTTGAGGAAGCGTATGAACCCTAAATCGCCGTCATCTTCTTCTTCAACTCCTAATCTTGCCTCACTGTTGTGATTTGCTTTGAGCCGTGGTCTTGTGTATTCCCACCGAGGAGAAACTCACTAATTTCAGGGTTTAATTTAGCAACCACCGTCTTCTTCATCCTTCACTATTGGTTCTCCTTTGTGGTTTTCTTGATTCTTTCAACATCATCCTGAACCTCATCGATCACAAATCTGATCATGCTTCGTATAACAAAATTGTAAAAGGTTTTTCTACAAGTGACATTCTGCTCTCCTATCTTCTCCGTCTTCTTTCGTTACAACTTATTGTATTCAGTCTACCCCATATTCTTTCAATTTGCCAACATATCCTACATAAAAAATTCTAGGACAAAAATACCCATTACCCCTTCTATTTATCTTGTAAGAGGTAAAAAGTAAAAACCCTTGAAATAAGATAAATTAAATCAATTCTTAAACGGGTCCATGGATTTACTGACCTTTTATCATCCCTCTCACATCTCACAATCTTCCAGGGGAAAGAGAAATCCCCTGGCCTGGAAGTGCAGAAGAGTCCAAGCTTTGGGGTTTTGTTCAGACAATTTCTATGCCAATCTGCTACTTATCGAAGCTTTCTTCTTGTTTTCCCGCTTCGTCTGCTTTCTCTTTCTCTGTGCATATTCATTGCGTTGTTGGCATCTCCCATGTGATTGCCCCCCCCTCTGATCAATAAACCATGCACTTGGGTTCGATCTTCGCCGTCTCAGCCGCACCACTTCCTTCATGATCTGGGACGAGGCAAATCGGCGAACTAACTAGCCACCTTTGCATTTATTTCACACCGTCGTTGGTATCTGTAATTGTTCTCTCCTGCCAGTGATTTTTGAAGCATATGGTTTTCAAATTTGCAGTTGAGCGGTAATTCGAGTCCATCGAGGGAACGAATGGTTAAAGCTGTGCAGCGTCATTTCGCTTTGCAGGTTGTTCTTATTAGTCTTCTCTCCCTCCCAGTCCCAGTTATGATATTTTGCTTTTTGTATCTGATTTTTGAGATGCTGCTTTTGGCACACAGCTTAAAGTGGAAGAGGTAACAGTAATCAAAGAGTTCCTTCCCCGAGCCAAGAGGATGAGGACTGTTGTTGACCCACCTCCCTATTTACAGCTCTGATATCCGGATGACTTGTGATTGTAATTATCTATAATCATATACATAATTATATATATTAGCTCTAACCTTAGACCTTAGTTACTAATTTCAAACTTCACAGACATTGCCCGAGTCAGCGTTCAATCTCGCCAAATCTGACCTCTGTAATATCGGGTTGATTCCCATTCCCTAGTTTATATGATATTCCATCTACTTGGTCTGCGTAGCTCTGCCGCCCCATTCTCTCCTACATTTGTTTCTAGATTTTGTTTTCTCTTGTTATTCTTCTTTAAAATAATTCAAGAGTAATCTTTTAGTTTAGTTTAATTAAACAAAGGTATATAGATATTGGATTATCTGCAGGGCCAAGTTTGGTTGAACAATCGAGAATCTTGTTGCACGTGTTTCGTGCATGGAGGATTTAGTTAGCTCAAAGTAGCATCTCCAAAAACTACAACAACCATTCCATAATTCCAATGGAGCATTCTTCGCTTCAAATGGATTTGCTTTCTTAGAGTCTGTTTGGCAAAGCGGTTGCCATGCCTCACCGCACGATTTGCTTTAAAAAAGTGCTTCGGACATTTTTGCACCGTTTGGCAAAGCTTCAACGTCCACTGCATTTTGATCACTACCGTGGTTTTTTTGGAACACTCTTTTATAGTGCTTTTTTCTCCATTGCGCTATTCGAATCTCTTTTCCATCAATACAAATAATATATGTGTGTGTGTGTGAGTGACCATCACATTCCACAAAGGAAGAAGAAGATGCTCTGTTTCGCTGGTTCATTTTGCTGGTTTGAGTGTTCCAAAGAAGAAGAAGATACTTTGGTCAAATTAGATTTGACCAACAATTTCTGCGCAAACTTCAAAAGTTTATAAGGAGGGATTAAATTGAAAATTGTTGAAATATTTTTGGGTTAAATTGTAATTTATGAAAAATTTGGGTCATTTTCTGTGATTTCCCCGATCCCTTTTCTTCGTTTATTTGTAATTTTCATAAATTATGGGGTGCTTTTCTGTAATTTTCTCTAGTTCTCAAATTAGTACTTAATCATATAATAATGTCCCAAAAAATACATTAATATGACTTATTGTATTTTATCAAATTTTAATTTTAATTTAATTTTTCACTTCAGTTATCATAATATATACAAATAATATATATATATATATATATATATGATTCATGCCCTTTTCAGTCATTTTGCATCTAAACGGGCTTTTCAAACTCTAATCCAAACAGGTTCAAGGTTAGAAAAAAAAGTCACTACTGCCACCGTTAATCCAAACACAAATCACATTTACATTTTCACTTTTTTTTCCTACCTTACTTTTTCAAAAACCAGATGATAAAAAAAGTCAGTTCTCTACCATTAATCCAAACGGACACTTAAAGGCTTCAACTCACAAGCCATGTAAGCATGTATAGGTCAAAAAGGTGGGTTTAACTGACAAAATTAACTTCTTTAACTGTTGGGCAAATTTGCATCACTTTAAATTTTTTAAGACCAACATTATTCTTAAAAAACACTTATAGATACCCAGCGTTTTTTAGTGGAAATATTGGGGGGGGGGGGTTTTACACATGGATCCAATAATAGAATACAAATTATTGCAATTAAATATAAACAATTTCAAGGTGAATTATTTTTTTGAAAGAATAGTAGTGAAGCGTAGAGAAGAAAAGAAAAGGGGATTGGTTTTATTACTTGTCAAAAAACGAAAAAAAGGGCATTGGTTTCCCGAGTTCAGTTTGACAGTTCACTGTGTATAACTAACTAAAGATCCTTTTCAAATTACTCCCACTCCCTCCGTGTTGGTCTTCCCTGTCCAACAAGCTTGCTGAAACTTTCTTCTTCGACGATTCAATTCTTGCGTCAATCGCATACTTTCTCTGTTCGAGGTAAAGAAAACACCTGTGACTCCATTCTTTTCTAGCTTCCCAATTAATGATGTTTCCCTTATGCTCCAAAAAACTTGCTGAAACTTTCTTCTTCTTCAACGATTCAATTCTTGCGTCAATGCCATGCTTTCATGTCCTCTCTAGCTAGGTTTTGTATGGATCGCATTCGTTCTTTTACTCTTTCTTAAATATGAATAACTTGATCTTGTATCTACTGCTGTTATATCTCCTGCATCTCATCGGTGTCCTGAAGATGGGTGGTTGGCCTGATTGGTTTTGCTGTTGTCATTGCTCGTCTTCCAAAGAAACTGAAGAGAGCGATGTATCACGGGCATCGTCCTTGGTTATTGGGGTAAGAATACATGATCATAATTATCATTGCTGCTGTTGTGGTCTGTTAGGTTTCGACGGCCATTGGGCTTGATTTACAGTACATCGATCACTATCACTATTGCTGCCGTTGTGGTTTGTTAGGTTTCGGCGGCCATTGGGCTTGATTAGTACATCGATCACTATCACTATTCAGTTTGCCTCATCTTAATTTTGTGCCTGAGTTTTACTAATTTTTTAAATATATTTCGCTTCTCTCTCTGTCTTTGCTCTATTTGATTTGCTCTCATGTTGATTCATGAAGTCTGTAATATTAGCTGAATGGAAGACACTCTCTAAGAAGGATAATAGTACATTACCAGCTAACCAGTAATATTTCAGGTTTCAACTCCTTACAAGAACATCGATCAATATCACTATTCAGTTTACCTCATCTTAATTTTGCGCCTTTGTTGCCCATGAGTTTTACTAAATTTTCAAATATATTTTGCTTTTCTCTCTGTCTTTGCTCTATTTGATTTGCCCTCATGTTGATTCATAAAGCCTGTCTTATTAGCTCAATAGAGGACACTCTCTCAGAAGGATAAATAGTACATCACCAGCTAACTAGTAATATTTCAGGTTCCAACTCCTTACAAGTACAGGGAACAAACGAACGGGTTATCAAATAGTATCGTATACCTTCAGATAAACTGCATTTGCTTTGCAGTGCCTGCCGACAGATGGTTAAAGCATACTGATTACTGTTACACCCATATATTGTTAACTAGTCGATTATTGCTTGATAGTTCATGTACTAGCACGTAGTTTATTGTGTTCTTACCTCAATTGTCCACTGTGATGGGAAGTTGCTAAATTAGCCGGCTAATATTGTCATTCTAACTCTTTTAGCTCTCTTGTTTTTGTCAGGATGTTGCATCGTTCTTTTCTGAAGTCTGAATTGCATTGATATTATTTTCAGTCGAATGCCTTTGACTGTCATGTTCTATATTCTACTACGTACCTGCTAGTCAATAGTCAAGTTTTGACGTTTTTTCTTTATTTTCTATCCAGTCACCCATAGGAAGAAGGGATCGTTGTCTTCCTCGAATATTCAGCGGACGCAGCAGAGGTTCTGCCTCTGGAGCTTCTTCCTCCGGAGGGCCCCGTAGCACCCAGCCACCTCCTGCTCCTGTTGTTCCGAGTGCCCCTGTCACTCAATATATGGTTCGTGAAATGAGTGGGTCTGCCTCTTCTTCCTCCAGCGGGCCCCCAGATCAGGGTTCTGCCTCTGCTCCTGTTACGGGTGCACCTGTTCGTGAAAGGAGGGGCTCTGCTAAGAAGAACAAAGAAATTGTTTCAGCTGACTAAGCAACTTGCCATTCAACATTCAAGTATACATGGGGAAGAAGTAATTCACCATTGGGCACTCATAGTTCAAATCAGATGGTCTTGCGAACTTTTTGCCTTCATCCATCAGCTTATATAGATATACAGCAGCAACTACAAATAGAGTCAGTTTTTAAACTTTGAACAAACAATACCAGCTAGTGGTAAAATCAAAGAAAATAAACAATATACGATCATGATCATATTCTTACCATTCCTGATCAATTAGCATTTCATCTGTCAATCCAGACTCTCTCAGCTCTTCTTCACTGTGATGCATCAGTAAATGTAACTGTTTGTTCACAAGTATATAGCAACAGTTGAGATTTTCCATAAATAATAATACTACTGATGATAGATGATTGAGAAAAGTTGGTAACCTTCCACCATAGCCCTTTTCCATTACAAGCATATCTCCATTGCCCATGTTGTTGGGTCCCTTGAATTGTTCGACGGTCCATTAGTACCATCTCATGAGGAATACTCCCTACGTTAATATCATTTCTCAGAGTTTCCCTGAATCCTGTTTTGCCGTTTCCCAGCAACATCGCAAGAATATATAAGCTTCTACTTTCAATGATCTATCCAAACTATTTCAGGATTACCTAACCTGTGATTCTGTCATAAACATCAGCAGCTGATTCTCCGTCTAAGAATCGGTAAAAGAAACGACCATAAAGCAAGCGCATTTGTTTTTCCTTTCGCATTTTCTCTCTATTCTGAAAATTCGCTTCACGATCCCAGACAAAAAACACGGCGAGCCAAGTATTGCAAGGTTTCGAGAGTCCTTCTACAAGGGGACACATAGAAGTAAAGTTTCCAATTTTGAGATTCATCTTCGAGAATTAACAAGAGCTCACGCCTTTAAGGTGATTTTATTTTAGATTATTGTCATTAATATTAGGGAAAATTTCAAATAAATACTCTTAGAATGTGTGAAACCCTGTTCAGTGACTGCAATTTGAAAACTCCTAAATCACTCCAAATGTATTAAATTGAGATTTTCTAATGATGTTAATTTAACACAGTGCCCTTTGCTGCTTTCCCCTCCCACTTCCTTTCTTTCATCGCCTGCTCATTCTCTCTCACAATAACCTTGCAGCTCTATCCCCACCTCATACATTCTCTTTCCCACAACAGTCTCACTAGCCTTATCCTGCCGAATTAACTCTCTTGAATCGCTTCTATTTTTCTTCACCTTTATTTTTAACGGGATCGCTTAATTTTTCTTCGAACAACACCCAGAAACAAACTGAGCTTTTTCTAAATGAGTGGCTCAAAGGGCGGTTGAACACTCATCCAAGTCCCCAACCCGCGTTTTGTTGTCTCCTCCGGTCGGTCACTCTGAACACTCATCCATTTTGCCTTTAGATCCAACTAGCACAACGCAAATGTTATAATGAAATTATCCACTCTTTACTGGAAAAAGAAAAACGATAATTAAAACACAAAATTGAGGCATCCAAAAGTCTTGGACTGAAACCGAATGACCATAATAAAATTTTAGTTTCAATCATATTTGGTTAATAGATGCCCGGAGATGCTAAAACAAGTTCAAGTGATATGATATCAGTGGAAAAGTTAGTGAAATAAGAAGATATAGCTCAAGAAGGAACTGTCGGTCACAAAATACTTTTTCTTTCCCTTAGCTCAACCAAAGTTGAGAAATTCAATCTCGTCACTCATCTTAGTTCCAATGCCATTCTCACCTGTAATTTCTGCAAGCAATTTAATTTCAACTTCCCCCTTCCCTCTCTCAAGTTGATTTGGCAGGAGAAAGGGAAGGGAAGGGAAGGGAAGGGGAGAGGAGACAAAAATTTTATGAATTGAATTTTAAAAAATTAGAAAAGTGGGGTTATAAAATTTTAATAAATATAAGATGTAAAATAAAATAGTAAGAAAAATTAATTAAAAGCTTTTAATCTTATCTCTCTAATTATTTTAAATCCACGTCCTAAAAATTGCCCCTCCCCCTCATATCAAATAATCCTTGAAAAAATTTTCTTAGGGTGTGTTTGGTTTGAGGGAAGGGGAGGGAGGGGAAGGGAGTAAATTATCTTTTTGAAGTGAAGGTATTTAAATTTTGGGTGGAAAACTAAAATTTAAAAAAAAAATGAGAGAGTAAATTTTGAACTAAAATTCAAAATTTAAAAAAATGAGATGATATCCCCCTTCACCTCCTATCAAACCAAACGCACCCGATAGGAGGAGCAGGAAGGGAAGACGACCCGGAAGTAGAGGGAAGAGGGAGAGAGACGGAAAGAGTCAGAGCGTAACAGGGGCACTTTTGTCTTTTACTTATATATGTAAATCCCCATTTGTTATAGATTGATTAATGTGGGATTTTGCTACTTCGAATCACGTTTTTGGTTCGGAAAGTTTTAAGGGCAATTGATTGGAATTTTCCCTTAATATTAATAAAATTATAATTTAATTAGTAGTTTTTGTTGTTGTTATAAATGGTATATTAAATTTTTTAAAACATATATATGATCCGTTTTTTATTTGAAGAAGGGTCACCCCAATGAATAATATTAGACGATTTGGCATTATAATGATGTTATATCAATTACAAATAAATAATATTATGACTTTAAATCAAATTATGAATAACTAGGTGGTCTTTTTTTTTATTAGAAAATAACTAGGTGTTCTATTTAAGAGAGTTCTAATATTTCCTAAGAAACCATAAGCCAATAAAGTGATAAACCTATTTCTTCAAACGGTCAAAATTAATAAATATTTTTTTAAGTTTTAATTTAAAAAATTTAAAAGGCTCTTTCAAACCCGCTAAAGTTTTCCCCTTTTTTGAGACCATGAACATGAAGTCCCGTTCAAGATGAAGAATTATGATTTTTGTATTTCTTTAAATATTAAAAACCATACCTCACTCCCCATTTTATTTTTATTTTTAAGGTAAATTAAAATAAATTTAGATTTGGACAAGCTCACTTCGCTTTGTCCACAAATGCACATTAACCCTATATTTCAAATTTTTTTAAACAAATACTTAGTTTAAATACTTTTAAGAATTCTCGACCAAAAAATTGCATACTCAATCATTGATATTTTGAACAAAAACTAACATACAGAATTAGTTTCTTAAACACCATTATATTACCTTTTAGTTACGAAAAATTGATAAAATGAAAAATAATTATAATAAAAATATGAAAAAAATCAATGCAAAGTGCAAACTACATTCTTCATTCGTCCATATGTATATATGTAGTTGTGCCTGGATTGAAGAGGATAGAAGTGACTATTTTTAAACTGAAACATATTTAGATGATTATTTTAAAAATCATGTTTTGATGAAAAATGACAGAAAATAACATAAATATTATTAAGTAGTACTTATATATTTATATATTGTGATAATTTTTGGAGAAAAATAAAAATTTAAACTATAAAAAATAGTTAATTTATTATAGGAAAAAACTGAAAATACTAAAATACTTAATTAAATATATTTAATGAAAGAAATTCATATAAACTAAAAATTAAGCAAATGTAAAATTTTAAATCAGCATGAAGCTTAGAGAGAAGACAAATCATTTGCAAATTAAGGTTAATAAAAACTTTTAAATCAGCATTAAATGCCTTAAAGCTAATAAGCCGAAGCAGCATACCCATAAGCACCTCCATCCCAAAAATTTTAAGTAGCTTTTGGCTCATAAACCAAATGGGCTAAAAGCTTATCCAAACATTAATGATTTTCTTAAAAGCAAGCTTCACTAGACATTGATAATTTCCACAAATCTCACGGATACATTGATTAAAAAAATCACATAGTTTTTTTCTCATTTTAAAAATATTTTTTACAAGTACATGTATCCTGCTTGTTGTCATGTGGGGAATTAGCTCATTCCACTGGACTAAGCTTTATTACTTAAAAAAATTAATTGTCTTTTGCGAGATAAAACTACTCCCATATGTTTAGTTTTATTAGCAGGAATTTGATTTAGATTTTTAAAAAATTAATCATGTATGTAATAAAACTATTCTACAAATTTAACTGGAACAAACTCACTTAAAATAAATTAATTCAGACAATCTATTGGTGCTTATTTGGGGGAAAAGCATTTTTAACTTGTACGAGAAACTCTTCTATTTAGGGTTAAAGGGCATTTTGTCCCGGATGTTTCTGCGGAAGAGTAGTGGGTACTAGAAAATTTTTGAGGGTGCAATGTCACTCTAAAAATTGCAAAATCATACAGTATCGCTTTGCCTTAACAGATTCAAACGGTCAAATGTTAGTTAACCGTTTATACACAGGTGGCATGCCAATGTGGCATCCCATCACCTTTTTTTTTGTTCAAGGGCATTTTTGTTTTGGAAATTCCTATGGAAGAGCTTTAGGTACCAAAAAGTTCTCGAGAGGGTAATTTCGCCTAATAAGTTACAAAATCATAGCAATATCGTCCTTCCCTAAAAATAGCAAAATCATACAATATCACTTTACCCTAACAGATTCAAATGGTCAAATGTTAGTTGATTGTTTATGCATAGGTGGCATGCCAATGTGGCACCCCATCACGTTTTTTTTTGGTTCAAGGGCATTTTTGTTTTGGAAATTCCTATGGAAGAGCTTTAGGTTCCAAGAAGTTTTCGAGAGGGTAATTTCGCCTCATAAATTACAAAATCATTGCAATATTGTCCTTCCCTAATGGATTCAAACAGTCAACCGTTAATTGATCCATTATACTAATGTGGTATATCCACATAGCATCATCTCACTTTTTTTCAAGTCATATCCTTTTTTACTAAGGCATTTTTCCAAGTCAGATTTATAAGCTAAAAAATAAAATAATAGAGTTGGAATATCGAGATTTGCGGAATGTGACTACCCTATTCTTAACTTGATCTGATAAGTCATTATACAATGAATTTGAACCACTAAGCCAGGTTTCAATCCTAGGACTAATATACCTTTGAAATGTTCCAAGTCCCAACTTCAAAATAGGGATTGATCCCGTAACGGATTGGGCTTTTCTAAAAATTTTAAACTTTCAAAACAATCATATAGTGGTTCACAACTTTATTAAGACTTATCAGTCCTTAACTTTACTCATTATTACTAGAGTGTGCTTCTCCGCTCGTAAATTGGTATCAAGCTCTTTGTTTATGGGCCCTTATCTTACGATTACCCAATCCTAGTTCAATTATTGTGTTACCAGAAATTACTACTTTGATATGCATAACAGTCAACTTAAACTATCCCATGCTGTGCATGTTAGGCTACCGCCTCTATTATCACTATTGCGGGTACTCATTTTACTATAGTCATGTTTTGTACAGAACATGTAGCCACGCGAGGCTACCAAAATATGCTATGTCATAGCAAAATTAACAAATAGATAACCAACAAGTATCTTAATCCTTCATCTGCATTCTTTATTCGTCAATCATTACCTTTTTGTCGTTCGAGCTATTTGCCTTCGCTGTACGTTAATTATTGGAAAGGGTGAGATTCGCGAGAATCTCAATAGTAACCACAATCAATCACATAAAAGACAAGTTCACAAAGCATGCTAGACAAACCATCATATAATCAACAATCAATATGTGGCATAATTAACAATCACAAAACACAATACCACAGCGCTTGACAATACAGGTCTTATGGCCCAGGGCCTTTGCCCTATACAAGATGGATATTGGGTCTTACTGCCATCAGGTCTTACAGCCGAGGGTTACTGCCCCATGCAAACTTTTACTCTCGAGTCTTTATTGCCTCGGGCCTCTTCCCCCCACAGTTTGAATGCTCATAAGGTCTTACGGCCTAAGGACATACTAGTCCAATAGGTCTTACTGCCTATCGCATATTTATGAAATGAATATACTTGATGGTAAAAACATACATGCAGAACAATACATAATATATGAGAGGAAGAGTTAATATCTGATCGCCTTTCCCGTACTCTACCTTTATCAGCAAACTTCTTTTTCAGGCTCAGCAAATGTCGAATTCCATAATTTAAAATTCACGAATAAATGGGTCATTACTTGTTCCAATTCCATTGACATAATTATGTTTTTCTTTGACCCATTCCTATTCTCGTCTTTTACTTAACTTTTGTTGGTTATCTTTAGTACTCTTTATGTTATGTCTAATGTATACTTAATCTAAGATATGTTAGACATTCTTCCCTTGAGCTTTGGGTATGTAACGTGATCATAGTAGTCACTAAAACATGTTTCTAATCCTCATGATTTTACTAAGCATAATTCCCTCCAAATATTGAAAATTTGAGGATCCCTAATCTGCCATATTTCATTAGACAACTTTAAAAATTCATATCTTAATCTAGGAAACTTCAAATGAGGTACTTCAAGTTCATATACGAAGCTCTTTAAAGTCTTCTATATAGGAAAAATGTCAATCAAGGCCAACTATAGGTGCTAGATTCCAGGAATCCTTTATCAACCTCACAGCCACAGAATTTCCTCCAGTTTTGATACCTTAACTTTAACAAATCATCACTTACAAACCACTAATCCAAATAATGCATTCTATACCTTATGTTAAATCTTAAGATGTCTACCATTGACCTGTAAAATTTCACCATCATTGGACAATGTTTGCCTAACTAGAATCGTACCTCAAGCAACCTGTCTCTAATCTGGTAGCACTATCCTCAAGCAACCTTTAATTCGAATTTTAGGGTTTTCAACCCTACCCTTCTAAAATCATTTCCACAAGCTATTCCCACACAATTTTTCATGTAGAATCCATGTCTAATCTCAAAATTTGGAAAAATCAAATTTCTTCCCTAAGAACCAATTAGGGCCAAAATATTAGGGTTCCTTAAGCCAAAATACTGTTTTTTATTCCAATGCATCCGAAATCATTTTCTCACCTTTATCCCACACATTTTTTTCATTCTAAACCCATTAGAGACCTCAAAATAAACAAAATCACATTCTTTGCTAGTGCCCTATTCTGACCGAAATTCACCTTAGGATTACACAAAATGATTTTGCAAATTTTAACCACAAGACTTGTCAAATCTCATTCCTATCATACTTAAACCTTATTTAATATCATGTTCATATTCATAAGATCAATAAAACCCTGAGATCACCTTGACTAAAAATCAGGGCAACATATCAATTTCATAAAAACTTAACCAAATCTCAAGATACTATACTCAAATAAGAGCTTACACTTATCTCTATCCGATGCTATAACCCATTCTTGCTTCTCCCAACTTTTACAACTTTTAGACAACACCAAACTCCTCTTTTCAAGAATCTAAAATTGTAGAAACATTGCTTTCGATGAGAGGAACAAGATTGGTAAAGACACCTCGAGCTAGAAACACTATTTCGGGGATGAAAATAGCTTAAGAACACTTTCTTTCGCTCGTGTTCTTTAAATTTCAGCACCTTCTCTCTTCTTTCTTTTTCTTACTATTTTTCCTCTTATTTTTCTTCTCTTGGCCGAAATTTAAGGAGGGAGGAAGTGTTGTCTTAATTGCCACATGTGCATAAGTGTCTGGTCTCACAAGATGCCATGTGTCCTAGTAAAAACCCGACCAATTCTTTCCTCTAGGCCCTTGGCTGACTTCAAGTGTCAGGGGAAGGGAAGTCCATTGATTTCATCCAGCTTACATGAACAATGTCAGGGGAAGTCGAACATGTGGCCTGATAGAAGCGATAAGGTGTCTTGGCTAATTGCAAATGTGATTCATAAGGAGCTAGGTGACGACATCTCATTGGGCCACTTCAAAAATAAAAGTTAGGTAAAAAGTTAGGGGACCTAGGTGTTATTTAATCATTACGCCAACCCAAAAGCCAGAGTTAGGTAAAAAGTTCAGGGGACTTAGCTGGTAGCGTAGTGTGGTTCTAACCTAAAAACAAAAGTTAGGTATAAACCTACTTTAATAAAGCTACTTTATGTATATGGGACCCACATGACACAATATATGTCCTTGTACCTCAAGAATACGCCACGTGCATGTTTGTGTGTCCCAGACAAATGCCGCCAAGCCTGTATATGCCCTGAAAACGCCATGTGTGCTAGAGTACACATACATCGGTATATTTTATCCAACTAATTACACACTCTAAGCATACCGGTTACTAAATTTTTAGTATGTTACATGGGAGCCTTGAATTGCCATCATCTCCTTCTTCAACTCTTAATCTTGCCTTACCGTTGTGATTTGCATTGAGCTGTCATCTTGTGTATTCCCACCAAGGAGAAACTCACTAATTTAAGGGTTTAGCAACCGCCGTCTTCTTCATCCTTCACCATTGGTTCTCCTTTGTGTTTTTCTTGGTTCTTCCAACATCATCCTGAACCTCATCGATCACAAATCTGAGCGTACTTCATTTAAAAAATTTATAAAAAGATTTTTGGGGAGTGACATTATGTTCTCCTAACTTCTCCGTCTTCTTTTGTTACAGCTTATCGGGTTCGGCCTTCTCTATATTCTTTTTTTTTAATAAAATACTGAAATGCATTAAAACCTCAATAGGTTAATACAAAACATGGAATTAAACCAAAAAACGTTCAACCCTCATCACCGACTGCCTTATAATAAGTAGGTGGTGGGTAATGAAGGAGAACAAAATTTCCTGAAATGCTATGAGCTAGACTCGCTAAATGATCAGCAAGAGTATTCTCTTCCCTATAGATATGACTAATAAGAACCTGCCAATCTTTAACCATCCATATTTTAGCATCCTCAATAATGTCTCTAAAGGGGTGATTACTATCACATCCTCTTGTGAGCAAAGATACAGCCTGAAGACAATCAGTAAGAATTAAAACTCGCTTCAAATTCCTACTCCAACAAATCTGAAGCCCTTGAATGATAGCAATGATTTCCGCTGCCACAGGAGGCACTTGAGAGAGCTTGCACATGAAACCACATATCCACTCACCTTCCTCCCCCTTAATGGCTCTAACATATGCACTTTGACCTGACTCCAAAACAGATCCATCGGTCTCCAAAGTGATGAAACCAGTCTCTCTTGTCACACCTCTTTCTTGCTGATGGAACAATCTCCCTTAAAATTGACATTGAGAAGATAGATCCATATCCCAGCCCGCTTTGAAAAGGCTAGAATTGGCATTGTGGCATCCCAATTCTGATTCTTCCCCAAAAAGTTCCTTGCCCCTATTCACCCAAATATCCCAACATACATACCCGAATAAGGTTGCCCATCTGATTTTATTGGTGAAACTTCTTCCAATTTCCTGCCTGAAATTCCATTAAATTTATTCCAGTACACCGGATTGATTATGGAAATCCACCTTTCTCGAGCATTGATACAATCCCTAAGTAGATGCATGTCGTCTTCATCTTAGCTACAGTTAAAAGGACATCCTACTTGATCTGCTAATCCTCTGCAAACCCTAAGTTGCGCTGTGTGTGCTTTCCCTTGTGCTACTAGCCATATGAACGATTTAATTTTCTCTGGAACTGCCCATCTCCATAGCCTCCTCCAAAGGGGATCATAGGAAATGTGTAAACCTGCAAAAAGAAAATGGTACACAGAACTAACAGAAAAACAACCATCAGAAGAAGGTTTCCAAAGATATTTATCCTCTCCTCTCTCCTCACTAGGGGGATGTGCACACATAATTCGCTCTATAATGTGAGGTTGGAACCATCTACTGAGTTTCCTTGTATCCCATTCACCCCAGGGATTCACATAGTCTTGGATTTTTTCCTCTTTATCAACAAAAGCTTCAAGACCCGGAACTAGTTCAATCAAAGACCTATTAAGCTCAGACCAGTTATCATACCAAAAGGAGGCAGAATTACCATTTCCAACTTTGACTCATACTCCCTTATGAAATTTCTCCCAAACAGTGTAGATAGCCCGCCAAGTAGAGGAAGCTTCTCTTTTCGGCACTGGCTTATTCATCTGATCCCATTTAAATTTTGCTTTGAGAACCCTGACCCATAAATTTTGTTTATTCTCTAGGAGATGCCAACAAAGTTTCATGATAAATGCTTCATTCTATTTTATCAGATCACGAATCCCAAGCCCTCTATTTCTCTTATCTTTAGTAACTTGAACCCAAGCTACCAGATGAAGTTTCTTCTGGTCCGTCGTCTCTCCCCATAAAAAACTCCTGCTTTTCTTCTCTCGATCCCGTAGAACTCCCTTAGGTAATAACATCGTTTGTATATGGTAAGATGGTAGAGCAGATAAAACCGCTCTAATAAGAGTGACTCTGCCTGCTAAGCTCAAACATCCCCTCTTCCACTCAGAGAGTTTCTTCTACGTCTTTTCTAGGAGAGGAGTAAAGATGATTTTGGAGGCTCGATTATGAAGAAGAGGAATCCCGAGGCACTTACCCAAGTCTCCAGTTAATCGCACACCCATCCTCCGGCTCAGGTTATAGGCCCTAGATAAATGAACTTTCTTGGAGAAACATACCCTCATCTTATTCTTGTTCATTTTCTGTCTAGATGCATCACAAAAATTCTGTATACATTTTAACATAACATCAACCTGACTCTTTGAGGCCTCTCCAAATAAGATAAGATCATCAGCGAAGAAAAGATGAGACAAGTTAGGGTCTCCTCTGCTTAACTGAATTGGTTTCCATGACCCATCTTCAGTAGCATCCAGAATAATATGGCTAAGACGTTCCATACATAAGGTAAAGATATAAGGAGAAATTGGATCCCTCTGTCTAATTCCGCGTGAAGATCTGAAGGTGTCAGTGAGTTCTCCATTCCATAAAACCTGAAAGGAAGGACTCGAAATACAGGCCATAATAACGTCACATATTGTACCTTCAATACCGACAGCTCTGAGAGTATCATATATAAAAGGCCATTCAAGTCGGTCATAAGCCTTCTCCAGATCCACCTTGACCGCCATCCAACCATTCTTACCACATTTCTTCCTCATAGAATGAATAACTTCCTGAGCAATGATAATGTTGTCACTACTCTGCCGCCCTCGAATAAAGCTACATTGATGATTTCCGACAAGCTTCCCTATCGACTCCCTCAGCCAACGACTCAGAATTTTGGTAATAATCTTATAACTCACATTATAGAGGGAAATAGGTCTAAAATCCATGATTGTTTCTGGATTTTCCATTTTTGGGATAAGCACAATATTTGTATTGTTTATTTCCCCAATCTAAGTAGGATTCTTAAAGACCTTAGTAACTAAATCAATAATATGGTCCCCAACAATAGGCCAATATTCCTAATAAAACACCGCTTGTAAACCATCCGATCCAGGAGCCTTAAAAGCTCCCAAGTCAAAAGTCGCCTCTTTTATCTCCTCTTTTGACACATAAGCAATTAATCGATGAATCTCCTGATTACTTAGAAGAGGAAACCGATTATGAATAACAATTATATTTGAAGTCGTTGTCTCACTTTGGAACAACTCCTTATAGTAGTTAATTGCCAAGTTTTTCAACTTATTCTGATCAAATAACCATTCCCCTTCACTTTGCTTAAGGCCATCAATTCTATTTCGCCTTCTTTGGATAACTACAGCAATATGGAAGAATTTGCTATTTTTATCCCCCCATTTCAACCAATTGCACTGAGATTTTTGGTTCCATAGGAGTTCTTCTTGAGCAAGCACCTTATTATACTCCTTGCATAACTCATTTTCTGCTTGAACAAGATATTGATTGTCACGTCTCGCTCTAGCTCTCTCAATACCATCTACTCTTTGTAATATCTTTCTCTTCTTGGCTTTTAAATTACCCACCCTACTCTTGTTCCATTCACTAGCCTCATTTGCAAAATTTCTAATTTTCTCTTTCCAGTGACCCATACTCCATGAACACTTCACAATATTTCCAAAATCTTCTTCTAAAAACCAAGCGGCCTGGCAACGAAAGTGAGGTTTATCCCTATGATAGCCGGATAGAGGTAATACCTAGAATAAAATTGGACGATGATCAGACCCAAATTTACTCAAATGATGCACCTTGGTGAAGGGATGAAGTTGATTCCACTCAGAGTTCATAAAAGCCCAGTCTAGCTTCTCTTTCAATAAGCCACATTCCCAAGTAAATTTTTCACAAACTGTATCAATTTCAATGAGCTGTGACTGCAAAATACACTCTTCAAATTGTTTCATGGATCTGAAATTAGGATTCGAGCCTCCCATTTTATTTTCCCCATAGAGATAAGCATTAAAATCACCAATTACTAACCAAAGAAAATTCACAGTTTCACTAAATTCAATCAGCTCACTGCAAAGCTCTTGATGAAGAGTTCTAGTTGGTTCAGCATAAACTCAAGAGAGGATAAAATGATCCGGTTCATTAGCTACCACAACTCTGACATGGATAACTTGGGTAGAGGATGAGATATAATGAAGCGATATTTCTTCAGCATTCCATAAAACCCAGATACCTCCGGCATAACCCGTAGGCTCCAATCTTAACCATGTATTGAAACCAAGTTTTCTAATGATTCTATCCGCTTTTATGCCATTAACACGAGTCTCACTCAAAATAAGAATATGAACATCCTTCCCTTGTAACAAGTCTCGAACACTACTAGGAAAAGATCTTGAGGCAGCACCTTCTACAGTTCCAAGATAAAATATTTATGGCAACTATTAAATAAAATAAATAAGGAAAAGAGGGAACCTGACGCCTTTATGATACTGCCCAAAAACGGACAGCTCCATGACTTCAACCTCTTAGAGAGTATCGTCTCCACCTTCATTCTGAATTAGTTCTGCCGCCAACCTCATCTGATCTATAGTATCATTTAACCCCTCATCCAGTGGCATAATCTCTGGTGGCCCCGTTGGTTCACACATGAGTTCATCCTTAACCAGACATTTTTGCTCGTGACCCTTATTAGGCTCAGGAGGAGTATTTTTTAATGAGAATTCTGTGATTAGAGGGGCCCCATTAGTTTGCATTTCATTTAGAAGCTGATCCAATTTAACGTTCTCATTATTTGAAAGAGACCCAAAGACCAACTTGTGATTACGTCCGGCCTGCTTTCTCTTGAAAGTGGTCAATGTAATCTTTAGCCCACAATTACTTGCTACTTTTGTGTTTTCTTTTATAATACACGGTGGCCCATTTTGTTCACTAGGTTCAGGCCCAACTTTTTCAACTTCACTAAGTTCGGGCCCAACATCATTTTCAGCCCTTTTCCCTTTACCAATCCGGCTTTTACTCTGACCTCCCTCCTCCTTCTGACCAATACCCGTAGCTCTGGAGTTCTCTTTTTGACCCACGTTTTTTCCTTTCTTCCTCCCTTCCATCGGCCTCTCCATTTCCTCTCTCACATTTGCCACCAACTTTGTACCACTCGGCTCACTATTCTCGAACATCGAGATGAGGTTCCCTATGCGTTGTGATTTCTTCTTCTCACCCTCATTTATGGTTTGATTGACTGGTTCTTTCCTCCTTCACTGTATATCTGCTTCCTTCTTTCTTGTAATTATCGGGATTTCCGGCGATTTGGTTTCTGAATCTACCCGTTGCAAAACACTGAACCTCAAGCCCATAGCTTTCTCTCCCTCTCTTCCACTCGATCGGATCGCTGGTGACGTCCTAGATTGATTTTTCCTAACCAATTCGGCGCCATTAGATTTTACGTGCATCCAATCTCCGTACTCCTACGCCACCGAAACACCCGATACAGACACAAGTGGGTGCTTCTCTTCTTTCTTGTCTTCATTCCCAGTCACCGGAGATTTTTCTGGCGAAACTCGTTCCATGGCTGTTTCTCGTGTCTTCAAGCTCAATGGACAAGTTTCCAGTGTATGACCATATAGCCCGCATTTAAAACATATTACACTGAGTCCCTCGTATTCAATCGCATATACATGATTGCGGAGTATGAACTTTGATTGAAGTTTCTTATTCAAATCAACCTCCATACTCACCCTTGCAAATTTTCCTCTCTCAACGATCTGGTTGTTATTATCTTGCTTGGCTAATGTGTTCATATCTACCTTGAGTGTTTTCCCAATTAAATTGCCAATCTCGAACATGCAATCCTCTGAGTAAAAGTGCATAAGTAAAG
The DNA here is from genome assembly GCA_963210345.1 of Inga oerstediana. Lineage (NCBI taxonomy): Eukaryota > Viridiplantae > Streptophyta > Magnoliopsida > Fabales > Fabaceae > Inga > Inga oerstediana. The sequence goes on from OY723409.1 coordinate 56,573,947, forward strand.
TAGGCACCCTTATCCAAACTGCTACTCTTCTTACCTTGTTGCAATAAGGATTAAAATTTTGACTCCATCTCTGAACTGCAAGGTAATGGCCCTGTATTAGCCATGGACCGTCAAAGAGAAGCTTCGAACTTAGAGATTATTCAGTTGTCCTAAAGACAAAGTAATTGTTGGGCAAATCAACGAATTCGAAATTATCTGATCTTAGAAACCATTTGACTCTGTCTCTCATCATATGCAAATTCACTTTCTTCCCTAGAATTGTTAGTATAAGTGCATCCCTCCACGGTTTGCATAAATCTTTCAATTTTTCATTAGAAATGTTTAGTGACGGAATTGAGCCAAGTTCTCCCTCTCCTCTTTTGTCATCGTTGGAGCCAACTCTTCCTCCTCCTTAAACCATTCACTCATCTGTTCATCAAAACTCCTGTCATATTCTTTGTCCTCCTGGCCTAATAACTTGGCCTTATATGAAATCTGATTCTTAATCGAATTCTTCTTGCTCTGTGACTGGTTAGTTTTTGCATGAAGCTCCCTTTCCGAAACATCCGTCATCAACACATCCTATTGCTTCAGCCCATGTTCCCCAATAATACTTCCCTCTTGCAATGTGTCTTCTGTATACATTTTCTTGATGTGCTTACCCGATAAATCATCTTCTTCCTTTGATTTCCCTTCTCCTCCTTCAGAATTAGTCCCAACCTCAATAGAACGAGCATTGTGCTCAGTATTTCTCTCACTAGGTTTCTCTCTCATCTTTGCCATTTTTTGCAAGCTTGGTGTATGGTTTTTAAGGGCAAAGTGTCCCTTCTCTATATTCTTTCAATTCGCCTACATGTCCTATGTAAAAAAAATTAGGACAAAAATACCCTTTATCCCTTCTATTTATCTTGGAGGAGGTAAAAACATAAGGTAAATTAAATCAATTCTTAAACGGGTCCATAGATTTACTTACCTTTTATCATCCCTTTCACATCTCACAAAGCTTCCAGGGGAAAGAGAGATCCCCTGGCCTGGAAGTGCAGAAGAGTCCAAGCTTTGGGGTTTTTGTCGGACAATTTCTTTGTTAATCTGCTACTCATCGAAGCTTTCTTCTTGTTTTCCCACTTCGTCTACTTTCTCTTTCTCTGTGCTTTTTCATTGCATTTTTGGCACCTCCCTTGTGATTGGGCTCCCTTCCTCTGATCAATAAACCATGCATTTGGGTTCCATCTTCGCTGTCTCAGCCGTACCGCTTCCTTCATGATCTGGGATGAGGTAAATCGGTGAACTAACCGGCCACCTTTGCATTTATTTCACCCCGTCGTTGGTATCTGTAATTGTTCTCTCCTGGCCACCTCTCAGTCGGTCAATTCTAGTATGTTCCATTGAATTTTGAAGAATGGAAAAATAGAAGCTTTGTTGATCTCGACCGTAGGTTAACAAACATAGAAGTAGTAAATCAAAGCATATGGCACGATGGTCAGGTTTCACAAATGGATCTTCCGAAGATTGCCTTGAAACTGTTGGAGGACATCAGGGTAATAACTGTTGCCTCAACGTTGCTCACGTTGTTAGAGATCAACTTGATGATGAAGTTAAACTAGAGTGCTTGTTTCATCAGCTTCTACCAATTTATATCAAGGAGAAGAGTTCTAGGGGCGTTATTCGTCCTCTTCCTGTAATGCTTGCTGATGCTCAATCGGTGGATTTATACAAACTGTTCTTCTATGTGAAGGAAAAAGGTGGGTATGCTTTGGTGTCGGAGAAAGGATTGTGGGGTCTTGTGACTAAGGAATTGGGTTTGAACCCTAAACTTTTGGCTTCGGTGAAATTGGTATATGACAAGTATTTGAATGAGTTTGAAAGATGGCTCAGCAAAACTCGTGGAGGAAAGAATTTCAAAAGTGGGAATCATGGGTGTAATATAGATTTCAAGTCAGTGCCGTATGAGCTAGCAGAAGAGTTTAGAGATTTATTATGCGGCGACGGCGAGTTGAAGGACGATGCATCTGTTCAGCTGCTATCATGTAAAATGAGAAGCAACATTGACTTGATTAATCACGAGAGTGAGATGAATTTATTGGACAACAAAAATCAACCTCCTATATGCGAGAATGTCCACAGCATCCTTGATGATGTTGACTTGAAATTTTGCAACAGTGTTGAGGATGATCTTGTTAGCATGAACTCTGAAGTTCCTGTGAAGGAATTTAGTTCTCGCAAGCGCAAACGAGAAGCATTATCTTCAATGCTGAACTGGATCAGAACAATTGCAAAGCATCCTCGTGATCCTTCAATTGAACAGATGCCAGAAGCTTCTAAGTGGAAGGAGTATAATGGACAAGATTTTTGGGTTCAGATACTTAGAGCAAGAGAGGCACTGCAGCTGAAATCTTGCGACAAACCAAACTGTGGGCTGTCTTCCTTGCAGGTATAATTTCAATTCATATATTAGTTTTATACAAAAGCAATAGGTTTTTTGCCAAACATGGTTCCCAACATGTTATTAGTTATGCTTATATTTTATCCTACCTCATCCCTATAATGTCATATTTTATGTTACGTGTATGTGAACTGAAATTTTAAGTGTCAATATGGCTGTTTGTGAAGTGGACCGTTGGCATAGCAATGGTGATTCTCATATATTGTTGGACTGAGGATGAAAGGGTAAATTTTGAACACTGGAAATTATACTTCTATAAGATAGTGAAAATGTGGCCTGAAATTAAGACTACTAGTCTGACACTTAATTACCAAGGAGAGAGCTTGTGATCTAAAATAAGCATGTTTGGCAATTGTTAAGGCGATTATATAATCTCCACCATCGTTTCATATGTAATTGAATTTACTTGGTCATTTAAATTCTTTACCCTCATTATGCTTATTTCACAAGATAGTGAAAAATGTGCTAAAATTAAAAATATCAGTCTGATAGTTAACTAAAAAAGAGAACAGGTGATCTTAAATAAACATGTTTGGGAAATTGTTAAGACTATTCTATAATTTCTGCCATGAGTTTGTATGAAATTGAATTTTGTCATTTGTTTTGGTTTATAAGTTCGGCTTTATTGCCACAAAGATAACCTGTTGGTCATCCAAATTTAAATAGCCATGCTGACAGAAGCCACAGGACAACTCAGCCACCTACTTATTGTGTTTTGGTCAAATAATTTCCTTCCTTCATTGAATTTACAAAGCCTTTGAAGTGCTATTCTTTACTCTCATATCCTAAATGGAAAGTTTCTTGAAATTTGAAACTTATATCTCTAATTAGTCATTATAGGTAACCAAAAACTTTTGCTTCCATGAGATCTGCGTTTCAGGAAGGTTCTAGAGTTAAAGATTCAGTGAAAAAGGTTGACATAAGAAGTTTGGAAGGAAGAACATGGCATTTCATCATTATTTATATTTATGGCCTATTTGGTATACCAATGAAAACGGAATCCAATTCTCTCGCACAAAAAATGAGATATTCAATACTTTTATTTTGTCTTTGTTATCATTAATTGATAATATCTATATTTTTATTACCTCTTTTTTGTAGGGTCAAACGGTCATTTCCTTCCATTTTTCATTCCATTTCCTTTTCATATGTAACAATATCCATACCAAGCAGCCCATAATCTTTTAATATTTGGATGGATTTATGTTTTTTCCCCTTTTTTGTCTTCCTTTTTATTTATGGCAGTGCTCTTTTTCGAATTAGATTGTGTACTGGTTACTTGTTTGCTTTAGCCACAGCTACATTGAGTTTAACTTGTTTAGATTTTAATTTACATAGGAGTTTGCTCTCTTACTGAAATTTATGTACTTCTGTCATCATCTGATGAATGTGGCATTGCGTAATGGCCATATGACCTTACCATAGCTAAGCCTGCAGGTGGCTCCAAGTTATTCTATATTGCCACATATATGGTTTTTTTATAACCCTTTGGGCCATCCTGCATCCGGTGCTTTTTTAGGATCCTATTACCAGGTATTCGAGCAACCGACTGGTTCAGATCGAGGCTTTGCAACCAATATGCTTTTCCCCAAGGGTCCTTTTTAACAAGGTGTGATTTGAACACAGTTCACCTACTTTGTGGTCTGGCTAGTCTACCGCTAGATCAAGTACCCTTGGGTGGCACATATATGTTAAACAAAATGGTTTTCTTGAATTTACCTCATTCATTGTGTGGAATGCTATTGTTGATAACTCCATGTGACATATGGTACATATATTTGTTTGCTATTACTTAAAACTATTCTGCATGTTCTCCAAGTATCCTTTAATGTGCTGGGTGGGGGTAAACCTATGTTCAGAAACCAACAGAAGTATTATGTGTTTCAGCCCTCATAAAAGAAAAAAGCATTTTGTTTGGTGTTTTTTTTAGCAACATTCTGTTTGTTATTATTGTATAGATGTTAAATTTGTAATGCCCTTGATAATAAATTCCAAAGGGTATAATTAAAATCATTATTGCTTTGATATCATTACACTGAAAATGCTTGTGGTTTCACTCAAGGAGTCAAGGTGAAAAACATGTCTAACTTTGTGTTGTTTTGTGAAAAAGGGTATAATTCCAAACTTTTCAGAGTTCTCTTTGTTTTCAGAAGCAAAAGATGCATCCCGCCATGTATGAGGACCATGCTGCTGCTAGTCACCATTCTACGGGAAAAATGAGATGGAGCAAAAGGCTGCCTACCTCAATTAAATCTCAAATATGCTCTTGTTGCGATTCACATTCAGCTATTGAAAACAAGGTACCCTGTTCAGTCACCAACGAGGCAGAAAATGCTTCACGAGAGAAAAAAACTGCAGCAGATGGTTCTTTGAATGCAAAGGAAACAGCTAACCCCTCCACAGATGATACTGTCAAAAAAATAGTAGCTATAGGTCCTCTTTTTCAAGCTGAAGTGCCAAAATGGACTAGTGTAGTTTCTGAAAGTGATTCTAAATGGTTGGGCACACAAGTATGGCCTTTGAAGGATAGGGAACCGAGACCTTTTACCCAGACCGGTATTATTGGGAGAGGAAGACAAGAGACTTGTTGCTGTCAAGTTCAAGGTTCTGTTGAATGTGTTAGATTTCATATTGCTGAGAAGAGGATGAAGTTGAAGCTTGACTTGGGCCTAGTATTTTACCATTGGGGATTTGATCGTATGGGGGAGGAAGTTTCACTTCAATGGACTCCTGAACAAGAAAAGAAATTCAAAGATATTATGATGTCAAATCTGCCCTCCCAAAATAAGAGCAAGCCGTTCAAGTATTTTCCAAAGAAGACGAGGAAAAGCTTGATTAGTTATTACTTCAATGTATTTCTTGTTCAACGTAGGATTTATCAGAATCGTGTGACTCCAAATAATGTTGATAGTGATGATGACGAACATGAATTTGGATCTTTTACCCACGGCTTCGGGATGGAAGCTTTAAAGGGTCCAGGTTACAAGTTTCTGGAGTGTTCACTGAACAACCGATGCACTGAATTGGAGTGAACAAAATGGAGAGTCAGAATTTAATTAGTGGGTTTGAATCATTTTGAGAAAACAACAGCCACAGCCAAGCTTGAAGTAAAAACCTTTCGTTCCATGATCAATGGGAAAGCCATTCTCCGCGAAGGAAACTCTAATACAAACTCACTGTAAAATTCTGATTGAGACTGGCGCGGGAGTCACCCATTCTAGTGGGAGCGACTGTGCACATGTTCTCGAAGCAATGCAGAACTTGCAGAAGCTGCTAACGATCAATGTTGATGATTGAATGGCAGTCTAACCAAGTTCTTCGTTGAGGGTGTGCACGACAAGTACTGTAATTCTGTACACTAGTGTTCATTTCATTTCATCCTTTCGGCCTGAGTCCCATAATGGTTGTTGTCAAGTTTCGTTTGTAAGGGTGCCTCTTATGGCACGCAATTTTGCAAATTTATCATGTCAAGTTTGTGATATCGCAGTTATTATTCCTCTAAGAAATATGGTTCTGTTCATGTGGGCTGATTGGTTTTTTTAACTTCTACCCAAGTGAGAAGAAAATAAGGGGTGGAGAATACTCTGGAGGAACTCTTTCCAAAATAGTAAAAAAAAAAATGTTACTATTTTGTCAAGTCTTGCTTTCTAGTATTCTTTCTTCTCTAACTCTCTTCTCATTCAAACATAAGAGTTAACTCTTAAGTGGTATTTCTTGCTCGATGCCAATGGTCATCAACACCAACACCAAATCTGTGTAAAACCAATATTTTCAACATCAAACAGCATGAATAATTTTGAGAGTTAGGACGAATGGTATTTTGCAAACGAAACCTATAAATGCGGAGTAAAACATGGAGTGGAGAACCACCAATACAGATTCTTGGCTTCAACTTTAAGCTTTGGGCCATGTCAATTTCCATACTTTGTACTAACTTCGGTCCTAAATATAGGATAAAGTAAAACTTTATCCTATATTTAGGACCGGAGAGAGTATTTCAGCACAATGGTTGCATCGACTTTCCTTTCTAATCCAGGCATTGTTTTTTATTCAGTGGTTATTTGACTGTGAAAGATTCAAGTATTACCGGACCTAATTAGGGGTAACTCCCAAAAAAATACATTTTTTGCATTCACTCTGAACATTTTGTTTAAAAGGCCAAAACTATTTCCAGGGGAAATCACAAAAAAATACTCTTAAAATATAAAAAAGACAAATCAGGAGTTTCGATATCTCCGATTCCATGTCAGATCAGGAGGAGTGGAACGTGAGATTTGAAAATGTTGGCAAATTACTTCAATGTCCCTCATTCACCGAACCCATCGACCGTTTCCTTCGCTGCCCTCACTCCTCCATCCTTACCTTTTTATCTCCCTCCCTCGTCATCGCCGTATTCAGTTCCAAATCGGAGTTCTAATCTTGCAAGACAGTGAGATTACAGGCATAGGAGGTATCTGATCTTTGCCTCAACAAGCCGGTGCTGAAGTCACTTCCTTCATCAATTGTCGTTGCCAACACCTCGGCCGCTCTTAAGACCTTCGACCACAACTCCATCAGCATATGAAAATTGTTTAAAATTTCAAGTCTCATGAGTCTTCTTGTGCCATCTTCTAGGTATATGATTTTTACTAAAAATGTTTCTCTCACTCCGCCTCCCTCTCTACTCTTGGTTCTGAAATTCGCACATACAAAAACCAGACCTGATTATATGCAACTAAGTTGGAATAAGACACTTGGTTTTTAGATTAAGATTGTCATCTTTTCCAAGTCCTATTGCTCCGTGCTTATCCACACTCTTCTAGCCTTCTTGATCTTTTGATTTAGTTGATGGTGTTGATCCTGTTATTTCCTTCACAAATTACTTGGAAATCTATTTCATTTATTATTAAATTATGATGGTCCAGTTGCTTTGATAGGTTTTGAGCAACTGACCATTCAAAATTAGAATGATTAGTTCTTTTTTTTTTTTTTTTTTGGATTTTCCTAACAGAGAAGAGTGACACAATTGCTATGATAAAACGTGTTTGAATAATGAATGTGGCAATAGAGATCCAGAGTTGAGACTGAGCTTTTCTAAAATAATTGCAGTTTTGAAGCCATTGCAGAAGCTAATTATTAGTTTATAAGACCATTGCATTTTTTTTTCAATAGTTCAAGGCCATTGGTTTTTGGTCAATGGATAAGTTATATTAATAGCTAACGTGAATATGTTTTGTTGAATGTACTTGTGCATATTTATTGGTGGGTGCTGATATACCGGATGCTTGTTAAACAAATCCAAGCTAGAGGCAAACTTAGTGACATATCAACCAACTATCATGCATATAATTTTGTGGGTCTAGCATAACAAGTTCTAACTTCCTAGTTTTGTATATATCTCATGGTGATTTCTATTTTACTGGCGTTGTTGCAGTGGTGTTGGACTAGCATTGGTGCAGTAGTGTCTGTACATTTAGGCTAAATGTACTTGATATGCTTAATCTGTGCAAAAATCTTGGTGGATGTGATCTAAACTCTAGAAAATTGACAGGATGCAATGTTTCTTGTGTTTGACTTTTTTAAACTAGGGCTTGGATCTTTTGTGAATGTTACTACCTTGCTGTTCTTATCTTTTGGTTGAACCACTTTATCAATAAGTAGTACACTACCTGGCTACCTGTGTAGCTATGTCTCCCTTGATACATGCCATTTTAGGTATAGATGAAATTGCTTTGTTTACCTTTCTTGATACTGAGTTGTTGTAAATTGGACTGCAGAATTGATGCTTGCCACTTATGCAGGAACAAGTGGCACAATTCAGCATGATATTTTGTGGTGGCTCGTAAGTCATCCTAGAAATTCAGCAAGAAATCATGCTGAGTCTTATCTCAGATCAAATGAAGACCACAACAACTAAACGACAACGATCGACACAATAGTTTATAGGCTTTTTTATCCAAAGCTTGTGGCAACATGTTATGCTAATGTGTTATCTTATTTTGTATGGATCTAATTTGGTAAATATTAGCCTACTTTTGTGTAGATGTTGTGGCTTTTGTTGCCCACTTTTGTATGGTTCATATAGGCTTTAATTTCCATATGTTGTTGCTTTTGTTGCCCACTTTTAGATGGTTCATATAAGCTTTAATTTCTAGATGTTATGGCTTTTGGTTTTTATTTATAGACAAATATTAACAACTTTAGTATTTCAATTAACGATTTTAGTATCCATTTTAACAACTCTAAATCACCAAAAACCAAGATATACGGAGCTATAATTTTCAAGGCACAAGCTTGAGTTTTCATTGACAACTTATGTACGGATATTAACGACTTTAGTATTTATTTTAACAACTTCAAATCCTCAAAAACCAACACCCTGATAGCTATAATTTTCAAGGCCCAAGTTTGAGTTTTCAATAACAACTTATGTATGCATATTAGCAACTTTAGTATTTCAAATAACGATTTCAGTATCCATTTTAATAACTTCAAATCCCCAAAAACTAATATACCTGGAGCTATAGTTTTCTAGTCACTAGTTTGAGTTTTGAATGACAACTTATATATAAATATTAACGACTTTAGTATTTTAATTAATGATTTCAATATCCATTTTAACAATTTCAAATCTCCAAAAACCAGCATACCTAGAGCTATAATTTTGAAGGCACACATTTGAGTTTTAAATGACAACTTATGTATAGAAGATATTAATGACTTTAGTATTTTAATTAACGACTTCAGTATCCATTTGAACAATTTCAAATCCCCAAAACCAACATACCTGGAACTATAATTTTCAAGGCATGAGTTTGAGTTTTCAAGGACAACTAATGTAACGATATTAACGACTTTAGTATTTCAATTAATGACTTCAGTATCTATTTTAACGACTTCAAATCCCCAAAAACCAATATACAGATAAATAATTGAATAAACTAAAGCTGTAAGGTCTAAATCAAATTCATTCATTCCATATGTTGTTACATTACAGACTCACGATCGTCAACCACCCATGATTGCCTCTTACTGCGCCGAAGCCCCTCTTCTTCGTTGAGCTAAGAAATGCCACCATTCTCATTGTTTCATCCCTCACTACAGACAAAAGCAATGCCAATATCGGGTTGATAACTACCTACGATCGTCTCTCACCACACCTATGCCCCTCTTTTCCTCGTTGAGCCAAGCAATACCGCCATTCTGTTCATAGAGATCTATTCTCATGGTTCATCTAACCGTTTCTTTAAATTTTACTCGGGGCAATTTGGTTATTTGGTAAGATTTGGAAATCTCATATTCCCTCCTTAAGACTGGGTTGGGATTTCAGATATTGACATCACTTATTTTTCTTTTCCTTTTCCCTATTTTAACAATATTTTTCTTGGATTTTCCCCTCTTTCTATTAAGACCAATGCTTGTTAGCAATCCATGCATTATTTTCACATCATGGTCAATATTTTCTAGATATTCTACAATTTCCTAATTATCTCTTGCCGTCATTCAAATGAGAGGGGAGAAAAACAAATCTGGTAAATTTGTCATACGCATGAAATTAAAATCTTTTTATGGATGTAGAAGCATGTCGTATCTTTAGAAGGGAAGATTTGATGGGTCCAGCCGTTTTGACTTGTAAATCACCAGTTGCATCTATCTCTCTCTCTCTCTCTCGTGAGAATGGGGGAACTACAGAATAAACAATAACTCAAAAGAAAAGGATTAGGTATGCTATTTAAAAAAATCCGTTTAATAGAAAACCATCTAATTGACTTTATTCCGTGAACTAATTGTCTGCTTAACATGATTAGAGAATTTCACCTTGTGAGTACAAAATGAAACCTTTGCTAATGTGCACCATTATATATATATATATATATATATCCCCGTCAACCATTTCAGCAATGCATAACCCTTATTTTGTTGGCAAAAAAATGTAAAATCTTTATTTTTCTAAATATGATTGATGGTGACAATGATTTTTACTCCACGTCTAAAAACTTGAAAAAATGGAAAATCTTAACGCCAAAATCATAGTGTGATGCCTAGCATGATTCTAGTCTAGAAGATAATGGACGGAAAGTTGTCTGAAAAATCTGGCATTATCACTTCTTTCTTTATTATTTTCAAACTATTAATTAATTATTATATTATTGTAATAACGATAAACATTCCTGGATGTGGATGTAACCTCACCGAAAGTGAAGAAAATTTTGATCTTGTACGGATAACTCTCAGCAAACTTACCCATTCTACTGAGTACGACCAAGTGTGTCGTAGCTTCACGTGAAGGAAAACTTTTTTATTCGGTTTAATATTATAATATTTAACTGAGAGAGTCCTAATTCCTCTCTTTTGATGTCTGAACCGCTTGGGTGTGTCCTCTTGTTTGTGGAGGAAGCGTTTATCTTCTCCTTCCACCTTTTTTTCTCAGCCTCTCACCCACACCATACTCCATTCTCAGAGAACAGTTAGCAAGAAAATATGTCTTCTCCCAGTAAACGTCGAGAGATGGACTTGATGAAGCTGTAATCTTTCTGAACTGTGCTTATTCTTCTTCTTGTTCTTTTTGGCCATCCGTTTAATTAATTAATTAATTTGAAGTTTCTGTTCTGAATTTCTTGGTTGGATTGAATTGAATTAGGATGATGAGCGATTACAAGGTGGAGATGATCAATGATGACTTGCAGGAGTTTTATGTTCATTTTCATGGCCCTAAAGACAGTAAAATAATTTTCATCCCTCTGAATTACATTTCTGTTTATTTTCATCTGATTATTTTTATATGTATCTTTTCATCGTTTGAGGTGTTCTCTGAGTTGAAACATTTCTTCTCCTGATCAAACGTTGTTCCTTTTTGTATTTCAGTTCTATTGAGTGCATCAATTCAATGTGGTTTTACTTAAACTTTTTTTATCAAAAAAAAAGACAATCTCCACTTAGCTGTTTTGATATTCCTGTTGATCACTGCTTTTGACTGCTTGAATCAGCTGAGATATACGTGTCTCACCATTTAAGCTAGCTGTACTTGTACTTAGATGGATGCAGGTTAAATGTTCACTCATTTTCCCCAGTGACGTTTGGTTTCATCAGGATCTATGCCTTGTCAAGTTAAAGGCTATGGTGATTTTTCCTTCTTTCTTTTTTTTTCATTCTTTTTTGTTTTTCTGGGATGTTTTGCAGGTCCTTATCATGAAGGTGTATGGAAGATTAGAGTGGAGCTGCCTGATGCTTATCCTTATAAATCTCCATCCATTGGTTTTGTCAATAAAATATACCACCCTAATGTTGATGAAATGTGAGCTCAACCTACCCAAAGCTTCATTCTTATCCTTTTTCTTCTGGCTGTTCTATTGCACAGACATATTGCTTAAAGGAGTAACCCACTAATATTGTTTATTTCTCTGAAATTTAGGTCTGGCTCAGTTTGCTTAGATGTTATTAACCAGACCTGGAGTCCCATGTTTGGTAAGCTACACTGCCACACACACACACTCACACTCACACTCACACCCAATGCATTTAATTAGTTCTTGTTTTCTAACTTGTGACAGTACCTCCGGGTTTCACCAATTTTTATTTTCAGACCTTGTCAATGTATTTGAAGTTTTTCTTCCCCAACTTCTTCTGTACCCCAACGCATCAGACCCATTGAATTGTGAAGCTGCTGCACTGATGATGCGTGGTGATCGTGCTGCATATGATCAAAAAGTCAAAGGTAGCAATCATCTTTGTTTCCTTGATATAAGCAACAATCTACCTATGTGCTTAGTTAATCTACATGAACTCGTGAAGAGAGTTTCTGTAACGCAATGTCTAACCGAACTGTAGGGGTTGTTGTGGCATTGTGAAATCTGAATGCTATCAAAGTTTTTAAAGAAAAGCCTTAAATCAAAAAACTCAAAGGTTGAAGGTTGTTTGATGTGGTTTATGTTATATTTCAAGGGTGTAAACTAAACCCCCGGCTCCCCTCTGAAAGAAGTTTTCATCCAGACTAACAACCATCTTCCTCGTCTTTAGTTCTCGGTCTGTGATTAAACCTTTTGAATTATCAATGGACAACTTCAGTTCTCAGAGTCTGTGCCGGCCTCAATTTTCTTACCACATTGCATTCTTTCTAAGTTAATAACTGAGTGGTAATTGTGAGTTTTTCATTTCTATCTCAAAAAAATCTTGAGGAGTTCTTAATTAGTAGGTTACTTCACATGCTTTTAAAGTAGCATGTCTTTTTCATAACCGGTCTGAATTGATTTCAAAGGTTTTGCATGTTTATGTGAAGTGTGGACCCCAAAACTCATTCTAGGTTGGGTTTTTTTCATTAATGCAGATCATGTTCAGATTGAGTTATGTTGTTAATGGTTAATTGGATTGCATAAAACTTACTTTTTTTATCATAATAATGGTGGTCTGGTTGAATGGAAGTGATTCAATTTTTTTTAAGGTTGAAGGTTTGAACATTATGGATGTGAAAAAAAAAAACTCACATTGGCAGAGCTACTCCCAATTGGGTTTAACAGTGTTTGATTTGAACCAATAATAGCACTACATATTACATAATTATGTAAAACTTCGCATCTTTTGGGGCCATGCATTAAGCAACAGTTTGATTTAACACACAACAACAACAACAACAACAATAATTACTGTCCCTCTAAGTAAAATCAGGTTATATAGATAGTAGGAACCAATTATACTTTATCAACAATAGCACGATAGCAATTTGATATAACAATTAACAAGTGACTGAATAATTTAGTACAGGAAATTAATTATTAATTTGTTAATTGGAGAATAATGTGAGCTCCAGAAACAATAAATGACAGATACCTGCAGGCTGCAGCACAAGTACATTGGCCATTTGTTTGCCAGCTATTCAAAGTTATTGCATCAAGTTTGATATACCACTCTGGTCCCTATTATAAGTCCTTTTTGACCAAAAAATTTGGTCCTATTTATAAGTCCACTTTCAGTACATAAATGAGCTTATGACACTTTTGCCCCTATTTATTGTACCCCTAAAGAAATAATTTAAAGAGAGATAAAGAAGAAAAAGTTGAAAAGTACACATTCATAAATGAGGGTATAGTTAGAAATTTACCCTATAATTATTGGGTTAACTACTTTTTCTTGGTATGTGGGATTTAGGTAAAAGGGACTTATAATAGGGACCAGAGTGGTATCTAATTAGTTTGCTTGAGCTAATAATCTATCCTTTCCATGGTTCAATAAAGTCAGTGGTCACAATGTACATACATTTATTTCTCTGTTTGTACATCTTGCCACATAAACCAGAGAAACTCAGACATTTACCATATTTCAAATCTCAACTCACTGTCCTGTTTTAGATTAACTGGCATATTATCTATATTTTTTTTTTGGAGACACCGGATGCAAATAACTAGCTGTACTGGGAATTTACAGAATATTGTGAAAAGTATGCCAAGCCTGAAGATGTCGGTGCTACCCAGGAGGATGAAAAATCTAGTGATGAGGAGCTGAGTGAAGACGATTATGGCTCTAGTGATGATGGAATTGCAGGGCAACCTGATCCTTGAGAGTTTTAACATTGCAATACAATGCCAAACCTTAATTATGTTTCTTTCCCATGGTAACTTAACTAGGTATATCTCAATCAATTTATGACTTAAATGTCTTATGAATTAAGACATTTGCCTGCTGTTGTGGCTTAAGCTAAGCTTTTAGCTTTACCTGTAAATGTAGTTGTTCGCACACCCGAGCGCTTGTTCTCTCACCGGGATGAAATTATGTGAACACCTGATTAGCCCTTGGTTTGTTTAATGAAAGTCCTTAAAAGATGAGATGCTGCTTCTATTTATAGAGGGAAATTTATATGAGGAAGATAAAAGATGCTGATTGTGACTTGTATCTGTATAAAGGCAAGAAAGAAAAGATGATGAGAAGGAAATCGGCACCACTTGTATTTGTTTGGATAACCAAAGAAAATGCATTGATGAGTTGGGAGTGATCAGTGTACAGCTGAACAGGTGGAAAAAAATATTATGAGTTCAGATGTTCCTTCAACGGGAAGTAAGTGGGGTTTAAGGTGATTACAGTTGACCATTAAAGGAAAAATAATGCTCCCCCCGGTCCTAAATATAGGACATAGTTTGTAGTGTAAATTGCACTACAAACTATGTCCTATATTTAGGACCTCCGGTCCTAATTATAGGATATATTTACCTAACTTTGGAGAAATTAAGGATAGTAGTTAAATTAGTTAATTATATTTATTTTCCTAAAATGTCCTTATTTAAAACTTAAAATTTACAAAAAACAGTAAAACTGGGGTGTTAGTGGCATTAATGAGTTGTAAGCATTACTCACTTCATAGAATACATAAGTGTATTCTTAAATTATTATTATGTTTAATTATTATTGAGAAAGTATCAATAGGGGGTATTTTGGGAAGAAATTGATAAAAATTAGAATTTTGTACTATAATTAGAATCAAAATCAACTCTCAAATGTTATCCTATAATTAGGACCGGAGGGAGTAGTAAAATAAAAGAAAAATAGAATGAACTTCCTTGGAATAAAGATGAAAGTTGATGCACGAATCAGATGAAGTGGGGGGAGTGTTGTGTGAAACGGAAAGAAGAAAGCCTCGTACGTTCTCTTTACAAATTGCAAAACTGCAATTGAAGCTGACTGCTTTTGTCGGAGACAACTCAACTCAAAGCAAGTTTTATCATCTCTACGGAATTCAAAGGCTTCAAAGTAGTGGTTTTAAAATGGTATGCTATGAGTTAGTAGCATAAGCCCCTATAGCTCAGTGGTAGAGCGTCAGTCTTGTAAACTGAAGGTCCGTAGTTCGATCCTGCGTGGGGGCAATATTTCTTCCTTTTTTTGAACTTTGAATTGTGTTGCGTTTTTCACTTTTTGTTGTGAGCATGTATCCATCCCATATATTAAATTTTGCTTTTTTGCTTTTCTCGCGTTACCCATATATGCATGCTATCAAATTTAAAGTTAGTTCATACATGCACATGTTGAAATTGATTAGTTCTTTCTTTTATTTCCCCAACTATCATTTCATAGATTAAAAATTAAAACTCATAAAATAAAAGCCTTTTAAGCATCACTTTATGTAAAGCTAAGTTGATTTTCCTGTCATGAAAAGCTTCTTTAGATTAACATGTGATATTTAAAATTGTTATAAAAAATGAGCTCCTAAACCAAGTTGAAATTAAAATATTTGTTTTTTGGAAAAATTCTAAAAAAATACCATTTATACTTCAAAATCTTAAATTAATGATTTGACAAGAACTTACATTATAAATTTCATTACTCTTTATGTCAATCACATTATGTTTCTTACCAACGGGATTTTGAAGTTTAAATGATATTTTTTTGGAATTCTTCCTTTTTTTTTTTTACTTTTGGTTTTTCTTTTAATTTGAACATTATAAAACAGAATAACAAGTTAACAAACCCTATACGCATGACCCACAAAAATAATTAATTTAAGCCATTTTGCATACATAAAACAATAAAAAAAAATGCACTATATTAACATAGAAAAGCCTATCAGACATATAAGAAGTATATTAGAAACTTTGAAAGCAAGGATCCGAAAAATGCCTTGATGTGGCAGGCTTCATGGATTACTCAAAATGGAACAACAGAAGAATTAACAGAGAGATCAAGCAAAACAGGAGGAAGCTGGGATGGTACAGGCAATAACATTCATGCTTCCAGTTTATAAGTCCTGATGGGAACGCTTTCAAGGCACTAACACTCATGCTTTCAACGCTTTCAATAATGAGATCATCACTTTCCCACAAGCCTTAACTTTCATTTTAATTTTTTATGTAATCTGTTGTGCCATGAAACAAACAGAAGGATACAATTTGTTGACAAGTAAATAACATCTGTCATCAAAGTAAAACCTCTCATTAATAAGAAAAAAACTTGGTCCTGTGAACTAACAAAGTAGCAGTGCCAGCGGGAAACTAACAAATCAATGTCAGTGAATATTTACAGCATTTGTACGGACGAGGAAAGAATACTCTTTTCTCGAAAAAAAATAAGGAAGGCATCTCATTCAGACTTTTAAAATATACTGTGGAAAGAACGTTACTCTCAAATAATATGTCAGAAGTTTTATTCAAGATCTTTTTCTGTATGATTCTAAACTGGAGTTTCCTACCATGATACACAAGAATTCAACTAGATGAAGCATGAATCTGAGCATTTGCAACAAGCCTGGATAGTTTGCTCAGGGTCTCACGAGCCGATACAGTATCTGGATGATCTTCACCACATATTGAAGTCCTGATAAAAACAGTCTTCCTGATCAAATCATCACCTATATCAAATTGTGCACCTCTTAGCATTAACTTGGCCCTAGTCTCAAGTACAGTTGCTCTACACAAAGCTAGCTCTTGCCAAAGGCACGGATTCAACTGAGCATTAGTTTGTATGGACCTCCAACACAGTGACTTGTCCAGCCACTTGTCAACTGGGGTCACAAATGCTTGATCTGCAGCTTCCAACAAATCGGTGCACAAGCGAAGAAGCTCAAGAGAAGCGCTGCATCGGGAAAATGTAATGAATGTGTGGATTGCTAGAGGAAGAACCACTTTTTTCACCATATGTAACAGCTCTGATACCTTCAGCCCAACAACCATAGGATCATGACCAAATCCGAATATCAGAAAACATGCTGCCCATAAATGGTCAGGACTTGGACATATTGACCCTTCACTTGTAACAGTTTGAACCATTGCTTGTGCAGCTCCAGTCATTCCTCTCTTCCGGGCATAGACTCTAATGAGCTCATTGAATTGGATCCAACCTTGCTTAGTACTACTTCTCGCGATGTTGATTCTTAACAACAGAGAAGATGCTTCCAATTCAGATTTCTTGGTGTGTGAGGATGTCAATCCACATGTCACGGTGTGAAGAAATTTTCTCCAGAAGCAAGTCCCTTGACACTTTTCTGGCATCTTATGGGCTGCAAGTGCTAATAATGAAACTGGAATAGCACTAGGTGCAAACCATCCACTTGCCAAGACCATTCTAGTTGCTAAGCTTCTTGGTCCATGTGCATGATCAAATATTGAGAAACAAACCTCAAATAGTTGTACAAGGAAAGTGTTGTTCCTCAATGAGCTCGCTTCTTTACCACTCCATGATATCTCCTTCAATGGCATTCTGTTTATAGTTTCTAATAGCCTACTCGGGGTTATCGGTAATTCAGACAGAATTGCACTGACAATGGCAAGGGCCAAAGGCAACCTTCCAACTTTCTCCTCCATAGTTCTCAGAGCATCCATCTCAGCAACCAGGTAGTCTTTACCACTCCCTAGCATCAAAGACATTGCTTCAACCCCAGATAAGTAAGAGAGTTTAAGAGGTTCCAAGTTCATGATGTGATGAAGGCGAGTTGTTATAATTACATGGGTTTCTCCGCCAAAACGAGGAAGAAGATCCATTACAAGTCTATGATCCCACCAATCCTTCTCACTTTCCAAGTTATCAATGACCACCAAATATGGAATGTTCCTCATAAGCTGTTTTCGGACTTTGGAAATAGCAGCCTCTTCATGCTCTTCAAAGCTTTTTATCCTGCTTTTCTCTAAGCTATTCTCAACTCCTACATCAACTTCTAAAATAGACCTTAGGTTGAGATAGTTCTGCCTTATGTATCTGCTTTCCCCTCCTATCCACAAGATCATCTTGTATCTTTGGAGATATCTATAAGCAAACTCAAGAACAAGTTCGGTTTTACCAATTCCCGAATCCCCGGATACACAAGCAATCCCTTTCCCATACAAAATCTTCCCTCCTCTTTTCCTCCTACCACGCTTCAATCTTGAACTGTAGTGCTTCATGGAAAACTCAGTACTTTGCATTTCAATATCTCTTTCTGATTCTTTCCAAACAACTGGTTCTTTTGCCTTCCTGCTGATGTTTTTCATATGCCTTTCTCTGTATCTTTCATCTAAAGCATTACTCTTCCCCCATCCAAATGTGAACTTCTTCCTCTTGGGTCTAGCTTTAAGTTCAATATAGTCTCTCTCTGAATCTCCAGTGACATCACCAAAAAGTATGAACTCCAACTGAGAAATTTCTTTCCTTCTTCCAATGAAATTCTCATTCCTTGTAAAAGGAAACTCCTCTTTTTCCACCTTCTCTCTCCATTTTGTCAGGTGTTCCGCAACACTTCTCCTACCTAACCTCATTGCTAATGACATCACAGCACTCAATATGCAATCTCTCCAGTTTCCTTCATGTGCTTCCAATTTCCATTCATCGACACGAGAGAGGCCATGAACAGCATCTTTCCACTCCTGTTCCAATCCTCCATATGAAATCCAGAGCTCTCCTCCATGTTTTTCCCACGGCTCGCCTCTCTTCTCAATTATATCCCTCACAAGACAATCTGCTGGACTCAAATCAAAGTATATTGGGACTAAGTTCTTCTTACCAGAAAAAAATTGCAGCTCTTCAACGGTGTAAGGATTCTTGAAACACTTCCTCGTTATGATAACTATACCAAAGGAAGCAGCATCCATGGCCCTCTCAACAATGCTAAGCTTGCGAGAGTTTCTGCATCGTGCCCTGTCACTTACAAAGCAACTGATGCCTTGAACTTCTAACTCAGCACGTAGCCAATTGACAAATCGTAATAATGGTGGCTTTCTGCCTTGTAATCCAACAAAAACATCACAATTACGAAGTCTGTAAGAAGAATGAGAGATAGAACAACCCAGAGTTGAAGATGTTTTATGGTTTCTTCCTTCCTTGATTCGCTTCACTTTCTGTGCAAAATGGCCATCTTCTTCGTAGGCATAGTTGTGACCAGATACTGTGCCGCTAGAGATGCCAATTGAAGAAGATGCACGATCATGTTCCTGCAAATCACTAGAGTTGTTACAGCCAGCCGTAGATGTAGAAGCATCTGAGAAGGCAGGTCTGACATTTCCTACAGATTTTGGTTCTGGAACACTATTGGTTACGTGGGGTCCAGTAGATTTTGGTGGTGGAAGTGATGGTGATTTTGGAGAGAAGAAAGGTGACTGGTTCGCTGAAAAGAATGTAGACGATGATGATGACATATTCCTCAAAGTCATGGCTCTCAGGGTCCCAAAGCCGCCGCTTTCTTCTTGAATATCCATACTTGTATGTTTCTCAATTACAGAAGATTCTGAAGTCCATGCCTTCACAATTCATGTGAATCAGGTTCCTGAAGTAGGGATAGAGTCTTTATCAATCACCAGATTCACTGAAAGAAAGAGGCATATGATTTTGAGTTTTGAAGTAAAATATCAAGTGGTATCATCATCCAAGATATTCCACAATAACATATATAGATCTCAGCCAAACCAAAAACAGACAGGTAAAAGTACAAAAACTGAAATTTGGCGAGTCGCTTGCTGTTAAATATTTGCTTTGCAAAAAGCTTTTCGCACTAAAAACAGAAAAGTAGTCAGGGATATATAGTGTCCAGAGATCTGTTTGTGTTTGGGGCATTTACGTTTTTCTGGGAAAACACAGTAGATTCGAAAAATAACAGAAGCTTGACTTCAACTCACTAATATCCATTAAATTTAAGTAATCTATCGACCAATTATTCAGAAACACTTTTCGTTGAATACGGAAGTGGCATGATAGATCACTGGCGTTTCCAGAGGAAGAAAATAGATAAATTTTCAGATTTAATCAAATATTGAATATTGATAAAACTACATTATCGATGAGATCTGAGTACTTACTGGGCTACAAAACTAAGAACTCTGTTTCATGTATTCATTCAGCTGCCTCAAAACCAGTCAACCCCATTTCGCTGAACGAATGATGGAATGTTAGAAAAGTTCAAGAACTGAACGACTGAGACTTATAAATTCTCATTACTTTTTTCAGGGAGAAGAAAGAACACAAGCAACCTGCGAGAATTAGTAATGGTTAAGGAAATGTTTCATTTGTAGGAATAACATAAATACATTCATCGTTCGTTCAGGCATCTATCCAATTGATTATATTGAAATGCCAAAATGGAAGTATCATCATCATCAACATAAATTATGGTTCGGCCCACTGGGGGAGATACCCATTTCAGTAAAACAAATTAAATTGATCGAGAATGAATTTGTTTTTCCAAAAAAAAATCAACTACTTTTCCAACACAGTGAAGAAACTCTAGCTGTTTTCTGATATAAGCACGCTTCTTTCTGAAGTATACGTTAAAAAAAAAAAAAAAAACCTGCACTGACTCTAACTTTCTCAATGAATCTCAACCCTTTTACTCACTCTATGTACAGCAACATTTTTTGTAACTAATGATATGAATAATGTGTCTGCAGGACTGAGAGAATGGTCTGAAGAGGAAGGAACACCGTTGGAAGGTGTAAATGGCCAAATGGGGCCAGAGAAAGGATCTGAGTAGGGTATGGAGGGAGAGAGAGAGAGAGAGAGGGCTCCACAATGATTTATAACACTGTTAAAACTTGCAGGAGGAGGGAATCAATCCAGTATGATTTGGGCATCTGAATTCACACTGTTGCATATTTTGTTGAAAAAGCTGTTGCCTTTTGGCCTTTTGGGGGTCTTTTTAGGTGTTTGATAAAAAATACTTCTCCATCTACCAAAACACTTGGTTCAAATGTTAAGGGTTATAACTTATAACAACTTCACCAAAAGTTTCGAGTTTAAACTCTGAAATATAATAAAACTTTGTCCATTTTATATGATCAGGATTAAGTGAGTGTTTAGATTAATTTTTAGAGAATAATTTTTATAATTTATGAAATAAGTATGTAAGAAAAGTTTTATCTTGATTTACAAAAAAGATGTTTCTGAAACCATGATTTTAAAACTTGCCCAATACACAATAATTTGGATCTTTAATAAATTTTCCGAATTAAAAAGGAATTAAGTCCTAGATACCTAATGCTCCGTCAAGAAAAGACACTGGCATACACACCCACCAAGCTGAGCTTTGATTTAAAGATCCAGAGAACTGAGAGAAGAGACACTCCATTGCAAAACGTGGTATTTTGTACTTTTCCACAATCATGCGTCCCTCATCATCTCATCAGTCCCTGACGTCCCCATGTTCTATTCCATCGAATTACTTAAATCTCTCTGCCCCTCGCCGCTCCTCTCTCTCATCCTTTTCCTTTTCTCTTTTTCTTTCTCCCTTAATTAATGCAAATACTAGCTGTCCAAACGCATTCATCAAATCTAAGATATATGAATATATATATATATAATACTGTTACATTGTTTCCTAAGTTAACTCTGTTTTTTTGTTCCCTCTGAATCCGGATCCGGCTACTCTTATTTTCCTTCCATCTGTTTACAGTCTTTTCTCAATCTAAGTCGTTGGATGAAGATATAATAATAATATTTTTATAATAAAGAAAAAATGTGGATTGTTGAGATCTTTATCTAATGGTCTAGATTGAGAAAATGATCGTAAACGAATGGGAAGGAAAAGGATGATAGATGGATCCAATAAATCCATAATTTCCTATTTTTGTGAACTTGTGATGGTGGCGGAAATCAGGATTGAGGAGTTGAAAATCGCAAGGGAGGTAATTTTGGGGTATATTTATTAATTATTGTCGGTGTAAATTGTTTTTTGTAAAAAAAGGAGGGGAGTACGGATGGGAGAAAGAGACCGTTAGGTTGACTTTTAAAAGAGGGTTGTGACTGCGATCAACAAGAGTCCAAAGAAGCTCATTGTAAACGAAGAGAATCACATGCCCCCATGTGACTCTCTTTACCACACCCCATGCTTCCCCCCCTACTCCCTCTCTATCCTATTTATTCCATCCTAACCCCTCCACAATATTTAGTTATTTACATGTTTTTCCAATTTAAGAAATATCAAAAGAAGAAGACGAAACCAGATGAATCCAACGGATAGAGAGGAAAAATTCAAAATTCAAAAATCTAATATTAAATATTTCTTTTCAATTTTCGCTTAACAAGCATTAAAAATCCTAACTCTATTTGTAGAGCTTCTACTCCTCTTCTTTTTTTTTTTTTTTGGTGCCATTATCTAAGTAAATCTCTGTATTTAAATAAAATTTGACCCAAAAGACTGCATTTATTAAAATAAAATCATAATTCAAGTAAAATATAAAGGATGGTTAAAACAAAAATCCTAAATCTTTGAGTGAAAATAAGATAAATTCAACTAATGTTTCTCATAATATGGGAAAGTCCCTATTAAGTCTTAATATAGACAATGTGCAGTGAAGATTTCTTGTGCCTTAACTTAACATTGCATTGTACCCATTTGTCGTACAAATTTTTATTAATCACATTCTTTCTTTAGAACCTTATAATGGCTGTCTCTTATTTTCACTCGACTGTCGTACAAATCATGGGCTAATAAAGGTATAAAAACCAGTTGTTCAACTTAGACTAAATTCTTATGAAGTTATAAAGATTAAAGCTAAAATTCAACCATATGCTATATAAGGATTGGTAATGACATTAACGTTGTGAAGTATTCTTAATAATTTTAAAACAAGCTGCATTATTTAGTACTTCCTCCGGTCCTAATTATAGGACAATATTTAAGAATTGATCTTGGTCCTAATTATAGGACAAAGTTTTAATTTTTGTCAATTTCTTCCCAAATACCCCTCATTAATACTTTCTCAATAATAATGAAACACAATAACAATTTTATAATACACCTATGTATTCTATAAAGTGAGTAATACTTACAACTCATTAATGTCACATACACCTCAATTCTACTGTTTCCTTTATTTTTTTTAATAAAATAATTTTGAAACCCTGAGAAATTTTAAGTTAACGCCTTTTGATAGTCTTTTAAAATAGAGAGTAATACACGTTGTTTGTAGTTTTTTCTTGGCTCTCAGGCGCACTAGCTAAAGAAATTAATTCTCAATCTTTGTAATAAATGGATCAAATCTGACTTTGTTAATCAAACAATGAGTTTTGAGGTCCTTAACTACAATTTCCTCATATACAAAAAGTGCTCCAATTAATACTCCAAAGTTAGGGCATTTTTGAAAAATAAATAAGATTAACTAATTTAACTACTATTCTTAATTTTTCTAAAATTAGATAAATATGTCCTATAATTAAAACCAGAGGAAGTATTTTTTAGTTTTAACACGAACATGTGCAGTTATTTGGTGTGAGAAGTAGATATATGGAATTGGTACAGCTAATGTGAAAAGGAAAAGAGTGGAGATGGGGCTTGTGAGTATGGAGTTTGGTGGGTATTTTTGTGAAATGGACAAAGATAGGGGGCCAGGTTGATTTAAGAGAGCAAGTAAGTAAGTGGGTCCTCCTTGAAGGAGATGGTCACCATCCTATGTTATGTCCAATCACACACACAATCATCCTCCAAACACAAACTCAGTTGCTCGTGTTTTAAATGTCTCTTTCCTTTCTTCTTTGTTTGGTTTACTTGGGGCTTCAGGTCAATTTATTGGTCCCACCATTCTTTCTACTTCCTGGTCAGAATATATACTGCTAACGATTTTGTGACCCTCTACCATTCTGATCGCTTTAATTAGGGGTAGACTGTGAATTTGATCCTACTTCTTTAGTATTTATTATAAATATCAATAAAAATATTTAAAAGTATTGAATTTATCTTAAAATTTAAATAATATCTAATATTATTCTTCCTAATTATACTAATAGCTTGTTTGCCAAAGCGCCTAGCAGCCCCAACACGCGGTTATATCCAAGAAAAGTATTTTAACCCTCAAGGTGGTGTTTGGGCGAGCGTTTTACTCCACTGTGCTTCTGAAAATAAAACCACGTCCAGTAGAAGCTAATTGAAGTATCTTTTTTTTTTCATTCCCCTGTGCGGTGAGGTTGTGCCGAAGAGAGAGAAAGGCTGGAAATACAATATATTACTCTCTTCAGTCTTAATTATAAGATAAAGTTGACCTTTTTTTAGAGAAATTAAGGAAGCTAATTAAATTACTATAGATTATTTATATTTTAATTTTTTATCCAAACTAATTAGTTTGACTAATAAACTAATATATAATCTGAGGATACATAATATATGATATGATTAAGTAGCTTATTATCAAATTTTATTTATATTTTTTCATTTCAATTATCACAATATATACAAATAATATATATATATGTAGTATTACATAAGATTCATGACATTTTCAGTCATTTTACATCTAAATGGGCTTTTCAAACTCTAATTCAAACAGGTTTAAGGTTAGAAAAAAAAGTCACTTCTGACACCGCTAATCCAAACACAAATCACATTTACATTTTCACTTTTAATCCTATCTTTTTTCAAAAGTCAGATGAAAAAAAAAAGTCACTTCTCCACCGCTAATCCAAACGAGCTCTAAACTCTAATATCCATATATGAAAAAAATATTTAATACTCTTTATAAACAAGCAAGTGCTTTATTAAAAAGACCAATAACATTTTTTAGTCAGTGCCTTATAATAAATACCAAACAGAGTATGTGCTAACCTTTATAACAACAACAATAATAAAATGGTTGAACAATATCCCATGAAAAAAATCTTCAAGAAGCACAGTTCTTTCTCATTTATGTACGACATATTTTCAGCTGTATTTAAATGTCTTATATTTTGTACATAACTGAAAATAAATTGCTTATTACTAAATAAGAATTATATCCGCCAAAAATATGTCTCGCAGGGGTCCTTAAGCAAAATTCATGCACCATTGGGCAATAAATTTTCAAATGAGAGATTTTTTTAAATTTTTTTAATAAAAATACAGAGTGCATGCTCTCTCGATTTTCAATATAAATAATTTTTTTCTCAATTTAACTTGATCCAAAATATAAGTTGAATATTATAGTATCTTTTTGTATACCTGACGAGCGTGCGTTTAGTATTTATTTTCCTATTTTCCCATTGCGTATAATTAAACTTTATGAGCAGCCTAATTCATTATAACGAATGTAATAAGCATGTTTGTTTGGGCTTAAATTTGTTTATAAGTTGCTTTTTACGTAAATCGAGACACAACTCCTCTGTGATGATCACAAACCCAAAGGGAGAGCCCATCCCAAAAGACTAGCCTATTGGGAGGGAGAGCCCCTTGAACTTATAAACCACACTACACTTGTGAGGCTTCCCGATGTGGGACTCATAACATAGTCACCCCCTTAAGAGCCGACGTCCCCGGCGGCTCCACACCACGGCACTTCACTCGGCCTCTCGCCGGTCAGAACCCTCCGTGGGTAGCCCTTTCCGTGAACATCGGGCTCTCAATGAAAGCACCAATGTGATGATCACAAACCCAAAGGGAGAGCCCATCCCAAAAGACTAGCCTATTGGGAGGGAGAGCCCCTTGAACTTATAAACCACACTACACTTGTGAGGCTTCCCGATGTGGGACTCATAACATAGTCACCCCCTTAAGAGCCGACGTCCCCGGCGGCTCCACACCACGGCACTTCACTCGGCCTCTCGCCGGTCAGAACCCTCCGTGGGTAGCCCTTTCCGTGAACATCGGGCTCTCAATGAAAGCACCAATGTGATGATCACAAACCCAAAGGGAGAGCCCATCCCAAAAGACTAGCCTATTGGGAGGGAGAGCCCCTTGAACTTATAAACCACACTACACTTGTGAGGCTTCCCGATGTGGGACTCATAACATCCTCTCACATACTTACTTCGTATACCGTAAATCACTATTAAAAAGCAACTTATAAGCAATCGAATCGCTAAAACAAACATACCCAATATCTCTATTTCTATCAATTGCGTATTTAGAAAGTTTGACAATTTTTTTCTGCACATTTTGACACTACTATTATCCCTTAATTAATATTTTTTGTCCACTTAAAATGATTAAACCACACTTAAATTACTAATATTGTGGATACAATAATATTACGTGGTCGTTTGGAATAGCTTATTTTTTAGCAATAAGTGCTTATAAATCGTGATTCACGGTATACGAGGTAAGTATGTGAAAAGAGTTTTATCTCAACTTACGTAATAAGAACTTATTATTTAAAATTAAGTGATACCAAACACATGTATTAATAGTGTTATTATTTTGAATAGAGATTTTGAATACCTAGAGCCACCCTACGCCATGCGCAAAATGTGGTGTCTTGGGACTTTCAACTATACTTTTTGTTATACAACTCAAAAGCTATGATCTGCATCTGCAATACCTTGAAAAGGAACACCCTACTTAGCTCCATGTTTCTTATTCTTAGATGCCTCTCCATGCGAAAATGAAAAATATTATCAGCTTTAAACCAAAAATATTTTTCATATGCTGTATATGGAATTTGAAACAAATGTTAAGAAACAAATTTACCAACGAAGTTTTAAGAAACGATAAGAGTGGATACTCACAGAAAAATATTTGTTTTAAACCAAAAATACTTATATTTGTTTTCCTAGAATGCCCTTGTCACTTTGGACGGATACTCATAGGAAAATATTTGTTTTATTATTTAGTGTTAAGGAATAAATTTACCAATGAAGTTTTAAGAAATGAGCGTCTGACATAATTATGTTTTAAAGGGGGAAAATACACGTAAAGTTTTAAAAGTGGAGTATCCAGCATAAAATTGTTAAATTTGACCTAACGACGTTAAATTATAAAAGAAGAAAATCACTAACGGTGTTAGGTCAAATTTATCGGTTTTGTACTGAATACTCTACTTTTAAAACCTTAAGTGTATTTTTGCCCCATTTAAAATATAATTGGGCTAAGCGCTCATTCCTTAAAACTTCATTGGTAAATTTACTCCTTAACTTAACCGTATTATTTATGATGCTTGCATTGGATGGAATATTTTGTTCTAGACTTAATATTTCATAATAATGATTTTGATAGGTTAGTTATAAACTATAGGCTATTCAATATTCATGAGGGGTCACACTAAATGTTTTATAATGACATATTACTCATTGAAATCAAATGCTTATTGAATACGTGATGAAATCATACATATGAATATGGGTAAAAAGAAATATTGATATGCCCTTGAAGTTGGCTACACTTGGAGCTGTTTCAGGTTTGCTGTCCCACTTAATCCATGTGGCTTTGCTTTATTTTACGTGGGAAAATTATTTATGGTGCGTCCTTTTTTTAAGGTGGTCGGGTCGGTGTAAAGTGTGTGTTAACTTGTATTTTTTGTCTGTTATTGCAATTTTAAAAAAGGCCAAATCCCCAAAAAAAAATGTCTAAAATTTCAAAATCCCTAATTAGATTTGTTTACTACCATTGATGAGAAATTCATAACTCAATTTAGTGGGAAATTACTGATCTGATATTTTAAAAATTTTGAAAGTCTTTTTCTAAGATATTTCTTTAAAAAATGAAATAGCAGGTTTAAAGTTGACCAAATTTAAAAGGTCATTTACACAAAACAGTAATGCTTTTTTTTTTTTTTTGAAGGTGTTTCATGCGGAACCAAAACTGTGGGCCGAAGGGAAGCTAAAGCTGGACGGATCAATCTAAAACCAGAGTGGGCGGCCCAATATTTTTTAAATTTTACTATTTTCCATTTTTATTCCTATAACGATGAGTTGATAACAGGGCAGAGAAATACGAGCACAGAACAGAATCTGAACATTGTGAGATTTACCATATCTTTGAATTTTACCCCTTTTATTCTTAAATCGAATGGGATAATTAGTGAGCGTCCAAATTCAAATAATCGTTTGAACCGAGTATTCTTTAAAAACAATAATAGGAAGAGATAATCTCCCTCCAAGCCAAAATAGTGTGTGTTTGGAAGAGCTTATTTTTGGGTAATAAGTGCTTATAATTCGTAATTCACGGTATACGAGGTAAGTATGTGAGAGGAATTTTTTCTCGGCTTGCGTAATAAGGGCTTATTTCTCAAATAAGCCCTTATTTAAGCTCTCCCAAACACCCACATATTGAGGCAAGAGGGTTCAAAATTCAAATAATCTTTTCGTACGCTGGAATTGATAAAGATAAAAATAAAAATAAATATAAAAATAGATATAGATATGAAAATAAAGTTTAAAAGTATATTTGGTATATCATGAAAATGAGAGTTAATTTTTAAATGAAAAGATTAAAATGTCATTCTTAATTTTTTTTTTAATAAAAATCCCAAACCAACTCCATCTCCTTGGAAATGCAACCAATCAAGTTGCACTATTCAAAATTTTTAGGCACATTTCAAATCTATGAAAGTCATGTACAAACCATTGTTGGAGATTCAAACCTTCATCACCTAAAAACTCAACATCCATGGCAGATCTCAAGGTGGTGGGCCATTACCGGTGTCATCTTCTCAACGGTCTCGTCAGATCCATCATCAGCTGTTAAGTCATGGGTTCGTCTTCTTCTCCACCGTCTCATCATTGCTTCTTCCTCATCCTCACCATTAGAGATGTGGAATGGTGGGAGATGGATGAATGTGGGTCAGTTAATGATGGAGGTGGGAAGGCAAAACGATGAAAGGCTCACCAACAATGGGTGAGAAACTCACACGGTGGTGGGGTTGAGGTGCTTGCCGACGGTGGGATGAGGAGCTCGTCAACGGTTGGGGTGGGGAACTCGCCAACGGTATGGGTTGAGTTGTACGACAAAACTTAAATTAAATGAGTGTGTTTGGATTAGCTTTTGAAATATAGCTTATAAAGAAAAAGTGATAAAAATGATTTTAGAGAATAGCTTATGAACAGAATAGATTCTGGGCAAAAAAAGTGATTTTAATAAATTGAGAGTGTTTGGGTATTGTGATTAGAATCACTTTTTTTATTGTTAGATTATTAAAATAGACATTAGTTTTTGTAATAATTACATATAAAGGATAATATTATATTTTATATATTATTTAACATTAAATTTCATAATAAACACAAAAAAATAAAATAAATTTTTCTACAAAATTAAAATTATAACATGAGTTAATCATGTAACATAAATAAATAGATAAAACATAATTAATATATATATATATATATTTATATTAATATTAATAAATTGTATAATACAAATTCATTTATAAAAAGTATGTGTTTGGAATATAGCACTTAAAAAAGCACTTTTAGGATGAAAATCATGGTTTGAGAAAATATTATCCAGACACTTTAAAAAAATACAAAAAACCCTTTTTTTCTCTGAAACGATGGTTTTAGGCTCTAATTATAAGTTCTCTTCTTTTTTTTTTTCACTTTTTTGAATCAAAAGTCTTCCTCCTCATGTCTTGGGAAAGGAGAAAAAGGTTGGTCAAACATATGCTGAAGAAAGAAAACTGGAGAGAGAGAGAGAAAGGGAAAGTGCGAAAAGAAAAAAAATTTAAAAACAGAGGAGGAGCAACTAACCCGAAATGGCAAAGGAAAAAGAAGATAGATGGAGAGAAAAGATATAATATTTTTTATATATTTTTTATTTTTAATTAATCTTAATTATCAATTTATTTTACATAATTAAAAAAAATTTACTTATAAAAAAACAGGAAGGATTAGTTTTTAAAAATATTATTATTTAATAAAATTACTTTAAAGTATATATATTTATCATTATTTTTTCAAACTAATTTATCTGACTTATAAAATTATATATAATTTAATCATATATAATGTATGATATAATTAAATAACTTATTTATTTTCCTTAGTCTTTCTAAAAAAAATAAAATAGATCTTATATTCAAGACTCGGGGTAGTATGTTTGTTAACCATCCCTACACCCAACTAATAATTTCATGGACACCAAAAATCTTGTCAAAAAAATAAAACACCAAAAAAGAAAAAACCAAACTTGCCTGAAATACCTCGTGCTTAATTAGATTTGTGAGGAAGACATAAGCATACTATATGAAATTTTAAGAATGATCAGCCTCTTCAATTATCACTTATGAATAATAAACTCTTGTAATCTTACTTATCACAAAACTACATATTAGTAAATAAAGTACCATCTGAAATTTCATACGTTAGTAATGTGAGGGGTTTTAAATTTCATTTTTAGTATTTATTATGAAATTTAATATTAAATAATACATAAAATATAATCTTATCATTCTATATGTAATTATCATAGAAGCTAATGTTCTTTTTAGTAATTTGATCATGAAAAAAATGATTCTGATTATAATACTCAAACACTATCATTTTATCAAAATCATTTTTTTTTTTCAGAATCTATTCTGCTTAGAATCTATCCTCTAAAATCACTTTTATCAACTTTTCTCTAAAAACTATTCTCCAAAAATTAATCCAAGACAACAGCTAATGAAGACAAGAGACACAAAAAATGACAGGGGACAAAGAGAAAAAAGGACAGCAAAATAATTCACCCCAGCAGGCCAGCACCTTCAAAACGGTCAAAACAATAGATTGTCTAGAACCATGGTTTTGGTCAGAAACGGCCTTCTGATTTTTTAATGAGTGTTTGGGTTTTATTTTCCAAAATCATGGTTTTCTTCAAAAAGCATTTTTTCCCATCCAAACATAACACTAAAGGGGCAAGATTGAATTTTAGGAGATGAAAGCCATTTCCACCTATTTTGGTAGATATGGAAAGAAAGCCAATTCCATCATACCAAATAAACCATCTCATAAAAATCAATTCCATTTATATACCCCTAATTCCGTCATACTAGATACGGCATTATACTTCTCATCTCAATTGTATCATAAAAAAAGAAATACAAGCACCTGAATCCCAATGTTATGAGATTTACTCAAGGTTCACGAACTTGGATTGGACTGGCCGGTCTGGCCCAGAATTAGTGAATCGGCCTGTAGACCGGTTCGGTCCGGGTTCCTATTTAATTATTTTTTTAAATTTTCTTTATAATTTCATATTAGTAAACCTAAAATCTTCAATTTCTCACCGATTTTGCCCCAATCTAACCCACTTACTCTTAACCTAATACCCCGACCGATTCAATACCCGATTTGGGTTCATGAACCTTGGTTACCATGTCTTTGAATTTCATCCCTTTTTAATTTTTAAATCGAATGGGATAAAGGTTCAAATCATGTTTGAATAGTGTTTTTAAAAAGGAAGTAAAAGGGGGGGGGGATTATCCTTTGGGTGACATTTTTTTAGACGAAATTCTTAGTCTATTATAAGAGGTATCTGGGAGATCATTAATAAAATGTTTTTCGAATATTTCTCCTATTATAATTTATTAAAATAAAATTTGAAGTATAAGCAAAGTTAGAAAAATATTTTATTTGTAGATCGAGGTAATGAGTTAACGACATCTCTTTATAATTATAAGGAGGTAGTTAAAGATAATTTACAGCACTTTAGTTATTATTGTATTTGTATTGTCCCGCGTAAGTTGAGATAAAACTCCTCTCGTATACTTACTTCATAAATTATAAATCATGTTGGAAAATAACTTTTATCGTTAATCCAAACATACACTTAAATTACATTTTAATAATGATGGCTTCATTAAATTCTACTCCATTTTAAACCCTCAAACACATTCCTAAGCAATCTATGTGCTTTCTCTGACTTTCTAAATATATGCTATCTAAACATAACCAAAATGAAAAGGAGTTTGAAACTTTGGCTTGTTTGGTATGACGGGAGGGAAAGTGAATAAATGAATTTTTTTTTTTAGTTTGATTTAAAAAAATAAAAAATGTGGGGTTTAAAGTTTTTAATTAATTTTTTTTACTCTTTTATCTTACATATTCTTTTTATTAAAATTTTGTAACCCTATTTCTCTAATTTTCTTAAATCCAACTTATAAAAATTTGCCCTCTTTTCCAATTCCCCCTACCAAACATACCTTAAGTAAGATCGAAGTTGATGATTCAAATTTAAACAGGTGTAAAAGTAAATTATATCGGAAGAGTTATCCCTTATCTAGTTTGGAACGAGCTCCTTTGCTCATCCAAAGGATGAGGAGGGAGAGAGCTCCTTTCATCTAGATCGTCCAAATGGGAAAAATAAATTATATTGGAAGAGTTATTCTTTACCTAGTCTGGAATGAGCTCCCCTGCTCATCCAAAGGATGAGCAGGCTCATTTGGATCGTCCAGATTTATTTTTTTAGGGTTAATGGGCAAAATCACCATTAAACTTTTTTTCAAAAGTGCATCTATCACCATAAACTTTTTTTGGGTGCAAAAGTAACTTTGAACTTTTAAAAATGGTGAAAAAATAACTACGAATTTTTAAAAAATGGGCAAAAGTGACACTGCCATTAATGTCCGTTTATTCAAAAGTTTTTAAGAGGCAAAAATACCCACAAACTTTTCTCAAGAATGTACTTACCACCATAAACTTTTTTTTTGGTGCAAAAATAGCCATAAACTTTCAAAAATGGGGCAAAATTAACGGTTATCTTACTGGGTTCAAATGTAATCTTTTAATTGTTTTAAGTCCAGAAAAAAAACACATCGACTTGTCCACCATGATTTTTCCAAGCCAAACATTGAAAAACCCATCTTCAATGAAGATGACATCGCTATCCTGTTCTCACCGACGTACAGTAAATGGAATTGTTGAGATCTTTCCTCATCAATAATTTTGACAACTACGTTTACGACATCATTGATATCAAAAATTCCATTTACGACATGTCGGTGAGAGCAGGATGACAACATTATCTTCATTGAAGATCAGTTTTTCAATTTTTGGTTTAGAAAAATCATGGTGGATAAGTCGAGGTGCTGTTTTCTTGGACTTAGAATAATCAAAAGATGACATTTAAACACAGTAAAAGAACCGTCACTTTTGCCCTATTTTTTAAATTTTATGGTTATTTTTGCACAAAAAATTTTTTTATGGTGGTGAGTGCACTTTTGAGAAAAGTTTATGGATATTTTTACCCCTTAAAAACTTTTGAGTAAACGGCCGTTAATGGTAGTATC
Source organism: Inga oerstediana (assembly GCA_963210345.1). Lineage (NCBI taxonomy): Eukaryota > Viridiplantae > Streptophyta > Magnoliopsida > Fabales > Fabaceae > Inga > Inga oerstediana. Next base: position 56,607,169 of record OY723409.1, read on the forward strand.
ACTTTTGCCCCTTTTTTGAAAGTTTATGATTACTTTTGCACCAAAAAAAAGTTTATGGTGGTGGGTGAACCCCTTAACTTTTTTTTAAAAAATTATTTTAATATGTACAAAATTTAAAATAAAAATAATATTTTAACTAATCTCTTTTTAAAAAATAATTTTTTCATTTAAAAATAAATAATTTTAAAAAATCAAATTTGAACCACCCAAATTCAAATAGAAAAAGCTTTCCCGACTGACAGAGAAACTGGATCCTACCTAGTCATGAAAATCAAATAAATAAAATCCCAGCAATCCTGTCGTTTGACAGATTTGATATTCCTGAAGTATAGATATATCCGGAAGCAGGTTCGGGTTAATTCAGGTAAATAAAATAAAATACGTAGTAACCCAAAAAAAAATCCCAGCTTGACAATTGACATATACTGACTGTTTTTTTTTTTTTTTTTGGCCAAAGACATATACTGACGGTTAAATTCGCTGATTTTGTGGTTGGCAACCAAAAAAAGGGGAAAAAAAATAGAATTATCTGATTTTATGTTGTTATCCTCGCTCCTCAGAGCCAAAAAGACACTAATGTTTATAAATTTTTAGTTATAAATAGAAGATATTCTAACCTTAATTATAGGATAAAATTGATTTTTTTAAAAAATTAAAAAAATTAATTAAATTTTTAATTATAAATAAAAGATATCATATTGCGTTTGCCTCATCTCTACGCTGATGAATAAAAATATCTTCCGGCCCTGCGGTGATCTTTATTCCTTCATCTCTCGATCGTTTCTGTGTGTTTTCTGCATTTGATCCTGAGGTAGGTAAAGCTCAAACACCGCTTGTTCCAAAACGTTTGGGTAGCATTCCCTTTCTATATCACATCACGTTAATTCAAATCTCCATTTTTTTAACTTGTAAATTTTTGTGTCCATATTTCGAATTATCCGTAATTCCACCTATCACCTCCCGCTATCTTCTATAAGAGTGAGAACTGGGTGTTTTTGGCTCCTCTGCTTTCCTTGATGTCGCTGATCTTCAGTTGAGAAGTTCTATTTTTTTTTGAAATATACTGTTCGTTCTCCGTCGAAAATCGTTACACCTGTCTGGGGCTGGGATTTATACTTCAATGGCGCGGATGGTTCTGCCATCGAAGACTCTTGCTTTTTCGAGGAAGAGTTTACTGGGCTTGATCTCCACTGCTCCTGTGATTACTCATATCTATGTTCTTTTTTCGTGTTTTTGCGACGTTGCGTGGAAACCTTCTCTACACAAGTTCACATATAATCTCTGTTACTGTCATAAATCTTCTGGGATGGTCATTCGTGTAGTAGTAATTGAATATTTGCCAGAAGTAACGCGTATGTCTGTCTCTAATCGGCGTTTGCATTCTCCCAATTTTTTGGTTGAGATATTGAGCATTCAACCTATGTTTCCATTCTGATCTGCTTGGAATGGTTCTCAGCTTCCCGTAGTTACTGGTTCAGTTGTTTTAAAGCTAGGCGATCGTTTGTATTTTCATCCATCTTTATGAGTTTTCTAGTTAATCCACTACCTTCCCTGAATTCTAATTATATTTTTTCTTTATTTTTATATACGAAAATTTTAATCTAAAAGGAAAGATTGAATGTCAATGCTCCTGTTTCTTTCCCTATATCATATTCAATATTATGATAGCCTGTGTTTTTGCAGCTTCAGGTAACTAGCCGTCTTAACTATTTCGAGAATACAGCTACGAATAGCATCGTATTGAGGCGTTTCCTTGCTTCACAGGTTAGAAATTTGCCCCCTAGTTTTTATGCTGTCATATATATATATATATATATATATCTCGTTATTAGAAACTCTCCGATATTATAAAATCATCTGGCATTTGAAGTCCCCCTTACTTGTATTGTAGGCCATTTCTCGACAGAGGTGTTGCCCATTTCACCCTTCGTTTTCTTCAGTAAGTTGATAAATTTCTGTATTTAAACTTTGTTTTTCCGGATTGTTTGCTCACATTTAAAAATATTCTACTTCCCCATCTGTCTTTCTACAGATTCAGAATCAAATTATATGGCCATGTGTGACCTGTCTGTCTAGTGCATATCATTTTGGAAGCTCTCGTATCCATATGAAATATGTGGAGTTTCATTTTTTGTTTATTCAATCATAGACATTCTTTTATCTTGTTTTAGAGAGCTAAGCAAGTGAACCGGAGGCTAGCTTGTTCAGTTGCCACAGAGGACTTGCCAAAGCAAGTTGAAGAACCTAATATGGAGACACCAAGAGAAATATTCTTGAAGGATTATAAGATGCCTGATCACTACTTTGACACAGTGAGTCAGGAGTTATCTAGTTATATTACATTTGAGGTGTTGCAATTTTTAAACGTTCTAACTTTCGTTGTGTCCATGTGTGTGCGTGGAATCAACATAGGTGGATCTGAGATTTTCCTTGGGTGAGGAGAGCACAATAGTCAGCTCAAAAATTACTGTCTTTCCTCGCATTGAAGGTAAGAGCATGGTGGTTCTTGATCATGTTTAGCAGAAGCATATGCATTGTGATTAAATATTAACTAAGTAATTTAGGAGCACTTATTTGCAATAATTCCTTTTATGTTTTCAATTGACCTGTTTTATGGAACAGGTTCTTCTCGCCCACTTGTTTTGGATGGACAGGACTTAAAATTGATTTCAATTCAGCTGAATGGCAAAGCACTGAAGGTATATAAACAATTCTTGCCTCTTCTCATGGTTATGAAGATCTTCTGAACGTAATGTTGATGTAACTGCTTTGCCTCTGGCCAATGTCTTAGGCAAGGAATTTCAATATGCATCATGGCATTCTTATGTGATATGTTTTCGACATGATATCTGTACATCTTATTTATAACTTTAGGTGGTCTTTGCTTTGGAGAACACTTGTGTCATGTGGGTGGCAAATTTGCACTAATGGGGGTTGTAGTATTATTTAGTAGCATTTTCAATATGTCTTAGTTTCTTTTCATGTTCTTTTTTTAGGAGGATGACTACGATTTGGGTCCTCGACGTCTAACCATCCATTCACCTCCTAGTGGTAAATTTGTTCTGGAAATCGTAAATGAGATCCACCCACAGAAGAACACGTCATTGGAGGTATGTGGGAATTTCTTTTTATGCGGAGTTTGTTTCTTCATTGGACATCAATTGAGGGGAAGGAATGCGCTTACTGTGAATTTGATTAACCGCAGGGGCTTTACAAGTCATCTGGAAATTTCTGTACTCAATGTGAGGCTGAAGGATTTCGTAAAATTACATTTTATCAGGTTGGTATTTCAGAGTAGTTAATATATTTCGCTGATCTATGTTGTTTCCAACAACACATTTCCTGATTTGACTTGTGGATTTTTCATCTGTTGATAGGATCGACCTGATATAATGGCAAAATATACATGTCACATTGAGGCGGATAAATTGTTGTACCCGGTGTTGTTGTCTAATGGAAATCTGATTGAGCAAGGCGACTTGGAGGTAATCTTGTTTTAATATGCTTCGTAATGAAGCAAACAGAAACTATGAAGTGTTACTATAATGATTCTGGTTGTTATTCATATACTTGTGCATTTTTTGCAGAATGGAAAGCATTATGCTATTTGGGAGGACCCCTACAAGAAGCCTTCCTATTTGTTTGCTTTGGTTGCTGGGCAGTTACAGAGCAGAGATGACACATTTATCACGCGCTCAGGACGCAAGGTGGCTCTAAGGATCTGGACCCCTGCTGAGGATGTACCCAAGACTGCACATGCAATGTATTCTCTAAAGGCGGCTATGAAGTGGGATGAAGATGTCAGTTTCTTTTCTTAATCTGAAATCAATTTGTACATGATATTAATTTTAATTGCATATTAAATTTGGACTGAGGATTTTTTTTTTTAAAATATGTTTTGGGAATAGGTTTTTGGTCTTGAATACGACCTGGATCTCTTCAATATTGTTGCTGTCCCTGATTTTAACATGTAAGCTTGTCATTCTAAACATGGATTATCGGATTATTTGTATATAATGCTCTTATGTAATATGAGATACCATTGAAAACATAATCTATTGTTCTTGCTTTTTGATTGGTCAGGGGAGCCATGGAAAACAAGAGTTTGAATGTATGCCTCTATCTTGTCAGCTTGTCGTTGTTATTTTCTTGTGTTACTCTTTGAAGATTGTGATTTCCAATTTATTTGCAGATCTTCAACTCCAAGCTTGTTTTAGCATCTCCAGAAGCTGCTACTGATGCAGATTATTCTGCAATATTGGGAGTTATTGGCCATGAGGTTTGTAATTTTTGTAGCTTGGGAATCCTAGAGCATAACTTCCTTGAAGATATTTTATTCAAAAAAGAAAAGAAATTCCTGGAGATGATTTCATTATCATGACCTGGCTTTGTTTCTTCTCTATAATGCAGTATTTCCACAACTGGACTGGCAACAGGTAGTTGGTAGTCTTGCATATATCACACGGGATCTTTGTTATATTTCCCTTGCAAATTTGAACTAAGCATTGAATTTAACTATATCAGAGTGACATGTCGTGACTGGTTCCAGCTTAGCCTGAAGGAAGGTCTCACTGTTTTTCGTGATCAGGCACTACCCCCAGCCTTGCTTAACATGCTTCGTTTGAGAAATCAACAATATTTTTCTCCTGTGAATTTTTCGATTCATTGTGATGAATTGCATTGATTGTAGGAGTTTTCATCTGACATGGGAAGCCGCACTGTTAAACGAATTGCTGATGTTTCAAAACTTCGAAATTATCAATTTCCACAGGTTACTTAAGTTTTTTTAGGTTACTAATTTCTGCAACTTCTGAGGTGATGGCTACTACTAATTGTCTTCATTATTGATTGCCTAAAAAAAGTATTTTTTTCGTTTACAATTCTTGCTATGCAGAATTTGATGTGATGTCTGGGTAAGCTCTAATGCTTGTATGTGATTTTGCAGGATGCTGGGCCCATGGCTCACCCAGTGCGACCACACTCTTACATCAAGGTAAAAACTCTGAAGTCCTTCCCTTTTCTTGTTCTCTTTCGAAAAGTTTTTAAAGATACGATTTTAAATTTGTTTTTACTCTTCTTTTCTTTGACAGATGGACAACTTCTACACAGGCAAGTCTGTGTTTTAATAATTTTGGTTTACAGCTTGCAGGTTATAAATTAAATTAAACAAGAAGTGAGCTTGCAGGTTATAAATTAAATTAAATAAGAAGTGAGCCCTGTGCTCTGCATACAGTTTAAACAATGAGTCGCACAATTCGTAACTTGTGAATCCTGTGACACGTTAAAGATTTTATATAGATATATCGATTGATGATTGCACTTCATGTTAGTAGACTTTTTATTGTGATTTCCATCACTAATATGTCTCTTTTGGAAATACTTCTGGATTTAATGCTGATGCGGAGCTATCATGATGTTGAAACACAGTGACGGTGGGTTTAACATTTCTCTATTGTGACGTCTGACCTTCAATTTGACATGAACTTTTTTCTTGTGAAGACATCTGATTGTTTTTGTTGTCTTTATTTTTCTGCAGGTCTATGAGAAGGTTTGACATTCACTATTACATTTTCTCAATTTTTCCTTGTCTGTGCCTGCTGTTTGTTCTAAATATTTCATGTATCAGGGGGCTGAAGTTGTCAGAATGTACAAAACCTTGTTGGGAAGTCAGGGATTCCGAAAAGTAAGAATGCATTCATCTGATGCCTGAAAATAGGTCATATGTTAGGATTCTGTTGCTTGACATGCAAAAATGTTTCCTCAAACTACATTTAATGCAATTCCTCTGGATTTTAGGGCATGGACTTATATTTTAAGAGACATGATGGGCAAGCTGTAACGTGTGAAGATTTTTTTGCTGCAATGCGAGATGCAAATGATGTGAATTTTGCTAATTTCCTACTCTGGTCTGTATCCTGAATTTGAGCCTTGTAGCCCTTTTATGTTCATTTCTTGCTAATTCTTGAACAAAACACAGGTACTCACAAGCTGGAACCCCTATTATCAAAGTGAATTCCTCTTATAATCCCGAAGCGCATACTTTTTCTTTAAAATTTAGGTAAGTAACTTGAATGTTCACATTTCTACTTGCTGATTGGTTGGTTTATACAGCTGTGTGGAATTAAATTTTTATTTTATTTTTTGGCTGTTTGCCTCTGATGATTTGATCGGTGGGGGCCTTTTTGCAGTCAAGAGATTCCGCCAACTCCTGGACAACCAGCTAAGGAATCCATGTTCATTCCTTTGGCAGTAGGTTTGCTTGATTCAAACGGCAAGGACATTCCTCTTTCAACTATATATCACGATGGAACTTTGCAGTCTGTTTCAAGAGATGGTCAGCCTGTATACACCACAGTTCTTCGGTTCACCAAGGTTGTTTGGAATTTTTAACTGATATTTATGGCATGCATAGATGTTTTTAGTTGATATCTTCAAGTAAGATATGCGTGGTTACACCCGTTAGTTAGGGCTGTTCTGATGCCAATATGAGGAGGGAGGAAAGAAAGTTCAAGTTTTTGAAACTATGTTATCACATTTCCTTCTCAAATCTTACTTAAAAAAGCATAATATAATTTAAATGAAAAACCCAATCTACTATTTTTCTGAGCATCCTGAATGATGGGTTATTTTTGTTTATAATATTGTGATGCTTTTCCTTTTCATATATAACTCGTAATGTTATTCTCATCCTACACAGAAAGAAGAGGAATTTGTGTTCTCAGATGTATTTGAGAGGCCTGTCCCATCTCTATTACGGGGATATAGTGCTCCAGTCCGTCTTGAATCAGATCTCACTGACAGCGACCTGTTTTTCCTACTGGCTAATGATTCAGATGAATTTAACCGGTTAGTCTTCTTCACAGTTGCGTTTTTCTTTTGGCTTGGGGCTTATGTAATGTATTTACTGGCGTTTTTTTAAATGACCTAGTTGGGAGGCTGGACAAATTCTGGCTCGCAAGCTCATGCTTAGTTTGGTGGATGATTTCCAGCATAACAAACCATTAGTGCTGAATAAAAAGTTTGTGGATGGTTTCAAGAGTATTCTATCTGATTCAAGCCTGGACAAAGTATGTCTCAAATAAGTTTCCCTTGAGATTGTTCATTTTCTCTGATGTCATTATTCATAACAAAACCTTATAAATTCTGATTGGGCTATAATATAATATTTTGATTATACAGGAATTTGTTGCGAAGGCTATGACTTTGCCTGGTGAGGGAGAAGTAATGGACATGATGGAGGTTGCAGATCCTGATGCTGTTCATGCTGTTCGAACTTTTATCCGGAAACAGCTTGCAAGTGAATTGAGGGCAGAATTCGTCAGCACGGTATGCCCTCTTCTGTGAAGTTGCCCACAATTATTAAATGAAACATCTTTTATTCTTCATCAATTGTGTTGACATGTACATGATTATTTTACGTTTTTGCAGCTAAAAGATAACAGGAGCTCTGAAGAGTACGTGTTCAATCATCCTAACATGGCCAGACGTGCTTTGAAGAATATTGCTCTTGGTATAAAATTGTTTTTACATAAGCATACATTCATATGCTTGGTTGTTAGCAGTTCGCTAATCTTTTTATTGTTTCCAATAGCATATCTTGCCTGCCTGGAGGATCCGGAGACCACCAACATTGTGCTGCATGAGTATAATACGGCCACAAATATGACTGAACAATTTGCAGCTTTGGCAGCCTTATCCCAGAACCCTGGTAAAACCCGTGATGATGTTCTTGCTGACTTCTATGGCAAGTGGCAGCATGACTACTTGGTAATTCTCCACTTCTGCAGTTCGTTGTTTCTGACAATAATGCTTATGTTAGCGTTCTTTTGCTTGTTTGTTACCATTTTATAAATTATAATTTCTATGTTTATGATGAAAATCAAATTTTATCTGCCCATTAATAAGGACTGCTATCATTTTGTGAAGACTAACATCATCTGGTAGAACCCTGCTTCTTTTTTCCTCCTACTTTCTAGTAGGCATATCTAGCTCTCTAGAGTCATTAGATTGCCAAATCTAGTATTTTATGTTTCTTACCTAATAAATTGCATGTACTAGCCAGACATATCTGCTCAATGAAATTTTCTAGGATTTTAAAAAGGAAACATGGTGAAAGTTTATTGTGGTAATGATAAATTATATTTTCCCTTTTTCTATCCAGGTGGTGAATAAATGGTTTGCGCTTCAAGCAATGTCTGATATTCCAGGAAATGTTGAGAATGTGAAGCAACTTTTGAATCACCCAGCTTTTGACATGTGCAATCCAAACAAAGTATACTCACTCATTGGAGGTTTCTGCGGATCCCCAGTGAACTTCCACGGAAAGGATGGATCAGGCTACAAGTTTTTGGGAGAAATTGTGCTGCAACTGGACAAAATCAATCCTCAAGTTCGTTTTCAAAAGCCACCTGTGAATTATGGATTCTCATGTCTGAATTTTCAGCTGACTGGTTTTATTTAATCTGTGTTGTTCTTTTCTTTCTTTTGATTGTAGGTTGCATCACGAATGGTGTCGGCCTTCTCTAGATGGAAGCGTTATGACGAAGACAGACAAAACGTCGCCAAGGTATGCTTACGGTGTACTTCTGGCAGATTGTTATGCTTTACCTTTTATTAAAATTGATTAATGAACCAATATGGAATATTTTTACTACATATTCCAAATGATGTTTGCTATTTGTTTTTGGGGTTTAATTATGGAATCGCATTATATGTTTCTACTGTCTAGTTATGATCTCTGTTACTAGTTGGTGATTGTGTTTTCTGTTGCAGGCCCAGCTGGAGCTAATTATGTCAGCCAATGAACTGTCAGAGAATGTGTATGAGATTGCTTCCAAAAGCTTAGCTGTTTAGTGAAAAACATCCCATAAAATGGAAAATTCCGAACTTGTCTTCGTTTTAGTTTTAATGTATTGTGGGCATACGCCGCCACCTTACCTGCTGTGCAGTTTATTTTCATGGTGATTCTCGTTATGTACCTGATTAGGGTTTCTGGGGATGTTTTGTTTTGTTTTGTTTTTTTTTTTTTTTTTTTTGACTTAAAATCTGGAATTCATTAATCTAAGAGAAGATTAATACAAAAGGCCAACTCCAAAGGAGCTCTGTCTAGGATCCTTCTTCAACCCCCGTCTCCTAAAATGGCAGGGGGCGGTTGATCAAAGATTACAAAGTTCTCTCCACAACTGTGTGCTAACCTAGCTAAACAATCCGTTTGAACATTCTTATCCCTAGGAAAATGACTAATAAGGACACACCACTCCCTAGATAACCAAAACCTAGCGTCTTCAATGACCTCCTTGAAGGGGTGGTATTCATCACAACCCCTCATGAGGAAATTCATAGCTTCAATACAATCAGTAAAAAGACTAACATTCTTGATATTTCTACACCAACAGATTTGAAGGCCCTGGATGATTGCAATAATCTCAGCTACCACTGGTGGAACCTGCGTCAGCTTGCACATGTATCTGCATTCCTAATCTCCGTCTTCCCCTTTAATGACTCTGGTGCTCGCACTCTGGCTCGATTGAAGAATTGAACCATCTGTTTCTAGTGTATAAAATCCTGGCTGCCTAATTCTCTGTTCACCTCCTCCATTCACCGCGTGAGTGTAAAATTTGCAATGCGCGCTCAAATCCCTATCCCAACTCGCCTGAAAAAAGCTAGCATTTGCATTCGGAAAGTCAACTCCGGCTTCTTCTCCAAAAAGCTTCCGACATCTGTTCACCCAGATATCCCAGCACACGTAGCCAAACAGAGTCGCCCATATGATCTTCTTGGTGAAATCCCTGCCAGCTTCATGCCTGAGGTTCCATTCGATCCACTCCATTCCCTGTAAATTAAGAAAATTTTCCCACATGGTAAGTTTAATAATGGATATCCACCTTTCACGAGCGTTGTCGCAATCCCTTAAGAGATGCATCAAGCTCTCGTCTTGGTCACAGTGAAAAGGGCAAGATGCATTGTCAGATAATCCTCTCCTCGCTCTTAACTCAGCTGTATGCACCCTTCCATTTGCCACAAGCCATATGAAAGATTTGATCTTCTCAGGAATATCCCATCTCTAAAGCAACCTCCAAAACGTTGTATTATAACTTGAAGAACCTGCAGAAAGAAAGTGATAAGCAGACTTAACAGAGAAACAACTATCAGAAGAGGGTTTCCATAAATACTTATCTGTTCCTCTACTATGACAAGGGGGTGGGCGCACACGATTCGTTGGACAGTATGAGCGTCGAACCATCTTCCCAACTTAGTTGCATCCTATTCACCCGTAGGATTAACTTAATCACGCGCTTTCTCCGTCCTATCGATAAAAGCCTCCCAGCCTGGAACTTGTTCAATCAATGGTTGATTCAACTCCGACCAGTTGTCATACCAAAAGGAATCCGAGACACCATCACCCACTCGAACACCAACTCCTTTCTGGAATTTATCCCAAACCGAGCAGATCGCCCTCCAGGTAGAAGAGCTATTCTTTCGAGCAATCGGACCATTTATCGGGTCCCACCTGTATTTCTCTCTCAGGACACGAACCCACAGTTTCTCCATATTATTCAATATATGCTAGCAAAGTTTCATAATAAAAGCTTCATTTTGTTTACACATATCACGAATTCCCAATCCATCCTCTTCTTTGTCTCTTGTAATCTGATCCCAAGAAATGAGATGTAGCTTTTTCTGGTCCTCTTGCTCATCCCATAGGAATTTCCTGCTATTCCGCTCTATTTCTCGCAACACTCCTTTAGGAATAAGAAGGGTCTGCATCTGATAAGAAGGCAAGGCGGATAATACTGCTTTAACGAGAGTGGTTCTACTAGTAAAGCTCAAACATCCTCTTTTCCACCCTGAAATCTTCTTGAGAGATCTCTCCAGAAGGGGCATGAAGGTGACTCTTGACATTTTTTTATGAATAAGAGGAATGCCAAGATACTTCCCCAAATCCCCAGTTAGACCGACACCCATCTTCCGACTCAGATCATAGGCTCTAAAGAAATGAACTTTCTTTGAGAAGCACACCCTTGTTTTGTCTTTGTTCATTTTTTGGCCTGACATATTACAGAACACCTGCAAACAATTTAACATAACCTCCACTTGGCTGTTAGAGGCCTCTCCAAATAAAATAAGATCGTCCGCAAAAAATAGATGAGAGATTCTTGGGCCATTCCTACTCAGCTTTATCGGAATCCATTCTCCTGCCTCAATAGCATCTTGAATAACGTGACTAAGTCGTTCCATGCATAAAGTGAAGATATAAGGAGACAAGAGATCGCCCTGTCTGATTCCAAGGGATGATTCAAAATTTTCAGTGGCTTCCCTATTCTATAAGATTTGAAAAGATGGACTCGTGATACATGCCATAATAATCTGACAGATTTTCCCCTCCACTCCTACTGATTTAAGAGTATCATAAAGGAAAGGCCATTCAAGACGGTCATAAGCCTTCTCCAGATCCACCTTAACTGCCATCCATCCCTTCCTCCTAGTTTTAGTCTTCATAAAGTGGATAACTGCCTGAGCTATGATTATATTATCAGAACTTTGACGCCCCGAAATAAAGCTACACTGATGATTCCCAACCACTTTCCCCATAATATCTCGAAGACGACGACTTAGCATTTTAGTAATGATTTTATAACTCACATTGCAGAGAGAGAGAGATAGGCCTGAAATCCCTAATAGTCTCCGGGTTCTCCAACTTAGGAATAAGGATAATGTTGGTATTGTTTATGTCTCTTATTCTTTCAGGCTCTTGGAAAACACCCATCACCAAGTCAGTAATATGATCTTCAAGAATGGACCAATATTCTTGGTAAAACACCATTTGCAAACCATTCGGTCCGGGAGCTTTAAAGGGCCCTAGATCAAAGGTTGCCTCTTTGATTTCTTCCTTAGAGAGGCTTGCATTTATCCTCTCAATTTCTTCATTGTTTAGGGTTGGGAATTGATTTTGGGTATGCATGGAGTAGAAATTAGTCAGTTCACATGTGAAAAGGCCTTTATAATAATTGATAGCCATACTCCTCAATAAACCTTGATCATAACTCCAATCACCCTCATCATTCTTGAGACCATCAATCCTATTCCTCCTTCTCCTTATCACTAAGAATGAATTATGGAAGAAGTATAAAATGTTGGCACTTAAAAAATGGTTTCGCTCGGCCATGAGTTGCGGAGGAAATGCTTTCACGAGGATTGGTCGATGATCAGAACCAAATCTACTCAAGTGATAAGTCTTCGTTAAGGGATACATAAGTTTCCACTCATTATTCGTAAATGCCCAGTCAATTTTCTCTTTGAGTAATCCCCTCTCCCAAGTAAACCTCTCACCTATAATATCTGTCTCCATGAGATGAGACCTTGAAACGCAGTCTTGAAATTGCCTCATAGAATTAAAATTTGGACTCGACCCGCCACTTTTGTCATCGCTATAGAGATAGGCATTAAAATCACCTATTGCTAACCAAGGAAGATTAAGCATATGACTCATATCAATAATTTCTTCCCAAAGAAGTTGACGAAGGATGCACTTGGGCTTAGCATAAACACAGGAGAGAGCAAAAACCTTAGCTTCATTGGCCATCACAACCTTAACATGAATAACTTGTGTTGAAGAAGATATATACTCCAGCGTTAGATCTTCCTTATTCCATAACACCCAGATTCCTCCCGCATATCCTGTCGCTTCTAGCCGAATCCAGGTATTAAAACCCAGCCTTGCAATAATTTTATCAGCCTTACTCCCACTAACTCTGGTCTCAGTGAGAATTAAAATCTTGACATCTTTACCCTGAATCATGTCATGGACCCTTCTGGGGATATATTTGGACCCCGCTCCCCTACAATTCCAAGCTAAAATATTTGTATTAATCATAGAAAAAATGAGATAAGGGAAACGAACCTGAGCACTGCAACTTCAAATTGTCGACTCTGGTAATTCCATGACTATATCAGCTACTAAACTGAGCTCATCCTCTGCACTTCCTTGAATTTGTTCTACCTCTTCAGTTAAACTCCTACCCATCTCGGTCCCCATGTTCTTCTCAATCAATTCAGGGCCTTGATGGTTACAATTTTTGAATTCAGTCCCAGACTCCACAATGGCTTGGCTGTTTTTCTCCGCTATTATTAGCAACATATTCGACCCAGGGGCTACATCATGTTCTAAAGGTTGCTTACTTTGTAATTGCTGCACTTCCATTTTACTTTGATCCAACTGAACCGACCCCTCTATGGAGATAGACCCAAATACCACGTTGTGGGCCCTTCCTCCTCCAATTTGTTTCCTTTTCAATTGAGAGGATGGTTTTTTTAGCCCATGAGAGTTGGCACCCTTCCTATTTTTTTTATGTTGAGAATTAGGCTGAGTTTAGAATTTTTCGCTGGCCCATACCCTTTCCCTTCTTGGCTTATCTGCTCCTTTTCACCTTTTCTTGATCCAAGTTCATTCGTCCTCCCCACGTGATTCCTTCCCATCTTCTTTCCCGAAGCCTCTCCCAGCAGCCTCTGTTCCGCGATTTCCTCAACAGCCATTTCCTTTGTGTCACTCATCTCTCCTCTTCCGAAGACCGAGGCAAATCCTCCTAGCCGTTGCTTAACTCTGTCATCTTCGTCACTTGTAGGTAGTTTACCTACTTCCTTCCTTCTCCAGTGAGTTTCCTGCCCTTTCTTCTTGATTAAGGACAAATTTTCCTTGGAAAAAACCTCTGACCCATACTGCTGCAACGCGTTGAATCTCGAGCCATTTCCTTTTTCAATTTCCTTGCCACTTGATCGGACCGAGGGTGACGTTCTCGGCTGTAATCTTTTGTCCATTTCGGTAAGGTGTTGTCGCATCTTGTTCCTAGGCTTGACCTGCATCCATGCTCCATACTCCTCCTCCAACTTGACACCTGGCACTGATACTAAATGTAATTTCTGGCTCCTTGTAACGTCATCTACGGTCGCCGAAATCTCATCCGGATTTTTCTTTTCTTCCGCTGCGTGTGTTCCCTGCATATTCAAACCACATGTTTCCAACTTGTGCCCGTAAAGCCCACATTTGAAACAAATATCGCTTAGGCCCTCATATTCCACTGTGTATACATGATTCCTGAGTATGAATCTGGATTGTAACTTTTTATTGAGATCTACCTCCACACTGACTCTGGTAAATTTTCCCCTTTCTACCGCTTGTATGTTATTCCCTTGATGAGCTAGTGTGTTCATGTCCACTTTTAGTGTTCGCCCTATTAAGTTACCAATCTCAAACATACAATCCTCTGAATAGATATGTAATGGAAGTGTGGGAACTCTTATCCATACCGCCACTCTCCTTACTTTGTTGGAATATGGGTTGAAGTTGGGGCTCCATCTCTATACTGCTAGATAATGTCCCTGTATCATCCATGGGCCATCAAATAAAAGTTTTGAACATAGTGTTTTCTCTGTCATCCTAAAAACGAAGTAGTTATTAGGAAGATCAATTAGTTCAAAATTATCTGATCTAAGAAGCCACTTTATTCTATCCTTCATCATATGTAGATTGAATTTTTTCCCCAGAATTGTCAATATCAGTGCATCCTTCCACGGCCTGCATAGCTCCTTCAATTTGTCATTTGGCAAGACCAGAGATGGTATTGAACCCAGAGATTGTTTTTGTTCTTCTGTCAAAATAGGGGCCAATTCCACCTCCTCATTGAGCCACTCCTTCATCTGTTCTTCAAAATTCTTTTCCAGTTCCTTCTCCTCCTCACCCAGAAGTTTAGCTTTGTACGATATCTGGCTTTTAGGAACATTAGATCTAGTCTGTATCTTCTGGTCCTGTTGCATTTTAGGATCTTTATCAGTCATATCTTCCAGTCATATCTGGTTTTGTTTTGTTTCCTTTGCTATAAAGGGATGGTCGCTATGATAAGAACCCTTTTATTTATGTACGGGTGCTTTTAACTCTTCTCATCCCTCCAAGTCCGCTTTATGTTGTAGGCGCTAGGAAATTTATATTTTTCATATCGTCTCTGATAATTCATGTCAGAGGGTGAGTTTTGACGAATCAGTCACAGTTGTTGTCATATGGTCTGAAAATCATGAGTTCAAATCCTAAAAACCCCTTATCCATTTACTACTATGTGACCTAAAAGTTATGAGTTCAAATATGAGAAACCCCCTTTTCATTGTCAGGATAAGGTTGCATCCGTCTATCCCACCTCAAACCCCATATAGTTATACTTGGTGGAAGTCTTCTATATTAAGCCACCTTTCTCTATCATAATCCATATTGTACTAATACTTCTAAAAGATATAACAGTTAACGTGTACCCAATGTTTTAAGCTATTTTCTCATGTGCGCATGACTCTGAGGTAATTTCACCTTTGAAATATTTAAAATGGTGCAATTTCATCCAATGATAACATAACTGTTTGTTTGACCGTTAATGGTAATTAGCAAGAGCTTGACCAAAATAATGAGTTGGCATGAGAAATTCTGGTTTTTTTTTTTTTTTTGCCATAGAGAAATTCTGGTTTACACCTAGGGTGTTAGCTCATGTCAACATCAATGGATCATTGGATGCACTTTAACCCTATATATTAAATACGTGGCAGATAATATATTGTAACATTTTGAAAATCATAAAATAACTCAAGATTTTAAAGTGAATCTAGTACTCCTCCGGTCCTTAATATAAGACATATATGGTGAGTTGATCTTGGTCTAAAATATAAGATATAATTTTCATATATCAATCTTTTCCTAATTTACCCCTATTGATGCTCTTTCAACAATAACAAAAAGAAGAGAGAATGAGGGAATAAAGGGAGATGGGTAGGAAGTTTTAGACAATAGATGTTATATTAACTAATTTAACAAACTTCCTTAATATAATAAAATTAGGTAAGTATATTTTATTTTAAGAACTGGAGGAGTAATTTTATTACTTTCATTGATATTGATATCTTTATGTTGTTATTAAATAATTTAATTAACTTATTATTTAGTAATTTCTTGAATATGTGTGGGTATTTTATGTCTCTTAAAATGACATATTGAATATTTGTCCCAAAAAAAATGACATATTGAATATAATAGTGAATAATTGACTTAATACTTAAAGGAAAAAAGACATGTTGATGTCTCAAACTAATCATGCACTCATGTGTATCTATGAGACCATAATTAGACACTTGGTCATTAAATGATAGGGTGGTCCTTAGGCTAGACATCAAGTGAGCATGGAACTATATGCCCAATTTCATTTTGCTTATACCTATTAGGCCCAATTATTCAAGCAAACCTTGAGTTGTATGTACGTTTGCATTGGAAAATTTCATATCCTTGATATGAAAATTGGAATTGATTCACTGTGGAAAATAAAGTTGGAATTGATTCACTTTGAATGTTTTCAAAAAGAGAGAAGGAAGAAGAAAAGGTGATTCTCATGAAGCAAAAAGAAGGACAAGTGTTTGGTTCCAGCTCATGTTTTAAAACAGTTAAGGGAGAAGCAGAAGACGTGCCCCTTTAAACCAAGACGTGTGGCCAGCCAATTTGGACTCGCCGACTTGTCCCATTCATTTTGATCATCGTCAAAATTCCAACGTGCTTCTTAACCTTGAAATTTATTAGATTCCCTGTTGGAGAATAAAATCAAACCAGGAATAGAAATTTCAAGATAGAGCCACAGTAAGATTCCAAAACAATGAATGCAATCATAAAAAAAAATCTCGCAATAAGGTGGGTATAACCGTATAATGCAATGATAAGTTTCGATACAGAAATGATAAGAAGTACATGTTACTCACTTATTATTATTGAAACTTTTTTATGATTATAATTTTTGTAGGGCCTCAGAGTAATTCTCCCAAATATGAATCCCCGTGTAGTCTTTTTCAAGTTACCTAAGCATGCATGGTGGAATAAGTCAAGTTGAGAGAAACTTGGATCAAAGTCGTCTTATTTGATCATTTAAGGCGTGATTTCATGATGACATATAGATAGCTTCATATGATCTGATGACAAATTCTAGGATTTCTTAGTGTCGTTATTTGATTATTTTTTATTTAAGACAAAAATATTGTGTCGTGGAGGCTAATGAGACTAGCTAAGGCTGTGTTTGTGTGCCAAGTGTCAAGGTCAGTCACATGCAGCAACAGCTTATGACTGTTCAATCAGGGGTTGCTGTACTGCTGCTCACACCCAAACCTAAGAGTTCAGGTCAAACAACCGAACTCTGATTATCATTCCTCTAAGCATTTAATTAAATTGCTATGCCTCCCTACACCTCCACTACTTCTTCATGTAATACAAGTAGTTTATTTGAACTCTTTTCTTTGTTAAAAAATATAACTCTTTTTTTTCAAAAAAAGAATTATGTAGATAGAGTAGGGAAGAAAAAACAAATTTAGTAAAAAGTCTCTAATTGAAAATTTTATTAGTGTGATGGAAAAAAACAAAAGAGAACATTTTATTAGCCAAAAAAGACTTTTTGTGCAAAAAGGATTGTTTTCATATCTAAAAAGTATAGGTATGTACTACCAATTATAGAGTCTGTTGGGCCAGCTCGTTTAGGCCCGAGTTCATCAACGGGCGGTCTTATGATTTATAGCCTTTAGAAGAAGTCAGATTAATATGGCCAGCTCTAGAGGACCGTGGGCTTGGGTTGCAGCCCGTTTAAGCGAATTTAATATTTATTTTTTTAAATAAGGCTAACACCCTATATATTTTTGCCTTTAAAGCTGAAGAGAAGCCTACTTATAGTAAAACACAATCAAATGTCATTGGTAATGTTGATAATGATGATGGTCATGGAAAAAAAATAACAATGTTATTCATATTGTTTAATATTTAGTTTATGATTATGAATTTACCTAGTTATTTATTTAATTGTGGTTGTAGACTTGTGATTGTGGTTGACTGGCTAATGGTTGTGGACATTAGTTTTGGTTTGGACTTTAATCTTCGTGTTTGTATTTTGTTAAACATAGATAATATTTGAAGTTTTAACTCAGTTTTGATAATAATTATGTTTTAAATTAGATATGTCAGTCTTCAAGCATATAAGAAGGGAAAAGATGCTAAACAAGCTTAAAGCCTGCGGGCCATAACTAAAATGATGAGCTGCAAATATCATCCTCTCTTTTTTCCTTGGGCCTAAACAGGCCAGCTCGTTTAGGCCCGAGCTCGTGACTGGCCTGCCTGTTTTCCCAATACCAGCCAATTATAAGTTGTTGATTAAGATGATAAGCAGTCGCACCCCCTTCAATGAGAATAACACATACTTGAATCTCGAGAAATACATTTATTGTGAAAGGAGAAAATCCTTTGCACTTAAACATTAAAAGAAAAACCCTTAATTAAGTCAAATAGGGACATTCATCGAATTTCTCGAACCAGATTTTCTCTTAATAAATAGATGTTAAGTCTAAGAATTTAAGAAATCAAAAGCAGTAGTTTTTTGAGGGAAAAAAAATCTGAAAACATAAACTAAGAATGAGAACCATGATTCCATCTCCACGATCTCAACACTACTCGCTGCCATTCTTAAACTTTATTAAAATCCAAACTCTCAATCCTTCTAAGTATCTTCTACATTACTAAAGAAGAAAAACAGACTAGCAACACATACACTTTTTCAATTATAGAACACATGCGATCTATTTCACCATATCTCAGTTCATTTTATCCCTACATATATATTTGAATATTAAGTGTTGTCTTGATTCAGTTGTAATTAAATTTTCTCGTTTTCTATACAAACACGTAACTTTCAGACTTCCTCTCAGATTCCATAGTTGGTTGACCCCTTTATGCTCAGAACATCAATGGCTCAATAATGAAAGAGTTTGCTTAGCTAACCAGTTTGACATTATTATGCACTACTCATCTATATCTTTATGTATATATATATATATAGGATTCCTAAGTAAAAAATATTAAAAAGGCAGTTACTGGCCAAAAAAATATTAAAAAGGCAGTGTTTATGGTTGTGGAGGGGGGCCGTGAAAGCCATCTTTTTTCTAATTCCCTTGTTTGCATTCTCCAAAAAGTCAAACAAAAAGGTTTGAGAGGAGAAAAAAAAAAAAAAAAAAAGAGGTAGTGAGGCAACACAAGGCATCCATATTTATATTACTTTGGGGGTTGCTACTTGCTACTGTGTCCAATCACAAAACAAAGTGTGCCCCTACACACGCACAAATATATATATATATATATATATATCCTATCACATCTGCTTAATTGTATTATTATCCCTTATCGCCTAAAGTCTTCAGCCTAATTGTTTCCAGTTGCCCCATAAATGAAGCAAAACGGAAGATTCAAACAAGTTTTGACAACTTTTAAAAGTTTTGTTCCTACCCCAATTAATTATACCATTTGTTTATATAAAAGGAATCTTTTGAAAATTATGAGAAATTAAGAGAGAATTTTCATTCACAGGGTTGGATACAGTAAAAGGAGATATAGTCCCTCTTGATGCTTGTCAGTCTTTTACTCTCAAACTACACCATTTTAATATAGTTTTTGTGTGTGGGGATGAGGGATGAGTTTTTTTTTTTTAAAATAGTATATAGTATTTGAAATATTTTTTTGGATATATCTAGTGTTTTAAAATATTTTTTAAGTAACATATAGTATTTTAAAATAATTTTTAATACTTTAACCTCTTAAAATATTTTTTCAGTTGTACTCAGTGTGTTAGCAGACTGATTATAATTTAACCCTTAATGTATTTTTTCAATTCCAAAAATCGCTTCAAAATATTTTTTTGATGTTTTTAACCCTTTAAAATATTTTTTGGTGCTTTTAACTCTTTAAAATACATTAAGGGTTGAATTGCAATCAATCTGCTAACACACTGGGTACAACTGAAAAAATATTTTAAGGAGTTAAAGTATTAAAAATTATTTTAGAATACTACATGTTACTTAAAAAATATTTTAAGACATTAGATACATCAAAAAATATACTTCAAAATACTATATACTATTTTTTTTTAAAAAAAAACTCATCCCTCATTTATCCCCCAAACTACACCAAAACGGTGTAGTTTGGGAGAAAAGGACTGGCAGCGGACCGCTAGGCAGTGGACCGCAGCCAGATCCATGCTAAAACATATATCTACACCCAATATATATTTGATAGAGAAATACTTACATACTTTAGTAATGTCATTTCATGTGTATTCTAACTAATTAAAATATAATAAATCATCTCATTTTAATCCTGTATAGCTGATGAGTCATCTAGATAAATTCAAATTTGATGATTTTAAAAAAAAATAGATCTCATAATTTAGAAAAACAAGAAACTCAATTCCCTCCTTTGAGTTATTATTTTTCAAAATCATAAAATTTGAATTTCTCTAAATGACTATTAACCATGTGGGATTAAAATGAGATGAGTTGTTGCATTTTAATTAGTCAAAGTACAGATAGGGTGCCGCTTATGAAGTATGTAAGTATTCCTTTATTTGATAATGCCTTGACTAGAATTAGTAATAAAAATAAAAGGAAAAGACCGTAAAGTTTTGCCTTTGATGAAACACATTGAAATCTAAATATTCTATCTGGTCTTAAATATAAGATAAAATTGATTCTTTTGGAGAGATTAAGGAAGCTAATTAAACTATTTTAAATTATTTATATTTATCATTTTTTCTTCAAACTATTTTTCCTAACTTATAAAATGATATATAATCTAAGAATATATAATATATGATATGATTAAGTAATTTATTTAGTTTTCTTAATCTATAAAAAAAATCAACTATATCTTATAACTAAAATAAGAGGCAGTACATGCCAATAGTTATGAGTTTAATTTTCATCATTCCAAGACGAGTGTTGCACGCAATTATTGGGAGAAAAGTTAGGATGATATATAGCGAAATTTGAGCAAATGAAGTGTTGAAAAAGTAGGCTTTTTGCATATGGGCAGTAATAATTGGAAAAGGAGGATTACCTTTTGGGAAGCCAAAGCCATAATCATGATTATTTGTATCAATTAAGGAATTACTCTACATCTTCGCTTTTCCAATTTCCACACCCTCAATCTCAAAGTGCCCACCGTTTTCTATATACCAGTTTTTTCTCACAAAGCTTATTATTTGACCTTAACCACGTGACTCTCATATTCCATACTTTATTATAGTGTGTGTTTGGGATAGCGGTAGTAAAAATGATTTATTATGATTCTGACTTATTAAAAATGACTTAATAGAAAAGTCAATTTTTGTAATGTGATTTATGTTTGGATAAACGATTTATTTTTAGACAATAAGTGCCTATAAATCGTGATTTACAGTATACGAGGTAAGTATGTGAGATGATTTTTATCTCGACTTACGTAATAAGTGACTTAATAGAAAAGTTGTAGTGAGGAGTTTATTTAATAAGTAGCTTATTCTACCCGTGATGCAATTAAAATAAGCTGAACCAAACACTGCAATGTGATTTGCAAATCACTTTAAGATGCAACACGTTTTTATTTGAGCTTATTGCCCAAAAATGGGTTTATTTCTGTCTAATAAGCTAAACCAAACACACCCATAATCTGGTTTTTCCGTACAGATAAATTGTTGGTGCCTTGGTGGTTTTACACTTGATCTGATCCATCGTCTCTTTTCCATCAGTTTAGGTGAACTATAGTATTCATGTATAAGTAACTCATGTTTATTCGTTCTTAAGTTTATAATTATTGTTATTATTATATATAATGATTTGATTTGATTTTTCTTGTTCTGATAACATGAAAACGAAGTATAACTGGAAATATCCCAATATAACACGAGGCAGGGCGTAGACCATGACAGGGATAACCTGAACAGTTTGCAGAATATTAAAGAAAAAAGTCTTGAAAAGCCGCGAAATTTGGGCATCTCAGTCATTATCTGGGTTCCGGATCATTTAATAATTAGTATTTTTAATTTCCACGCTTGTGTGTTTTTTTTCCAATCTTGTAGTTCAACCAAATTATGAGAGTATGAATATCTCCAGCGGAATGATGAATGACGATTAAAATATAATTCTGGGTGATGATATTTTCACATTGTAAAATGTTATCCATAATACACGTGTGAGAGTATGACATCGATTTTTTATTTTTTTCATGAGCGAATAAATGACCGTGAATGTGATTTGCAAATCACTTTGAGATTTTTTTTTTAAATACAAAAAATTTTATCACTACATCAAAAATATTTTCTGCATCATGAGAAATTGAGAATTCCTTTGAGCCAAAAAAAACTATGTGTTCGTTTGGAATAGTTTATTTTTAGGCAATACGTGCTTATAAATTGTGATTCACAGTAAACGAAATAAATATGTGAGAGAAATTTTATCTCAACATACGTAATAAGTATTTATTGTCCAAATATAAACACAACCAAACACACATGTCAAGGTGTTGATTATTTAGTCCCACTTAGAGAGAATAATAAAATAATTTTACTATATGATTAATTTATGTTAACTTTGTTAGGATGAGAATGAGAATCCGTGCAAGTTAAGGTGGAGGCAGGTGAAAGAGAGATGGGGGATGGGCCCCACATCGTAGCACGAAAGCCCCTCGACAACGCCATCGTCTGCCCACGCACACGTGCACCCCTCCTTTGTTCCTTTCTCTCTCTCCTCCGTTCCTTCCACGTCATCACCTTCCCTCCCTTCGAGGGCACTTACGTCATATCCTCCTATTCCTGTCATTTTTTTAAATCGCTATTAACATAAATCTCACCTCGTCACTAATCACATGACCCCTCTCAAGTCTTCGCCGTGTTTGACCTCCACGCCCTTGTTCTCTGTTCAGACTCTCTCATTCCCCTTCAAAATATTTACTCTTCACTTCATTATTGTTCATTCCCAATTTCATTTCCCCCACCAAATCCTCCTCCTCTTCTTCCTTGCTCTCCAATCTTCCCCTTCCAATCTCTTCGTTTTTTTTTTATTTTTGCTTGTTTTTATCTCTTTCACTCTTCCTTTTCTGCTTGGAAATCTGATTTTCCCTTCTGCGATTTTGATCGCTACCGGCCGACATGAGACGTGTTAATGGGGATTATCGACCCGTTAACGATACTTTTGATACTATCAACGCTGCTGCCACTGCGATCGCCGCCGTCGATAATCGCCTTCATCGTCCATCTGTCCAGGTTTAAATCTCGTCTCCTTTTAATTTTCCTGCTTAGCTTCCCGTGATTTTTTTCCCCTTCCGTACGACGGTGCTCAAATGCTATGACTGATCATGTTACATGTTTGTGACCTGTATGTTTTCGTTGGTTTACCTTTTTTTTTTTTTTTTTAATACCGAGTTTGATTCTGGTCTCTGGACGCGTTGGTTGCGCTCCCACTTTCCGTCTCTTTTCCGAAAAGAAGAGGCCTTTTTTGTTTTCTTTTTCTTGATTTTTTTTTTGGGGTGAGGAGTGATAAAATCATAAAAGTATGCTTAACTTTACTTTTCAAAAGAAAGCTAGCTCCTGACGGATTCACAACTAACCAATGTGTGAGAATTCTTCCGCATCATCTCGTCTCTGGCTCCCCAAATGATAAAGCGTGTGGCATCGAAACTCATCGGTTCTCACGCTGCTTTTGCTTTTTTGTTTTTTTTTTCCGCCAAGCCAAAGCTTTACTTTACTAAGAAAATAAGGCTCGCGGGAGTGGACATAGATCTTTTTATTTTTTTTAAGTTTTTCGAGTTTATCTCTGGCGAAGACTGAAGACAGAGTCACTTGCGTGAAATTTTGCACTGTTTGCTCCGCGTTAGTCAACTAGTGGCTTTTATTAGGCATGAGATTTTCTCGTTTTATAATATGGAATGATTTTATCAGTTTAGTGGATATTAACAATGAGATATAAGACATACATGTTACATTTCTCCATCATCTTTCCTTATTACCCTGAATTTACCATATTTCATTAGATGAAAGTTGGAACTAATATAGTTTTTGTGACAATGAGCATTTATCGCATATCCTACAATAGTAGGCCTTTATGAGATCATTCACGGTCTCGCTTGTGAATAATCTGAAAAATGAGTACCAAATTTTAAGTACTGGAATTGGTAAGGTAGCTACCAAGTGGAAGAAGGAAGGAGAGAATTATATTGGTTGTATTTTTCAGACTCTCTAGCTTCCTTACCAGAATCAATTTCCGAAAGGGAGTGATTTTGATCAATGTGGTTTTAGATACCGGATAGTAACTCGTTTGTCCATCATGTATGGGCACAGTCATTTACTTCTTACTTTTTCTTACCTTCAATTCTGTCCCTGGTTAACACTGGCAAGAATAGGAGATCCCTTTTTCCATATCCTGTCCCTGGTTCTCCAATCATATTGTGCGTCTCCATATTAATGGGTACTAAAAGGAACATTGTCTGATAGTCTTTTCTAACTCAGCATTTGTTTCATGCAGAAGAGAAGATGGGGAAGCTGCTTGAGCATATCTTTGTGTTTTGGATTTTCTAAAAACCGAAAGCGAATTGGGCATGCTGTCCTTGTTCCTGAAACAACACCTCCTGCTGGAGGTGTTGGTGCTCCTGCTGCTACAGCTGCAAATCCAACCCAACCAACCAGTGTAGCACTTCCCTTCATTGCACCTCCTTCATCTCCTGCATCTTTCCTTCAATCAGAACCTCCTTCCACAATGCAGTCACCGGTTGGTACAGTATCATTCACTCCTGTATCTGCTTGTATGTACTCTCCAAGTGGCCCTGCCTCCATATTTGCAATTGGTCCTTATGCCCATGAAACACAATTAGTTTCACCTCCTGTTTTCTCCACCTTTACCACTGAACCATCAACTGCTCCTTTGACTCCACCTCCTGAGTCTGTCCACTTGACTACACCTTCTTCGCCGGAGGTGCCATTTGCTCGGCTGCTGGACCCTAACCTCAGGAATAGTGAGACTTTTCAGAGATTCCAAATATCTAACTATGACTTCCACTCTTACCAGCTTCATCCTGGTAGCCCA
Organism: Inga oerstediana; assembly: GCA_963210345.1. Taxonomy (NCBI): domain Eukaryota; kingdom Viridiplantae; phylum Streptophyta; class Magnoliopsida; order Fabales; family Fabaceae; genus Inga; species Inga oerstediana. The sequence continues at coordinate 56,632,102 of OY723409.1, forward strand.
ATTGGCCAACTCATATCTCCAAGATCCGGCATCTCAGCTTCTGGCGCCTCATCTCCATTCCTTGAGTCTGAATTAACTGCAGCTGGCACACGTTTCCTTGACTTCCAGACAGTAGACCCTCCAAAGCTTATAAATTTTGATAAATTTTCCACTTCTGAAAACCAGAAGTCATATCAGGGTTCCGGATCCCTAACCCCTGATGCTGCGAAGTCCACAACTCAAGATGGTTTCCTTGCACCACATCGGGTTTCTGAGAAGAAAATGTCCCCGGGCATCCCAAGTCGAAGCAGTAATCGTCTGAATGTAAACCATAGAGTCTCATTTGAATTAGCCGCCCAAGAATTATTGAGATGCTTGGAGAACAAACCAGTGGTACTAGCCAGAGCAGCACCAAAATCGAAAAATGATGCAGCAAGAGAAGAGAAAGATGAGAGTTCGAGAGAAACTGGGAGTGATGACAAAGTCCTTGTTGCTGAAACTGCTAATGATGCACAGGAGAAGAGCACAGGGAATGGAGACAAGGACATGGTTAATCCGGATCCTCCATCCTTAACCCTTTCTTCTGCAAAGGAATTTAATTTTGACAGTGCAGATGGAGGGGATTCTCATGCATCCAACGTAGTCGCAGATTGGTGGGCTAATGAGAAAGTTATGGGAAAGGACGGAGAACCCTCCAAGAATTGGTCTTTCTTCCCAATGATTCAACCTGGTGTGAGCTAACCAAGAAGAACTCACATACTGAATCTGGCATAGTATTTTAGTTTCGCTGCATGGCCGCAGCCAACACCTACTATGATGAATCATAGGCGACTAATTGCTTTTAGCTGGGAGGTCTAACAAACGAGTGATGGGGCTCTTTTTTTTGAACCTGGTGGTGGCCCCAGAAAAGGTAAGATAGTTTCAGTTGAATCCTGCTAGTTAAGAGTTCTTTCCTGATTTGGCTTAGAAATGCTTATCCTTTCCACATTGTATTATAATCGACAGTGTGACAGTGATTATAAATAATGATAATCGATGATCATGATGATTTTGACTATGACATGTGAGCACACAAATGTATGTATCTGGGTTTGGTTCTCGCTTGTGGCAGAGCTCTCAGTGATTGGATGGATTGGAACAATGTCTATGAAGCCTCGGTCATTCACCTGGTGGAGGCAACTACATCATGCTTGTAGATTTCGCATTAAACATTACTATTACTCTATTAGTGGTTATCATAATGTAACTACCATATCCATCCAGCATGGGATTTCCATAGCACTGCACATTTTTCAGAGGTTCTTGCTTTACAGAGGGGATGGTTTCTAGTTGTACATCTCTGCATCGAGGGACAGATCCCCACGGATTGTTTTCTGCCCTCGTGCTGTTTCGGTCTTTCAATCAATATATGAATCTTCATTCTTGCCGTTTCGGGATTTGGGGAGGGTTCAACGGAGGATCATCCTCTTCAAAATCCTCCCCTTTTTACAAAGTACGTACATAATAATGGGGTTTTCTTCCCCGGGAGGACGAGGCTCTGAATTTTGATATGCTATTACTAGTGGTATATGGTGCCCAACACATAGCACCCCTGTGGCTATGTTTGGTATAAAGTATTGAATTTTGAGGGACTGAGATTGGTATTGAGAGTGGAATTGGGAATGTGATTGATGTTTTTTAATTATGTTTGGTATGGAATAATATCAAAAGGGACAGTTTAAAATAATTTTATTTCATAATTATTCATAAAATGTAGAAAGGCTATAATACCCCTAATTGTAAATTTTAAAAAAAATATTATAACAATTTATTTTGGCTTCTCCAACTACAAGCTTCTTTCCCGATCTTCCTCTCCATCGCTTCTTCCTCGACGCTTTTGCTGACCGTTCATTGCCCCATCGGCAGTGGCAATGATTCTCCACCAACAAAATCGGTGATGAATCTCCACCAGTTGTGGTGATGATTCTCCCCTCTCTCAACATCTCTCAGATCCGATCGAGAACTCCTTCATCAATGGTCCTTGGCTTTGCTTGTTTGAAGGTCCTTGTTATTCTGCTTCTGTTCAATTGGAAGTGTACCTCCATAGGCTAGTGGGTCAAACGTATCTCCACCTTGGTTTTTTCTCAGCGTCGCTTTAATCTGTTCAGTTTTGCCAATGCCCCTGCACCCCCATGGGCTAGTGGGTCAACATCTTTGAGCCTGTTTGAAAAAGCGGTGGAAAAGCATGTTCATGCAAGTTGAGACAACTCTTCTCATAAACTTACCTCGTATACTATAAATCATGTTGAAAAAGCATCTTCTACTGATCCAAACAGGCACTTCATCTTAGTTGCTTATTAATTATTGATTGGTGGTAGTTAATAATACGTTTGACAGATTGAGCAATGTTGGTGTGTTAATAGAGTGATTGTGGGATAGGATGAGTTCTTGGTTAAAATGTGAGGGTTATTTTTGTCCGAAAAATATTATAAACAAGGATATCTTTGTCTCTTAAATTTGTAATCTTAGGATTGAAAAGCAATATCAGGGGAAGTGGCTTTGCTGTAATCCAACTTTCATGATACTTTCAATCCCAAGTTATTCTCAGTACTTCATACCAAATAATATAATTTGGATCAATCCTAACCCAATCTTAATTCCTACCCCTAATGCTTCGTACCAAACAATAACATGAAAGCCTATAGATCCACGTTGCGGTCCAGACGAATCATCCTTTCACGGTTTTGGTAATAAATTGGTACAATAACTACTATTTCTTTTTTGGTGATAAAAAAAGGGGAAAATATAATTTTGGGAGAATCCCTTTAAAGGAACTTTAAAATTATAAAATGTCATATCAAGTTTTTTCATAAGAGTTGATTAGAATATATCAAAACTTGATTAGTGATTCCCAACTTTTTTTCTTAGAAAATATCTGAATTGGAATTTTGTGAATTCCAAATTCTTTTGCTGGGATCTTCCCTATAATTTTTACTGCCTGAATTTTTTTGTCAATTATTGATTTAGAACTTTGGATCACAATAACTCGGCTACTATAATTTCTTGACTCGAACAATTGACTATAATTTTTTTTATTAATATAACTTAGTTCTTATAATTTAATAACACTGCAATTCAATAGATTGTAAAAATTATTATATTGGATTAAAATTTAAGGACTAAATTGATAATTGAGATGAAGTTTAAGAATTAAAAGTTATATTATTAAAAGAACTACCACTCTGTACCTAAATGTAAGTTGTTTGCAGGAAAAAAGTTTGTTTCAAAATATAAATCATTTTGTTGGGTAATTAATGACTTTTTTTTTTATTTTACCCCTATTTAATTTCTATCAGAAAGAGGAGAGAGATATGTGAAAATCATTTGTAAAATAGAGAGAGACAAAAAAATTTAATAAGGATAAATATAAAATTTTTTATCAATTTAATATAATCCTTGACATGCGAGAATATGACATAAGTGACTTACATTTTGGTGCAATGATACTAATCTTTTTGAAAGGAAAAAGGAGAAAAAACCAACATGTACGCTAGAAAAGGATTTGTTTATGACCTACATTTTCTGTTCAAGTTAGTTTTCGGGGTTTTCTTATCTCAGTTTTGTTGAGTATGTCGGTGTATCCAGACCCAAAAAAAAGACATGATTTTTAAACTTCAGGCATGATTGATTATATGTGTGTTTGAAATAACGATAGGAAAAATGACTTATTATGATTCTGACTTATTAAAAATGACTAAATAAAAAATCAGTTTTTGTAATATGATTATGTTTGGATGAGCGATTGAATAAGTGATTTTCTATAAATCAAAATTTGTTTGGATTAGCGATTGTATAAATGTTTTGTTCTTGTTTTGTCACAAAGCCCCTGTCTCTGATTTGTTATTAAGGTCGCCGGAAAAAATGAAAGAAGGTGGTGGTGAGGTTGTGAATGTCGCCGGTGACAATGGTGGTAGAAGTGGCGGTGGTCGGCGACGACGATGGGGATGGAGATGGAAGGAGCAAGCAAGGTGAAGGTCTGGTCTTGGGTTCTCTCTGCTCCCTCCTCTGATTTTAGAAGAGTCGCTTGCATTAATGGAGGAGGCGACAAAGGTGACGATGATGATAATGGAGCTCGCCTGTGAGAAAGAAGGACTGCGGAGGCGTCGGATGAAGGTGAAGTTGGAGATTTTTCTGAGTCCGCGCGTAGCGGTAGCGTCCCCTGATTCCCTCCCTCTTTTTAGCGTCAATGGTGAAGGTTTGAAGGTCGCCGGTGGTCATGGAGGATGGGATGACACCGGCTACCTTGGTGGAGTGTGTACAGGTGAAGGAATGTGAAGATGAAGTCAAAGGTGAAGCCCCTCTGGTTCGCGGTGCATCTCTGCAATTTCCCAGCGGAAACTATCTTTAAATTTGATGCCAATCTTTTGACCAAAAAAAATTAAAAAAAGCTGATGCTACTTTTCAAAAATAAGTAAGAGTGCTCGTTTGGAAAAGCTTATTTTTGTCCAAAACGTGCTTATAATTCGTGATTCACGGTATACGAGGTAAGTATGTGAGAGGAGTTTTTTCTCAGCTTGTGTAATAAGTGCGTTTTGACTATTCAAAACGCTATCACAAACACCCCCTGAGACTTATTCAAAAAGCTAACTTATTGGGCTTATAATTTATTGCAAAAAGCTAGGCCAAACACTACCTTTTTGTGTCATGTTTTTATTTGGGTTTATTGGCCAAAAACACGGGTTTATTGGACTGAAAAAGTTATACCACACACACTATATTAAGGATAGGATGGAGTATTATTTTCATTAAAATCATAATTTAATCATATTTCCAAATATTTTAATTATTGAGAAAATACTCCTATGGAATGTCCCGGGGTGACTGGGTGAGCCAGATTATTTTCAAATAGCTCAACTTCTAGACAGCCCTGAATTCACCATCAATACTCCACCGTGAGCCATATTTGACATTTTGCCCACAAAAAGAGTTGGGAAAGTGTCAGTTGAGGACCACTGTGCGAATTAGTTTCTGTTGGCCGCAAAGAAATACGAGACCTCTGCAATCTTGGGGTTTAAAGTGAAATTAAATTGTGATGGTAAAAGACAAAAATAACCCTATCATAAAGAAAGTGAAAAAGCAAGAAAATACATCCACATTCAAAAGTAGGCCTCCCTCTCGTTCCTTTTCACTGTCTGCCACTCTCGTTCTAGATCAAAGAAGAGGATGAAGATGAATGAACCATGGGAGTTGGCACTGGTTCAGTGATGAAAAATCCTCAATCGCATGGTAGTTGCTCTCTCCTTCTAGTCCGTTCTGGTTCTCACTCAAGGAAAAAGATGGAGATAGTTCTGATTGATGAACAGTGCTCTCATGGCACTTTCCCTTTCTTTTGTTCTCTAGTGGATGAAAGAGGGAGCCTTTGAACTCCAAATACATTAACCTTGAACGAACAAGGGGAATAATCCTGAATAAGTGGGATTGTCTTAATCATAAAAAAATTTTTTTTTAATAATTATTTATTTGTAAATGTCTCACAAATCACGAATAATAAGGAAAATGGTCTTATGGACAAGTAAAATATAATAATTCTAAGAAGAAGAAAAATCTTAACAATTACTTATCTGTGAATGTCCTACACATAATGAACAAATGAAATAGTCTTATAAATAAGTGGGATAGTCCTAAAAACAAGAGAAATTAATTTCCTAACAATTATTTATTTACAATTATCTTACACATCAAGAAAAAGTATAATAATCTTATTACAAATGAAATTTATTCCTTCTCAAAAATATTTTTGTAAGTGCCTTATATATCATAAACAAATCACATAGTCATATTAACAAGAAAAATAGCGTTACAAAGGCAAATTAATTTTTTACCAATTACTCATTTACAACATGTTGCATTTGTTAGTGCTCGTTTTGAATAGTTTATTTTTGAGTAATAAGTGCTTATAAATCGTGATTTACGGTATACGAAATAAATATGTGAGATGAGTTTTATCTCGGCTTACATAATAAGGACTTATTATCCAAATATAAGTCAAACCAAACACACACCGAATAATTTCATACTTGAGACACCTATTCACCAAGTGCCATCGTGAAATTATTCATCCAATTATCAGCTCCTCAAGGATTCATGGTAGAGCGTCCGACATGGTTAATGTATTTGACGCTCAAAGTCTCTCTCTTTCATCCATCAGAGAACGAGGGAAAGAGCCACCAGAGTTCTGTTCATTAATCAGGACTATCTCCATCTTCTTCCTTGAGCTAGAACCAGAACGGACTAGAAGGAGAGAACAACCACCACACAATTGAGGATTTTTCATCATTGAACCAGCTTTGGCTCCCATGGTTCATTCATCTTCATCTTCTCCAATCTAGAACGAGAGTAGTTGTCAGTGAGAAGGAACCAGAGGGAGGCGCCGACTTTTGAATATAGATTCATCGTTTTGCTCCCCCCCCCCCCCCTCCTTGTAGGATTATTTTTGTCTTCTACAATCTTAATTTAATTTCACTCTGACCTGCAGTGAAGTTTCAGATTTATTTGGGAGCCAACTGAAATTAATTCGCTATAGTGGTCCTTAATTGAAATTTTCCCAAAAGAATTTGGTCCAACGAGGAAGGCTAACCACCACCAACTCACGTTCTATACGAAACCTTCTAGATCGTAATCCCGCTCCCATGGCGACGCCAACCTAGACCTCCTCTCGTGCAGCTCATTCTGATTCATTAGTATTAGTCAGCACTGAGCAGAACCTATTCGTCATCAAAGTACTTCAGCTGCTTGCAATACCAAGGGCTTAGCATCTTCGACTCTTGAGTTTATCCAATCTCTTTTGAACCCTAAGATAGAGAGATTGGAAATTGGAATAGCGTCTTCCTCTGGCTGATCCACGAATATGCTGCCTGCTTCAGCCTCTAATTCGTCTGAATGTCCTCTTCCCAAATCTGACTCCAACATAGTCACCATTAATGTAGGTGGCCAGTTCTTTCAAACCACAAAGCAGACTCTCTATGCTGCTGGCTCCGAGTCCTTCTTCGCCAAAATCGCTGAATTTCAACCCTCTGATCCATTCATCGATAGGGATCCTGAGTTGTTTGCTGTCCTCCTTTCCCTTCTCCGAACAGGTAATCTTCCTTCCAAAGCCAAGGCATACGATCTTCAAGATCTGATTTCTGAGTCCCAATTTTACGGCATCGAGCACACACTCAGAAATTCCCTATCTGGCCCTTCTCAATTCGAGCCCTTAAACCTCCAGAAATCGATTATTTTACCTCTTAATGGACGAGATACGCCCTCCGCCATCGCCACCTCAGGGTTCGGCTCGGTTCATGTGGCGCATGGCAGTAAGTTAACCTCCTTTGATTGGTCTCTTCGACGCAAGTCCACTTACTTGACCCAATTCATTGCCGTCGATTCTCTATTAGCCCTTTCCGATTCAGTGGTGGCTGCGGGTGCCCATGACTTTTCGGGGTTGCAAATTATTGATTTGAAAAGGAAAGTGATCGAAACAACCTTACATTGGGAGAACATGACCAGGTCTGGTTCAACAGTCCTAGCAATTGAATCTTCGCCGGAACACCTATTTGCGAGCTTCGAATCAGGCCGCCGCAATTCAAATTCAATAATGGTATATGATTTAAATACTTTCAGCCCCGTTACAGCAATTGCTCACAATGAGATTTTTGGTGCTGATATCGATTCTGCGATCCCAGCAACGAAACTGAAATGGTCGTCGGGTTACAACTTGCTCATGGCATCTGGGTCTCATAGCGGTCCCTCCGGTGTATCTGGCAGCATAAGATTATGGGATGTGAGGTCTGGCAATGTTGTTTGGGAGATGAAGGAGCAGATAGATTGTTTTGCCGACGTGACAGTTTCAGATAACTTGTCAGTAATCTTCAAGGTTGGGGTACATTCTGGGGAGGCTTTTTTCGTGGATATGCGTAATTTGAGTTCTGGGAATTCCTGGGTTTGCCTTGGAGACAACAAGAAAGTGTTAAATGGGAGGAAGGAAGGTATAGGATGCAAGGTTGAAGATCAGGGCAATCAAGTGTTCTGCAGCAAGGGAGGAGACATAGAAATGTGGTCAGAGGTCATAATGGGCTCTGCAAAGAAAGGGGATGAGAAGTTGGATAATAGGGTATTCAAGAAGAACTTGATGGGCAGAGTGAAAGACATTGGAGGTTCAAAGATCACCAATTTGGCCTTTGGAGGGAATAAAATGTTCTTGACAAGGAAGGATCAGCAATTTGTTGAGGTTTGGCAGAGTTCTACTGTGGAACTTTAATCTTGTAGTCATGGGATTAGGCACTCCAGTCCAATGGGTTAATCTGTCATAGCGTAAATATCATTTCCATTAGATGTCTCCTTCTATATATGTGTGGGTTTTCACCCTAGGTCCTTAAAGAGAGCCTTCTGTCTCTTATGAAATTGAATAATCATTTCGCTTGGATAGCTTATTTTTTACTTATAAATGCTTATAAATCATGATTTATGGTATACGAGATAAGTATATGAGAGGAGTTTTATCTTGACTTATGTAATAAGGATTTATTACCCAAAAACAAGTGATGTCAAACACACACTTAATCTTATTATTAAAAATTGCATTCTCTTCAAGATCATGCTCCCCCCACCAAAAAAAATTGAGGCAATTTGGTTCCTGGTAAAAAATAATATTCCTTTCAGTCTTAAATATAAAATAAAGTTAACTTTTTTTGGAAAAATTAATGAAGCTAAATAAATTATTTAATCGTATCATATGTTGTGTGTCCTTAGATTATATATAAGTGTATTAGTCAAACTAATTAGCTTGGAGAAAAAAATATAAATATAAATATTCTAAAGTAATTTAATTAATTTCCTTAATTCCTTCAAAAAAGTCAACTTTATCTTATATTTAGAACTTGAGGGAATAACAATTTAGTTTACCTAGTCAACAAAAGTAGTAGGAACTTTCATTTCTTAAACAAGTGTTTTGAAATTCATTGAGCTAATCTAATTAAGAGGAGTTTATTTTTTGCTCTCAAAGTATTGAGGTACGTATATTACTTCGTAAGGTTGGTAGGCCCAAAAAGAAAGTTGTTTTCTAATACGTAGGAATAAGCATCAGCCAAAGTGTCCTCTTATAAGTGGAGTGATCGGTGGAAAACAGAGGATCAGTATTCTGCTGTGAAACGCAAGGGAGTGTTTAAAAGTTTACTTGGTAGGTTGGGGGAGACCTGATCAATCATCCGCTCCTGCTTTACTGGCAAACCTCAAATATCATGTTCAAGAGTGAACCCTACTTGGCCACGCCTTCCCTTGTTATGTCTCCCTCTCTACCCACTTCAGAACGACTGGGCCATGTTGCAACTACTGATAATCTTTATACTCTCCTCACAAAAATTATGTCTTCTACTAGCTGCTATACCAAGTTTGAAAAGTAAGTTCTATTATTCATGACTTTAATCCCAATTTAAATTTATATGCTTTGATTTTGTAATGTCTCAAAATTGCTCTTAGAACTTTCAGATAAAAATAAAAAATAAAAATCATTCTCAAGACTCAAATTGTGCTACATAGGGGTGAGCATGGTGCCTAGGAGCCCGGTATACCCACCAGAGCCCGATCAAAAATTACCTTACCCAACCCAAAAAAAGTGGCAGGAAAAAATGTGGGCATCTTTGAGCCAGATTAACTATTCGGTCGGGCGTCGGGCAGGGGATACAGCCCTGCCCAAAAAATTATATACTATTTATTTTCAATATATATTGTTTTATATAAAATAAATAGTATTCTATGTGTATTGTTTTATTTAATATATATATATATGTGTGTGTGTGTGTGTTTTTTCATTTTTAGAAACGTTTTATATTATTATTTAATATTCATCAACTGCAATTTATAAATAACTCATTATTTTTTAGATAGATGTGGTTTTTTAATTTGGATGGATGATATAAAACATTAAAAAATTGAGATCCAAGACACGAAATTTAGTTTCTATGAAAAATTTATCGCAATTGCACTTATTTATATCAAACAATATTCATACACAAATACATGTTACTTCATAATTTATCATGTAATTGTTAAGATATATGATTTTTTTTTTTTGTTTCAAGACTCAAGTTATACATTTTTTTAGATACCTTAAGATGTAAAATTATATTCCTAGCGGATTTTTTTTTTAGTGTCAGTTCATTCCTAGTGGATTTTTTTTATATTATCATCTCAAATTTTTATACATATGATATTGGTTAGGGGCTTACCACTTGGACAAGAAAGCTTGCTCAGCCCACCCTACCCTATCCAAAATGGTTAGGGCTTCTATCAGATTCATTCTTCGAGCTAGGTATCGAGCAGGGGTCTCGCCCTGCCCTACCTTGCCTTATCCATGGCCACCCCTAGTGCTACGCTTTGACTATGACATACAAAATGTAATGTTAACCATCGCTTATCATTTTTTATAAAAGTTTGATTGTGTGACTTGTTCAATTTATTTTTGTACTAAATTAAAAAGGAGAAATGGCTCCAAGGTTCTAATTAAGGGAAGTAATATCATAAAATTCTCATAACTCATCAATGATAGCTCATTTATTTGTCAATGACTATTCTTTCAATTGTCATTAACAAATTATGAGACTTTTCTGACATTATTTCTCTTAATTGGGACCTGAAGTTATTTTGTCAATCAAAAATTATTCTGAAAACTTGAAACAGACAAGAAGTCTTAAGCACTTCCTACTTTCTTTATGTTACAAGAAATTGACTTGTGACCTATCTTAATTAGATAGTTGTCAATCCTAATTAGAACAAGCCCCATGAACTACATGGTAGGTTTGATTCAAAACAACACCCCCCCCCCCCCCCCCCCCCAAAAAAAACCATTTGGAATGTTTAAGTAAATATAATAGTTAGGACTTGAGGAAGAGTTACATATAAAGGGCACAATTCAAAACCCCATGTCTTCGGTGAATTAAATAGCTGTTGGGATTCTTTTTTCTCACACACGCCCATGCAGACTTTATCATTTTGATGGGACCTATTATGTGAACTTCTTCATTATTTTATGATGCAATGTACCAATGAATCGTCCCATGTGGGTTGTTGTGAAAAAAATACCTAATTGATAAATTAATCACCAAATGTTACCTCGATATGCACATGATGTTTCAGTATGTACAAGATCTTCCTTGTATGTAATATTTTTTTTTATGCATGTGCAAAATATCTCTACCTGTGTGCACAAGACATTTCCCCCGTGTGCACACGATATTCTATAGTACTCTCTCCGGTCTTAAATATAGGACATAGTTTGTAGTGTAATTTGCACTACAAACTATATCCTATATTTAGGACCGGAGCTAGTAGCATTTAACAATTAATTTGTCAATGACATACTTTTTCACAATTCTCCTAAAAAAATGCCAACAATTTGTTGTAAATAATATATGTGTTGTGTCAGAGAAAAAGTCTTATATTATATGGGATTATGGGGTCCAAATAATAACAAATGATTTTGGGTTAGTAAATGGATTAAAAAAAGGAATATAAACTTACTTGTATGATAAAGGGCCACTGGAAATGTAGTTAAAATTCGGCAATTTCCCCTCTATGTGTGAGATAAATGCAATATTGAGCACTTATACTGAAAACATTTCTATAAAAATATCAAATTAATTTATATAATTTATTACTATCTTAATATATTATAAACACCTATCAATATGTTTAATGACCTAATAGTCAGTAACTTCCCCATTAATATTCACTATTATCGAATCAATTCATGCTAATAAATTTGATTTGAAATTTTACAAATTCAGATTACTTTTCCTCTCGTTTACCCTTTTAAAATTTACAAGTCCAATCACAGTTCACATTGATTGTGCCACAAAGCTGTTTGTTCCGAGGAAATGACTTTTAGCTGGATCGCAGCAAACGAACAAGGACGAGGATATAAGTACAAGAGTACCAATACAAATTCACATGCTGGTTATACCCAAAAAAAAACAAAAAACCCACATGCTGGTAATTGATGTAATTAGCTAATAGTGATATGTATATATTTCGCTGAACTTATCAAACAATTTGGTGATCTGTTCCTAGCTAACACCATCAGATCTCACTAAGTTGCATGAGTATATTAATTGGTTCAATTAATAGCAACAATACACGTGCGCGAGTATTAATTAACAGATGATACACCCACTAATTCCGGTACATGGACAAATATTAGATGATGCAACGAGGCGATATGTTTATTTCACAGCACTTAATGATCACATCACAATAACAGAAGAACCAATCTTCAGTTACTCTGTTTTCACCTGATGCGAGTGGGAAATCAAATCAAGACAAGAAAACTAATCGACCCAATCGAAACAGCAATTCAATTTTCAGAAACAAGTGGTGATATTCCCAGGTGGAATAAAAGATGCGACACGAGATCAGATCAATGGGCACCACATAAATTCACATTTGCTGATAAATTTTATTCTAATGCACGGCAAACACTTTATCCACTAATGGCAACCCTTCGTATATTTGCTTGCACAGCCTCACGCTTTTAGTCCTTCACACTCACACCAGCCTTTGGCTTTTCCTTTCTTCTTTTTCGACCTACTTTGCTTGAATTGTTCCCCATCCTCTGTCAGCTTGTCTCCCTTCTATGACCACCTATGAGTGCTTAGTTCAGTAATTATTACTGCCACCGCCGGATCAGTTCAGTATCACTCTAGACTAGAGGGGAAAAAAATCAACACACACACTTAGATTCGGTTCTTAATATAAAATTTAGTTTGCTAATTTAGATAAATTAAATAAATTAGTTATACTAATTATTTATAACAAATATATATATTGATGTTTTCTAAAATACCATCATAACTATCTTGAGATAGAAACTCTTTAATTTATACAATCAATAAAGTTATTTTTGGGGAAAAATTATAAATTTAGGAGACAAAATAGATTGAGGTCTTATATATAGGCTTAAATCTAACCTCCAACTAACTCTTATATTAAAAATGTGAGGTGGTATAATGTTACGATGGCAAGCCCAATGATATATCTCAATCCCAAAAGATTGGCTGACATATTAGGGGGATGCCATTTAACTTATAAATCACACCACATTTGTAAGGTCCCCTAATATGAGACTTATAACAATGTACCGGCTCCTTGAGAGCTTATACCCCCGATAACTCTACATCATGACATTTCACTTGATCTCCTTCTGATCACACCATCGGCCTCTAGTCAGTTAAAGTTGTTTACGAATAGCGCTCTGCATGAATATTAGGTTCTCTAAGAAAACACCAATATTATAAACACAAATTTAAGAGGAGAATTCAATCCTAAGATGCCATCCTATTAGGAGGGAGTGTCCAATCTTAAAGAAGAGCCTCCTAGTACCTCTAGGGAGGAGAACTCAATCCCAAAATAACTTAAAACAATTCACAATTCTCGTTGGAAAGATGAAAATCGGGCTCTAAGAACGTGTGGCATTAGTACGGATCTGGCTTGCGTCCGCTGCTCCTCCTGTCCGCTGCCAATGCTTTTCCTGAAACTACACCGTTTTGATGTAGTTTTGGGTGTTAAAAATGATGGGGGTTGAATTTTTTTTTTAAAAAATGATGTCTAGTATTTTAAAGTAATTTTTTGGATGTATCTAATATCTTAAAATATTTTTTAAATAATATATAGTATCCTAAAATAATTTTTAATACTTTTAACCCTTTAAAATATTTTTTCAGTTATACCCAGTTTGTTAGCAGATTGATTGCAATTTTACCCTCAATGTATTTTTTCAGTTCAAAAAATTACTTTAAAATATTATGTGCAACTGAAAAAATATTTTAAAATGAGTGAAAATCAATCTGCTAACAGACTGAATACAAATGAAAAAATATCTTAAGGGGTTAAAAGTATTAAAAATTATTTTAGGATACTAGAGACTATTTAAAAAATATTTTAAGATATTAGATACATAAAAAAAAAATACTTTAAAATATTATATACCATTTTTTAAAAAAAATTAACCCCATCATTTTTTACACCCAAAGTTACACCAAAACGGTGTAGTTTCAGGAAAAGCACTGGCAGCGGACGGAAGGAGCAGCGGACCGGACGCAAGCCAGAACCCATAAGTACTTGCTCTGACGGTCCAATGGTCGCGTGTGTGGGTGTATGTTTCTGGTACAACACCAATTGCCAAGTACCGATCTGTGGGTGGTAGTGATTAATACGGAGTTGGAGGACAAGACGGCGCCGTCAAAACGGGTGCGAGGCTACAGCTCAAATAAATGTGGATCCATGGGTGGTGGAGATCACTAATTTCAGGTCAAATCAGGGGAGGCACCGAGTCTTTAAATGTGTGTTTGGAAGAGCTTATTTTTGGACAATAAGTGCTTATAATTCGTGATTCACGGTATACGAGCTAAGTATGTGAGAGGAGTTTTTTCTCGGCTTGCGTAATAAGGGCTTATTTCTCAAATAAGCCCTTATTTAAGCTCTCCCAAACACACACTAATACTAGAAGGAAAGAGAAGAGCGAAAAATTATTGACTTGCCAAGAACTTGCTTACTCGGCACATATTACGAGTATTTCATATCCTAATATTGCGTCTTCGTTCCATGCAGAAGAAACATGCATAATGTGGACAGCTTCACTTGCACTTAGCTTACTTGGTTCAGATTGAATTTTGTTTCCCCTCAGGTTCATTGCTATTTCTTTAAATTACCAATAAGCTAAAGTGGTAAGCAATCCCACCCTATAAAGAAGAAAACACAAGATTTACATCATGAGAAACTAATTTGTTAGGAGAGGTAAAGATCATTTATACTGTAAGTCTCTAAACGAATTATATCCTTAATCAAATCAAAAAAATGAGCAATTTCTTTGAATTAAATAACCCTGTGAGGAAGAGAATAAAAATTCAAATCATAAGAAGTGTACTAATTAATTAAAAAAGGCAAAAACTTTTTATGCTCTAAGTTTAAAAAAGAATTATATCCTTAAGGAAGTCAAAAAAATAAAAGGAGCACTTTCTTTGAATTAAATATTGCATGTGGCTGAAATGAATTGCTGTGGTTGTAGTATACTCTCCTTTATTGTTGGATTTATTTTTTTTCTTCGAGCCGTAAGAAACATGCCATTAGGTCTGCTTGATGGAGTATTTAGTTCTGCCTTAATACATGCCCAACAAACTTGGTGGGCATTAATGAATAATGGCTTTCATTGGCTGTACTCCACAGAAAGCGTAGAAATAAAAAACTTTCAACAAGTAATTCATACTCCTTATTAAACCTCACTCTCTCTATTTCCAATATATCCTTCTATAAATCACAAATCTTTTTCCTCATTCACAAGTCACACACCCTTCTTTGTTTTTCTTCTTCGTCTTCCTTCTCCCTCTCACACACATTTCTGTGAAACCCTTCATTGCTCTGTTTCTTGTGTTGAAGCAGACAGGTGATATTATTATTCCGGGGATTCATTCTTGGGACGGATCACATGGATGCGTCCACAGCTTTGATGATCCTATCCGCCGTAGCTGCTTATTTAATATGGTTCAGATTCATATCGCGCTCCCTGAATGGTCCACGTGTTTGGCCTCTATTGGGTAGCCTCCCGGGCCTCATCCAGCACACCAATCGCATGCATGACTGGATCGCAGACAATCTCCGCGCTTGTGGCGGAACTTACCAGACCTGCATCTGCGCCATTCCCTTCATCTCCAAAAAGCAAGGTCTCGTAACTGTCACGTGCGACCCCAAGAACTTGGAGCACATACTCAAGCTCCGGTTCGATAATTACCCGAAAGGACCCACTTGGCAATCTGCGTTTCACGATTTGCTCGGTGATGGAATCTTCAATTCCGACGGCGACACTTGGCTGTTCCAGCGCAAGACCGCTGCGCTGGAGTTCACCACGAGAACTCTGCGCCAAGCCATGGCGCGCTGGGTGAGCCGAGCCATTAAGTTCCGGTTTTGCCCAATCCTCGCCGCCGCGCAGCAGAAGCAGAAGCCGGTCGATCTTCAAGACCTTTTACTTCGCATGACTTTCGATAACATTTGTGGCTTGGCTTTCGGCAAGGATCCTCAAACGCTCTCTCCGAATCTCCCTGAGAACGGCTTCGCGCTGGCTTTCGATCGAGCCACGGAAGCCACCCTGAAGCGGTTTATTTTGCCGGAGGTGATCTGGAAATTCAAAAAGTGGCTGCGGCTAGGTATGGAAGAGACTTTGACGCAAAGCCTCAAACACATTGATCAGTACTTGTCCAGCATCATCAACGCGAGGAAGCTCGAATTAATAAGTAAGCAGCAACAAGGTGAGAATGGGACCACCGTTCATCACGACGATCTGCTCTCGAGGTTCATGAAGAAGAAGGAATCTTACTCCGACGAATTCCTGCAACATGTGGCTCTCAATTTCATCCTCGCCGGACGGGACACGTCATCGGTGGCGCTGAGCTGGTTCTTCTGGCTCTGCATCCAGAACCCTAGAGTGGAAGAGAAAATCCTCGTGGAACTCTGCACCGTCCTGATGGAGACACGTGGTAGTGACGTCTCGAAGTGGATTGACGATCCACTCGTGTTCGAGGAGGTGGACCGATTAGTGTACCTGAAAGCTGCGCTATCGGAGGCACTCAGACTCTACCCATCGGTGCCGGAGGACTCAAAGCACGTGGTCAAAGACGACGTGTTGCCGAGTGGTACCTTCGTTCCGGCGGGTTCGTCCGTGACCTACTCCATTTATTCAATCGGAAGGATGCAATCCGTCTGGGGAGAGGACTGCCTGGAATTTAAGCCGGAGAGGTGGTTGTCGGCCGACGGTAAGAAAATCGAGCTAAACGATGCGTATAAGTTTGTCGCATTTAATGCTGGCCCCAGAATCTGTTTGGGTAAAGACTTGGCGTACCTGCAAATGAAGTCGATCGCAGCGTCTGTGCTGTTGCGCCACCGCCTCTCGGTGGCGCCGGGACACCGCGTCGAACAGAAGATGTCGCTGACGTTGTTCATGAAGTACGGGCTGAAGGTGAACGTGCACCCAAGAGATTTGGGGCCTATATTGGACAAAGCATGCAAGGCTGCCTCCTGCGGCAAAGAAGCTTTCATGACGGCCGGCGCCGTAATTGAGGCGCTGCCACCCGCTGCTTAAAGAGTGTTTTGGCATTATGTGGCTGTGAATTAATAAACATTACAAATATATAATTAAAGGACTTGATCAAAAAGAACAGGGTGCATCCTAGGTAGTAGCACTGCATACTACAATGTTTTATGAGGGGATTAATTATATTATGCTTAATTGAAAAGTACGTGATTTTGCTGGCAAAAAAAAGGAAAAAGTAAATGGCATGTGCTTACGCATTTATTCCAATATCTCTATAAAGCAATTAATTAAGGGAACTTTATATTTTAAAGGTGCATCTTACTAATGTTGGTTCTTTTTTTTTATTTTCCAACAAATTTTCCATTTTATCGGCTTCTTAATCTTTATATTAACATTTTTTTTGACGAAATTAACATTAACACATTAGAATGGCATGCTCACATGTGCATAGCTGATGGGAAGTTAATTATGTGCCCGAGTTAAGAAAAACGCTTTTAAATTAATAAATTATTTAGTTAAACATTGAACCGGTACAAAGTGGTTTGTCATAAATTATATTGGAATATCCACATTTATTTTTAAATTGTGCAACACACCTCTGATTCTAAATATAACATCTTCTTTGTTACTATTTTATCCTTATAATTGTGGCGTTGGGATCATTACTTTCAAGTGAGCATATGAAAACAAAACACCTAAATGATAACAATTAAGTTAGATTTCCATATATTCATCATGCATGGGTGGTGTATAACTGATCAAATCAGTGCACAAAGGAGGAAATTAGGTTGATCACGTGCTTCTAATTTGATATAAGTGATTATCTGGTGGTATTGTTTTGTAGTAATATTTAATTTTTTTTAAAAGTGAGTAGGAATGTTGCTAATTTTAGTTGAATATGTGAGGGTACGTGCAATGCATGGTCATGTTGTACGCAAACACACATAGGGAATTTTGTTGACATATAAATATACAGCAAATGGGGAAAGGGAATTTGATTAAGGAGAAGAAAGGTACGTTTAAATAATCGTGAAAGCTAGCTAATAAGTAGTTAACGAGGGTCACTTGTCAAATTGAAGATTACGTAGCTAGTTATATTGAAAAAAGAAACTCTCAAATATAATGCAATTATGCAGTTAATATACACATATACCACTCAGATATATCTATTATTGGGCCGCTTCTACAAAGCGTTGTTGTTCTGTTTTATAAGATATTTGGTAATTTTAAGAAATATTACATATTTTCTTTCATATATAAGAATAACATTAAAAAGGTAAAATATATAGTATTCAACACCATAACGTTATTTTCCGGAGCATAAACTAATATAGTGTTGGGGTTTAGTGCGGTTAACAAGAATATATTAAAAATTGATTTGACTTGTAACCAAAATGCCTTTAAATAATCATGGAAATGGTCTAACGGTGTAAAGTTCTACTAGATTTTTATAGATCTTGAGTTTAAATCTTAGAAGAGACACTTATGTTGAGAAGGACAATCACGAATCTTGAATTGGATACCGATTAATACTATAAAAAAAAATATGTCTTTGACTCAATTACGTTTATATACTAGAAAATAGAGATGCACAATTTTTATAAGTAAATCTTGTCTAACTTATTTATTGTCAAATCATCTTAACCGTGTCTTATATTTCCTTTCAATTATTTGCATTTATCTCAAGTATTATCCTTAGCTTAATTACGAAAATACGCACACACAAACAGCTTCATGATCATATTATATGGACATCTGTTTGGCTTGATTTCCATCTGCCTAAGAACGACAAATATGGCACAAGTGTTGGTATGGGTGGAAGGAGTTTTGGCGACTTAAATATAAGGTATTCTCTCCGGTCCTAATTATAAGATAAAGTTGACTTTTTTGGAGAAATTAAAGAAGTCAATTAAATTACTTTAGAGTATTTATATTTTTAATTTTTTCTCTAAACTAATTAATTTGACTAATAAACTAATATATAATCTAAGGATACTAAAAATATAAACACTCTAAAGTAATTTAATTGGCTTCCTTAATTTTTCTAAAAAAATCAACTTTATTTTATAATAAGTACAGAAGAGAGTATCAAATTCAAATATATGCACACAAAGAAAATGTTTATCCATCATATCGTAAGATGCATGTTCAACGGTCAAAGAGTTGGACACTCATTAATAGGGGGGATTTGATTCTTACGAACATTGTGGGGCTACAAGTGGTTTATAAATATTAATTGCGAATATTACTTATAATAATATGCTCCCATATGATTGAACAATGCAAATAATAATTTTTTTAAATGAATAAACTTCATTTTAGTTTTGTTAAATATTTATTACATTTTTTCAACTTTATCCCTATATTGTATTTATATTCGGAGATGGAAAAAGTATTTGTGAGTATCATCTTTTTAAAGGGAGCGAACAACTTAATAAATGCTGAGTGGTTGGCTGGATTTGAATGAAATGTTGACATTATCATGTCTCTTAGGGTGTGTCTGGTTTGATGGGAGGGTGGGGGAGGGAGTAGAGGAAAGGGGGTTAAATTATCTTTTTGAATTGAAAATATTTAAATTTTAGATGGGAATCCAAAATTTAAAACGAATGAGAGTGTAAATTTTGGGTGAAAATTTAAAATTTAAAAGAATGAGAGGATAAATTTTAGATTTTTCCTGCCTAAAATTATAATTTACCACCCTTACTACCCCTCCCCTCCCTCTCCAACCCTCAAAGCAAACACACCCTCAAAGTCATGGTAATGTGAACGAACCCTTTCACTCATAAACTTGTGCCCTCCAATCGATGGATGATGCCCATATGACAACTGGTGAAAAAGATTGTGTGTGTTTGGAATAACGATAGGAAAATGATTTTTTTTATTTGACTTTTTATAATTATACTTTTGATAAAGGTCATATTTTATAATGTGATTTATGTTTGGATTGACGATTGTATAAATGATTTTTACAAAAGTAAGTGAGTGTTTGGATTGACTTAAATATAAATGATTTTTGTGATAATAGTCAAAGAGAGTGGGTAGAAAAATATTTAAAAAATTAAGTAAAATTGCAATCAGTCTGACTAAAAAATATTTAAAGTAATTTTTGGAGCTGAAAAAGTACATTAAGGGTAAAATTGCAATCAGGCTGTTAGCACACCGGGTACAACGGAAAAAATATTTTAAGGGGTTAAAACACTAACAAATATTTTAAAGTAATTTTTGGAGCTGAAAAAGTACATTAAGGGTAAAATTGTAATTAGTCTAATAACACATTGGGTACAACTAGAAAAATATTTTAAGGGGTTAAAAGCACTAAAAAATATTTAAAGTAATTTTTGGAACTGAAAAAGTATATTAAGGGTAAAATTCCAATCAGTCTAATAATATATTGGGTACAACTAAATTTACAATTAGTCCAAAAAACTACTGAAAAGCTCCAAAATGGAGCTTATAAAATTCGTGCGTTTTGTCTTGCGTATTTCTAAAAGCCCAAATTAATGATCGTTGAACCAAACACTAATAAAATTCAATCAAGATATGAAGTATGTGTTTGGGATAGCGGTAGGAAAAATGACTTATTATAATTTTGACTTATTAAAAATGACTTAATAGAAAAGTCAATTTTTCTAATGTGATTTATGTTTGGATGAACGATTTATTTTTAGATAATAAGTGCTTATAAATCGTGATTTACGGTATTTGAGGTAAGTATGTGAGAAGAGTTTTATCTCAACTCACGTAATAAGTGAATTAATAGAAAAATTATAGTGAGGAATTTATTTAATTAGTAGCTTATTCTACCCATAATATAATTAAAATAAGCTGAATAAAATACTGAAAAAACGTAATACATACGTTTTTATTTGGGTTTATTGTCAGAAAAAACAGACTTATTTTTACCCAATAAAATGAACCAAACGCACCCGAAAACGCACAAATGACCGAAAAGGCCAAAACGCACGATTTGCCAGCTGGATCGCATTTCCAAACACAAGACAGGCATCAGCGTCAGCCTCAAGTACTAGGGGTGTTCAACAATTTCCCGTCCCGACCTTCCCGTCCCGATCCCGAGAAAATCGGGACGGGAAAATCCCGTCCCGAAAATTTCGGGATCGGGAATGTGATTTCGGGATGGGGAAAAAGTCGGGATCGGGATCGGGATCGGGAATGGGACTTCCCGATCCCGAAAATATATATATACACATGTATATTTTTTTAAAATATTTAAGAAAATAACACCAAATGTAAAATAAAATGTGAAAATACCTAACACCCTTAAG
Source organism: Inga oerstediana (assembly GCA_963210345.1). NCBI lineage: Eukaryota > Viridiplantae > Streptophyta > Magnoliopsida > Fabales > Fabaceae > Inga > Inga oerstediana. Next base: position 56,653,456 of record OY723409.1, read on the forward strand.
GTAATATCTATTCTTTTAGTTTAGTTAGTTAATTTCATTTATTATTTATTAAATAATTCTAATTTTTTGTTCTTGTCTTTGTTCTTTTTACAGCTGAATCGACAACTTTAAGCATGTATTGGACTAATTATATATTTATATTAGACTTATTTGGTACAATATGATATTAGACAAATTATATATTTATATCAGACTAAAGGAAACACAACAAAAAATTCAATATAGAGATTTTTTTTAAAAAAAATAGAAGCAAATTCGGGATCGGGAAATTCTCGATCCCAAAATTTTCCGATTTTTGGGATCGGGAATGAAAATCATTCCCAAACCCTTCTCGGGATCGGGATCGGGAAATGCCGATCCCAAACACCCCTAGCCTCAACGACACCCACACCTTTATTAATGTACTTCCCTTCCTTTTGCTGCCAGACAGTACTCATTTTCTTCTGTCCTTTCTGGGACGGCCTGCTGTTATTTTCAGTTATGCATCTATTTCACAGCCCAAAGCATTCAATTAATTTATTAATAATCATCCACCCCCCACCAGAAAAAAAAAGAAGAAAAAACCCCGGATTATGCCTGCCTTCATGCATAAATTACAATTTACAAGTTTGTTCACCCACTGATATGGCCCATTGATGTCTTAATATGTTGCCGGGCCTTTTGAAGCCCAAGACTTCTTTTTTCTTCCCACACTAAAGCCCACTTGACCCAACAAAGGAGAAAGGAAAATATTTGGGCAACAGTTATTTTCCTCTCCCTTTTTTTTTTTTTTATAATTTGGGGAAACAAGGACTTGAACAAATATTTTTAAACTATTCCTATAAAAAGGGCCAGAGAGAATTCATTTTGTTTTCAAGTTTTATTTCACTTTCCTTTCTTTATTTTTTAACTGTTCACTATAATCCCATGTTTTTTCCCACCTAGGGGCTTCATGCACTATTCGATGGGCACAATATTGATGCTAAAACGTCTTTTTTTCTTTATGCTAAGATACAACGCAAATGACAGTGACCCCGGAAACATAAAAAGAAGTTAAGAACAAATGGACTGCATTTTGTACAGATGGTTTAGGATTCAAATACAAATGTAACTTAGGGTTTCCTCCTGTTATTTGTATGTTTCTTTATAGTTAGCATATTACAAAATAGCTAAAAGTTTTCTCCCCTGGAAACAGCCGGACAAAGCTAGAAGTTGCTACTGCTTTGGATCCTCTTAATTTTGTTTTTAAAGACTACTTTGGGTCTGTCAGGCTCAAGCTGAATTCCCAGAGCTTTCTGGCCAATTCAGAATCTGTAGCGAGAGAGTTTGGCTTTGCCTTGTTGCTATCCATAAAATATTCACCAGATATTCCCTTCACTTGTGGATGTAATGCCACATAACATTGAGTTGCAGCTCCCTATCAATATGAAATATTAAAAGAACTTAGATGACAGAAAATCAAAGTTTTGAAACCTGGACCAGTCGGGGTATTGAGTAAAGGGTCAGTGGGTCAGATCGGAGCTAACCCGGGGCTAAACTGGTGAGAAATTGAATATTTTAGACTTATTAATATGAAAATTTAAATAAAAATAAAAAAAAATCGATTTTAAAAAAAAATATATATTGAACCGGTCCGGTTTCTAGGCCCGAGTCGCCGGTCCGGTCCAGGTTCCAAAACATGGCAGAAAATCACATCATGGGCAGCGAAAGGCATAAATGCCACCTCCATACACTGCCCCTGATATATATAATCATAAACTCATGAATGTGAAAAGTTACCTGCTGCACATTTTTCAGGAAGAACTTTACCACTGAGCTAGCCACGGCTGCACAATCCAAGTAATAGATGCATTATTATAGAACCAAACTATTCCATTAGCGAGGAATTATCCTCAAGCAAGAACTGCCAGTGGATGCAAAATTTTACAAGAAGTTCAGATGGGATCATGGGGCAATCTATATGATCTCTTGCTTCATGATGACAGACTTTAATCAAAATCACGTCAAATATATTATTAATCCCACGAAATGGCTTAGCTTGTTCGTGAACAACAATTAGGATAATTTATATATACGGATAGAATTATATTCACTGCTCGTTTATAATCTGGACAGGATCATCCAAAGTGTTTTTTTTTCCCCTTTTTGAGTTTCAGAAGCAATGCATAACATGTACCTTTTTTTAAAACTGAAAAGAAAAAAAGTAGCCTTCTGTAAAACACTTCAAGAACTTCATAAAAAGATAATTCCAGAGGATTCATTCTAGATTATCCTTTCATTGTATTCAAATTTTACTTCGTTTTTGCATCCCTATCAAAAAGCTAACATGACAACCGTATTAATACAAAGTTTGTCTGTGTTCGACAGCAATCTTGTCATTTAAACAGAAACATCAGTTGACCAAAATCGAGAAGAATACTTTAATGATCATACTGGCACTAGAATAATAGAATATACCATACCATTAAAGAAACCATGATACCGAAGAATATTTGTTACAATCGACCCAGGATGAAGGGAGTTGGCAGTTATTTCCACTCCTTCTTCCTGTCAACCAAAAAAAAAAAAATTCAAAAGTTACGCATCAGACTCAACCAATCAGTTCATCCAGTCAGTCAGCAGATGGATGCCAGAGGAATGAAAGACCCTTCCGGATGCAGACCATGTACAGACACAGGGTCTAAAGATAGTGTTTAATAACTTGGACAGAATGGAAATTATATTTCCAATTTCTTTAAAGAGGAGGGAAGATATCCTAAAATAATAATGGTATAATATTTTTGCAATCAACTGCAATGAGACAGTAATCCCAGCTAATCTAGCGGTAAATTATAAGAAAAATGATGCTTAAAGACTCAAAGCTTATGAAATAAACAGCTGAGAACCTTCTGAGAAAAAAAAAAAAAGAATTCACGCCAAGAGAACCTTAAAAACAAATGAAGTCAAAAAATTAATTATCACCATTTACAAGTAGAATACCTTCAAGCGTCTTGAAAGCTCTTTTGCATGCAAGATGTTAGCAAGCTTTGATTGTCCATAAGCCAAAAAACTGTTGTATCTGCAAATAATCAAACAGAGAAAGGGGAAGCATTCCATTTTGAGAACTAGGAAAACTGTATATATATATATATATATATATATAATGGTAACATCAAGAAAGCACCTCTATAGCATGAGTTTAGTAGCAGATAGAAAGACTGAAAGAGTTTAATAGCAGATAGAAAGGGCGGGAAAAGGCAAAAATTTATTCAGCTAGAGCATACCCTGATTCATCATTAATTTTATCAAAACGAATCCCTTCATTATACGCAAATCTGTGTGCCTCTGATGATAAATTAACTATTCTTCCCTCCCGCTTGCATCCGTGCACAGTTTTCTTCATAGTTTCCAATAAAAGGTTTGTTAAGTGAAAATGACCTGCAAAATAATATTAATCCTTAAAATTCCAAGCTGTACATTATCGAAAGTCGGTATAATTGATATGAATAATTCAAAGATATGGTGAGGAGAACATATGATATCCTAGTTTCCTACCTAAATGATTGGTTGCAAACTGCAACTCAATGTTGTCTTGGGAAAGTGTGAACGGGGCAGCCATAATACCTGCATTATTACTTCAGCCGAAAAATTCTTTTTAACTTCAGGATGCAATTTAAACATAAAAAAAATACGGGAGCTTCTTTCCAAACAAAGTGCAGGGTTACAAGAGAAGTAGGAGATTGCATTAGCAAAGTTCACAAGAGTTTTCAAAAGTTAATAAATAAATTCATGGAACTTAACCACTTGGTACACATAGTCTCATACATAGACCAAGAGAAATATAATGAGGAAGAATTAACAAAAAGTGCTGTAATTTAGAGGTCCACAACAACTATTGCTAAAGATTCATACATTAGGAGATTAATAGGCAAACCAGATACTGCTAAACAGCTTACATTAGGATATTGAGAGGCAGACCGGAGGAATTGTAATCTGCAGCAAATTTCCTTACTGATGCCATTAAGCCAAGGTCTAGCTTCATAACATCAATTTTAGCAGAGGGGATTTCCTCAACTAATTTGTTTTTGACGCTCATACCAGAGTCCACATTCCTTACTGCCATAACCACATGGACACCACGCAATGCTAGAACTCGGGTGGTTTCAAGACCAAGACCACTTGATGCCCCTGAAACTTAACTAAATGTGAGTACTAAGGGAAGAGAGTGGGTACCTATTCCGATTTCAGATACCAAGCAAGTCATTAACTGTTGTATAGCATACCATAACATGTTGAATTGTATTTCACCTAAACATGTTTACTAATATATGACATGAAAAGAAGTTTATTTTTTAAATTTTATTTTTAGTTAAACAAGTTTGGTCCTCATCATCAATCAACCATAACCTCAACATGCTAGATGACCAGAGAGGGGGGAAAAAACATTGTTAGATTATGACTTCAGAAGTCCAGAGCCTTCAAAGAGGGTATTGGCGCTATCAGTAACAAGTTCCGCCCAAAATCATTGACCAGATTAACACAGCTGGTTTAGCAACAAGTCACCGCGGATGCATCTTACTATCGTAAATCAACATCAAGCAAATAAAAGATTTTCAGGTTTTATCAATTCATCAAAGCGATGACAATCAATAGAAACACTTTAAGAAATTTTCTCTCAACATCGAAGTGATCTTATTTGAGTACAGTACAGCCAATCAGGAGGTAGAACAAGAAAATAAGGAGAAGGAAATGAATAGAAGAGAAACCAGTGACGATGGCAGTGAGACCGTTCCCGTCGATTCCTTCAGTAACTTGCTCCGCAGTGGAACTGGCCGAGAATCCAGATGGCCCTTTCCATCCTAACATCCACATTTTTTTTCGTTCGCAAAGAAAGAACACGATCACGCCCTTCAAGTGCCGTCCAGGAGCAGCCTTATCGCACCATTTTCGATTTTTCGTCCTCTTCTCCTTATATACTCATTATTTTGCCAGGGACAAAAGCGTCCTTTCGGTTATTTAATTTCGATTTCAATTTAATTTATGTCAATTTGAGTTCACTTACATATTTCTGAAGTAATTTCTATGCTCAGATTAATTATAATACAATTCATTTTACTTTAATCTAAATGACAGAGTCATCATATAAAGGAACTCAAATTTTATAATTTTAAGGATGATGGGAAGGAGTTGTATTTTTTATTTTTTTAAATTAAAAAGCTTATATTTTTTAAAATCGTAAAATTTAAATTTTTCTGATAAATTATCTGTTACTTATAAAATTAAAGATAAGTTGTTGTATTAATTAATACAACAAGTGAGGTGAGGCTCTCCAAATATGTAAGTATTTCTCAGCGGCCCGTGTTTCGGCCTCATCTGCACACGAATTAGTTGTGGTCCAATAAACAACAGAAATATCAAAGTTCCACTTTATAAAGTTGTCACCTTCTTTGCCATTAAACTTTTATAAAGTTGAAGATGGAATTTCAATTTATAAACTTTTTCTGCCAGCATATCACTTCCACTTTAATTTCGGGAAAAAGTTTTCTGGCGTGCGATACCAATCTTGTGGTCCAATAAACAACAGAAATATCCTATCTTGATGACGGTTTCTCATTACATTAATGTTCTTCGAAAACAATCACGCTCTGTTATTATCTCACATTAAAAGTCGGTATTGGTCCAAAGTGAATGGAACAATCATGTTCCCTCACATTGGTAGCTGAGCTTACCAAAATCACAGTTCATTCACTAGCTATTATTTTCAAAGTTCAGAGGATTGGTATGGTTTGCATTTAAGAGTAAAGGAAGAATCATGGATTTTTTTTTTAAAAAAAAAGACATATTTAAAGAAAGAATTCTACATTCAAAGTTTGATTCAGAAGGAGATCAGGATCTCATAATTTACACACACACAAACAAAAATAAGGATGTCCAAATAATACAAAAAAAGAAACACAGCAGAGAGAAGATGAGGGTGGTCTCAAACTCAAGCCCTAGTCTTAAAAGGAATGGCTCGGATGACTATCTGGTGATATACAGCAGCAAGTGCAGCTCCAATGAAAGGTCCAACCCAGAATATCCACTGTACATGCGCGCAGAATTTAGTTAATTTAGTTTTAGGCAAACAACTGAATTAATCAAATCTAAGCGACTAATTTGTTAATAATAATAAATAATAATCGGAAAGAGAATAATAAGAACGTTACATGATCATCCCATGCAGCGTCTCTGTTGAAGATGACGGCAGCACCCAAACTTCTAGCTGGGTTTATACTTGTTCCTGTGATGGGAATAGTTGCCAAGTGCACCAAGAACACAGCAAATCCGATGGGAAGAGGAGCCAAAACCTACAATTTCATCATACACAACACAAAATCAAAATACCAGTCTTGCTCAGAAGGGCAAGGTAGTCTGTCTCCTGACAAATTCATAAAACATCATAGGGATGTCGAGTTCCAAATACAGCTCAAGATATCTGGGCAGAGTTATGAACCTACCTCCGTAACCTATTCATATAATGATAAAGGACTTGCTTTTATGGGTACCTTGTTCTTGTTCATACAATTTATTTAGGACTTAACTCAAGTACCAAACCCTAGAACTCTAGCACTTAAAAAGCAGAAACACAACTAGGAAAGTAAAACTTTTAGAGGAAAATGAAAGAGAGGGCAAGAACACATACAGGGACATGAGAGTCTCTGGCGTTTCTCTTAGCATCAGTAGCAGAAAACACAGTGTAGACAAGGACAAAGGTGCCAACAATCTCAGCTCCAAGAGCATCACCCTTAGTGTATCCATGGCTTACCGTATTTGCTCCACCACTGTTCATCTGATACCTAGCCTTACCCTCAAAACCCTTCACAACACCAGCACCACATATAGCTCCAAGACACTGCATAATCATGTAAAACAGTGCCCTTGTGAGAGACAGCTTCCTCGCCAAGAACAGACCAAAAGTCACCGCTGGGTTTATGTGTCCACCTGTTCAAAACCAACATTCACATTCACACTCAGATCTGAATATGCAAGAGGCATAAGTCATTGAGAGAACCACACCCCAAAGCTAGCAGTTGGAGTTGGGAAGTTAAGACCCCTCTGAAACCTACCCGATATAAAACTTTTTTACACAGAATTTAACCTAACAGAAAAGATTTGAAGCTGGAAGGAAGATGTTATTACCTGAGATTCCGGCGGTGCAGTAGACAAGAGCAAAGATCATACCACCAAAGGCCCAAGCAATGCCTTGGATGCCAACAGAGGCACACTTATTGGGTGAATTCTTGACGCCCATGACGGTTAAGATGGTGATGTAGAGGAACAAGAAGGTGGCGATGAACTCTGCGATGCCGGCTCTGTAGAATGACCATGACTTGAGCTCACCTGGCTCGAACAACGGTGCCGGTGGTGGCTCTTTGTAGTCCTTGTCCGTCTGAGCCCCCGTGCCCAGTGGCTGCCTCTCCGAGAATTTGTTTGCTCCGACTCTCACATCTTCCTTGGTGTCCATTGTTGCTCTCTCTGAGTCCCTCAGTCCCTCTCTCTCTCTTTCTCTGGAATTAGCTTCTTTCTTTCACCTAACTCAGAGAAGCAAGTTTCTGTGAACAAGTGAGATGGTTAGAGACGTTTTATAGTGGAAGAGGTCACTGCCTCACAGGGTTGTTTTTGACTTTTTGCTACTCACAATTTTTGGACAACAGTCACTTTTGCTGTACGCAGAGTAAGGAAAGACTCGGTTATTTCGAAGGACTTTCCGTTTGAGTGTGTTTTAATATATATTTTTTTTATTTTTTTATTTGAATTATTCTAGTCTTACAGATTTGTATTAGTAATTGCTTCATCATAAATTTTGCAAAAAAACTAGTTCTTCATAAATATAGTATACAGAAAAAAATGAAGGAAAAAGGACTACATAAATACTACTAGTAGTGTATATTGGTTGTATAATCATAGTAAAAATGTCCCCATTGCTTGTTTTCTTTCGTCAAACAATTATAGTAAAATTCTTTACTTGGCCCGACTGCTTAAAAATTCATTGCAATTCAATATTTTTTTGGTCTGGTGATATATATTTTATCCAGTTTATAATATAATGCACTTCAATTAATTCATAATTATAATTATCTTATTAAACATGTCTTAAGTTAATTTTTTTAATTAGATTTTAAATAAAAGAAAACATATAAAAGTGATATTATTTAAACTTTTTTTTTTTTGAAAAAATCGCAAATAAAAACAATATGAAGAGGACAGCATTGGATCCTGTAATAAAAACAGATGCCATGCTTTTGTTTTGTACGTGTCTGCGTGGGAGATTGTAACTTTATTGTGCATTTATTATGGTTGGATATAAATGAGGATATATATATGCCTGCCGGAGGGAGAAAGAAAAGAAAAAGACAGAATAACTTTTGACGCTTTAATCAGGGGGCTTAGTTTTAATGACAGCGTGTAATTAGAGCAAGAGAGAGAATTAAGATGGAAGGATTAGGATTATTCTGGAAAGAGGAAGAAGGGTAGGTTCAAGCTGGGATGTCTGCGTTGTCTTGTTATTATCCAATAAACAGGACGATACAGGGTGTCATCCTTGTTCTTCTCTCCTATCTTAAAATGATTTGGTTTTATGTATCAAAAAAAAAATGATTTGGTTTTTGAAATTTAATTTAACTTCACGCCGTTTAATTTAGCTGTTAAGATAAGAGCCGTTTGATGATAGGTGAAGGAAGTCAGACAAGTTGTTGCCGTCACTCACGTGGCCATTGAAAAAGACATAAGTAGGGGAAATGGAACGGCGTCGGAGAGAATAGAGATGGCCGTTAGGTGGTGACCGTTGGGAAAGTGACAAGGCAACTCTTGCTTGGAGGGCCCATGCCCCACCAGTTCTCTTCCCACATCATCAAACCCTACTCGCCGTTGCTAAAAAGCTTATGCCTCATGCTACGTTCCATACGCTCTGAAGAGTGACGAGTGATGGCCTTGTCAATTCCTACACTGCCCCTGAATTCAACAATAATCTCCTCACTTTGAAGTTTTATGTCAGCTCACTAGTTATTAGTCATAGACTTATCTGGATACTCCAAATAATGTGTTATTACTGTACTACCCATAGAACTAAGACGAAGAAAAGAAAGGTTTGGAGTTCTCTAGGTTTTTAACTGCCTGTTAGGATTGGATCCGGATTACATCTTTTCTTATTCTGTATAGTTGAATTAAGATCCTAATGACTCAAATTGAGAAAATGATAAAAAAGGAAAAGAACGGAAACTAGATCTGTTTAGATTAATAATAAAAATTATTTTTTTAATATAATTTATAATTTATAAAATACATATATAAGAAAAGTTTTATTCCAACCTATATATAGACATTTTAAACGCAAACCCAGACAAACTCTAAATGTCGGGGCCCTTTGGCAAGGATCATGATTGGTGATGAGGCGGGGCTATGTGAACCGTTGGATCGACTCCACATCCCTAGAATTCTACCAAATTCTTTAAAGTGGGCCCCAGCTTTAGATGGCACCACCACCACCACGAAACCACAAAGACTCTAATCTGCTTTAGGCAAATGGATATGCAAGACAGCTCCCCCCGGTGGGACCCATGTGGGAATCGCTGCCCCAGCTCACATGCAAGCACGCAGCCCCCTCTAGCCTTTCATTTGCTTTGGGACACTGCCCTTACCTGCTTTATGGGTTACCCCAACAACAGCAACAAATAAATCACCCTCTTTTTTTATTGGGAAAATTCTTACTAGATCCTAAATAAATAACGTATTATTAAAAAAATTTCTGTTTATAATTCTTCTGCGTGTATTTATAATTTATTAAGTATGTTTTACAAAAAAACTTTTCTAATAATATCTTTCTTTTTTAAAACTTAAAAATGATTCTCCCTTTTTTATTTTGGCCCCATATGAGAGCCAAAGTGGGAATAAGAACAACACGGTAATGTCCTGAAATCAACACTCGGTTCTGCACTTGTTCCAAAATGCTCCATTATTTCAACCTCTGCTTATGTTTTATGCCTTGGTTTGCTCCTAGCTATCCTCTGCTATATATTGCTAGCCAACACATTGTAGGAATTCTGTGTCTCTCTTCTTATAGGCACAACTTTTATAGTAACGTTCATTAAACAATTACTATATTATCTCCATTGAATAATATAGTACTAATATAGTAGCAAGACAATTGAGTTCCCCATGTAGTAATGCCATAATTAAAGATGAATTAATACTGTGTCTTGTCGGGTTTTTCTTTGCTTTTGTTCTGTTGCAAGAGGCAATAATACCAAACTAAGCCTACTGTATAGCTCAGAAATCAGAATGCTCATTTATTATTGATTAAATTCTATATTCCTCGTTGCCTCCCTCCCTCAGTTTTTTGTCCGCATGTACCATCGACAGAAGCCAGTGCGCCCTCTTAGTCCTAAACAATTTTGCTGATGTTGGCTTACAGGCGGATTCTGTTTAAGTGTGTGTTTGAATTACTTTTTTAAGAATAATTTTTATTATTTATAAAGTAAGTATGTAAGAGAAATTTTGTTTTAATTTGCGAAGAACTTTTGAACCGTGATTTGGGGTTGCCCAAACACACACTTGATTCTTGTTTCTTCCATTAATTGGCTCATCTCTTTGGGCCCGTTTGGTACGCTGGAATTGGCCTCATGGAAATGGAATTGGAGGCCAATTTCATACTTTTGTCATGTTTGGTACAAATCTAGGAACATGGAAATCATTTCCATGTGGAGGCCAATTCCATCAAGATTGATGGAAATGATTTCCATCCCAAAAGCTAGGATTTGTCAATTCCACCTAGAAAAATCATTTTTGCCCCCCTCCTCTTTCGTCACCTCCTAACCCATCGCATCATCATTCATCTTCACAGACGGCGGTGAACTCCATCAACCGGCGGCGGCGGCCTTCTTCCCCACCCACCAGCGACCTTCTTTTCCACCCACCGCCACCGCTGGCGAACTTCTTCCCCACCCACCATCGACTTCGTCATCTTCATCTTTTGCTTAACCTCCATTGATGAACCATGGCCGACCTTCATCTTCAACCCCAGACCAACAACGACGACCTGTGCAAGTGAGCACAGATTCGTGACAGCAGTAAACTTCCAAATTTGCAACGATTTCGAGTCTCCTCTTCCAGAACTGTGACGAGCTTCAATCGACAGCGAAGATGGGTCCTTGGCGAAGAGTGGAGGCTTTTGGAGCTTCATCAAGCTCAACTGATCGATAAGCTTCATTGTTTGCGATGGTGAAGAGTAGAGCCTTGTCGAGCTTCATTGTTTTGTGGCGATAGGATTTTGTGGAAGATTTTTTTATTTTTTAATTTAGGGGGTATTTTGGTATTTTCATACAAAAATTATATCTCATTTCCATGACATACCAAACACACTTTTAAACCTCATTTCCATATCCATATCCATTTCCATTTCCATCAAAATCAATTCTGCATACCAAACGGGCCCTTTTTCTTTTTTTTTTCCCAGTTTAACTCAAGAGACCCAGCAGGTGACAAGGAAGAAGATCAATTCAAGCAGTGAGATAGATGCTGAGCCGTTGACCAGTTAATTATATACCACTATCTTCGGTCCTAATTATAAGACAAAGTTGACTTTTTTTTTTAGAGATTAAGGAAACTAAATAAGTTATTTAATCATATCATATGCTATGTATCTTTATATTATATACTAGTTTATTAATCAAACTAATTAGTTTGGAGAAAAAAATAAAAATACTCTAAAGTGATTTAATTAACTTCTTTAATTTCTTCAATAAAGTAAACTTTATCTTATAATTAAAACTAGAAAGAGTACTGAATATAATAATTTAGATGTCAGATTTTTTTTTTTTGTTCAAATATTTAGATGTCAGATTTTACAATATCATTGAGGGTTTAATTCTTCACTGTGTTGAAGCAGTCTAGCATGAGGGCAAGGTCTCTCTGGTTCTCCTTTGGTCCACAAATTTCTCAGATCCCCACGTTTATGCCCCATTGTTAGAATGGTCCCTGCATCAATCAATGAAACATTTATCAAACAACTCAATCAAATAAAGAAAATTTAAGAATTTTTTATGGACAATTTCAGGTTATTTTAACCTACCAAGGGTGAATGGAACAACGTAAAGAAGTGCTGGTTGGCCTTGCCCATTCATCAAGTTTAGTGCTAAGTATGTAATCATAAGACCTGTCAAAGTCATTAATGTTAGAGTTGGCTCACACAGTAACAGACATGTTGATTGCTAGTTATTGGCCTCACCAAAGCCATATGCAAGCATTGCCCACAAAAAGTATCCATCTCGAAGACTCTTATTTGCCAGCCAATCGTACCTGCAAGAATGACCCCATACTATTCATCAGAAGACCTTTACTCTTCCAAAATAAGGGAAAGTTACAATCACAATTGTCTGCCTATGGCTTATCTTGTAAGCGCAAGGTTAAGGTTTGATCCGTATGGTAATATCTATAATAAATAATGTGTGTGAGTGTGTCAAATAAAGAAGTCCCAAGCTCAAGATTGGATGCGCCCTGATGTATCATAAAATGTGAGCTTGAGCTAGTAAAAAGGTTGGGAAGATGAATTTTTGAACAAACTATTATAAATAACTGTTGTAACTTTAATGTGGTTCAATCAATAAGCTATTTGCGGTCTTACCTCATATAGAGGAGAACACGAATTTAAATATCGGGAAAAACATTTGTTGGAAAGGATGAATACTTTTATGCACTAAGCCTTAAAAGGGGAAACCCTTCCTTAAATAAAAAGAAAGAGAAGGTTCTAATGGCATTTAATGGTTTTAATGTGTTAAATTACCATTAACCTTTATTTTATAACTGTCATATTAATTGTGATTAAGTTTATTCTAATAGCCATTATGATTGTTCAACGGCCACATGTTTCCTGTCTATAAAAGGCAATGTACGGCATAAGGTTACAAGCCCGGGTTCAAAAAGACCAAGGTCTACTAGCAACAAACCCTACCCCCAAACTCCTCTCCTCTCTCCTCTCTCCTCTCTTGAATTGCGACGTTATCTTCTTGTTTTTCTATCAGACAACTTTATGTAGGAAATATTCAATTAATCTTGGGGAGTGCCACTGAGGAGTTGCGGAATATCTCATATGGACAATATCCACAGACTCGAACTTTATATTTTGTTGCGGTTTTGCATGTGGCCAATAATTAGTTTGTTTTTGTTGGCCAAAAAAAAAATAGTTTGTTTTTTGTTTAAAAGAAAAGGGCAGGAAATTTGCAGTATAACGGTAGAAGTTGGAGTTTGGGGTTCATGCTGACAACTTGAACGGTAAAGAGTTGAAAAAGACAACAAAGGATAAGCCAAAACCTGAGTGAGAAAGCAACCAGAAGACCTGGAATGAGAATATCTCCAAATCCTATGATGTTGTAACCATGCCAAGGGTCAATAACGCGTGGAACCTTCAGCAGCATTGGGATACCGTCTTCTCCACTTTTACCACCTTGGGCTACCTATTGGAACATTTTCACCTCTTAAATTTCCATTTTAAGTGTCACGACTTTTAAATGAAAAATAGAAAGACTAACCTCAAGCATCACACTTTGGTTGAACAGCTTCTTTGAGACAAACACCCAAAACAGGTCGTAGATAAATGCACAGCTGAGAAGAACAGTACCTACCTAATTTGTAAAAATTCAAGTCAGACAAGTATTCTATCAATTGTGAAAGGAAACTTTATTCATCTTAACACTACTTCACTGAAATAACTTCCTATATAGATGAAGGCATGAACTGAAAATTACTACGTACCTTGAGATTAGGTATTTGCACAAATTGTAGAACTGTGATCATGAGAGCAATTCCCTGTATGAATGATCAATTCAAGAGAAAATTGTTATTAAATGCATGTTGCTTGCCTAGCAGAGACATGATAGCTTCTCCTCAACTCAGTATCAATAATAGAAACTCCATATATTAAATTCAGTAAATGCATAGATTGATATATGGGTTAATATAATTTTTTGTCATTCAAATTTGCCTTCAAGTTTCACTTTATTTAAAACATAGGTCTCTAAAATTTGATAAAACTCAAATAATTTTACATCTTTGAGGGACCATAAAACTAAAATGAGGTCAAACTTGAGAGGCCAAAGAATATATTAGCACTTGATATATTCAGTAGAGTTGTAAGATGATTTAATCTGTCCTTACAAGGATGTCTTGACCAATCCAAGCTATAGAGGTTTTGCTATAAATTGCCCAGAGGATAGAAAATGCTATGCAGAATGGGGAAATAGCAAAAGTCAGGTGCGAGATAGCTCCAAAGTAAGGTACTTTAATGTATGACTCGCCAGCTCGCTTGAACCACCTAAATGGAACACAAAAATGTTTCTGATAAGAGTCTGCGCAATGGGTTTATTTCTTGGTCTGATCAAAGGATGATAACTAACTCTTAATCAGATCCATTATAAACTTACCAAATGAGGACATAAAAATAGTTTCCAAAATTCAAGGTAATGTTACTAGAAATATGCCAAGACACGAAGTTCACAACTTTCCAATAGTAAGATCTTGATAAAAGAAAGATGAAAGATTCACACCTTGAAAATAAAGCAACCAGGCAAATTTGCAAGCCCTGCAGGTAGAATAAACTAAGGTTATAGCTAAGTTGAAGCAGAACATAGAGTCAAACCCACAAAGATCTTTTATATCCACAAAGTTTGAATGAGGTGATGGGCAAAGACATAAGATTTTCATGTAAAAAAATGTACAAAGTTCAGTTATGACTGCATATACCTCAGTTCCACCGATACAGAAGAGAGCAACCAAAAGCTTGATGAACCACAATGACAATGGCATAAGTTTGTATGTTATAAACAGAAAACTTGAAGCAGCTATTACAAAAAGGACTGCAGCTTTCGTATTTATGTTTATAACACTACCAACACCTCCTTCTGTAGCACTTGGCATTTCCTCAACAGAATCCTATAGAAAGAACATTTGATAGCAACTTGTAAGATGATTAAGAAACCAATTCCAATTCACCAAGAAGAATGATAACTTCTCAGAAGTTAAAACAGTTGAGAAAACCGACCTTTAATAGCTTGTGTTGTTCAATATATGCTTCTCTGGCTCTCCATGCTGACCAATAAGATGCACACACTATGGTCCCTACTGACATCAACCATAGAATTACTTCTGCCACGTCAACTGCAGGCTGACGTGGAGAGTATAGTTGCACAAACACTGTAGAAAGGGAAAATATCATAAAATTTATATATATTATGATATGTTAGTAAATAGAACAACTGAAACACACCAAGAGGATGAACAGTGCGTGATAAAATATCATAAATAGACTAGAAGAAGCCTCACTAGATGAAGAGGTATTCAGCATTTTCTTCAACCTTTTTCCTGCATTTTTTGGGAGTATGACTACAGGAATGTGTATGCCTAAAAGGGTTTCATCAGCTTCACAGACCATCTTTAAAAGTTCTGCTAGCAAAAAATAAACTGGCTATTATGACAAATGGGTACGTAAATGGGAGCAAACCGAACATGTTAGTATCTTTTTCCTTTTTTGAAAGGCATAGGTATCCCCCTATTGGAAACAATCTTGTCCGAGGTATTATATGGTATTAAATGAGGACATCTTTTTCATTTTAGCACCTTTATCTGTCTTGATATAGAATTTTTTTTTTTGCTCAAAAGTCTTGATATATAATATTCAAAGAGCTATGTTATGTTTGGTGCTCTCTTGTTAAAGTTTGACAAGTAGAATAATTTTACCTTCCTTATAATTTATGACGAGGATGGCTGAAGCATTAGCAACTTGTGCATTAGTTGCCTTTTTTGTGAATCTGCAGTGGCCTCGATGTGCCAAAATCACTTCTCCAGCAAGCTAGAAGAACACAGATTATACATTGTCATGTTAAAAGTGTTAAGAATTTTGCTGTGACAGTGAACAAAGCACAAATCATCGTATTATGCTATGAGCAAATATAACCTTATTGTCTGTACTGCAACAACCTTCGGGATGTGAAAGAACAAGGCGTGATTTGAGAGCATTTTTCTGTTCTGATTCAATTTTTCGTCCAAATCTGGCATTCATACCAACAAACTCAGCATCCTCTCTGCCATCCACCCAAGTTTTCACTTTTACCTTAAAAAAAGAAAAGAAAAGATACATAACAAGTTTTTCCTTAAGAGTTCAGCTGAATCTTTAAATTAAGGTTACAAGAAACTAACAGTGTAAATAGAATGTTTGATTGGACAAGCTCGAAATATTTCACCACACCAAAAGGCTGTGATGGAAAATGCATCCAGAATGCAGAGTAAGAAGAATTATATAATAGAAGCTACAAACTAAACCGCCGTAACACTTTTTCATATATTCTAATACCATACAAATACATGTGAAACCAAAGATTTAAAAGGAAAATTAGAAAAAGATGGAAAAGGGTGTTGAATACCAGAACAAAATCGTTACTGCAACCAGGCTTGTTGTGAGTGGAATCACCATTGTCAACAACGTTACCGGCTATGATACAAGTGTTATGGAGCAGCAAGAATGGAGTAGAAACTATAACAATCCAGAAAATCTTCTCCAAAGCCATGAATAATATGTATTGTTGAATATTTCTCTGCGCTAGTTACAAAAAGTTTGTTGCTGTTATATTTCCATTACTAGATATTTTTGTTATATTATATACATTTTCTTGTGTTCCTGTAGTTTCCTTAGTTCTATCGAACATAGCAGATGATATATTATAACAAAATGCGAAAAATGACAAGGATGGAAAAATATCACCAAACTACGGCGGGGAACGTGTATGTTGCCCCGACACGACGGCCATATACAAACAATAGTTCCATCTTTCAGAGTTGAGACTTGGGAAAATTGCTTTTATTATTTTTTTTGGACCAGTGGGAAAATTACTACTGTTGCTTCTTTTCTTTTCTTTTTTTACAATGGTACTAATTTAATTGTTTGGTTCCTTTTTAACCGTCACTTTGTGGGGAAATTTTTTTTCCATTTATTTTTCCGTTTATCTTAAAATAAAGAGAAATGAAGAGAGTATTATGATTACCACAATAGGGAAGAGTTTAGTTTAAAGCTTTTATGTTAAAATAATTACTTTTTACATTCCATATTTGTTGTTATTCAAGGCTATGTCACATGAATTAACAAATCTTTAATTAACGCAGAATATTACTATACATTGACTAAAAATTAAAATAATCCATTTAATAGTCTTTTATTTTATTTAATACTATATCAAAATTCTAATATAGTTGAGGGTATAATTGAGAGAATTGAACAGAGTTTGGATAAAAACAATAAAAGTTTCAAAACAAATCGAAAAGTTAAAAACAACAATAGATATATAACAGAGAATGAATTTTAAATTTTTAAAATTAATTTTTTAAGCTAACTTCTTTTCCTATAATTTGCGGTGACAGCTACGCCCCGTGGGCTAACTCAAACAGCCGAAATGGAAAAGGATTGAGTAATGAGTTGGATTAGAATGCGTAGAGATCATAAGATTCCTGGTCATAAAGAAATGTAAACATGCACTACAAAATTAAAATAACCACTGAGCTATTACTTGGGCGTTTTACATTAATTATGAGCTTATCTCGTACAAATAGCACATAGAAGCTTTGCTCACATCCTTCCAAAAGTATAATCAAATCAAACTTAATAATATTGAATATTAGATAGTTATGTATATACTCAACCTCTTCCTTACAATGCTTCGATGCAGCCTTACGACCAAGAATTTCCACCTCTTGAGTGGAAGACCAAAAAAGACGCTAGAGCCTCTAACTGGCTCAAGATGTGTGGTTGTTTCACTCGTGTTTAAAGAATTATGTGTCTAATCACACAAGCCAACCGTCCAAATTGCTTGAAAAAAATCCGAGCACTAGTAAGGGAAGAATGTGCACCTCTTCTTAAACAAGGTCTCATTAAGTGTACAAAATCAGTCAACTTTTACTTTGTGTCGCCTCTATGTCATTTTCAAGAATCTTGTAAGCTTTTACTTTAATAATTGATTATTCCTAAAAACCAGTGTATTTCGTTTGCTCTCAGATTTTCATATGGGAAATTGAGTAAGGTTGGTATTGACTATATATATATATATATATATATATAGTCATGGTCTCCATGATACAAATAATCAAATAATAGAACAATTCAGGCAAACAAAGAAAGAAAAGAAATCATTTCTTCCTTTTCATTTTTAGGCCCGGTTTAGGCTAGAGTTGGGAATCAGGGCCGGCTCTTGACGGGCCAGGTCCTAACAGGGCCGGCCCTAAAGGGCTCGGGGTCAGAAAAATTACAGTTTTTCAAAGCCCGGCCCGAGAGCATCAGGGCCAGGGCCGGCCCGCAGGGCCAGGAAATTCTTTTCACAATATTTAACTATTTTTCCTGCGTATTTTCCCCTAAAGAGATATAATTAGTAAATAACAACGATTAAAGTTTTAATTTAATACATAAATGTTGTCAACATTAATGTTTAAATAACACGTCTCTTGCAACAAACAAACACAGTTACTAATGTATAATCAAAAGTAAAATCATGTCCATAAATAACTCACACAAAGGTCAAAGTATAAGAAGGCAATAAGCTAAATACTCTAACATCTAAACAACATGAGTATGACGACAATTATTTTCACCTTCTTCGCCACTACCATCAATTTCAAGGACATTTGATTGTTTTTCACTTTGAACGGTAGGTTCAAGTAGTCAAATAATCACAACCTCCATAAAAAATCACACTCTATCAAGCAGAATAGTATATAATATGATTTTAGTCTAAATAGGCAGAACAATATACTCAAAAATCATACTCAAAAAATCACAATATGATTCAATTAGATAAAACAATATACTCAAAAATCATACTCTATACAATATGAGGACAGAGTGACATATAGATTCAATAAGGTAATTCAAAAATGTAACATGGTTCCTTTTCAAGTAAAAAAAATAAAAAATAAACGGGCTTAAAGGGCCGGCCCGAGGCCCTCCAGGGTCGGCCCTTTTAAGCCCGAGGCCCTATAGGGCCGGCCCTTTTAGGCCCGACTTCCTTTTGAGGCTACAATTTATAAGCCCGGCCCTTGAAGGGCCAGGGCCTAAAAGGGCCAGCCCGACGGGCTCAGCCCGTTTTCCCGGCTCTAGTTTAGGCCCATATATTGTTCTACTAAATGTAAAGGATAAGCCCTTAAAAAGCTTTAACAAAAGAAAGAAGCCCAACAATATTAGCACAGAGTAAGAGACACGTGGAGGTCGTTGTTCCAAATTTGTCAGAATGTTCTTCACACCAACTTTACTATATATTCTAATTCCAATTTATGCCATTCGAATACTTGATTAATGAGTATTAGAGTATTAGTTATAAACTGATAAGAGTGGTTTGTTAGTATAACCAATTCTATTAGAATGTAACTATGGTTAGTTAATCTAACTCAAACATGTAAACCCTGGTTATGTAACTCATAGCTTATATATTATAACAGAGCTCAGTAATACAAACACGGATCATTACTTCATCTATTCACTTGCTCTCTCTTTACTTCGATTCCTTATTCCTCTTCTCTTCTATGTGGTATCAGAGCAGTCCAGTTCTGAATCCATGGACAAGACTTCTCATTCTTCTGGATCTGTCAACTCATATACTACACAGAGGAAGGATGTAGTTACCTTCCCTCATTTAGTTTATGTGAAGCTCGAGGAGCACAATTATCTCCTCTGGAAGCAGTAGATTTCAACGGCGATCAGAGGCCACAATTTGCAACAATTCATTGCCAAATACATCAAACATCCGGTTCAGTATCTTGCTACAGGTGACGATGGTAAGGATTTACAATAAATCCTGCCTTTCTTGATTGGCAGCGTCAGGATCATCTTCTAATTCTTGGATGACAAGTTCAGTGTCTGAAGGCGTTCTTACTCGAGTTGTTGGCTATGACTCTTCTTTTTAGATATGGGAGAAGCTTCAAACACATTTCACTTCTCAAACCAAGGCAAAGCTTCGACAACTTAAGACTTAACTCAAGTTGATTAAGTTGCAAAATCAGTCAGTTACTGGTTATTTGCTAAAATTGAAAGGCACGATTGATATTTTGGCAGATATTGGTCATCCGATCTCTGAATCAGATCATGTTAAACAAATTCTTGAAGGTTTGCCTAAGGAGTATGATCCTTTTATCACTTCTGTTACTTAACGCAATGAATCATACATTGTCGATGAAATTAAAGCTCTACTTCTTTCTTAGGATGCTCGTATTGAGAAGCATCAACGAGCTTCTGAAGTCACTGCCAATATTGTTCAAACGTGTGGATCTGGCCGTGGATATGATCGTGGTGGTCGTCGTGGTTATTGGAATCACAATCGTGGTAGTCATGGCATTGCTTCCTCTTCTCGCTCCTCCTCTTCCAATTCTTCCACTCAATCTGCTAGTCCTTGTCAATTCTACAAGAAGAAAGGACGTGAGGCTCGATCTTGTTGGTATCGTTATGATGATAAGTTTCAGTTTCTAACTATCTCAGACAACAATGATGGTCAAAAGTCCTAGAGTAATAATCTTATCTCAACTGCATCTGTGGTAGATCCTGATTGGTATTTGGATTCAAGTGCCACGAGTCATGTGACTCATGATGATCATAATATTGCTGACAAGTCAGGTAGTGCCAAATATAATTCAATATTTGTTGGAGACAGCTTTGATTTATCGGTTCATTGTTCTGGAAGCTCCTTTATTCCTTATTCTCATAAATATGCTCTCTGTTTAAAAGACATATCATAAAACTCTATCTAAAAACTTGTTGTGTATCTATTGTTTGTGTCTTGATAACGACACTCTCATTGCTTTCTTTTCTAATGTCTATGTTATCAAGGATCTGCACACTAATCAAGAACTTTTTCGTGACTACACTAAAATTTGTCTCTATCCTCTCCGTCAAATTCTTCATTAACTTCGATCCCTCCCAAATGCCAAGTCATCTCTAGTTGCTTATCTCACAACGTCAAGCACTCCAAAATTGTCTAGCTCAAATTCGGTGTTACAATTTCATTGTAATATATGTTCGTTTGTTAACTCTTCTACTATTTCCTCTTTTAGGATTTGGCACAACAGGCTAGGTCATCCATCTTCTCTTGTTGTTTCTCAAATAATGAAGTTGCGTAATGTTTCTAATAATAAGAAGCCTTCCTTTGATTTTTGCAACTCTTGTTGTGTTGCTAAGTCTCATAAACTACCTTTTACTAATTCTCTTACTCACTATACAAAGCCTTTACAATTAATACATAACGATATTTGGGGGTCTGCACCACAATCGTCACTTGATAGTTACAAATATTATATCCACTTCATTGATGCGTTCAATATATATACATGGTTTTATCCACTTCATGCTAAGTCTGAGGCCTATTCTACTTTTCTGTCTTTTAAGACTATGGTTGAATTACAATTTAGTTCCGCGATTCTTGCTATTCAATCTAATTTTGGCGCTGAGTTTTAAAAATTGGAAAATTTTTGCATGAGCATGGTATTCTCCATTGCCTCAGTTGTCCATACACACATGAATAGAATGGTGTGGCTGAACGTAAACATAGAACAATCACTGAAATTGGTCTCACTCTAATAGCTAATGCAGCCTTGCCTTTTACTCTCCGGCCAGAAGCTTTCCATAGTGCTATATATCTTGCTAATAGACCGCCTTCACAGGTTACAGGAGGTTTTTCTCTATTTTAGAAATTATTTGGTCAAGTACTCGGTTTTAAACATCTACGCACTTTTGGTTGTTTATGTTTCCCTCACACACGACCCTGTAATAAACACAAGATGAATTACCGGTCTGTTCAGTGTATTTTCATTGGTTATAGTCCTGTTCATAAAGGATATAGGTGTTGGGATCCTTGTAGTCGAACATATATCTCACGTGATGTTATTTTTAAGGAAAGTGAGTTTCCCTATAGCAGGCTTGTATAATGTTCCCATTCTTTTCCTAGCACATCAGCTAGTTTATTGCCCTGCTAATCCTCCTCTTATTACTCCTACGGGTCAGCTTGGTGTTTCTATTAGTTCTTCCTAAGGATTAGCATAAAACCCGAAGTCTGGTCTGACCCATCCTGATCCGGTTCGGTCCGGTCCAACCTGATGGAAGAAAAAGCAACCCGATGAGACAACTAGACTAACTAGACCAGACAAAGTCATCAGGTCAGACTGGGTTTCAGGCTGAGCATTATGTCCAATTAGTCCAGTCCAGTCCAACCTGGTGTCTTTTTTTTAATATATACTTATTTATTATTCTAAGCTTATTGGTTATGACTTTTTGTCCTTTTGTTCTACTTCATCTCTAACATTTTCTCTCTAACGACCTCTCAACCTGAACCCTTCAAACTTCAGAATCCTAAGCCACCCCTTGCTCTCTCTTGGCCTCTACCTTCAACCCTTTAAATCTTGTCTTAGCAACTCATCAAGGATTTGAAGTCATAGGCAGAGGCTGATGACTTCATTTCCCTCCTCCCTCACCAACGGCGACACTGCAAGCTATTATCTGCTGTGTTGTTTTGTTTCCTTTTTTTTCATTTTTACCTTTATAATCTTCTAAGGATCTTCTATTCTTCACAGATTGAGATGTGTTGCTGCTATATTTATTGATTATTATTTATTTGATTCTTTCTCCTAAATTTTTTCCACTATTTTGTATTTTTGTTTATTGCGGATGTATTCATCTTTTTAGTAAGCTCCTTCAATATGATTTTTTTCTTATTACTAAAACCTTTTTTTTAAATTATGGTCTGGTAGACAAGTCCCCAACCCAATAGACCAAACCTAGTATGGTCTTGCATCGGATTTCTCCCAGATTGGACCAGACCTCGAGCAGCAAGTTCTAACCCGAGGTGATTTCAGACCAGACCTTGGGTTGAGGGTAAACCCGGTCTGATCTGATCTTTGAGCAACCCTAGTTCTTCCTCTTCTACAGGTCCTACTCTACCACCTGCTCCTGCTATGTCTCATTAAGGGCATACTTCTGGTAGTACATCACCTTTTTCTGTAATTCCAGAGGTTACTTCACCGTTTGGTTCAACAATTAATTCACAGTCTGCAACATCTTCTACTACTATTTCTTCCGCATTAGCTCCAGACCCACAAGGATGGTCACCACTCACCAGGTCTATGAATGGCATTTTCAAGCCTAAAGCCTTGGTTATTGACACTTCTAGTAGTGAACCAATGTCTATTTTTTATGCCCTTAATTGTCCTGAGTGGAAGGCAACCATATATGATGAGTATGCAGCTCTCATGAACAATCACACTTGACATCTTGTTCCTCTTCCTATAAATAGATAAGCCATTGGATGTAAATGGGTGTTTAAGAAGAAGACTTTTTCTTGATGGTACTTGGAAGAACAAAGCTCATCTTGTAGCCAAAGGGTTTCATCAACAAGAGGGTTTTGATTTTAAAGAAACTTTTAGTCCTGTTGTTAAGCCTGTTACAATTCGTGTCATTCTCTCTCTTGCAATAGCACATCATAGGCCTATTCGACAAATTAATGTGAATAATGTCTTTCTTAATGGCATTCTTTGGGAAGAAGTTTATATGGTTCAACCTCCAGGATATAAGCATCATGATAAGACCTTAGTTTGTAAGCTTGATAAGGCTTTGTATGCTCTCAAGCAGGATCCCCATGTATGGTTTGAAAGACTTGGTGCTGCCTTGAATCAATTTGGTTTCTCAAACAGCAAGTATGATCAATCTCTTTTCATTAGAAAGATTCAATTTGACATTACTTATGTGTTAGTATATGTGGATGACATCATACTAATAGTTACTTCTGCAGATGCCATCTCTTATCTTATTTTGTCATTAAATGACAAATTTGCTCTCAAGGATCTTGGTTCTTTAAACTATTTTCTGGGAATTGAAGTTAAGAGGCTTCACAATAGTTCTCTCTTTCTCTCTCAGGCTAAGTACATTCGTGGTCTATTAGCCAAAGCTGGGTTCGCTAAGGCTCACGGTGAGCACACACCAATGTCATCTAGTATCGTTTTAGTGACGGCAGGAACTCAACCATTGGTCAATGTGTCTCTTTATTGGATAATTGTGGGGTCCCTTCAATATGCAACTATCACTCATCCTGAGATAAGTTTTGCAGTCAGCAAGGTATGTCAATTCATGCAAGAGCCTTATATAGAATATTGGAAGACTGTTAAAAGAATTCTTAGATACCTTGCATGCTTTGTGACTCATGGATTGATTTTGAAACCTTCCTTGATCACACTCTTGTTGCCTTATGTGATGCTTATTGGGCAACTAACAGGGATAACAGACGGAATATTATTGGTTATTGCGTGTGCTTTGGACCTAATCTTATATCTTGGTCCTTTAAGAAGCAAGTCATTGTGTCCCTTTCTAGTATAGAGGCTGAATATCGAAGCATAGCTTCCACTGTCGGAGAAATTCTATGGATATGGTCACTTTTAAGTGAATTAGATGTTCGTCTTATACATGTGTCATAGGGTGTTTTGTGACAACCAAAGTGCAGTCATTATGACTGCAAAACCTGTCCTTCATGTGTGGACCAAACATCTTGAATTAGACTTGCATTTTGTTCGAGAACATGCCATTCATCAAAACATTCGTGTGTGTCATATTCCCTCATCGCGTCAAGTTGTCGATGGTTTTACAAAACCAATTACTTGTCATTGCTTTGCCATGTTTAAGAAACGTTTAGGTGTTGAGGATGTCCCTTAGTTTGACAGGGGCTATTAGAGTATTGGTTATAAACTGATAAGAGTGGTTTGTTAGTGTAACCAATTCTGTTAAAATGTAACTATAGTTAGTTAATCTAACTCAAGTATGGAAAACGACAAGCAACGATGGGAGAAACATGAATATGCTGTTATAGTGTTACTGCATCAAAAGCAACCGACGTCATTATAATCTGTTCACACGTTAGACACACGACAATCTTCCACAGGAGGCCAAACGGCGCCGTTTTGTGAACATCATACTTCATACCTGGTGTGGTTTGAGACTGACAGTGGAATATGAATAGGATGAAATATTTCATTCCCATAAAACTCATGGAATATATAAGTCTCTGCCTTTTTGTTTCTGTGCTTCATTCCTGGCTTTTTCCCTATTGTACGTGTTTTCATTTATATCTTGCTTTCCTCTTTGCTCTTCTCTCGCGCTTCTCAAATCACAGGCTAAATCAGGTACCGCCATGTTTCTTTATCTTCTTCACTTCATATTTCTGTGTCTCTCTCTCCATAATTTGAAATCCTGTCTGCAAGATGCAAGTCGCATCCAACACATTCACCAAATAAATCCAACCACTGCTCCTACCTGGTAGATTATATAGCATTTTTTTGGCGGGTAATTGAATCGTCTTCATGATAATTTAGAACCGATTTTTTTGTTGTTGTGACTCGTACTGGTGTGACCCACCACTCGTTCCGTCGCATCCGAAATTGAGAAAGTTCACTTTGATTCTCAAGTGGTACTCTACTCTATCATTTTTTTCCCAGATGGATTTTAATTTCCTTTCTTCTCTCTTAGGTTATCGTCTTAAATTTTAATACTGATAACGATTTCACAATGGTATGAAATAGCTATTCGTTTGGTCTTTAAATATGATCATTCAATTATAAAATTATCCGTTAATTATTCTCTAGTTTACCAATTTTTTACGCATCCTTCAGACCTTCACTCCCTTTATTGTTTTACTATTTTAGTCAAATATCCTTATCATTCTTCTGTACGAAAAAGTTTTCTCTGTTTCTGGGCTAAAACTCTTCTATCTGCGCTTGCATGGATGATGATTCTTATATTTCAGACTAATTGACGAGAGATCTCTGATAATAGCTGGAAACTAGCTTTTCTGTTTATCATGGCGGGAGGATCGCCTTCATCGTCTCCAAAAATAGCCACTGTAAGCCAAGTGTGCGAGACAGGTTGCAGCTCGCGACTATACAGAATCTTGAATTTTCGAAAAGGTCAAGCCACAAAAAGATTGGTTTCCAATACGAGACATTCCCATTCCAATATACATCCCATTGGTAAGTAAGAGTTCTTCGATTTTGCGATCAATTTTTTAATTACGTGTCTAGCTTAATTAAGACCCGTGAATTCTTGTTCTTCGAGCTGCAGAAAATGGAAACTCGGGAAGTAGGCCCGATGTGATCACCACAGCTAAAGGAAAGCACCCTCTCAATCACACTAAAGTAAGTTCGTCAAATCTGGTTACTTCAAAGCTCATGAATCAATGATGCAGTTGCCAGTAAAATTAGCTACAGTGATATATCTATTGTCAAAAGTTTAAACTCTCAAACACATTTTTTTGCTAGTTATCCCATGTGAACACTGAATCATGCTGCATGCAGAATAATTAACCCCTTGTTCTTGTTGAAGTTCTGTGAACTGTGAAGAACTATTTAGGTGAAGAGATAAAAGATGAAAAGAAGTGAGACTCACCCTGATAGAATTCATTAATGTCAGAGCTCGATCCTAACGAATTTTTTGGATTTCTTCAATTACTTAATTGGTCACGCGAGGAAAGAGATAAAGATAGAGTTGGTCTATTTCTACTTCTTTCCTCATTTGAGCGATTAAGCAATTGAGGTCATTGAAATCCAATACTAACTCATTTTTTATCTATCTCGTCTCTCTAGTTCAGATAAATTTCAATTTAGATGATAAATTTGAACTGTTTCTCATGGAGAGTGGTAAATTGCATCACATCCACTCTTCTGTTCTTAGCATATTAATAGCTTAGTTAAGAGGCATTAACGAAAGAATTCTGGCTACAGGTAAGTTCCAAGAGAAAGGATTATTTTGGTTGTAAGAGTATAAGCTGTGAGAAGAATGATCATGTAGCATCAGTTCATCAGGGAAATGGACCAACAAACAAGGTTGTAGCTCGGAATTTCATAAACAGGAAATATCTGTGCAAAGATGGACCAATATCCCAACCTCATCAATTCTTAGATGCTTTACAGATCTTATACTCAAACAAGGAACTCTTCCTAAAACTTGTTCATGACCAGAACTCTCTACCAGTAAAAGAACAATATCACGCAGGACAAAAAATGTTGACCAGATCTGCCTTTGAATCCAAATGGATCAACTCTCAAAGAAGTCATTCAACTCAGTGTGAAACTCCATGTAAGTACTTTGATAGATGTAATTTAAGCTGCAACCCACGGTCTTTAATAGAATATTACTTTTGCCGTACAAAAAAAAAAAAAAGAATGGTAGTTGTCGAAGCTAGACCAACTAAAGTACACAATTTTACAGGTGCTGGTTGTTACTGTCCTCTTCATTCTCCTGGTACATATAGTTATAATGTGCCATCTGTGAAGCATTCATATTTTCCCTTTTCTCATTCAAAGAGAAAGTTAAGGCATGCCATGGGAGTAAGGAAAAAAGAACAGCAGTTGGGAACTACTAATAAAATGACGCATGAATTTCCCTATAGTTGCCAAGGAATTGAAGATGGCGGTGAAGCAAAGGGATTGGAGAGTGTTGGGAGGAAATCAGCTAGTAATGTCCATTCCGGTTTTGCAAAAGGAGGGAAGTTATCACTTGAATCCAAGGAGAGAGAGAAGATGAAGATAAGAAACTTTATGTTATGCAGAGGAAAGAATGATGTTTCAGTTCATGAAAGTTGTGGTAGGAACATAACAAGAGTTTCAGCCAACTCTCCACTGCAAAATATGCAGAACACGCTTTTTGAAGCTACGAAAAATCCATCTGAGATATTAAATTGTAGAATTGAGGAGCAGAATAATAATGAGCCACCAGGGGATGTTTTGAAGACAGTTGAAGATGAGTTGCATTATTTCGGTAAAAATGTGGAAAAGAGTCCTCCTGACAATAGTTATGCATATAATGGGATTTCAACAGGTATTGTATAATATTTTACCAAGCTTCTACATACACACACATTGATCAATATTTGTCTCATCTACGTAATCCATTCATTCTTTAGCAGGTTCTGAGAAATTCATAGAATCTGGTCATGACTTGCATCCAAAAGGAATCAGACATATGGATGTGCCCTCTGACCAAGATGGCGGAGATATGGACAGTCATACTCACAGCTTTGATGCCCCTAGAACAAGTGAAGGAAATGGATCTGTTATGGTAATTGAACTGATAATTGATTTCTTAATTATCTTCAAATGAATAGAAACCCCTTTTTACCTATTCCTTTTGCAATGCCTATTATTTTATTATGATCCCTAATGTGAATCTTACAACTTGGGGCTGACTAGGATTCACCTAATGTGGCGGAGGATCTGAGCTTCTCACCAGAAGTTGCTTCATCAAGCTCTTCGTCTTGCAAGACTGTCGAGGATGCTATGGACATGGCAGACATGGTTGATGATCACCTCAGTGGTGAATCTGCTAGTGAGCAAGCTATAAGTGAGGAAGTCACCAATCCACCAACCGCCTTCTCCCAAAATGGTATGGTTTCAATTAAATCACTAGATGAAGTTTTTTAATTAATTTACCAATCTCTCTTTTGTCAAGTTAATTAACATTACTTAAGGACTTATGTAGCTGAGTTGCCGATTCGGCCAGTGAATGATAATTCTGAAGAGGACCACTCTGCTGATGTTATAAGATGTTCTTCAGATCTAGAGAATAATTTAATTACCTCAACGGATACGTCAGAGCCAGATTGCGACAGCAAAATTTTGCAGGCGTTGAGCCTGAAATGGGATGAACTAGTGATGAACTGTGAGTTACCAGACCAACTAATGTATCCATCCACTTTGGAGGAACTAAAAGGGTTAACAAACCAACTCTCTGGCAATTCAATCTTATTTGACTATGGCATGGAACTCTTCAAGGAGAAATACCAGCACTTGTGTGGATTCCCACATCACATTTCAACTGGGAAACCAAATGTCCAAGCATATGTCTTGAAGAGAATCATGGTTCTTGAAGTTAAAGAATTCATTGACTCGCATCATCGTAAGCACCATCAACCAACAAGAACGCTAGAAGAGCTTCTTGAACAGGACTTGTCCAGACGGCGATCATGGCTAAATGTTCAAGTTGATATTGATGATATCGCGACAGACGTGCAGGAAGATGTTCTCCAAGAACTGATATTGGAAATTATATGAGACGGATACCAGAGAAGTGTGTGATGCATTGTGATATATGTGAACCTCTAAGTCTACAACCTGATTTCAGTCGTGGGATTATTATGCTGCTTACGATGGTTTACTAATTGTCCTTCTTTGGTAATCTCAAAATGTTGCAAGCCGCTAAATTTATTTAAGCTTAAATCTAAATTTTCTCGGTTGGTTTTAAAGAATGAAACAAGCTATACTGCCTTGTAAGTTGAAATCTCCTTTTTTGTTGGGAGGGATTTTGGTCCTGGAAATCTCCTTTTTTGTTGTTGATGAGACGTAATTAAATTTCATATAAGGAATTCAATCGATATTCTGTTTCGAACGGTCCAAGAAATTCTCGTTTCATTATGCATAATATATTTCTAGAATTAATAATAAGTAATTAATAGATAATACTCGTTGGCATAAAAAAAAACTGATGGATGATAATATATCAATGATTAATAGATTAGTAAAATAAGATAATAGATTAATAAATAAAAATAAATAGTAAAAATAATATTAGTAGAAAGCAGTAACGGAGTATATTTATATTTGCCAAAAAAAAGAGAGAGTATATTTATAACCGGAGCATTATATAAAAAATATATCAAGACAAGAAAATGCCACATAACTTTAAAATATTAAATTAATTATTTTTAATAATTTTTTAATTATTATACTTAATAGTTAATAGTCAATACTTATATTCTAGGCAATCAAGGCATTTAAAATTTTAAAATTTAAAAAGTATTTTCTTCTCTTTTTCCTAAAAAGAAAAACCATTCTTTTTATTTCCCTAAAAAGAAGTTAATGTTTGGGAAAATTTCTATAAAATATCATTTAAACTTTAAAATATTAAATCAATGATTGACAAGTTGTCAATCTTATTATTTGTTTATCAATCCTATTATTTTTATTGTCAACTAAAGCTAGGAATATGGGTTAGCCCGCGGGTTACGGGCTGGCCCACACCAACCTGTGGCCCTTGCGGCCCGCACTTCTGCGGGTTGGCCCGCAGTGTGTGGGTTGTGGGCCCACCACAGGCCGCATATTTTTTTTGAAAAAAATTTTCTATTTTTTAAAGAGAGTCGAAAATACAACACACATATATGAGTTATTAAATTTACCTTCCTAGTATTAATCATTCCTCTTATAAAAATTTAAAAACATAATTCACAATTTAAGAGATAAAGTTATCAAATTTGACAAAGTTTATAAACAAAATATAAAATCATACTCAAACAACCAAAATATAATAATTTTGTTTAAAAAAGAAGGGAAAAGACTACGATTTTTTCTCTTTTGATTGGAAGGTACAAAGATAGAAGTAAATAATTTATAAATTTTATGAAATTATTATATGTGAAAAAAATTGCGGGCCAACCCGCGGGCAATACGATGCATGCCTATGCGGCCCGCACTTTTGCAAGTTGGGATTTTCTCAAGCCTAATATTGTCCCAACCGGCGGACCTGCAGGTTAAGCCCGCGAGTTGGACCTATATTATGGGTTCTATTATCAACAAAATCAATTTAAGAGATCGAAGTTCAAGTAATATTTTTTCAGGATTTTTCCTTCAGGGTGTGTTTGGTTTGAGGGGAGGGGTGGGAGGGTGGGTAAATTATCTTTTTGGGTTGAAGAAATTTAAATTTTGAGCGGGAATCTAAAATTTAAAAAGAATGAGAAAGTCAATTTTAGGAGGGAACTAAAAATCTAAAATAATGAGAGAATAAATTTTAAATTTCTTTTATCTAAAATTATAATTTCTCAATCCTTCCCTTCCCTCCCCTCGAACCAAACACACCCTTAATGTTTTCCTTGTTATGTAAAGAGAAAAAAATATAACCGATTTTTCCTAATTAATAGCGTTTCGTTCCCGCCCAACCTAAAACCCTAAAGTATTGTCTTCAGCGGCTCCGTACCAGAGAAAAAAGCATCCGCTGCTCCGTAAGCTGGGGAGCAGTTTCATCGCCGTTGAAGACCATCGTCACCTCCGGTCAACGCATCCTCATGGACCCCAAAGTTGTGAAATCAGAACTAGTGTTGATTTTAGACTATGGTTCCCAATATACCCACCTCATCACTCGTCGAATCCGAAGTCTCAACGTTTTCTCCCTCTGCATATCCGGCACTTCACCTCTCGAGACCATAACCAAACTCAAGCCTAGGGTAGTTATTTTATCGGGCGGCCCCCACTCCGTTCACACCCCCGACTCGCCAAGTTTTCCTGATGGTTTTATTGAATGGGCTGAGTCGAATGGCGTATTTGTCCTCGGCATTTGCTATGGACTCCAATTATTAGTGCAGAGGCTTGGTGGTGAGGTGAAGGTTGGACTGAAACAAGAGTATGGGAAGATGGAAATTCATGTGGAGAAGACTTGTGGGCTTTTTGGATGGAAGAATGTAGGATCTAAACAGTTCGTCTGGATGAGCCATGGCGATGAGGCTGCAAAGTTGCCTGATGGGTTTGAGGTGGTCGCAAGGAGTGACCAAGGGTCTATAGCGGCTATACAGAACCCATCAAAGAAGTTTTATGGCCTCCAGTATCACCCCGAGGTAAGTGATAGTGTATTTCTGGATATGCTCGTTTTGTGAAATTTTGCGTTAGGCTTTTAGTAATCTAATGTTTAGAAAGTGTTTGTTATACTGATAATAGTCTATTTCTGTTTAGGCTCGTTTTGTGAAATATTGCGTTAGGCTTTTAGTAGTCTAACGTTTAGAAAATGTTTGTTATACTCCTCTATCATTTTTATAATATAGCCCGAATTTTGCGGTTCGAAAAGTTAGGTAAAATTAGTCAGGTACATTGTGTAAAAAATGAATTTTGTTTTCCGTGAATGCCCTCATCTATCTTGAAGAGAGAGCATATGTGATAGAGAAAGAATGTGCAGTAGAGAGAGAAAGTTATCTTGAAAAATGAATAATTAAACGAGTAATTTTTTGGGAGAATGACAGATAAATATGATTTGAACTTCAAAATTCGGTTGACAAGAATAGTAATGGGATTGACAACGTAAATCTTTGTCAAAGGATTAATTTGATATTATAAAATTCAAGTGGTATTTTTCTATCATTCTCCCTAATTTTTTTATAACTAAGGGTACAAAAAATTTTCTTTAATATGAATCGCTGCATCTTCATAAATTAAATGCTCTATTTTCTTTTGTTAATTTTATTGCGTTTGCTTTAATGTCATATGCTTATAGGTGACACATACGCCTGAAGGAATGGAAACATTGCATTATTTTTTCTTTGAGATTTGTAAAGTCACTGCAGGCTGGAAGATGGAAAATGTGTTGGATGAAGAAATTAGAGTTATCAAAGATACAGTGGGGCCTGAAGAACATGTCATTTGTGCATTATCCGGGGGTGTGGATTCTACAGTTGCTGCTACTATTGTCCATAAAGCAATTGGAGACAGGCTTCATTGCGTGTTTGTTGACAATGGACTACTTAGGTGAGAAAATCATTTTATACGTCAACAAACCAAAGTTCTTAATTTGTACCACATAAATGCTTGATGTGGGTATCTATTCTGCTTTCCTCACAATGTTTATTCTTCCTTTATACAGGTATAAAGAGAGAGAACGTGTTATGGAAACTTTTGAAAAGGACCTTCATTTACCAATTATATGTGTTGATGCTTCAGATCAGTTTCTTAAAGCTTTGAAAGGTGTAACTGATCCTGAGATGAAGAGGAAAATTATTGGAAAAGAGTTTATCTGTATCTTTGATTCTTTTGCACAAGATTTAGAGCTTAAACTAGGAAGTAAACCATCTTACCTGGTGCAAGGAACTTTGTATCCAGATGTGATTGAATCTTGTCCACCACCTGGAAGTGGAAGAAATCATTCCCATACTATTAAGAGTCATCATAATGTCGGAGGGCTCCCCAAGGACATGAAATTGAAGCTTATTGAACCTCTTAAACTTCTTTTCAAGGACGAGGTTTCATTCTTTAACCTGATTGCTTGAATCCTAAACACATGCTTTCTCATTTGCATACATATGTGTATACGATGCATTGATTTTTGTAATTTCCTGTATCTGTTTTAAGGTTCGCCAATTAGGGAGAATCATGGATGTTCCTGAGGGATTTTTAAAGCGTCATCCGTTCCCTGGACCCGGTCTTGCTGTACGAGTCTTAGGTGATGTAACCGAAGACAATGCCTTAGACATCCTCCGTGAGGTACATGACTGTGTTTATATATCCACGATTTCGATTCTCCTATATATGATCAGACTCTGAAGATTTTTTCCCTTAGGTGGATGAGATTTTCATTCAATCAATCAAGGATGCTGGGCTTTATGATTCAATTTGGCAAGCGTTTGCAGTGTTCTTGCCAATAAAATCTGTTGGGGTTCAAGGTGATAAAAGAACACATTCTCATGTTGTTGCCATTAGAGCAGTTACCAGTCAAGATGGAATGACAGCAGACTGGTAAGCTTTCAACAATAGTAGTACATGATCGTACTTGTTAGATGTCTTGTTTTCTTTATTACAGCTAGTTATACACAAGCATGTCTAATTATGTGATTTTAAGATGCTACAAAATATATTATTTTAACGATATAAACCTTTTAAGTATATTTGTTTGTTATCTTTTTACTTCACTTTACCA
Organism: Inga oerstediana; assembly: GCA_963210345.1. Classification (NCBI taxonomy): domain Eukaryota; kingdom Viridiplantae; phylum Streptophyta; class Magnoliopsida; order Fabales; family Fabaceae; genus Inga; species Inga oerstediana. The sequence goes on from OY723409.1 coordinate 56,687,165, forward strand.
TATTTATTTGGGAAAAAAACTTTTTCAGGTACAACTTTGAGTACAAGTTCCTTGCTGATCTTTCAACAAAGATTTGTAACAGTGTCCCTGGTGTAAATCGTGTTGTGCAAGACATTACCTCAAAGCCTCCATCCACCATTGAATGGGAATGATGTCCTCTGTTCAGAGCTTGGAAGATAAGCAATTCAGGCTGAGATGAAAAATTTTTAGTTGACTGACATGATTTTTTCATGTAGTAGGATTAATGGAGGATAGCAACCTAGTTCCTAATGGTCATTTATTTCTACTACTCACTTCAATGGATTGGGATTCGAGATTTTGTGTGTTTGGGATCACTTAATTTTAGAGAATAAGTTCTTATTACGCAAGTTGAGATAAAACTTCTTTCACATACTTACCTTATATACCGTGAATCACGATTTATAAGCACTTATTACCCAAAAATAAACTATTCCAAACTAGCACATCATCTATATGCGTTCGTTTCTCTTTGTAAGAAAACAAAGTCGCTGTTTTTTAATTGTGAATAAGACGTGTGGTAATTGAAGTCTTGGTGGGGATTGCTATAATTTTCATTCGTTTGGCCCACGGTTGCATTAAATAGTTACGTACAGACTACGGAGCTAGAGGTTTGAAATTCAAACTAATTCTGAATAGTTTAGAGGATCCACATACAAACGGAACAAAACGTTCAATAGTTAATATGAGTAATTCGTTTGTTTTAATCCTTAATATCTACTTTATAGTCAGTCTATATTACCATAGGTTTTATAATAAATACTGGAGGTGATATATCATTGTCGGGTTTAATTTGGGATAACTCTCCCAAACGTGTTTCTACAATCACATGAACTCAAACTCGAAACCTTATGTTTAAGCTGTTAAAGCTTCATCCACTAGTATCATAAAACAAACGGTATTATATACCATATCACTGAATCCGTGCCTAATTATATGCATTATCTTTTTTTGGTTTATTTTGTCATCTATTGAGACTAGTCTTAAAACAGTGAAAGCAAAATAAATAAATAAATAAATGAATGAACCTCTCTCCAACTATATAGAGCACATTTTTTGTCTTCAACCTATACAAAAGAGCAAGACCCAGTCATCTCAAACCATGGCCAACTCAGTTTTTAATTATGTCGTACATGTCTTAAAATTAGTTGTCCTTTATACTACTAATAATATATATTCTGCTGGTAGCTATGACTATAAGCCGGCAAGCTAGTAACGTTGGTTGACTGAAATGCAATTCCCATTTCTATAATTTCTGGTCGGCTGTCAATTTCATTATTGCATGTTTCAAACCCTACGTAGAAAAATTGAACAGAAAGAGTCTGTAACCAAAAGTCCAAAACAAATCTGTCATTACTTAATTTGACGAGAGCAAGAAAATCTTGTACGTGAAAGAATAAAGAAATCAAATTTAATTAGGGGGATTAGTTTCAATAACCATGTTTATAGTCTGAGATTACTGCTTCATTGCTCCTTGAGCTTTTGCAGATTCCTTGTACACACTGATCTTGAAATGCATATCAGAGTCACAATAGAGCAAAATTGGATCCTTCCTGGAAAAGGATTTGATTAGAGGGAGGGAGGGAGGGAGATCCATGGAACACAATGATAATTGAGAACTAAGGGATTATAGATTTTAACCAGGAGAAAAATAGATCAGTCCACTTCAGTACAATCTACAAGGAAATCATCATGAAGGCATCATGATAAATTTCTCACACAGAGACTTGATGATTAATGTGCACAATTAAAAATGTAGAATTCCTTACAAACATTAAAGTCATTGATCAAAGCTGAATTAAGCTATTCCAGCTAATATTACACAAAATCTAGTGAACTAAGGAAGCTCCAACTTCTCATTTCTGATTGCTGGGGGAAAACTTCATATTTCAACATCAAAATATGCCAAGACAACTAAGCTTCCCTCCCAGAAAATTTGCTGCAAAATCTCCATCAACTTATGACTCCAACACTCTAAAATTTACACGGTGTAGCAAACCAACATAAAGTTTCAACACTTCCAAGCTGCCTTGAGGAGTGCTTGTTTGATCTTTTTTGTCGAGTTAAAAGCTGCTCCTCTGATCTGCACATGAAAGAGTGCTCAAATTAAGATAAATAATATTAACACACTTTAGGTAACAGATAAGATCAGAAGGTTACCTTGGATTTCATGGTTAAATAGAGAGTCCCATCAGCTTCTGATGAATGAACTGAATGAAAATCTAAATGAAGATTGTTGATTGCTTCCATTATTTCTAGTAGAACTCCTTCTCTCCAAGGACACTTCAATTCAATCAAAACCTCATTGTCGTTCATGCAGATAGTAACATTATTAGAAATATCTTTTAGACGAACTGAATCAGTCTCTGTCTCTGTCTCATCAATGTCACAAGCCTTCCTTTTATTCGTCGCTGGCTTCTTGCCATTATCAGGTCTGTTGTTACAATAATTATCACAAGTCCTTTCCACAACATCTTGAGGTGCTCTTTTAGTTCTAGCCTCGGCATCTTTGGACTCCCGGCGAGCTTCCAACTCTCTCACCTTTTTCTCCAGCTTTTCAAGGTATTCTATTGCCTCATCTAGTATCGAAACTTTGTCATCCTGCACCATTGTTATGCTCAAAAAATACAATTAATCTTAACAATACCAGTAGTCAAGTGAACAAGTATGAATGAAGAACAGAATGTAACTTACCCTAGTAATCAAAGGAACCATTGATTTAAGGGTTAAAAACCTTTCATTTAGTTTTGCCCTTCTCTTTCTTTCAGACAGTACATGGTTCAAGCCAATTTCATCAGCTTCAGGTCTCATTCCCTCTTTACAGTCATTTTCTTCTTGCGCCTCAAGCAACATATCCGTGTGCATACGTGGAACTTGAAACAAAATCTTCTTCAATATTTTTTGGTGAGTTCCCCCTCTTGGCCATTGACAACCCATTGATCGTTCTCTCTTCCAACTGACAAAACCGGATTCACAATGGAAGTTTTGAAAATGTGCTCCCATAATTAATTGGTCTGAGCTTTTAAGAAGAGAAGAAAGAACATTTTGATAAGGCCAATCATCACTGTGAGCATCTACCATGGTCATTGTTGCGTTTTGACCCTCTTGAAGATCTTGCCCACAATGATCAACCTTGGGAACTGAAGCATTCTTTTCAGAACCAGCAAAACTTTGAGATATACAGTCACTAGTATTCATGGAAGTATGGGCACAATTACTCAACTCATCCTCCATTACTTGCCAACTTTGGACATGGGAAGCAACACCATTTATTATTTCAACAAGTCTCTCGTCTGCTTGTTTATTGGCTTGGAACTCATTTGAACTATTATTGGGAGAAATTGCATTGGCCAAGTCATATTCTGATTCAGGAGTCAATTTTACATCAAAAGCATTATGATCAAAAACTGCACCGGCAATTTCTTCACCGTCTCCTGTATTGAATGCAACTACAGAGTTCTTGTGAACTTTGGCATCTAAAATGTCCAAGTAAGAAGCTCTCATGTGTTGAATGAGACTGAGGTCCTCTGAAACCTTCACCAAAAGAAAGAGGTGACATGAACTATGACACAGGCAACTTGAAAATCACATAAATAGAGTGATACACAATTTAAAATGGAGAGGAAAACTTACTGGATCGGTTGTGCCTAGCTCAAGAACACCATCCAGAAAAGGCAAGCATACAACTGTCTGAGAGTTGAGAAGGAATAGTATCAATACCAATAAGTAGATAATGAAGTCTATAACAAGTGACACTGCTCACAAGTTATGAACAACGTGGTTTATTCCTTGGACTCCATGTAATACACAGGAAATTATATCTAGATCAAATTTAGGGTTTTATATAAGGTTTCCCACACTAAATTTGAAAGAACTTATATTCAAAGGCTTTCGTGGTCTTGGATGAGGCATGCCAGTTCCTTCTTTGCAGAAACTATGTTTCTACTCATTATATCCAGTGGACTGTCACAAACTAAAAAAAACGGCCAAGTGCACAAGGCTCCCACCAGATGAGGACTGGGGAGGGATAGAAATGCGCAGCCTTACCCCCGTAAGCAAAGAGGCTATTTTCAGGATTTGAACTCGTAACCTCCAAGACACATGGCAGCAACCATACCGCTGTGTTAAGGCTCGCCCTCTAAGTAGAAAGTTATTTTTATTCACTTCTGCTCAGCGATATTTGAATGCTCATGCAGGTGCTATGCCAAACACTGCTACTTCTATTACTTTCAAAAGCAGGACTTATTCTCATCACACGTATTTCAACAGAACTAAGCTAACTGTTAGTAAAAGCAAGACCAGTTAGATGCTTTTATATGGGAATATTTAGGTAAAATGATATCAGAATGGTACCTGAATGGATGCACTCTGATCATGGGATAGATGGTCACCGCAAATGTAACAACGAAACGGAAACCAGAGAAAAGAAGACATGTTTCAGACTGAATGTCATATTGTAAACCTTTTAAGAATACATACAGCAATTGACAAGGTAGATGAAAGCAGAAGAACAAGGTAATAACAACCTTTGCCAGAAGAGAACGACTAAAAATTCTACTATCAGCCAAATGGGCATTGTACAGCCAAATAGGTTGACCTTTCGCCAGAGTTCTTCCAGGCAACCTGCACGAAACAACAACCATTAGCAAAACATGAGGTTGTTGTTGTATGTGTTCAAAAATGATGCTCCTGCTATTTCCAAAGCGAAAGGGAATTAAAGAAGAAACTATACCCTTGGCCAATGTTGAATACAAATGACATGCACACCAAATAATACCATTCTGTATCAGTGAGATCCTCAGGTGATAGTGAAGCTGAAGGCCTTTTAGCTTGTGGACTTGATTCTGCAGTTGCAAGAGACTCATAGAGATCTCTGAGTTGCTCACTCCTTCGTAAACCTATTTGGTCTGAATTAAATGCTCCTGCTTGGCTTGTTTTCCTCGTCTTTATGTCCCCATTGTAATACCCTTCACCCCACTCGAAAACCCTGCATCGTTCAAACCAAAAAAGAACAAGAACAAGAAGAAAGCATGTTTCTCAATTTCATATCAGAAAATGAAAGAGTTTTCAAGATCTCAAATATGAAATGAACAAAAAATTTATGTACCCGGGGTTGTCAGGTGAACCAGACCAATAGATTGCGTAGCTCCATTGGATGCTTCTCACAGCCAAGGCGAGTTGTTTCTTCAGGTTCTCTGGTACCATTTCCTGGGTTTTTTTCCAATCCAGAGCAGCCACAACTTACCGTGAAGATCGAAATTTATCCTTTTGCCATACCCAGAGTCTGGTTTCTGTGAAGCTAGAATATTTTTTCCCCAAGTAGTCACAAAGCACGCATCTAGCTGGCTTTACAGAGTCCTGCAATCGCATAGTCCAGAGCTATTATCCGGATTAAGTGGTTATCGAGATTTAATGCTCAAAAATTAATTAAAAACCATCTCAGCGGGAGACACAACTGATTATAAGACTTTTTACGTCCTAATAATTTTCCTTTATGAAAACAAAAACGTGCCATTGATTACTTCAAAGTGAGTAAAAGGTCGAAACTCGAGCTACGAGTATAAATCAGAAAAATCCAAAGTTCAAAACCTTTAGCGGGGGCCCATCGTGAAAACGTGAAGAATGCCATCCCCAACGTACTCCGGTATCGTTTTCTGTTCTTAAATCCGGCAAAGAAGAAATAGAGTGAAAAACTTTTATAAAAAAAACTATCTCGAATTTTACTGATACCGGGAACCTACAAGCTACAACAACGTAGCACAAATTAATTTATACAAGACGGTAAAACAATGATTCGTAGCTCCATAATTCACACACATGGTGTCGGAAAAAGTTTTTTTTCTTTCTCTTTAATAAACCAGAAAAAGTATTTGTCTTTGTTTTGTTGCTACTTGTCTTATCTCTTTCCGGGATTCAAAGGTTGAAACTTGAAAGGTTGAAATTACTTACAGCAAAGTTTCATGGGTGAGGCTTTGCAGCTAGAGGGGGGGGGGGGGGGGAGGAATAGTGCGAGTACGGACGTTTCTGTGAAATCCGTGAACCGGGGAGGAGTTTGTTGAAACTTAATAAGGAAAAAACAAGAGTTATTATTACTGTCAGATTGGAAAAATATAATAATGATAAAACAAAAACCAATAATAATAATAATAATTAAGAGCTCTGACTCTCTGAGCCTATCATGTCCTGTTGTTTTACCCTGCTGCTTTCTTCGGTCTTCTTAATTTCCAGTGCAGACCTTAATAAATAAATGGGAAAATCCCAGAAAAATAATTTGAATTTCGTAAAATTTCAATTTAAGTATTTCCAAATAAAAAGTTACATATCACTAATCAAATTTTGACATTTTCTAATCAACTCTTAAAAAAATCTGATCTAATATTTTATAGTTTCAAAAAAAATTTTCAGGATTCTCCTATAATAAATTTAGTGCTCGTTTGGAATAGCTTATTTTTAGATAATAAGTGCTTATAAATCGTGATTCATGGTATAGTATGTGAAAGGGATTTTATCCCAGCTTGCGTAATAAGGACTTATTATCCAAAAATAAACCTAAGGCTTTATTTGGTTCAACGGAGGTGAGGTTAAGTGAGGTTTATTTAAGTTAAGTTAGAGGAGGTTATAATGTTGTTTGGTTCAAACAGAGGTTAGGTTAGGTTTAGTATCTTGTTTGGTTCAAGAGGTTAGGTTAGGTGAATTAATTATAAGTGGACAAAAATGCCCTTATACATATTTTTTTTTTTATAATGTATTTAGTAATAATAGTTATTTGTAAAATTATTATTTATAAAATAATTATTTTAACAATTATATACACTTCTTTCACAATATGTTTATTAATAATTATTATTTATAAAATAATTATTCTAACAATGATATACACTTCATTGCATATTCTTCTCTTTTTATAGTACATAAAAAGATGAGTTATAATAAAAATATTGTATTTAAATTAATTACGGATCATAAATTTATAAAGAAATATAAATTACTTTTAAAAAATATCCTTGTTTATAGGAAAAAAAAATGGAAGCGTGATAATTTGCAAAACTGGATATTAGGTGACTTCGCAAGATTGCGATGGTAGTGGGTGACTTTGAAAAAAAAAAAAATCAGCAAATTTGGATAATGTTCAATGCTTCACTTCAGAGGGTGCAAACCACAAGAAAGCAAATGTGATTTCTGCGTGGGAGAGGGAATGAAATAATACACACAGCGGGATGGACATGCGAATTTTTGGGAAGGGCAGTTCTGGAATTTTCAAAAATTGCCATGGGCAATTTAGTCACACTTGCACACAAAATTTCTCTAACCTATGAAAAACCCCAATTTTGGATGTTTACTAAAGTGGGTGAGGTTTCCACTAAATGACAAAAAAACAAACCTCACCTAACATAACCTCATTCCAACCAAACACCTATTTTTAATACCCAACCCTACCCTCAACCTAACATAACCTAAAATAACCTCTAACCAAACAGACCCTAACCAAACACACATTTAGTGAGTATGACAATCCCAATTTCTGAAGATCTTTTGCTGTGGACCCCCTGTTGATTCATCCGTCCTAGGACCCAGTTAATTACTAATTAATTACCTTGAAAATGAAGTAAAAACTCTGAGAAATGTTAATTACCCGGATCATCCAAGTGATTAAGTGTTCATTTAAGATAGTTTATTTTTGGATAATAAATATTTATAAATCGTAATTTATGGCATATAAGGTACGTATGTAAGAGGAGTTTTATCTTGACTTACGTAATAAGTATTTATTCTTGAAAAATAAGCTAATCCAAACATGGCCTAAGTTAGAGATGAAAATACTAGTTTATATACCGGAAAGGGTTAAAGTGCAAATTTATTCCGAAAGTTTTCTTGAGAAGTGATGTTACTTTGGAAGTTTTTTCAGGTTTAATGTCACCTGAAAGTTACAAAACATAACAATATTACTTTATACCATTAAAAACTCAACGTTGACCATTAGATTTTTAACGAAAAATGTCACCATTGCTCTATTTTAACACTTATGGGGCAATATTGAATCAAAAAAAACTTTCAAGACAACATGGATCTCCATCAAAAATTTCCAAGACAAATTTATACTTTAACCAGTAAGAAACTAAGGAGGCAAGTGCATGCAATTAAAAATGCACACCAAACTTCCCTAGTCACTTTATTTATTTATTACAAAGGCAAGCAAAAACTTGTATGATACATTAGTCTAAAATCTAGACCGTACTAACAGTACCCTGTGTCATATATCCACATTCTAAATCAAAAAGTTATAAACAACTCATAGGAGGTGATTCTAATAATACAAAATCCTGACTAATTATGTGAGTCATTTTAGTTAGATAATCTACGCAATGAAATCCTTCTCTATACGAATGAGAAATTTCAAGATCCCAATTTAAGAAGACAAGTACTCTTAAATTTGCTATGTCATTATACAATGGATGATCTATTCCACACTCCACCAAAAGTAAGTGTAAAGCCTCTGATGAATCCGTGATGAGATTAATCCTATCAAGACCCATATGCTTGCAGAGGTCCAAGCCACAATGGATTACATGAATTTCCACAGCAGTTAAGGTTGCATACTCTAGTTTTTATTGAAATCCTCATATCCAATTACTTTGATGATCTCTAATGACACCTTTGCATGCAACATGTTCATTGTTGTTGCACGAAACATCCACCTCAATGCGTACAAAACTTGGGTCTGGAGGTCTCTAGTGAACACCTACTCTATCAAGTATCCGAAAGATCTGATGCGGAAACCGCCCATTCTCCACCCCCTTCCACGAGATGGTGAATACAATAGTACACAATTGACTTGGGATGGTCGTTGGAATCCTCAAACACCTTCTAGCATCGATTCTTCCATAAGAGCCAGTATATTGTGTTGAACACTTGTTGCCATTGCCATCGGGACGCCATCTTATTTGCTGGGGAGTATTTAGCATTCCATTTGAGCCATTCCTGCAAATCACTATAAAAAAATATAGGATAATATAATGAGTTAGTCACAAAAATCCACACTTGTTTTGCTTGCTCACGGTCTCTTAGTATATGAAGTATGGTCTGTTCACTCCCACACTCAAAAGGACACATATGTCGTATATTAGCATTGAGTCTGGCTTTGAGTGCATTTGTTGGAATTCTCTCATGGAACACTTGTCACATGAATAATTTCACTCTTTCTGAAATCTCTAAATGCCATAAACTTTGTGATTAAGGTTCAGACTTGTGCTCTTGCTGATGATAGATCATGTTATATGCTGATTTCACACTAAAAGTGCCATTAAATTCACCGGTTTTACACATGCGGTGAGATAGTATGTTTGCTAAAACTTTTTGAATTTATTTAAGTAATAAACTATTTTTTTCACCATCCACCATAAAAAAAATTTGGAAAATTAATCTTTTGGTCCATGTAGTTCTAACTGATTTTTCACTCAGTCCATATACTTTAACTCAATACAACTTAATCCCTATAGTTTTGACTCAGTTGTAACTCAATCTCTAGACTTTGACTCACTGCAACTCAGTCCCTATAGTTTTGATCATTTTATAATTTAGTCCTTATGTTATAGAATAAAGGTGGAAGACTATATTATAAAATGGTAAAAACTATAGTGATTGAGTTATAGTGAGTCAAAATTATAAGGATTGAGTTGCACTGAGTCAAAATGTAAGAATTAAGTTATAACCCAATAAAAATTATAAAAACCAAAAGATAAATTTTCCTTTTTTTTTTAGCCACGGTGCCCAATATTCTAAAGTAATTTATAGTACAGTTTTTCTCTTAAAATATTGTTCTCAACGGCAACAAGCTCCCTCGATTTAAAATACTGAGTGTTAATAAAAAAAATTTTATAATACACAAAAAAAAATACTTTGTGATATTTTAAAGTACTAAACGTGATTTATGAACATTGCATCTTCTTATAGACGTTTGACCAAAAACAATAATGAGTGATCAGACGCATATGTTTTCCTGCATTAATTAAGAACCGTGTGACAGAGCTAGATTGACTTCTTAGATTGGAACTAGCAATTTGGATAGTTAGGTGTTGGGAATTCTGCATAGTTGCTTGCTTCTTAAGAAAATAAGGAAGCATGCGCGTGCAATTAAAAACGCTCACCAAACTTCCCTAGCCACTTGAGTTTAAATTCACCGGTTTTACACAAGTGGTGAGAATTGAGATAGTATTTTTGCTAAAACTTTTTTAACTTATTTCAGTAATAAACTAATTTTTTTTCACCCACCACCATAAAAAAAATTAATCTTTTGGTCTCTATAGTTTTGATTGTTTTTTCACTTAGTCCCTACACTTTAATTTAGTGTAACTTAGTCCCTATAATTTTGACTCGATTGCAACTCAATCCCTGAACCTTGACTCACTACAATTTAGTCTCTATATTTTTATAACTATTTTATAATCTAGTATTTATATTCTAAAACAAAGTGGGAGACTATTTATAAAATGGTTTAAACTATAGGGACTGAGTTACAGTTAGTCAAAATTCAGAGACTAAAGTACAACCTCGTTAAAATTATTATGACTAAAAGATTAATTTTCTCTATTTTTCAACCACAATACTTAATATTCTAAAATAATTTATAGTACAATTTTTTACTTAAAATATCTTTCTCAACCACAATAAGCATCCTTAAGTTAAAATACTGAGTGTTAATTAAAAAATATTTTACAATACACACAAAAAAAAAATAACTTTATGATATGTTAAAGTACTAAACGCGATTTATGAACATTGCATCTTCTTATATAGGCCTTTGACTAAAAAAAATAATGAGTCATCAGACGCATATGTTTTTTTTTTTTTTAATGAGAAACTGTATATCCATTAAAATGTCAAAAGGAAATGGCGAAATGCAGCTTAAAAACCTTTCATTACAAGACAATCGGAAACAAAACAACAGAGTCAAAAGGACGTCATCCTTCAGGCCCCACCTCCTTGACGCATATATTTTACTGAATTTATGCTTTGGAATAACTTATTTTTATATAATAAGTGTTTATAAATCGTGATTTACGGTATATGAGGTAAATATATGAGAGAAGTTTTATCTCGATTTACGTAATAAGCACTTATATTCAAAAAATAAGTGTTCCCAAACATATACTTAATTAAAGAACTTTTTGACAGAGTTAAGGTGTGTTTGGAAGAGCTTAAGTGTGCGTTTGGAATGGCTTATTTTTGTCCAAAACGTGCTTATAATTCGTGATTCACGGTATACGAGGTAAGTATGTGAGAGGAGTTTTTTCTCGGCTTGCGTAATAAGTGGCTTATTTTTTAAGCTGCCGTGATACCAAACATGCACTAAATTTGAGAAATAAGCCCTTATTACGCAAGCCGAGAAAAAACTCCTCTCACATACTTACCTCGTATACCGTGAATCACGAATTATAAGCACTTATTACCTAAAAATAAACTCTTCCAAACAAGCACTTAGGTTCCAGCTTTTTTTCTTATTACTTGGAACTAGAAATTTGGATCGTTAGGTGGTGGCCATCCTACATAATTGCTTGTTTCTCAAGAATTTGTTCCACCTAGGCAGCGATCTCAGCTATAATTGCCAGCTTTCTGCTGGGCCACTGGGAATTTGACATCAGTTGTTAGATTAAATTAACTTAACTTAACTAACGGTTCATCCTCTTCTGGTTCTATTTAGAATATGGTACTAGAAGATTTTCTTTTTCCGTCTTATAAGTTATAATATTAGCTTTTTATATTAATATGCAATTGTATCCTTCGTGTATAGATTTTGTTCTCATATATTCTAGTGTATGAGTATTAAATAAAAGTAAAATTAAAATTGTTAAATTGTAAGGTTTTTTTTTTTTTTTTTTGCCCATAAATTGTAAGGTATCACTAATAAGATTTAAAGGCTAAGATGAGTAGTGGAAAGGAAGAAGACAGTAAAAGCAAAGGATCGTAACTAGTCCCTTCAGTCATATACATCTTTTAATTTACTTTTCATCTTTCAAAATATATTGTGTATTCATATGCGCATAACATATGAATATATGATGCTGTACTATAGATTACATTATACTATATATAAACAAAATATCATATATTGATATAATATTATGATGCTTTATTTGAGTGCATTTCGTCTGGAAAAAAAGAAATTAACTCCATATCAGAAGTGAATGATGAATAATGAGTTATTACCAAATATCTTTTTATAAATATTTTTTTTCCAGCAAGTTTTTATAAATGGAAAACTCGAGTGATCATACGGAAAAATATGCGAGGCTCTAAAGAATCACTTGCCGGTTACCATCCAGTGACAAGCTGAACTCGAGTGGAGCTGGGGAAAATTTACTGAGACACCAAAGCAATATCCAGTTAACCTCTAGCTCAGTATAGTGTATTTCATCATGAATCACTATGGATTGTTAGCACCAGTGATGCTTAGATTATTGGCAGTTTGAAATGAAAGTGCCGCACTTGTATAGTAATCTTGACTGGACACAATCATTATGTAATGTGTGTATCAATCCACCCATATCAATGCCACTATCCTCTCTCAAGGCCACGGAATCAGGGTCGACCAATGGCACCGATAATAGCAAAAGAAGATGAAGAGTCTCGACCGCGTTCTCGACCAATTCCGTCCTTATCACATCTCCCTTAATGCTTTTCAATTTAAAAACTTTCAGGATTACACATGTCATTTTGTATCAAATTGTAATATTCCAGTTTAGGTACTCACACTTATATAGGAATATGAAATTTTGAATCACTTTTTTATCTTTTCTCTTTTTTAAAGTTATTTTTAAAGAATTTTTCCAAAAGAGTAAGGGATTATAATATATTTATTTGTACGCTCAGCTGTTGGCCAAAAAAAATAAAATAAAATTTGTACACTCAGCTCTCTGCCTCATTTTGTAGTTAGGCACCTACCCGTCAACAGTCAAACCATGCGCGCCGACGCAAATCCATCAGTACCTATTATATAAAACCCCGTCAATTTTGGGTTAATTACATAAAATCACGTAATATTTTAAAATTTAAACTTGACGATGATTTTTTATTTTTTAATTATAAGCATTCAAAATTAAATAATTAGGAGGATTAAATTTAAATTTTAAACTGTTATGAGGTTATACGTAACTAACTCAAAATTCAAAGATTTATATAATTTAACCTATAATTTATTTTCAGCCTTTATCATTTTCTTAACTTTCACGTAAACTCTGGCCCCCTCTGATGTCTATTCCCCCTTGTCACTTCATTCATCACACGAGTTGTTTGCATGTGATGGTAGTATTAAAAATTTAAAATTCAACTTGCATGGACCGACTAGTTATACATGATAAGTTCGATTAAGAGTTTTTAATGAATCAGCTAAGTTAGAATTTATATTTATATTATCTCCTCATTGATCGACATTATTTTAAGTTCTTTTTTAAATAACAGTCAATTGGATTTGTACTTGTTGGCAAAAATATTGTGTTTGAATGGCTCTTTCGTTGTATTATCTGTATTACATGAATGATTCATTTCCTTTATATATTAACTTCTTAGTGTGTGTTTGGAAGCTTTCCAAACCATGGTTTTAAACTATGGTTTGCGTAACCCGAGATAAAACTCCTCTCACAAACTTACTTCGTAAGTCGTAAAAGCTATTAAAAAAGGCTAATTCAAACACACACTTAGTCTTTTTAAGTTATTCCCCAGGACTTATCATCATAAAAATATAGAATTGTACTATAATCTACTTTCATGTATGCTCTTTTTGTTGGGAGATGACTAAAAGGCTCTAATGAAATTTAATTATCTAAAAATCTAATAACGACTAAAAAATATTCCCTCCGGTCCTAATTATAAGATAAAGTTAATTTTTTTGGAGAAATTAAGGAAGCCAATTAAATTACTTTAGAGTGTTTATATTTTTAGTGTCTTTAGATTATATATTAGTTTATTAGTTAAATTAATTAGTTTGGAGAAAAAAATAAAAATATAAATACTCTAAAGTAATTTAACTGGCTTCCTTAATTTCTCCAAAAAAGTCAACTTTATCTTATAATTAGAACCGGAGGGAGTATGTAATAACAAGTTTTAGTGTAAGGAATGAAAATGTGTTTATGATACTTACTTATCATTAAAGCTTTTTATTAATTAAATTTAGCGTTTGGAATCTCATAATAATTCTCGTTTTTTTTTTTTCCTGTTGCAATATAAGGCCTGAGAAACACTGATCATCTAAAAAACTTAGCTTAGGTTTTTCATGTTATCGTTTTTTATTTAATTAAGGGTATAGTTTTCGAGACTTTGAGTGCAAAGCTTTTTTGCATCTCTCAACAAATATAACTCCCTGAATTCAAACTTTACTTTTTATAATATTATTTTTAATGATAATAAGTTTGACTTTTATTGTGTAAATTATATACACAGGCTGAATTCAAAGGGCGCTATCAATAATTCAAATATTATACCTCGCTTGTTCAAAGATGTGCATGACTGCTTCTTAATAGATATTTTCTTTACTTGGACTGATCAGAATCAGAATGAACGAAGTGATATAAAATTAAAATAAACAAATCAGATATGTTTGTGTGGACAAGGTTGTGATTCTCTCCCTACTTCCACGCCTCATTCGCAGAGGCTGAAGTAGATTAGATACACGTATTACCTCCTTGTGTTTTTGGAGATTCCCTCTATTTTCCTTATCGTTAATTTTCCTCAATTTTTTTTTTTATTTTTACTGTTAGATTAATTTTAAATGGTTGAAATCCAATATTCTATAAAAATATTATTATAATATTAAAAAACAAAAAATATATATAAATAAATTTAAATAATTAAAATTTAATATAACTAGTTCATATCTTTATACTTTTATTGAAGTATTCTATATACATATTTTTACTCTTTATAGGATATTGAATCTCAACTATTTAGAGTTAATGTAATGGTGAGAATAAAGAAGTGAAAAGTAAAGGGTCTGTTTGGTGTGACGGATTTGGAATGGAGGGGAGGACAAATTTTTATGAGTTGAATTTTAAAAGATTGAAGAAGTGGGGTAATAAAATTTTAATCAAGAGAATATATAAGATAAAAGAGTAAGAAAAATTAATTATAAATTTTTAACCCCACTTCTCTAATTTTTTTAAATTCAACTCAAATAAATTTTCCTTTCGCCCACCTCCCCTCCGACCAAACAAGCCCAGGGAAATGGAGAGGGGCTCTCCCATGTGCTCCCCCTTTTGAATTATTGTTGGATTTAAGTGGAGCGCCTTTTTAAATTGCTTATCTCTATTGAATTTCAAGTGTTCTCGCTACCTAGTGCTTATTAGACATATTTTATGAAAAATACTAATCCACCATTTCATTATAAAACTTACCTTGTACTTAAAACGCGAGTTGTATTAGGGATAAAAGGCAATAAAACTTGTTTCATATGTCTTTCATTTAAAATAATTAATTCAATGTGGTTGTGAGTTGTAACTTTATATCAAGTGCAGACTCATAGGTACTATGAGTAATTTTTTATGATCAATGTATATTAAAAATTCCAAAGACACGACATTGGAACCAACATAAAGTTGATTTTGCAGTGTAAGTATATCTTCTTATACCCTCAAAACAATGATTTCAGAAGCACTTTTCTGTAAATCGAGACAAAACTCCTCTCACATACTTACCTCGTTAACTGTAAACGTTATTCTCCAAAAACTAATCAGAACACACACGTCCGCTAAACCCTTTTTGATCTCGCATATGAGTCCCAGATGAAATACAAATGTTAGGAAGGGCATCCCCGAAACCCAAAATTAAAATAATCGGTTGTTCAGATGCCTAATAATAGGATCACAAAAAGCGCTGGATATATTGCTGGACAGCATTGAATTTGCCATGGAATGGCGAAGGTTCAGGCCGAGGCCCACATTCAAATCCGAATACCTCGTCTTGGAAGATAACGGAGACATCTAAAGCATCAAAGTTTTACAACCAAATCACGCGATTGGTCACTTCTAAAATTTGTCTTCGCATTGAGACATTGGCAATTGAATCATTGTGTCCAGAGTTTAAATATAGGTAAGCATCACATTGGTGACGAAACTCGCACCATGGCTCTCCGTCTCTACCCAAAAAATCAAAACATCACAGTCCTTGTTGGGTTCTACTAAATGATTAGGCCCATTATTACGTTAGTCACGTTCAAAACAATGAAAGAATTTTTATTTAATTCAAATGAATTGAATTAAATATTAAGTATTTTTCTTCTTCGCCTCGTCTTTTTTGTCAATCCCTTCTAACAAAAATTAAAGAATGGTACAAGAGGAGGAAGGGGAAAGGAAAGAGAGAAAAAGAGAAGAGGAGGAAGAATATAAGAAGGGATTGATAAAAAAAAAAAAATACCAGTGTTAGAGAGGTTAAAAGTATCATTAGCTAAGTGGGATAGGCTCTATATATAAAAGGTTTAATGCAAAGTTCTTGAATCCGGACCGGCCGGCCGGTTTGGCCCGGAAACCGGCCGATAAGCCAGTCCGGTCCGGGTTCACATTTTTTTTAAAATTTTTTTTTTAATTTTTTCTTTAGAACTTCATACTATAAGTCTAAAATTTTCAATTTTTCACTGGTTTAGTCCCAGTTTAGCTCCCGTCTGACCCTTAACCCATCCACACAGGTAGGTAGGGGACTTTCACCCCTATTTTTTCACCCCAGCTTCACTTAGCTGTGGAGATGCCTCCCCAAGCACCGCAACTGGAGGCATAATTAAATGCCACTCCCAGGGATCGAACTCATGCCAAGGGGGTCACCCAGGCACTCATTGTCCGCTCCCCTTGCCAACTGAACCCACGGATGATGGGTTTTTCATAACATCTCTTTTTTTTTTTTGATAATAGAAAATTTAGGTAGGTTCGGCACCAGTCCCCTACCAAGGCCAGGGCAGGACCCCAGGGCTCTTAGAGCGCTTACAAGGGACTTACGAGATTGCCTACCAATAATGTCTCCCCATCGGTCAGAGGGTTCGAACACACTCCCTTGTGATCGGGGTGGCAAGACCTTAACTAACTATACCAAACCTCATTGGCTTTTCATAACATCTCTTTAATCGCGGTTGTAAACCACTAGCAGGAGAAAAAGAAAAAACTTAATATTTAATTCAATTCAATTGAAGGTGTACAAAATAAATATCTTTAACATTTATTTATAAGTCAACCATTCTAAAATCCTAAAATTAAACGTAAGTAATATTATATATATAACAACCAAATTAAAATTAAAAAGAAATCCTAAAACTTCTCAAATAAAGCAAAATATATAACATAAAAAAATCCTTAATTAACCATCATCATACTTCAGCAACAACCTTCATCCACTCCAAATCCCAGAACCTTTTCGAGAAAACTGAGGCGGCTTCAGGCAAAAATATAAGAAATTGGATTTCATATGGATAGAGGAACTTTGGTCAGGTTGCTTCATGAGTAAAATTCATAAAGTATTGTGCAAAAAATATAAAATGCAGAAAGTAAGTATGAGTATAAGATAAAGCTGCAGGTCGAAAAAGTGGCCCTGTGAGTGTGAGGGGGCCATATCATGAACACATCAATAGAATATTCGTCTCGTCAATCATCAGCGTTTAGGTTTTAGCTTTACTTTTTATTGCAGGGATAATATTATTTATGTCTTAAATAAAAAGAATAATATATTAACAAGTTTTATAACTTATCAATAATTATTTTTTCGGTTGTTAATAATAGTCTTTCATTTGTTAATAATTTTTTTTATCCTTTTTAATGGTTGGGACCTTAACGTTATTTTTTTTATTATATTTCCTAGGGTACGTCACTCTGTAATTATACAAAACTAAGCTATCATGTCATGTAAAAATGGTCGGATTCAATATAACAATCAAAATCTAAAAACTTGGCCAAAAAAAAAAAATCAAAATCTAAAAACATCACACAACCAAAGTGGGATGAGATAAGGGAGGTGTCACGCCCTTATTTTAATTTCACATTTATCAGAGTATTCGCAGAAAACGGTATGCGGTTCGATAGGCAACACAGGAATAACATGACTATACTAATAATATGTGCATGACTACATAAATTCCCCTCAGGGATTCATACCTGATAATTACAATTAGTGTAGCCGCACAGGGATACTTGAGTGTCTAAACTCGTCCCAGTGAAACAAAGACATCTTCTCATCTTCGTTCCACTACTGTAATCCCCTCGTACGGTACTCTGCATTGTTGTTCGCATATCTTCTGTCGTCTCCTGTCTAAATTGGTGGTAGGGGAGGGTGAGATTCGAGAGAATCTCAGTAGGAAACAGATACCATAATGCATGCATGATTGATACTATGTGTATGACATGTTAGCTTTATCTAGATGTATGCCCCATAATGACATTTCTGCATGCTCAACGTTTCATACAACAAGACTATGGCCACAGCGAAAACAGAAACAGAGCTTCATTTATTCAAATATGCTCTACACAATCAAGTAAAGCAATCACATACATCATTACACAAGCAAAGATATCAAATACATGCAAGTAAGGCAAGTCCCCTACCTTAACCCTTTTCCGCCTCAAAACGCGTGCCTCGATCTACGTGCAAACAGCTCGGGGCTCCATATTCGATCCTACAATGCCAAATGTACTATTTAGACACTTTCATAATGTTTCTGGGGGTTATATGAGTCTATCTTGAAAAATTACTAAAATATCCCCGGGGACCCGGCCCCATCGTACCCGGTCCGGCTGTACTTTTCTCGAAATTCTAACCTGGGCTATCCTGACATATTTTCGCCCAAGGAATCCATTTCCAAACTTGGAATTATCAAATTCAATGTAAAATTACGAAATTGCCCTTGGCAGCCCTACTTTTAGGGTTTTAGGGGCGTTTCCGTAATTATGCTTTCTAGGCTTTTTCTGAAAAAGTGCCCAACTGTAACCCCACCTAATTTTCCCTCCTGAATCCAATGGAACCATCAAATCATTGAAAATCCAACTCTAAGGCCCATTTATAGTGCTGGCCGAAATATATGGGAATTTAGGGAAAAATCGGGGTTTTTCGGTTTCGGCTCCGTAAACATGTTCCTTCGTACTCCTAACCACTTTATTGACTATTCCATTAGGTTATAACTACCATTTAGACTCAATTTGGGCAGCATAACCCCTAAGGAAACCCATTTCCAAAAATCACAAACAAAGATAATCCGGCGAAATTTCACCGATTAAATTGTTCACAACAGCCAGAATAAGCAATATACGAAAATTTGGAAGTTACCTCAAGCTCCTTCTGGCTTTTCTCAAAGTGGCTGAAAACCCTAGTCCTCCAAACTCCAAAATCTTGCTTCAAACACCACAAACAACATAGGAGATAAGCTTAGGAGAAGGATTATACACGTTAGGTACGAATTCACCGAAGAAATCGACCTATCTTGTGAGTTTTCTCCTCTCCTTCTCTCTCTAAAACTCTCAAACTTTCTCTCTCTCCTTGGCTGCAGCTCACGTCTGGAATGGTCTCAAGAGGGAGAGGATGATGATATATTATTATATCATATTTTACTTTAATTTTCCAAAAATTTCGGATTTTACAAAATTCTGGCAGATTTCTGCCCAAACTTTGGAAAATCATAACTAATTCTAGAAAAATCGAAATGAGGTGATTTCAAAGCCTATAGAACCCTTATTGAGTCTAGTTTCAAGGAAAAATATAGAATTTTGCTTTCTGGAATCACAAAATTCCCAGAATTTCAATCTTTGCATATTGTTCCAGAAATTTCACAGTTTTTCTGTGCTGACTTCAAAAATTAATATCTTTTTGTGTATAGCTCTAATTGATTCATATGACCTATCAAATTAAAGCTTAGGATGTCTACTTTCATCCTGTAAAATCTCATAATTTTTACTTATCATTTAGTCTTCCAAAACCTTATGATAAGCTCACTGCCTCATAGGCGATTTTATCGAAAACATAATTATATTCTCCAAAATTCACCATTTTACTTTCTTAATACCCCAAAGATATTAGAATCATTAGGGAATATATTTGGGACATCTACTAAATCGGGGCTTAGTAGTCCACTCAATTTAGGCGTATTCCAAAGCTTCCAATCCCAAAATTCGGGATATTACATTTCTCCCCCCGTTCAATAAATTTCGTCCTCGAAATTTGAACGTCTACAACTTAGGGATTAATCCTATCTCATTCTATTATCACATGCAGGCTCAAAAGCCATGTAACACTGTAGTCATACTTCCATTACTAATATCAGATAGTATTCAACATTCATCATCCATTCTATACACAATATATAACGTGCAATCAAACACAGGTTCCCACAACACTTGGTTCTATAGGCCTTACAGCCTCTTCGGGATTTCATCCGGATTCACACAATCATTTTTTTTGTAACGGCCCAATCCTCACCCCCTTAATAAGGCCTATTGGATGTCCCTCACCCTCTTAACGAGGTCTGTTGGGCTAATAAGCCGGCCATGGTTCACTTTGTTAGGTTCCTCCCATGGTAGAATATCACGCCTCATGTGAGACATGGTACTATTGGACACCAAAACGCTTGGTCACGCTGGTCTTACTGCCTCCGCTACAACTTGGTACAATTTGAATCTTTTGTCAACCTTAAAACATTACCTTGGACATATTGGTCCAATGTCATCGCACTAGGCATCAACCTCATTGCTAGACACACAGGTCTTACAGCTTAGGGACACCGCCCTATGCAACCTTGCACATCGGGTCTTACCGCCTTGTACAAACCTGTACACTTTCTATAATTTATGCCTACCTATTCGGTGTTTAGGATCAAATGACTATTTGACCCTTATTGGCCGTACTGTGTGCACTATTTACTAGGCATACGATGTGCACTATTTACTATGTGACCATCCATTGTTTGCACTATATCACAAGTGGATGATTCATTCTATGAGGCTACAGCTATGGAGATGCTCGTGCCTCTACTCGACCTTGTTGCATCAGAACACATCCCAATCCATGCCTACTTGCATCTGTGTAGACCGTAAAGCTCGACTGTGGATCTGGGATTGTTATCACTGGTGATGTTGAGAGGTATTCGCCACCATTCTACCCTACTATACTAGGGTTCATCCCAATTCCAGTTCACATGTGTCACCACAAACTACAAAGGTTGTGTGACTGTTGACCATACAGGTCATCATACTGTACACCACACAGGGTTTAATACTGTACACCACACAGGATGTAATATTGTACACCACTCAGGGTGTAATACTGTACACCACACAAGGTGTAATACGATTCATCACATATACCGTAACACTGTTGACCATTAATGCCATATTATGTTTTGGGATGATCAACAATGGTGCGAACATCAACCCCTCATGTAAGTTTCGAAATTGCACCTAGATTCGTCATACTTTCGCTACCCACTCTGAGGTCTATCTCCTCATATGAGCTTTAATAATATCAGGATGATTTAATAGGAGTCCTACAAGAACCTCCCATGACACCTGACGGCACCCACAATCTATATTCCTCTGTGCCCACTCTTTGCCCGATTCAACTTGAATCATTCTGATCCATATAAACTCTTATCTCAAGAAAACCCATTCAATGTGGGATTCATTACAATACACCATCGCTGAGGACTAACGTTTCCGTAGCTCTACTCTACGATTCAATTTCATGGCAGCTGTACTCTAGGATTAGTCATCACGGTGGCTGCACTCGCGGGTTCATCATCACAGTAGCTGCACTATAGGGTTCATTGTCACGGTGGCTGTACTCTAGGGTTCTATACTCGGTGCTTCACACAGGCGCCCATACACCTGGTCAGCCCCCTTCTGGTCAGAACTTTCCTTAGGTAGCCCTCTCCGATCAGATTTCACCGTAGGTAGCCCTCTCCGATCAAATTCACCGTAGGTAGCCTTTTCCGATCAGAACTTTCCTTAGGTAGCCCTCTCCGATCAGATTTCACCGTAGGTAGCCCTCTCCGATCAAATTTCACCGTAGGTAGCCCTTTCCGATCAGAACTTTCAATCTTTGTGGTCGCAGTACAACTCCATAATTATGCCATAAAGGCAACGTTTCTTGATTCAATACAAACATTCTTATCATCAACTCAAGATTATGGATGGAATAGTTCAATTTCTGAAGCTTCAGCTGACGAGATGCGTATGCCCTCACTCGGCTCAGTTATCATCTCGATTTATGCCTGCTCGCATCTGGGAATTCAATTCCCTTCCCAATCCATGCCATCTGGCATCAGTGAAGACAACAAAGGCCCACTATGGATCTGGGATTATCAGTGTTGGTACTTTAATAAATTTTCATCATCAGCTCTCTGAAGCTCCTCTCACAATCATCATCCCATGCATAATGCTGAGTTCTGGGAAATTTCGATATAAACATCTCATCCCTTTTTTTATTATTATTGTCACACCCGTAGCCCTTCTTGGCTCGTACCCGAGTCCCTTAGGACGTGGCTAGCAACCTCGTTAGGTAGGATGCCTTTTTATTCACACCACATGGCTCTCTATAGTAACCCACAATCATCCATAGAAAATGTGATAGATAAATATGTCATACACCATATAGTGTAAAATGAAAATCATATCAATCCGTGTGTGTACACAAAGTTCAGGGCCAAACACCCAGTTAAAACAACAATCCGTGTGTGTACACAAAGTTCAGGGCCAACCATCCAGTTGAAACCCTTACGTGTACCTCAGCCGAGTCACCGACTACAGCTAGGTAAGATCAGTGTACCTCAGCTAGGTCCCAGACCATAGCTAGGTAATGTGCCCTAGGCACCTGTTCATTCACAGAATATAGAACATACAACATATTAATCATCACATAGTGTACGAGAGATTATAGTTACTATATTGGCCTTGCCAGGATAACCTTCCTGATGATCGTTGATCATTGCATACCACTTGTTATCGATCTGAATCAGAATAACAATATGCAGTTCAGTGTACCTGTAGGTACCATGCTCGATCATACTCAATGTACCCATATGCACTATATTTGATGTACCTGAAGGCACTATGTTCGATGTACCCATAGGCACTATTCATCAAATTTGGTAAATCCACCCCCTGTCACACCATTTAAATCATCTAACATAAATAATCATTAGTCATGGAGAAACCTTAAGACAATTATTATGTCTCAAATCTTCATGACCCTATAAAATCACTTCCCAGGGGCTCACCCATCCTGGGATTTCCCTGGATTGAGCACGGTTAACTTTCGCGTACCCATACCCAAACGTAGATACTAACTTCTACTGCTTCCATCCACGGGTACCCTGTGACTACCCTCGTCTCAAAAGACACGCCGGCTATCTCCGGTCACCAAAATATTGAGTTTGGACCGCACATTAGCCTTGGCCGTACCCATTTCCTCGGGTTCCGCAATATCCTTAGACCATTCTTGTCTAGTATTGCACCACTAGCTACCCTTTGGTACTCGCCATTTCTCATGGATGATTCATAAATCGGAAAGATACCCTCCTTTGGTACTTTCTGTCCATACATATTTCCTATCACTGTGTAATCAAGACCTTATCAGTATACCATCCTGTTGCCAGAACCACCGCACTTACTCTGAGCAGACAATTCTGTGGCCAGAATCCTTGCTCTGATACCAAAATGTCACGCCCTTATTTTAATTTCACATTTATCAGAGTATTCGCAGAAAACGGTATGCGGTTCGATAGGCAACACAGGAATAACATGACTATACTAATAATATGTGCATGACTACATAAATTCCCCTCAGGGATTCATACCTGATAATTACAATTAGTGTAGCCGCACAGGGATACTTGAGTGTCTAAACTCGTCCCAGTGAAACAAAGACATCTTCTCATCTTCGTTCCACTACTGTAATCCCCTCGTACGGTACTCTGCATTGTTGTTCGCATATCTTCTGTCGTCTCCTGTCTAAATTGGTGGTAGGGGAGGGTGAGATTCGAGAGAATCTCAGTAGGAAACAGATACCATAATGCATGCATGATTGATACTATGTGTATGACATGTTAGCTTTATCTAGATGTATGCCCCATAATGACATTTCTGCATGCTCAACGTTTCATACAACAAGACTATGGCCACAGCGAAAACAGAAACAGAGCTTCATTTATTCAAATATGCTCTACACAATCAAGTAAAGCAATCACATACATCATTACACAAGCAAAGATATCAAATACATGCAAGTAAGGCAAGTCCCCTACCTTAACCCTTTTCCGCCTCAAAACGCGTGCCTCGATCTACGTGCAAACAGCTCGGGGCTCCATATTCGATCCTACAATGCCAAATGTACTATTTAGACACTTTCATAATGTTTCTGGGGGTTATATGAGTCTATCTTGAAAAATTACTAAAATATCCCCGGGGACCCGGCCCCATCGTACCCGGTCCGGCTGTACTTTTCTCGAAATTCTAACCTGGGCTATCCTGACATATTTTCGCCCAAGGAATCCATTTCCAAACTTGGAATTATCAAATTCAATGTAAAATTACGAAATTGCCCTTGGCAGCCCTACTTTTAGGGTTTTAGGGGCGTTTCCGTAATTATGCTTTCTAGGCTTTTTCTGAAAAAGTGCCCAACTGTAACCCCACCTAATTTTCCCTCCTGAATCCAATGGAACCATCAAATCATTGAAAATCCAACTCTAAGGCCCATTTATAGTGCTGGCCGAAATATATGGGAATTTAGGGAAAAATCGGGGTTTTTCGGTTTCGGCTCCGTAAACATGTTCCTTCGTACTCCTAACCACTTTATTGACTATTCCATTAGGTTATAACTACCATTTAGACTCAATTTGGGCAGCATAACCCCTAAGGAAACCCATTTCCAAAAATCACAAACAAAGATAATCCGGCGAAATTTCACCGATTAAATTGTTCACAGCAGCCAGAATAAGCAATATACGAAAATTTGGAAGTTACCTCAAGCTCCTTCTGGCTTTTCTCAAAGTGGCTGAAAACCCTAGTCCTCCAAACTCCAAAATCTTGCTTCAAACACCACAAACAACATAGGAGATAAGCTTAGGAGAAGGATTATACACGTTAGGTACGAATTCACCGAAGAAATCGACCTATCTTGTGAGTTTTCTCCTCTCCTTCTCTCTCTAAAACTCTCAAACTTTCTCTCTCTCCTTGGCTGCAGCTCACGTCTGGAATGGTCTCAAGAGGGAGAGGATGATGATATATTATTATATCATATTTTACTTTAATTTTCCAAAAATTTCGGATTTTACAAAATTCTGGCAGATTTCTGCCCAAACTTTGGAAAATCATAACTAATTCTAGAAAAATCGAAATGAGGTGATTTCAAAGCCTATAGAACCCTTATTGAGTCTAGTTTCAAGGAAAAATATAGAATTTTGCTTTCTGGAATCACAAAATTCCCAGAATTTCAATCTTTGCATATTGTTCCAGAAATTTCACAGTTTTTCTGTGCTGACTTCAAAAATTAATATCTTTTTGTGTATAGCTCTAATTGATTCATATGACCTATCAAATTAAAGCTTAGGATGTCTACTTTCATCCTGTAAAATCTCATAATTTTTACTTATCATTTAGTCTTCCAAAACCTTATGATAAGCTCACTGCCTCATAGGCGATTTTATCGAAAACATAATTATATTCTCCAAAATTCACCATTTTACTTTCTTAATACCCCAAAGATATTAGAATCATTAGGGAATATATTTGGGACATCTACTAAATCGGGGCTTAGTAGTCCACTCAATTTAGGCGTATTCCAAAGCTTCCAATCCCAAAATTCGGGATATTACAGGAGGCAAAGATTCCCTCCCGCCACCTGGGCTCGATCACTGGGAAGTCTCTCCCAAGGGGCGCCCCGGATTAATCTGCACCTTCGGGTGTGGGATACTGGAGGAAGAAATTCAAAAAAAAAAAAAAAAAAAAAGTGGGGATGAGATGAGTTACAGAATTATTAAAGGTGGTGAGTGGAACAAAGGCATGTGTGTGGTGGTAAAAAGATCAACATGTCAGAGGTATTATTATTCTCATTCCTCTTTTGCTTTATTTGAAGCCCAGATAAGGCATCATACACCCCATCGTTCCAAAAGCAACAACATGCGCTAGTTAGTAGATACTCCCTCCTATCGTTTTTATTAGGAATTTTTTTATTATGTCAAACGAGCTGACAGTTAAAAAGTAATTAAAAATAATAAATACATACGAAATGTCATGTCTTTTTGGGGTAATTGATATAAATATATGTATTTAATAGAGGTAGAAAAGAAAAAAAGATTTTAGATTTTAAGTCATAAAAAAAATCTGCTTACATTAAGGATCAACCCATTAAAAAAAAATTGCTTATAAAAAAAACCAAAACCACCGCCAACTTGCATACGTGCATTATTTCGTTTGCTCCTTTTAAGCAGTAGTGCTTTGGTTCAGGCTAGCTCATATCCCACGAGCACCAAAATGGAGATCCAATTGCCCATGTGAAGGCTTTTTAGCGTGGAATACGTTTGGGTAAAGAACACCATATTTATTTATTTTGAATTCTTTATTTCTTGGTATAAACCTACAATAACAATTAAATTTCATAATTCTTTTAAAGAAGTTATAGGGCCTGTTTGAGGAAGCATTTGAGAAATACATTTATACAAGCTGAGACAAAACTCATCTCGCATACTTATCTCGTACATCGTAAACTACATTGTAACAGCAGCTTCTATCGCTAACCCAAATGGACACTTAGTTATAAATAGGAAAAACGCATGAAGTCCTTGTTGGAAAATTTATTATCCAAAAGTAGATAAAATTTGTTTAAAAATTAAGGTCCATATTCTATTTATTAGGCACAGTTATTTTTTCAGTTATTTGTAACTTATTTGCACATAATCGAATATATATTAGTTTGTAGTTGCAGTTGTTATTAAATTAATGATTTTTGATAGGGCTAAGTCTAACTGAAGGGTCTAATTTCTTAGAGCATAACGAATTAAAATTCAAATCTAGGGATGTGAAAGATGCCCAAATTTTAATGTCTAACGGGGTATTGAACAAGACTACCTTTGATTAGTTTTCGCCTTTGGGCCAGAAGCCTCCCTCTACTAGGGTTTCCTTATCTCTTATAAGATGAACGTGCAGACAAGATGCAGCCCCTCGCTGGTTGAGTGGCAGCCACTATTTCTTCTTGGTATGTTTGTGTCTCCCCTTTTGGTGGAGTTTATCGGTAGGCTTCCTCTGTTGCAACCGGAGGATATGCGGATTGGGAGCGAGTCCGGTGATGGCGATGAGCAAAAGGGTTGGGTCAATGGATATGAGGAAGAGTTTAAATCTCAGATGCCCTTGACACCATCTAATGACGACCTCCATGGCCTCCGAGGTGGGTGGGTGAATCGATGCGATGGCTCCCTCTCTCTTCTAAGTGATTGATTGAGGATTTGAGGGACGAGAGTTAGGGTTATTAGGTAATTGCAGGTAGATCTGTGGCGGAGATGTGGCGCTTAAGACATCAGAGCTCAAAGGTCAAACAAGTTCGCGCCATGACGTTGAAGGACCTCTCTGCCGGTGGACTCTCAGGTGAATGTAAGATGGTGGAGGATCAATGGATAAGTATAAGCTAAGGTTTTTCAGTCACTTTGTGGAAATCAAAGGCACTAGAACAAAAATGGTTAAACTTATTACTTTTGTGAACGTTGGCTCCTGAGGTAAGTGGCTTGCTAAAAATTAGATCCATTCCCACTGATGTCTTATTGAGGTTGAGATTTGCTATTGGCAGGAGAGCCTCTTTAGGTGTTGGTTTTTCTTTGTTCAATTCGAATAATTATTTAGAAGAATTGATACTTGGTGCGACTTGGTTTGTCTCATATGATTGGGTGGTTTATTACATTTTTTCACTAGTTTGTGTGTTTTATAAGTCAAAATATCTTACCCAAATTATCTGTACCCTGCCAAAACTGGTGTGGAAGGTTTATCGGTGGGAAAGAGATGGATTGACTACCCTAAGCCCTAGAAACAAAATCCTTATGACACATTCGAAAATTAGTAATGTTTGGTTGAAGGTAGCTGTATGTGGTATAGAGGTAATGTTTTTTGTGGGTATTCTGGCTAAGGAATGTGCAATAAATAAGCAAATAAATATAAGTTTTTTGGGCCTGATACGTATGAATAGAATTGTGTGTGTTGTTTATCATGTGCTTGTTCAGTGTATTGATCAACACTGTTCATCACGGGACTAGACATGAGCCTGGTCAATGTATATGGCATTTCTGCTCATCCTTAGACTGGAATTAGGTTTATTTTTCCTATTGTTTATTTGACTGTGCATTATTTGATAATAGGTTGAATATTATTCTCCTTGAGTACACTTTTGTGTCAGGGGATTTGGTTAGAAACATCTCTTGTAGGTGCGTTCCTAGGGAAGTAGATTTGATAGCTGAAAGGATTACTGAAACTTCATTAGAAGAGTCTTGCTATTGTGATCGAGCATATCAACCTTTTTCACAGTTACAGGCCTACGTTACGATTGGAGGAGATGACGTCTCATCTTTATTATTGTGTTCTGGTTGTATTGATGAGTTCTTATTGATTAGCTTCCATAGTTTGTTAGTTAGGTTTAGGGGTTCACCTTTTCAGTCAATGTGTTTGTTAGTTGTAATTTGTTTATTTTCTCATTCA
Source organism: Inga oerstediana (assembly GCA_963210345.1). NCBI lineage: Eukaryota > Viridiplantae > Streptophyta > Magnoliopsida > Fabales > Fabaceae > Inga > Inga oerstediana. The sequence continues at coordinate 56,715,865 of OY723409.1, forward strand.
TTGTGTTGGTTTGCTATAACTTATCTGAACTCAATGCTATTAGTTTTGTTGCTGGCCAAAAAAAAAAAAAAGGCCACCTTTAATAAAAGGATACTGTATCTAGAAAAAAATACGTTTTAAAATAATTTAAAATATTAAAAGCATGAGCTATGAGACTACTTACTAACTCTTTTTAAATATTTTATAATATAATTGTTATTAAATTATTTTTTATTAGTAGTATTTAACTAATATCTCTTTATTTTTTCTTGAGGGAATCACTATGAGATTAAAGAAAGCGACTTAATTATTAAAAAATTCTAATAATAACAAAAAAATATACACTGATAAGTTTCTATATAAAAAATAATAACATCTCACTTAATATTACGACTTTATAAAAATTAATTCCTTGCTCGGGACCTTAATGTCACACTCTTCATATCTTATGCCTCACGTGCCACTGTGGTCATAGAAAATGATGACGATCGCACCCCCACATCAACTGGTATCATTCCAAGCTTTCCCTTAGCATTTTCCCATTAAAAGATTATATTCTGTATTTAATATAATATATAATTAATTTTTTTAGAAATTAAGAAAATAAGATAAGCAATTTAATCATAATATATGGTTTATATTATTATTATTATTGTTAGATTATATATTAATTTATAAGTTAGACAAATTAGTTTTATATAAAAACGATAAACATAAATACTTTAAAATAATTTATTCAGCTTCCTTAATTTTTTTAAAAAATCAACTGGATCTTATTTTAAGGACTGATAATAATAACGTGGATCTTGTATTTCATATAGAGTTCAACTTAAGATAGATTGTTTGTAACATATAAATAGCACTAACTACGTCTCTGCTATAAGACCTAATTTTATAGTATAAGTTGTACTACAAACTAAATCTTACATGAAGCACAAAGTGCAGTATATAATATATAAATATATAAATTTTGGTTGTTGGCATAAAAACATACAAAATTTTGTTACTTAGCCTTTTTCTTAGGATAAGAAACACAAGCAAGTCTCATCATTTGTCAATATCCTTTTCAATCGTAACTGTCAAAAGTGAAAACCCAAATTATGTTAGCGTAGTTTGCACTGCACAACATTGCAGGCTGTATTGTTTTTTCCCCCATTACACGGTAAGAGAGGCTTAACAAAAACTCTGCACAAAGAAGGCAAAAAATTTATTCCTAGCCTCCAGATAATGCGCCATTATATATAGCTTTATACAGTTCAAATTAATCATTAAAGTTGTGTTTGAAAAACTGAATGGCATAACATAGGGCGGGTTGAATCTGAATCTAAGAGTCTAAAGTCTAAACCGATGGCTGAATCTAATCCATTTGAAAAGAGAGCAGTACTTTTGCTTTTTTATTCTGAAAAATATGTAAAACTTTTATTTTTGGGAGAATTGTTAAAAAAGGCCTCACCAGCAACTTATTTACCAAATGGAACCTGGGAATATTATCTGCACACGTAGAGAAGATTTCTGCACACGTATAGGGAAGAAGTTTGCACACAAGGAAGATCATCTGCACACCAGGAAAGATATTCTGCACATGTGGAAGATGATCTGCACACAAAGGTCCCATTTGATAAATAAGTTGCTAATGAGGTCTTTTTTCACAATTTTCCCTTTATTTTTTGCAAGTGTTGGGTTGCACTTCACTGCTCGTAGATGTGGGAGTGGGAATAAATATAAATAATAATCCAACCAGGGTATGGTGTTAGTCGTAAGAGCTCATTCTCCCTTAATCAAGGTCAGGGGTTTGATCTTCGTTTGAGCATGAAAAAATGTTCAATCTTCTGGCCAGTTCTCCCACTCTTTGAGGTGCTTATCATGGGCGATTCGGATTAATTTGAGGCCGTTGATATATCTGAAAGATAGCCTGTCTTGGGATACCGGATGTACATGCAAAAAAAATATACTCCCTCCGATCCTCTGATTATAAGATAAAGTTGATTTTTTTGGAGAAATTAAGGAAACTAATTAAATTACTTTAGAGTATTTATATTTATATTTTTTTCTTCAAACTAATTAGTTTAATTAATAAATTAATATATAATCTAAGGATACATAACATATGATATGATTAAATAACTTACTAAGCTTTCTTAATCTTTCTAAAAAAAATTAACTTTATCTTATATTTAAGATCGGAGATAGTAAATAATAATCCTTAAAAATGGAAAAAGAAAACCTAACGCGCATTTAAAGCTAACGGGACCGGATCGTGTAAGCGAAGTCAGCGCGCGTGTCCCTTACAAAAACCGGGCCATGAACATGATGTTAGAATTTTTTCCTTTTTAGGTTTAAAATTAATAAAATTTTTTTATGGGCCGCAAAATTAGATAAAGATTTAATTAAGAGTGCTTTTTGGAGCGAAGTGTTTGCTGTTTAGGTTCATTTTAGCTTCGGGAACAAAAAGGGCTGGGCGGGAATTCCCTTCTAAATTGCCGCTTCAGGATTACGATTTTTTCTTGGCCAACTCTTTCGTTTTTTATTATTTTTTTTATTTGTGCTGTTGAAACTTGGAAGTTCGAAATTTCATTTCAAAAATTAATTCAATTTCCCCTGTTCCCTAGTCATTTGAAAATCAAGCCTCTGGTCTTACTTTGTCTCTCTCACTCTCTAAATTTGGGTAGGAAGGATCTGTGGATTTTCTCATTTTGCAAATAATGACTTACTTCTTTATTTTTTTTTTTTTTTGAAGTTTCTAGCAATTGGTTAGTTTCAAGCTTCAACTGTAACCATCTTTGTTTCATCTCTGGTTTTTTCAGGAGAAATCCAAATCATGTCATTAAACTCCGCGCTTCTTCGGTTCGTTCTACATTTCTGAAGCAACAGAGCTTTGCGTCGATCAGTGGGTCTCCCTCCCTCCCTCTCTCTCTCACACACACACAGACACAGACACAGACACACACAAAAGCGCACACAGAAGTGTTTCGTTGTTCAGAGTTTATAGTATGCGGTAATTAGTAATGCAGCTGGGACTTGAAGTTATATTTGGCTTGCAAATGGCTGAGAAAAGCAAAAAAGAAAAATGCCGTCGTTGATTCTAGACGTTGGGAGGTAATAAATTAAACTTAATCACAATTTCTTAAGTTTTAGGAGGTATAGTGCCATCAACCATATCTTTTTAATCTATTTATGCCCAATTAGCTTAGTTCACTCGAGAGTAACCTCTGCGCTCTGAAAAAAGAACTATTCAGTGACTTGAGTTGTTAGTTTTCCTGTTCATATGATATCCTTTTATTTTTTTGACCTGGTTCATATAACAGTATTTTTAACATTTGTTAAATTGGACGAATTGTTGTTCCGTACCGTTGGTCTTTAGGTAAGCTCCTAAAAGTTTTCATTTAAATTATGCATATTAAAATGTTTTCTGCCGGCAGTGTAGGCCTAGTTAATCAAAAGAACGAGGAATCTCTGCGAGTCCAAATCAAACAATGCAGTTGGAACAAGAGGAACTGGGAAAAGGGGAAACTAACAATTCAGGTCGAGATGTCAACCAAATAGAAGCTTTAGGAGGTAGGCTTGAAGGTAACCAGATTACTGGCCTCCGCGTCTATATCAGTGTCAAATTTGCTTGTGCTATTTATTATAACGCACCTCTATTTTCTTTATATTGATGCAGGTGCTCCCGGTTATCGCAATGGAAGTAAGTCTAATGAACTGTTCCAGTTGAAGCAAGAATCGCATGTGGATCTTTTTCCTGCTAAAATTATGGAATTGCCTTCAGACAGCTTGGAAGTAAGCCAGTAAAGGGTTACATAATTTTTCTGTCTGTCTCTCTTTCCCTCTCTTTTGCTCTGGGCTGACCGTAAAATCATTTTTATATTATATGTGTTGGACATGTTTGCTCTGTGTATTAAATACTAACTTAAATGATCCCATTACACACTTGATATCTTTTCTGCAGAGGGCCCCAACTCAAATGCTCTTCAGTGTGGGAAATAAGATTCTGAATGACACATTTATAAGAATGAATGGAGATGTACCTCATGTAAGAGGGTTGCATAACTTATATGTTAAATAGTTCATAATATTACATCTTTTCTTATTTTACCAGAATTGTATTCTTGTTTCACTGAGCTGAAATTCTATAGTCCTCTCAACTGATTTGTTTCTAACCTCAGAGTGCGGCATGCCTGTTGAGAAATATTTTGCAAGTGATTGAGGGGCGCTTTTCAAATCAAGCGGAGAGCCTGAAAACCGTAAGATAATTTTTTTTTTTATCTGTAGAAGATACGTCTCATTTGTTTTCAAGGTATTTACGTTATTGCTTACTTGCAGCAAAACAATCTTTTCAAAGCTCGTGAGGGAAAATACCAATCAAGAATAAATGCACTTGAAACCCTTGTGGCAGGGACAAGTGAGGAGAACGAGGTACCTTCTATTTTAATGGATCTTGATATATGCTAATGGAGAATAGGAGAGAATACATATTTATTACTTACTATGTTACTCAGGCAATAAATACAACAGTATTTTGGCTAAATCATGTGCAACTGTAATTTATTTTTTGCTACAATGTACATTGGAGGTAGATGTGGCACATGTTTTGATTTTGTGGAGGGCAACATAACTTTTCAAATCAGCGGGGAGAGTTGGATAATTTGAGTATCTTTCAGGGAAAGGGAAAGTAATTCACTATCATTATCCTTTATGATGGTTGGCTCTACTCTCTGCAGGTTGTCAAAAGTTGGTTGCTGCAGTTGAAGGTGCAAAACCATCTATAGCTTTATTTTTATTTGTATGATTCAACCGGGAACAAGCTATCAGGATAAATTCTTGGTTTTGTTAAACTTCATTATTATTTTCATTCCATGAAGTTCAAAATTTGATATTACTTATTCGCACTCTATCTTTCTAATTTTCTACATAATATGAGGGAAGTTTATAATATGGTAGAGCAGGTTGTTATAAATATTAATAAAAGTATGGGCTCTCATTAATTAACAACTTAAATGCTCTCATATAGTGCTTGGAACATGGATATGGTTCAATAGTTGAAACTGATAAGCATATTGCTATTGCCTATCTTGTGTCATCTAATGCAGCAAAAGGACTTGAAATATCTGGACCTCATTGACCATGAATTATTTCTGTATTGTTAACTTTGCTGTCACTATATCATGCATTAATGCAATTCCAAAAAATTTTATTCTAGCAATTATTGTGAAAAGTTGAAGAATAGATTTCTTGCATTTCAAATGCAACTTTCTGAATCAGTCGAAGAAGAAAAATGATGTGTAGTCTTTTCAGCTTGCTACATAATTTGTATCTTTAGATTGCCCTGCAGCATGAGAAAAATGAACTGGAGAAGAAGAAACTTGAAGAGCAGGATATTGCTCAATTTAAAAGAGACAAAGTTCGCAATGAAGTTGAGATTTCGGCACTGAAGCAAGAACTGGAAACGACTAAAAGGGCACATGAAGAGCAGTGCTCGCTGTTAGAATTGCATCTTAGTGAATCTAAAGCTCATTATGAGAAGAGAATAGAAGAACTTGAGAGTCATCAAGCTAATGCAAGGACACAAGTGAAGGAACTGAAGACCTTTTTGAAATCGAAATCTTTGAAATGGAAGGACAAGGAGCATAACTTTGAGAGTTTCCTGAATGAACAATCTGGAGCTTTCCAAGTTCGCCTCATTTTTAGCATTTATAGTTTGTTAATTTCTTTCTTCTTGTATAGCATTTAAAATTTCATGTTGTGCAGGAATTGAGAGCTGCAATGGAATCTGTAAAAATGGAATTACTAAAATCAAAGAGAAGCTACTTCGAGGAACTCAAATACTTAGGCAGGATACATTATTTTAAGCTTTTGCTGGTTCTTCACTTATCATTTATTTACTGATGGATTTGATAGATAATAGATTAACAAGACATGTGTAAACCTTCGTTAGGAATGAAGCTCAAAGGTCTAGCGGAAGCTGCTGGAAATTATCATGAACTTCTTGCAGAAAATAGAAAATTGTATAATGAAGTTCAGGATATGAAAGGTGTATGGCTAAGTTTACCTTTCAAATTTTGTGCAGAGGTCTAATCACTAATGTATTATGTGGGTCATTTCTGTAGTGTTAACTGACTGCCTTTTCCCCCTCCCAAACTTCATTTTTATAGGAAGTATTAGAGTATATTGTCGAATCAGACCATTTCTTCCAGGGCAAAGCCAAAACCAGACAACTATTGAGTTTGTTGGTGATAATGGTGAATTAATTGTTAACAATCCTCTCAAGCAAGGGAATGAAAGTTGTAAGCTTTTTAAGTTTAACAAGGTTTTTGGTACATCAGCAACTCAAGGTAGGTAGTTCATTCTAAATTCTTCCCATTACTTGGTTGTTTTGAGTTTGGTTGTTGTGGACTCTTGGAAATGATACACCAATATTCTATGATTGCAGGGGAAATATACGCTGACATCCAACCACTTATTCGTTCTGTTTTGGATGGTTACAATGTTTGTATATTTGCTTATGGTCAAACTGGTTCCGGAAAGACATACACAATGGTATGGCTCAGTGCATATTAATTTTTATTGCATATGGTTAAACGTGCACTCATACTTATATTATTGATTTTTCACAAGAGTGGACCTAGCTTATCATCAAAATCAAATTGGGGAGTCAACTACCGAGCACTTCATGATCTTTTCCAAATCTCCCAGAGTAGGAGAGGCTCTATAACTTATGAAGTTGGTGTTCAAATGGTTGAAATTTACAATGAAGTAGTTCGTGATTTGTTATCAAGCAAGGGTCCTTCAAAGAGATATCCTTTTCTTTTTTTCCCTATGATTACTAATTTTTAAATAACACTAAGTTACTCTCTCATTTGGACCTCACAGATATTCACGCAAATGCACGATGCACAAATTTGCATATACATTAATCATCATTTATTTTGGCTTTCACATCACATCTCGTTCATTTGCTACCTGCTTGTTTTTTGGCTATCCTGTTTAAGGATGTCATAAATTTTAGGCACATTTTTGTCATTTGTTTATATTCTTGTTGAAGGAAAAAGTGCAAGTATGGTTTATCTTGACTTGCTTACAATAGGAATTTGGAATACTGCCCAACCAAATGGGTTGGTGGTCCCTGATGCAAGCCTGCATTCTGTTAATTCAATGAAAGATGTCCTGGAGTTGATGAATATTGGGCAGATGAATCGAGCAACTAGTGTCACAGCTTTAAATGAAAGAAGTAGTAGATCCCATAGGTTGTGTCCTACTCCTCAAATTTTCTCCAGTATCTTATTTATGCATTAGATAATGTGGAAATTTCATTTACATGGTGTGATCATGTGATAGTGTTCTCACTGTTCATGTTCGTGGCACGGATTTGGGAACCAACACTATATTGCGTAGCTGCTTGCATCTTGTAGATCTTGCAGGAAGTGAACGAGTAGACCGTTCTGAAGCAACAGGAGATAGGTTAAAGGAGGCACAGCATATAAACAAATCCCTATCTGCCCTTGGAGATGTGATCTTTGCTTTGGCTCAAAAGAGTCAGCATGTGCCATACAGAAATAGTAAATTAACACAGCTTCTTCAAAGTTCATTAGGTAACATATTCTTTAATTTTAAAAATTTTTCATTAGCGGTCTTTTCTTAGCAAAGTGGTTCTAAACTGTGCTTTCTTCCTCCTATTTTCTAGGTGGCCAAGCAAAAACCCTTATGTTTGTGCAGCTTAATCCTGATACTGCTTCATATTCTGAAACAATAAGCACCTTAAAGTTTGCTAAGAGGGTTTCTGGTGTTGAGTTAGGTGCTGCACGTAGCAGCAAAGAGGGGAAGGATGTCAGACAACTCATGGAACAGGTTTCTTTAGTTCTTTGGTTTTTTGGGGCCGGATCTTAAATTCTTTGTTTATCATAAATTTTATTTGATGAAAAATGCCTCGATAAAGCTGTAAAACAAATATATTAAATTTTATTTCTTAGCCTCTTCTCTTGCTTCCGATGGGAAAAAAAGGTGACAGTTTCATCAGATACTATTCTTAGAGTTGTACTTTTGTCACAGCGGAACTATTTGTGACTGATGACTATGAAATGAAAATAACTGTATGACTTTGATACTTAATCATTTATCAATAGGCATTGAATTAAACATTTTCCTTGCAGTTAACATATTTAAAGGATTCTGTTGCGAGAAAGGATGAAGAGATTGAACGGTTGCAGATGCTCAAGGCAGATCACGAGAACTCAAAGCAGCTTACGATTTCGCCAAGGCATGAACCATCAGTTCATAGTAGACAACCCATAAGGACTCCCCGACATAGCAAAAAAATTTCAGGAATGGGTGAAAAAGCTGCTTCTGACATGGGCAACTGCTCAGAGTATTCAGTGGATGAACCCATCAAAAATCCAAGTTCCCTACGATTAAAATTAGCCAGAGAAGATAAAGATAAGAATTTCAATGAGGTCGATGAGCAATTAGGAATTGGAGATGCAAATTTTGAGGAGAGATTAAGTGACTTATCAGATGGTGATCTCTCAATGGGAACAGAAACTGATCGTTCAATCAACAGTATTGTGGAGTACGCTCTATTTCCTGAAGCAGAGAAGTCAGCTGAACTTACACCAGCTAGAAGTATAACCGAGAACATTCCGGCTGAGAACACAGAGAAGTCAGTACTCAAACTTCCCATTTATTTATGTATTTTTTTGAAGAAATTTATGGATAATGAAAAATTAGAAATTGTCACCATCTCTATTTAATTGGACTTGGTGGTGTTTCAATGGCTGCAGGTTTACTATGCCATCGTCGTTAAAAACCTCCAGATCCTCACAAGTTCCACACAAAGTGCAGATAAAATCATCGAGGTTGTCACTGAATAGAAGCTCCTCAAATGTTATGTCAAGTATGTTCACCCAATTATCTTTCGTTCATGTTTGCTAAAGTTTTCCAGAACATAACTCCTTCCTCTCCCATGTTTCTCATTCCTTGTCCTGCATGTAGGTGTAAAGAAAATCGCAACTGGTAGCTCTTCATTGAAGCCGCCTAAACGATAGCAACAGTAAGGATGTTGCTTGAACGATGTAGAGTGACCATAGTGGTAGGAACTAATCCTTGTTTATGACACTCTGATCCAGTTGTAGCTTATCACCCATTCAATGTGATATTAGATGAGGTAGTTTAAAAACTTTAGCTTGTATCTAAGCATTGTATTGGCTTGCAAACTTAGCTAGAAACTAGTTTGTATCTAACAATCATAGAAAGTTAACTTGCAGTCTTATTCAATCTGTGGCATTTCCTAGTTATCTTTTACTAGCCTTTTAGCAGGCTCAATTTGCCCATTTACTGAGTGGACATTAGTATACTACAACAGGGGAAATATGAATTATGAAGCCCCTGCACAAAAGAGACAACGTTGGGAATAATTTATATCAATAACTTTCATGGCAGAAACTTTCAACACCCTTTGACTCGAATGACAACAGTACCAGACCAGCCTGCGTCTATGCGCCTTTAGAAAGGACCAAGATCTGGATCGCAGTAATGCGTAAGATGTACAAATTTGCTGCGACATGTTGCAAGTCCATGCTCTAAATTAGATAAAATGAGAGAAACTAAAACTGTGGATAGATGATGGGGGAAATTGTAAAACCGAAGAAATGACGATGCAAAGCATTGGCTAAAATATTATATTATTATGCGCAAACTTTATACAAAGGGATTGCATATTTTTTCCCGCTATTTCTATTGCGGAAGTTGGCTTCTTTTAGCCTAAGCAAGACTATGCATATCCATATATTTCTAATTTTCTCTTCAGGTAAAAAGGCAACGTTGTTTTACTCAAAATTTCCGTTGGAGAAGTTACAGAACTCCAAAGGTAAGACAAAACAAGAACGAGAAAGGCCCCAGGCCCATGACTGTAAGGTGTTGTCGACTAATTTGTACAGAATAAAAAACATAGATATAATTTTGTACATTTCCATCATCCAAAGATGTAATGTCTGGGTGGTGTAGTTGGTTATCACGCTAGTCTCACACACTAGAGGTCCCCGGTTCGAACCCGGGCTCAGACAATCCTATTTTGCTATTTCCTTCTGTTAATCAACCATTAACGATAATCTCAAGGGAAAAAGAGATTTTTTTTTCCCACCTGAAAATAAAAATAACTCCTCGCCCTTAATTTAAATCCTCTCAATCCCACGCTGCAAAGTTCACCGAGTTAAAAATGGATTTCAGAACCATAGGGGTGCTCCTTATGACTGCTAAACTATCGTTCACAACCAGGTTTCACTTTTCTAAACTATTTCTTGTTTCTCTGTATGCTCGCAATAAGCTCCCGTTGTCATTTCCTTTATCATCTGACTAGTTCATGGGTAAATAGAATGCCTGAAAAATACTGTTTTGGTGTTGGAGCTTGTTGCACTAGTTGCATTTGCCCTCTGAAATTTAAAATAACGCAAAGGAGATATTTTCTTTTGTAGCCAGTTCCCATTTTACTCACCAAGTTCATTTTTTTTAAGTAGTAGCAATTCGGACGATTTTTTATATCCTACAGAACACTCGTGCTTTTCCTGTTGCTGAATGGAAGACTGGCATTTAATAAAAAATAAATCTTAGCTTCAAAGTCGTAATCAGGAATACATGTTAGATGCAGACTTTGAAGAATTGAAATTTAGGGGTTACTGTTCTATTTTCGTTTATCCCACTGACTTTGGTGGATGAGATTTGCCATATTTGGTAATGTTGCACAGCCTCCGTACTTTGGCTACAGTGGGTTTCAATGGTTTGCCATCTTAACTTGCCTGTATTAAGTCAGTAGATTGAAGTCGCTTGGGACCAGTTGTGTCTTACTTTGGCCTTGTTTATACTGCAGGGAGCCTCATTCACATAACGTGGTCTGTTCCCTTTATATAGGGAAATTTGATACGGTTTCCATTTCGTTAATTCCTTTATGACATTGATCAGAATAATTTGACAGGTAGATACTGCTGTATACTGAATTTGTGCAATTTTCTATGTCGAAATGTATAAATCATGCTTGATTATGTAATGAGTAATATAGATGATGATACCGTGGCTGTAGTTTTAGACTGACTGTTCATTGATTGATCTACCGATCTAATTAACCATGAGTTATCTTTTCTACAAATAGTACTGTACAAAACTATGATAGCCCTTTATCACTCTTGAGTCTTAATGTAATTTAATGTACTCTTTTTTTGTTTTCTGCTCTTTCAAATCAAAATTGACGTAGAGATTTAATATTTCCGTAGTAATGAGGCATTCGTCTGAGGTGGGTGACCTTTTTGTGGTCGTATGTTTTGCTTCTTAATTGAATTTCATCGTCACTATCTTGTAACTAAACATGGCATGTATATGCTTTTCTTTTATCATCAGACGCCACTGTCTTCATGCTTTCTTCTTTTTAGCTGAGTAATGAATAATTCTATAGTTTTCAGTGGTTAATTAGTTTTGCAATTCACTATGCAATCTGTTGCTTGTGGCAGTTGCCTTTTCTACCAAGATCTTGTCAGGCTCTTTGCTTCAAGGAGATAGCAAAAGATTTGAGAATATGTCTGGACACAATAATTCACATAAAAGTAATCGGCATTCCATCAAATATGATAAAAATCAGCACAGGTTTCCATCCTTTGAAGCTGGTCTTTCTCGTGTAAATTATGAACCCCCTCTTTCCAATGATGAGGCTAAGCAGTGCCGCAAAAATACTGACCTTAAGTCCCCAGAGATACTAAGCACGTCTCAGTTCATCTCTGCTATAGGCCATATATGGGATTCTGTGAGTCAATCACTTTCATGTGTCAGCTCTACGGAAATTGTGAATCAAGATGATATATATTTCAGGAAAGGAAAAGTTCTGATTACCCATGGCGAGAAAAAAAATGAAAGGGCATCTGGTGCAAATGATACTAATTACAGTGCTGTCACTACGAGGGATGCTAGCCTTGTTTCTTCCTCTATGCCAGCAAACATGGATTTCCCTAAGGTGATGCAGAAAATTGTTCCACTAGGATCTTATAATGGAAGTCAAGATTATGTTCATTCTTTATTTAAGAAAATTTTGCGGAGCTCTACCAACATTTCAAATGAACCTTGGAAGGCAAAAGATATTGTGAATGGAGAAATCTCATTTAAATTGGGAAATATATATTGGTGTATGAGTAGGAATGGTTCTAAAGGGCTAAAGTATCCTGTTGATGTTGCTGAGCCTGAGGACATGAAAACTGCTGCTCCAATGGCCAGGGGCTGCACTTCAATAGATGCAAGCAACCCTGCATCTGCTAATGAGAGTTATCAGTGCAATCCTTATATGACCGTATCTGATGATCTATCATTGTCTAGTGATGGAATGCAGGATGGGAGAAAATTTACATCTCTGTCTGCAGACTACTTTCTTGGAGTTGTTAATGATACTACGGCAGATGTTGGTGTTGGTCAGACTCTATTTCCTAGTATCTGTTCAGATTATCATATTGATTCATTAGCTACATGTGATAGTGAATCTATGGGGTGCAAACTTGCGATCAATGAAAAGGAATTGTTAAATACCAAGGAAAGATACCTCTCAGACACCATAACTGACAACGAATCCAAAGTTGAGGTCTCAGCAAAAGAGAAACCTTATCTTTCCCTCGCCAAGCAAGAACATGCTTTTTCTGGGGCTTTGTCTGGTGTATGTGTCAGCCTTTGTCTACACCCTGTTGACACAATTAAGACAGTCATTCAGTCATGCTGTGCCGAAAAGAAGTCCATTTTTTACACTGGCAAATCAATTGTTTCAGATAGAGGTGGGTTATTTTATGAGAAATAATGTGCTTGCTTGAATTCTACGTAGCTTATTTTCTTTGCATTATTTAGAACACTTGCTCTATTAAATTAAGTTCTTCATTAGATTCCTTGTTCTTAGAGAGTGACATGAACTGATTTCAGGTTTGCCTGGACTTTATCGTGGAATTACTACAAGCATTGCATGCTCAGCTCCAATTTCTGCAGTCTATACTTTCACCTATGAATCAGTTAAAGCAGCTTTGCTTCCTTATCTCCCAAAGGTAGCTGCTCTGTTTGTGTCTCAAGTCAAATGAGTGTTGTCACTTACGTGTTGTTTCTTCTTTCTGACTTGTGTAATGTGTTGATCTAGTCTTGAATTTCTTTATATCTGGATAGGGTACAATATAGGGGAGAATAGCCTGAAAGTTAAACATGGATGTCAGCATACTAGGGATAGATATCTACTAATGAGGTTTCAACAATATTTATGTGTAGGAATATTATTCTTTTGCCCACTGTGTGGCAGGTGGTTGTGCAAGCATTGCCACCTCTTCTATTTTTACTCCAAGCGAACGAATAAAACAGCAGATGCAGGTTGGATCTCGTTATCGCAACTGCTGGTATGCTGAATTCATAGTATCATCTGTGCTAGTTGTACAGTTCAAAACTGCTTGCCAGCATGTGATGTTTATGATGCGTTTCTTAGTAATTCTCTTCAATCAGCAGAATTAAATGTTTTCCATTGCTGAACATATGATAAATTTTATTATCCCTTTCTGATTGTAATTTGGATGCCTGAAATCTGGACATAATATTGAGTGATTCTGGTCAGTGCTCTATGATAGCAAACCTTCACTACCATGCATCGCATGAAATCGTGGTTGCAGGCTTGCAATGATTGAAATTATCAGGAAGGGTGGTTTTTATTCACTATATGCTGGTTGGGGAGCTGTACTTTGCCGGAATGTCCCACATTCAATTGTCAAGGTTGGTGAATGCTTCAATATTCAGTGTAGAGTTCTTCCACAATGTTCCAGCCGCTGATTTCATACAGCAATAGGTTTCTTGTACATCCAAAGGTGGTAGAATACTTGTGAATTTAGGCTATGTTTGGATGCAAAAGTGATGGGTAAAAAACAAAGGGAAGGGGAATGAAGATGTGAACATGGACGCACATTCAGCCTCTTGTGATAGTTTATAGTTTAACCTCATATGAAATTGTTCTTCTGAGTGCTGATCTCTGTTCTTCATAAACTAATTTTTTATGGATATCATGTGTGACTTTGCAGTTTTACGTATATGAACGGTTGAAGCAAGTAATGTTGTCTTTGCCGACAAGTGTAAAGCCTAACACTTTTCAGAATGTAAGTTTGTCTAGATTCCTTGCTCTCTCTGAAATTATAATTTTTCCTATATGATTTTGCTCCCCAACCAACTCCTTTTGGCAGCCTTTGTTTCTATAGAATACAAAGGACAAGTTTATCTTCATTATTTCATTCCTTGCCCCTTGTTTGATGGATCTAGAGGCCCCCACTCCCCCACCCACCCGAGAATACTTTAAGTGGCAAACAAATGTGATTCTAGCTTTGTCCTGAACTTGTAGAGAATTATTTTCTAAATTTATTGAATGGTTCATTTCCAATTTGAGACGATGGATTAAATGAAGCCCATGTTAGTTAACAAACCTTAATTAACTATGATCAATTGATGGAATGTTAGTTTGTTGATCATGCAATTGACGATTATGCAACTTCTACAGTTACTCTGTGGAGGATTAGCTGGATCTACTGCTGCTTTTGTCACGACCCCTTTTGATGTTATCAAGACACGATTACAGACACAGGTTTGTAATTAAACAGGAAAAAAAACGAAATAACCTTCCATTGTATGAATTCTTGTTTCTGATTAATGAGTATGCTGTAAACATTATATGGCCAATAAGGCTTTTGATATATAGATCTGGCGCAGCCATCAATCTAGGGTGAAAGTAAAACACTGCCATCTGTTCCTGATGCTGTAATGGAATATAAGAATTACATATGCATTCAATGCCTTTTTAAGTTCATGTTTCTTTTTTGGATTATTAGTTCTACATGTTTATTGATGAGATGAAAATGAAGCTAGCCAGGCTCTGCCCTGTAGTAATCTTCCTGCATAGGTGTTTTACAGCCATGACCCCTGTATGCATCTGACTCGTGTATACTGCAGATTCCTGGATCTGTAAATCAGTATCATAGTGTGTTTCACGCCCTTTGCAAAATAGGAAAGAATGAAGGTGTGACGGGACTGTACAGGTATTATCTGCCGAGCCTATCCATTGTAATTAATTAATATTGGAAGAAAACATCTGATATCAAGATTAGCAATGAATGTTCATATATTGTCATAGGAGCTCTATTCAAGTTCGATTTAGAAGACGACTTTCTTAATATGCTTCTGTTCGTCTATCATCAAGGTGATTGACTGTTTTTGTGTTTGTTTTTTTTGGTTGCCTGAAGGGGACTGACTCCAAGGTTAATTATATACATGTCTCAAGGATCTCTGTTCTTTGCTTCATATGAATTTTTCAAGAGGCTATTTTCTCTAGAAGCGTAGTTTCCCTCTGCTTTGGAAAACAAGAATGGAAATGACAGAAGACAGAAAATACCAAGTTAGCTATTCCTCAAGTGTCAAGCATCAGCAGGCCAGGAATTGAAAATTTGCATTCTTGACATGTAGAGGGTTTGTGTGAGAAGTATGCCAGACCCACTCTCTCAGGATCAGCAAGGTGGTTCATAAACTGTACATTACCGGTCCCGAAGTGGCTCGTGGATCTGCAGGCAGCTGTATTCAAGAGGATACTGACTTATTTAGATCTTAGCTAAAGAGGGAAATAACCTAACATCAAAAGCGTGCATGGAAAATTGATCACTAGTGTGCATTGCTTCTTCATAGCAGCAGTCCCTTGATATCATACTCTACAGGGACAAAGGATGTCTCAGTTAAATCTGTCTTACGGCGAGAAAACAATCCAGAAGCCATCGTCTGATCAGCATTATTGATGAAATAAGAGATTAAATGCTTATTTGGGATAGTTTAATTTTAGCATATAAGTGCTTTTAAATCGTGATTTACCGTATACGAGGGAAGTATGTGAGAAGAATTTTGTCTCGATTTCTGTGAAAATAACTTATAAGAAATAAACTCTCCCAAACATAGCTTAGAGTGTGATTGGTATGTTACGTATAAGGATGTGATTAGAGAGGCTAACATGTGTACTAATTAGGTAGCTCATTAGGTTCATGAGATGGTTACTGAGATTAGATTGGTCTCTGAATTGCACTGAGTGTGGGAATGTTTTGTTTGCCGACATTGGTTAGCTCATGACTTGTAATCTTTGATTTCTGTTGAACTCAATGCCTTGGCGTTTTAGTATTCAAGAAAATAATAAAGGGAAATAATTTCACGATTGCCCTATCTATATTCATTAGCTAATGATTTTGCTAATAATGCTGGCCAAAAAAATGTGGATTAGCTTAATTCTACTTTCCCGGGATGGAATAGCCTTTTTATTCAGGAAAGGAAGAAAAATAAAAGCATCTGGAGTTTTAGCTTTGTGGATATGAAAGGCATAGTTCTTGTTTGGAATAATTTATTTTCAGCTTATAAATATTTTTCACATAAATCTAGATAAAACTCCCTCACATACTTATTTCGTATACTGTAAATTATGATTAAAAAGTACTTATAAGTTAAAATTAAGCTATCTCAAACAAACATAGACTATTAGGCAAACACATTGTGGCATGCATAGAAATTCTTGTTAATAAATTTTAATTAAAAATTTCAATGAAACTTTGATGGTTGAAAAATATGAGTAAAATACTTTAACCACCTTCTTATTTTACCTTAATTACACAAATTTTCCTTCTATTTTGAAAACATACATTTAAATTCTAACCGTTAACTCCTTTTAAAAATATTATGAAAAGATTCTAAAAATATTTTTGTAATTAAAATTTATATAAAATAAAATTTATTTTCTAGTAAGTTTTTTAAATGTTTGTAGACAAAAGTATAAAATTATAAATTTAAATGACTTATACAATCTTTCAAATCTATGTAGTTTATGGTAGAAAAAAATGCATTTGATATATTTTTAGCTAGTCATTTAAGATGCTAAAGTTAAATAAATTTGAATAAATATGGTGAAATTAAATTATTTTTAACATATTAAAACATTAAAAAACTTATTAGAATAAAAATTTGGTGGTATAGGTTTTTCTGGCCCATATATATATATATATATATGTGTGTGTTTAAATAATTCTAAGATTAAAGAAGGATATTTTGATAAAACAAATATCAAAATGTCAAACTTACGAGTCAATTAATGGTTTAGATGGATGTAAATAAAATCTCAAATATTGTATTTGATTTAAACACATTTTTAGTTTAAATAAATTTATTAGTTTTGCGAAACTCTTGAGAAAATAGAAACCAGTTTGATCATCAAGTTAATATGATAACTATATTTTTCTCTGGTTAATTAAGGTGGGAATAGTGAAGACACGACCTCCGGTTAAGAACAATAAAAACTGATACCCACCCAGAAATCCCACCAATCACATCTACGCATAGCTGCGTCGTTGACCATGCTTTGAGACTGACCTCGCCAGCATCGAGAATATTGCTTTATGCAACGTGGATAGGCATGATTCGTGGTGAGTGGACATATTGAATGAGTATTAGTTTCTGAGTGGACTTATCAACAAAGTCGTTGTAGTATAGTGGTGAGTATTCCCGCCTGTCACGCGGGTGACCCGGGTTCGATCCCCGGCAACGGCGTTTTCCTAGCTTTTTCCCAAACACGTGATACCCCCTTTTGGGCCTAACCATTTCAGCCTTTCTTGGGGTTTTTTGGGCCTAACCTTTTCCAGCCATCTTGGGCGTTTCGCCCTAGCACATTTTTAAGGCTTGTCATGTAGCTAGAAATGGAGCCCATTTTCTTAATACCCTCTAGACTCTCAAGTCAATATATCTAAGATTAAAAATTGAACTATTTCGAAGTATTTAAATTTTTTCACATATATTAAAAAATATAAATACATATTACATGTATCCACCGAACATTCCTCCGATACAAATTCGTCCCTTTTTCTTTTCCCACTTCCCCCAAGAAGACTCCATAGCATCATAGCTCAAGAATCTCCAAGAAGGTTTTACATTACACTTCATACTCGTGCCACAGGTGAAAAAGGTGGGTTCAACACGTAGGATCGAAGATTTGCTTTCGGAGACTTTGACGCTGTCTTTTCCTCTCTAGTAACTGAATCTATCAAAAATTCTACTCCGTCGTCATCTTTTAGCATTTTCCTTGAACTACATTGCGATAACTCTTGTTTTTTCTGCCGTCCCGCGCCGTGGAAAGCACCGGTGCCATGTAAAATAGCAACACAAATGGCAAATGCTTGTACTGTGGATAATTGTGCATGAAAATCAACCGCATATTGTCCTTCTTCAACTACTCTCATGCTGAAAGTTGGGCAGCTCTCTTTTGCTCCCTAAGTAAATGCACCAAAAACTCAGGTAAGTACCAGAACAAGGCAATGTCAATCCCATAATTCAATAAAACATGTTAAATCTGAAACACTGACCAAAATCAAGGGAGTTCCAATAGAAAGATACAATGCTATTCAAAAGATTTGGGTATGACATTAGTTTTTTCCACATTTTTCGCCTAAAACAAAAGAAATAAAGAATTGCTCTAAATGGAGGTTTGATATAATATGGATCTTTGTTAACCCCCTTCCGATTTAATTGTCCTTGTGATCTTTGTCCTGGATTAACTTTCAATAGTAATTATTCACAAACAAGTTTGTTATAGCAAGATAATGTAATTAGCTATGAAAGTCCTTTCAAGAAACAAATTATATGGAAACCCAGCAGTACCTGAACAAAGAGTTCCAGTGTTTGATAATTCTCCATGAGAGAGCGGTCTTCAGAAAATTGAATGCTAGGATTGCCCAAAAGGACAAGCGGACAGGCCATGTCCCACCCACCACAGTCACAACCTCCGCCATGTCTCCATCGATCAAGTAAACTTGAGGGACCTTGGTTTTCATCAATCGGTGGACCATGATTGCCCTTTGGAATTACCACCTTCACCTGTTCAGGGCCTCTGATTTCATGGAGGCTCTTTCTTGTCTTTTCTATCTCAGAATGATCACTTGGGTTGCTATGGCCTCTAGCACTTCTTATACTCCTTCTTGTGTGTCTGAAACTCTCTCTCTTGTGAAAAGGAATTTGCAAAGCAATGGCAGCAATTTCAAAATTCGGCCGCAATTCTGTGCACAATCAAGGATAGGATTTTGAATCATCAAAATCAACACTTCCAAAATAAAAGCTTATCTTGAAGTTTGTTTTTAATTGGAGTAGTTTTCTCATCAAGCTTGGATGTTCTCTCCCTACTCCTACTTGGGAATGTTTTACGGTGTTAGAATCTTGGTCACAGCGAGAATCTTTTTGAAGTGAAGTACTTGATCTTGAGTTTGCAAGATCATACAGCACAAATTCTGCCACCGTAGAGTTTTCAAAGGCTCCATCTTTAAACTCTGAACATAAGTTAGAGGAAACTAACATCTGTGCTACCCATTGAGGAACCTCTGTCACACTCATGGTATCCCAAGCCAGTGGCACTGCTTTTCTTTCTACCTTCGACGGAATGGAAGGTATAAACCCAATTGAAAGCATTATCTACTCTCCACATCTTGGCCACTAAAAAATCTTCGGGGCAATTCACCTTGAACTCAAAAATGGAACTCCATGTTTAATTTGTTTTCAAAAAATGGAACTCAAAAAATCGTGTGTGACTATGCAGTTTTACGTATATGAAAGGTTGAAGCAAGTGATGTCATCTTTTCCATCAAGTGTAAGGTCTAACACGTTTCAGAATGTAAGTTTGTCTAGATTCCCCGCTCTCTCTGAAATTATAATTTTGCCTACATGATTTTGCTCCCCAACCAACTCCTTTTCGTAGTGTTTGTTTCTGTCAAAGGATAAGTTTATCTTCATTATTTCATTCCTTGCCCCTTGTTTGACGGACTAGAGCCCCCCCCCCCCCCCCCCAACAACACAAAAAAATTTAAAAAGTAATTTAAGCGGCAAACAAATGCGATTCTAGCTTTGTCCTGAACTTGTAGAGAATTGTTTTCTAAATCTACTGAATGGTTCATTTCCAAAACTGAGATGATAAATTAAATGAAGCACGTATTAGTTAACAAACCTTAATGTTAGTTTGTTGATCATGCAAATGATGCTTACGCAACTTTGACAGTTACTCTGTGGAGGATTAGCTGGATCTACAGCTGCTTTTGTCACCACCCCTTTTGATGTTTATCAAGACAAGATTACAGACACAGGTTTGAAATTAAAAGAGAAAGAAGAAATAGCTTCCATTGTATGAATTCTCGCTTCTGATTAATGAGTATGATGTAAACATTTTATGGCCAATAAGGCTTTTATAGATCTGGCGCTGCCATCAATCTAGGGTGAAAGTAAAACACTGTCATCTGTTCAGGAAGCTATAATGGAACATAAGAAGCTAATTATAAATGTTTTTGAGGTTGCAGAATTACGTATGCATTCAATGCCTAGTTTTTTAGTCCTTCATGTTTCTCTTTTGGATTATTAGTTCTACATGTTTATTGACGAGGTGAAAAAGGAAGCTAACCAGGCTCTGCTATATATTAATCTTCCTGCATAGTTGTTTTACAGCCATGTTACTCTAAAAACTAAGACATTATTGTATCCCTTTGTGCATCTACACGAGTATACTGCAGATTCCTGGATCTGAAAATCAGTATCATAGTGTGTTTCACGCCCTTTGCAAAATAGGAAAGAAAGAAGGCGTGACGGGATTGTACAGGTATTATCTGCTGAGCCTATCCATTGTAACTAATTCATATTGGAAGAAAACATCTGATATTAAGAATAGCAATGAATGTTCATATATTGTCATAGGAGCTCTATTCAAGTTCGAGTCAGAAGATGACTTTCTTAATATGCTTCTTTAGGTCTATTATCAAGGGATTGACTCTTTTTGTGTTTTTTGGTTGCCTGAAGGGGACTGACTTCTCTGTTCTTTGCTTCATATGAGTTTTTCAAGAGGCTATTTTCTTTAGAGGCATAGTTTCCCTCTGCCTTGGAAAACAAGAATGGGGGTGACAGAAAATACCAAGTTAGCAGTTCCTCAAGTGTCATGTATCAGCAGGCCAGGAATTGAAAATTGGCATTCTTGACATGTAGAGGGTTTGTGTGGAAAGTATGCCACACCAACTCTCTAAGGATCAGCAAGGCGGTTCATAAACTGTATATTGCCGGTCCCGAAGTGGCTCGTGGATCTGCAGGAAGCTCTATTCAAGAGGGTGTTGACTTGTTTATATCTTATCCGAAGGGGGAGGTAACCTTACATCGAAAGCTTGCATGAAAATTCAATCAATAGTGTGCAATGCTTAATAGTATACTACTGGGACCAAGGATGTTTCAGCTAAATCTGTCTTATGGCGAGGAAACACTCGAGAAGCCATCATCTGATCAGAATTGTTGATGAAATAAGAGATTTACTAATGCATGATTGGTACGTTTCTTGTAAGGATGTGATTAGAGAGGGTAACATGTGTACTAATAAGGTAGCTCATTAGGTTCTTGAGATGGTTGCTGAGGTTTAGATTGGTCTCTGAATTGCACTCGGAGTGTGGGAATGTTTTGTTTGCCGACATGGGTTAACAAGCCTCACGCTCATGTCTTGTAATCTTTGATTTCTGGATAATTCAATGCCTTGGCGTCTTTTTATTCAAGAAAATAAATAAGGGAAATAATTTCGCGGACCACTTGAAGACTCAAAGGGATCTAGTATAGCCTTATACTGCTAGGCCAACTCTATATTAGTTCAAATTAATTGAATTATGGTAACTTTTTTTTTTTGGCTCAAGAATAATAATATTTTATTTTAAAGAAATTTCCTTTCCATGTGAAGGGCCAAAAAAAGATTTTTGCCCTATCTATGTTCATTAGCTAATGATTTTGCTAATGTGGATTAGCTTAATTCTACTTTTCTTTCCCATGATGGAATTGCCTTTTCACTAAGGGAAAAAATGCAAGAAAGTATCAGGAGTTCCAGCTTTGTGGATATGAAAAACAGACTAATATTAGGCAAGCACATTGTGGCATAGAAATTCTTGTTAATAAAGTTTCATAAAAAATTAAAAATTTCAATGAAACTTTGATGGATGAAAATAATAAATGTCAAATGTCAATATAAACACAAGTAAAAAAGAATTCACTTTGTTCTAGGCTTTTAGCTGAAACCCGACTTTTTTTTTAAAGGATCCAAATATGAATTTTGTATTTGATTTAAACACATTTTTATTTTAAATAAATTTATTAGTTTCGCGAAACTCTTGAATAAATCGAAATGAGTTTGACCATCAAGTTAATATGATAATTATATTTTTCTCTGGATGATTAAGTAGTGAAAACACGACCTCCGTTCATAAGAACAAACAAAACTGACACCCATTCAGAAATCCCACCAATCATGTCTACGTTAGCTGCGCCGTTGACCATACTCATATTCTGAGAATGACCTACGCAGCATCGAGAATATCGCTTTATGCTCCTCCGCGTATGGATGCATAGGTTAGAGTAAGTATTATGTTTTGGAAAAACTGACGGACAAAGTCGTTGTAGTATAGTGGTGAGTATACCCGCCTGTCACGCGGGTGACCCGGGTTCGATCCCCGGCAACGGCGTTTTGCCACCTTTTTGCCAAACGAATTAACACGTGATAAACCTTTTGGGCCTAAGCACTTCAGGCTTTCTTGGTTTTTTTGGGTCTAACACCGTTTTTAAGGCTTTCATGTAGCTAGAAACAGATTTCATTTTCTTAATCTTCTCTAGGCTCTCCACTCAATATCTCTAAGATTGTAAATTGACCTATTTTGAAGTATTTAAAATTTTTTAAAAATATATTAAAAAAATATAAATACATACTACATGTATCTATCGAACACTCATCCGATACAAATTCGTCCCTTCTCTTTTTTCCCCTTTTCCCCCAAGAAGCCGAGCATCATAGCTCAAGAGTCTCGAAGAAGGTTGTGCATTACACTTCATACTCGTGCAACAGGTGAAAAGGGTGGGTTCAACACGTAGGATCGAAGATTTGCTTTCGGAGACTTTGACGCTGTCTTTTCCTCTCTAGTAACTGAATCTATCAAAAATTCTACTCCGTCGTCATCTTTTAGCATTTTCTTTGAACTACATTGCGACAACTCTTGTTTTTTCTGCCGCCCCTCGCCATGGAAAGCACCGGTGCCATGTATAATAGCAACACAAATGGCAAATGCTTGTACTGTGGATAATTGTGCATGAAAATCAACCGCATATTGTCCTTCTTCAACTACTCTCATGCTGAAAGTTGGGCAGCTCTCTTTTGCTCCCTATGTAAATGCACCAAAAACTCAGGTAAGTGCCAGAAAAAGGCAATGTCAATCTCATAATTCAATAAAACATGTTAAATCTGCAACACTGACCAAAATCAAGGGAGTTCCAATAGAAAGATACAATGATACTCAAAAGATTTGGGTATGACATTAGTTTTTTCCACATTTTTCGCCTCAAACAAAAGAACTAGAAAATTGCTCTAAATGGAGGTTTGATATAATATGGATCTTTGTTAACCCCCATCTGATTTAATTGTCCTGGTGATCTTTGTCCTGGATTAACTTTCAATAGTAATTATTCTCAAACAAGTTTGTACATGGAAACCCAGCAGTACCTGAACAAAGAGTTCCGGTGTTTGACAATTCTCCATGAGAGAGCGGTCTTCAGAGAATTGAATGCTAGGGTTGCCCAAAAGGACAAGCGGACAGGCCATGTCCCACCCACCACAGTCACAACCTCCGCCATGTCTCCATCGATCAAGTAAACTTGAGGGACCTTGGTTTTCATCAATCGGTAGACCATGATTGCCCTTTGGAATTACCACCTTCACCTGTTCAGGGCCTCTGATTTCATGGAGGCTCTTTCTTGTCTTTTCTATCTCAGAATGATCACTTGGGTTGCGATGACCTCTAGCACTTCTTCTACTCCTTCTTGTGTGTCTGAAACTCTCTCTCTTGTGAAAAGGAATTTGCAAAACAATGGCAGCAATTTCAAGATTCGGCCGCAATTCTGTGCACAACCAAGGATAGGATTTTGAATCATCAAAATCAACACTGCCAAATAACAGATTATCTTGAAGTTTGTTCTCAATTGGAGTAGTTTTCTCATCAAGCTTGAATGTTTCTCTCCCTACTCCTACTTGGGAAGGGTTTACGGTTTTAGAATCTTGGTCACAGTGAGAACCTTTTTGAAGTGAAGTACTTGATCTTGAGTTTGCAAGATCATACAACACAAATTCGGTCACCGTAGAGTTTTCAAAGGCTCCATCTTTAAACTCTGAACATAAGTTAGAGGAAACTAACATCTGTGCTACCATTGAGGAACCTCTGTCACACTCATGGGATCCCAAGCCAGTGGCACTGCTTTTCTTTCTACTAGCGACGGAATGGAAGGTATATACCCAATTGAAAGCATTATCTACTCTCCACGTCTTGGCCACTAAAAAATCTTCGGGGCAATTCACCTTGAACTCAAAAAATGGAACTCCATGTTTGTTTTCAAACTTGAGACTACCGTGAAGGTGGACTGGTGAACTTGCAATCCCTGCATGCTGGATATCTCTATTGATAAACTCAGAAATAATATCAGAATACTTTTCTGTGTTAGAGAAGTCATTTAGGAGAAATTTCTGGTAAGTCCTGCTTCTTGTCCTATTTACCATACCAGTTGATTTGACCTCACTAGTTTCCAACTTCCAGCTCCCTGGACTTGTCAAAGATTTGGACTTTGCGAATGAATTGAACATTTTCTTGATAGGGGTGGATTGGACATTTGAATCGGCTTTTGACAAGCAGTCATTGTTCGAGGGAGATGGCAAGTGAAAGATTTCCGCCTTGGAAGAGAACGATTTGACCAATGTATGAGCTGCATCTTTCTCCAGATAACCATTAACTCTATCATTTCTGGCATTTGAATTTACAGAATCTCTTTCTGCAGCTGAAGAAGAAAATCTATCCCTAACATCTGAATTTATGCAGAATTCAATAAAGTCATCTGGTGAATGGGATTCCAAGCAGGCCGAGGGTCTGGAAACAGACCGTGAATTCTTTTTTGAATGCTTATACATCACTGAAGATTTCTTTCTAGGATCTTCATCGTCAGAACTACATAAAGAATTGACAATGCTCCCAGAAAAAGAGGTGCCACTGCTACGTGAAATTTCGATCTTTTTCCTTCCCTCCCCTGTGCTCATTTCTTTCATATACTTTACCTCCTTTGAACTCTGATACATGGAATCTCGCCTCATTTCTACATTAACTTCCAGTCCATTAGGTCTAGAGATAATGCTTTTACATGAAGAACTTCGGAATCTGGCAAACCTGTTTCTGAGCAAGTCTTCTTCTGTGAGGGTCCAAAATTCATCTTTCCCAATGTGTTTCACCTTTTTATGTCTCCTCTTGACATTCGAAGGATATTGATGAGACAGCAGAACAGTATCGGGACTCAGACCCTCTGAAGACTTCACATTGAGATCCAACTTCATTTCTTGTCCCATCAACAAATGCAGAGTCCTTCTGCATCATTAAAAAGAAAAGCCAAAACAAAAATTAGTGCATGGTAACAGACCCAATTCACTTGACGTTGTGCTGCATCATACTATCATTATTTAACAAAATTTAGATCTGCTCGTTATGAACGTTTTTATCTACATATATTAACCCGAAATTCTTAATCGGTATAAAATTACGGTAGTTTATGAAAATGACAGGCAATAACACCACATGCAAGAACGAGAAGTTTTCCCCTCGAATTTTCACACCATTATGTAATGCAACATGTATTCCAGGTTCATTTGCTAAACTAGCTTCCTCATACCTAGAATAGACGAAAATCACTCACAAATCAGAAAATGAAACAACACAGAAAAAGAGTAGGAAAAAGAAGAACAATCAGGTTCATGCAATGTGCACAACTGTATTTCTAATTACAGTTGAGACGCAGCTCAGCACCTACATTACACTTATACACAATCTGCTAAATTACCGAATTCCGAAATGGCTACAGTATCAACCTCGGAAATGACCATCATTTGAGCGGAAGCGTCCCACCAATTATCTCAAACTTAGAGATTGTAGAAATAGCTTTAAAAGACCAATCTCGATTTCGAGCACGAAGAAGAATACATGATCTGTTGCTTAACCTTTTTTTAAAAAAAAAAAAAAATGATCGAAAAGAAAGAAAGAGAGAACACTGTATGCGTGTGTTTTCGAAGATGCCCAAATTTTGAGTAAAGAAACAGTGATTGAGCTTGCATGAATGTTATACTCATTTAAAAAAGACAAAAATAAAGTACAGTTCGATTCCTAATCATATACAGGAAGGAAAAAAATGCAAAATACAGGGAGGAAAAGAAAAAAGGGCATACTCGTATAGATCTTGAAGAAGCAAGCTCGACGGAAAAAAATGCCAATAATCGGCATCAACGACGAACAATGATGCTAATCTAAACTTGAGGGGAAAGTCTCCATGAAAATAATTAATGAAACTAACCCATTTGCTGGCTCCAATCCTAACCCTTACGAAACTCAGAACTCGCAGATTGACCACGAGAAAGTAAGAGTTCAAAAGCAAATTCAACCACCGCAAGTAAAGTAGCAGTAAAGCACAAGCACAGTATAGTGGAAAAAGTAAGCTTAGTCTTTAGAATTCTCAGAGAGGTTGAAGAGTGAAGAGTGAACAATCGTCAATCTCACTTGCAGAGACACAAGGAAATTAGTTTTTAAATAAAGAATAGACAAGAAGCTGCTAATGGCACATGTTTACTAGAAAATCGCC
Source organism: Inga oerstediana (assembly GCA_963210345.1). Lineage (NCBI taxonomy): Eukaryota > Viridiplantae > Streptophyta > Magnoliopsida > Fabales > Fabaceae > Inga > Inga oerstediana. The sequence goes on from OY723409.1 coordinate 56,742,589, forward strand.
ATGTCGTTCTTCAAGCTATCATATGCTGTGAGCTTCTCTTTTCTCATTGTTTATTATTTATATATTTATATAATTTTTTGTTCAGGCTTATTTTTGTCTTGCCCGAGGCCAGTGATCCTAGGGAAATTGGCCGGTTGGCCCCAGTACCAGTCAAAGCACCCGCTGGTGAAAATACAAGTTACCCTACAAAGGGACCATCTATGCCGCATGAGTACAAGGGTAATCATGGAATTTTATTACGTCACGCTAGGTTTCTTTTCGGGGCTATTACAAAGAAGACCCAATTTTAATGTCAATCACAAAACAATCCCTCATACGAATATTATTTACCCAGACCGGAAGACCAAAGTTCATGCATGATGAAAACATAAAAAATCCTATATGGGAACCATATTAAAAAAAACTGACTGTCATGAAATTATTCCAATAATGTCTCAAAACATAACCAGCATGGTAAGATAAAATCAGCCAACTCCCACTTTAACTATTTGTAAATTTGTAAACTACTCTTCTAGTCTTTCATATAAGACATATTTACCTAATTTGATTAGATTAAGAATGTTAGTAAGTTGGTTAATATGACATATATTTTCTAAAATACTTTAAGCATCTTTCTTAATTCTATCATTTTCTCTCCTCATTAATTATTATTGAGGGAGCATCAAAAGGGGTAAATTAGAAAAAGATTGATAAATATATAAATTTAGTCTTATATTTAGGATCAAAATTAACTATCAAATGTTATCATACAATTAGGACAAGAGGAGTATAATAATATGCTAATTCAAGAGCTTTAAAAGAAGAGGTGGTGGGCAAAGAATCTAATTAGAATAGCACATCTTTTTTAGAGTAGCCTTAGCAAGCTAATCAGCAGCCTCATTCCTGATAAATTTCCTTGCAAAAGGATATTTTTCCATGAATGTATAATCAAAAGCCAAAATATTACTCCCTCCGATCCTAATTATAAGATAAAGTTAATTTTTTTGAAGAAATTAAGGGAGCCAATTAAATTACTTTAGAGTGTTTATATTTTTATTTTTTTCTCCAAACTAATTAATTTGACTAATAAACTAATATATAATCTAAAAATACTAAAAATATAAACACTCTAAAATAATTTAATTGGCTTCCTTAATTTCTCCAAAAAAAATCAACTATGTCTTATAATTATGACCGAAAAGAGTATTATTCAATATATATGTATATATATATCCTATAAAAACAGACACAAGTCCTCACACTGTTGTAAAATACTGAGATTCACATCTGCCTAAAGTACCGTTCCAATGAAAACTCTTTGTGGCCGAAATGGAGGTGACAAGGTTGTGCCCATATGCAAAAATTCTTAAAATTCACAATAATATCCTTGTGCATTTTAGTGACATGATTGTATCTAATTTCAAGTTAATCATATAGACTTTAAAATAATATAACATAAGATATGAGTATTAAAGAAAAATAATTAAAGGTAGAATGCAATACCTTGTATAGCAATACTTAATACGGGATTGGATTCGCCAAAATAATTGTGTGGAGAGAGGAAAAACTTGTGTTGAAAACAAGTCTTCTCTATATGCATGGAATCATCATAGTATACTAATTTAATAAATATCTATAATTATTTGTTGACAGGCATTAAAAGCATAGAAAATATGAATTTCATTCCGTTCATAATGGCATTGTGTATAATGCTCACAATTATGTTCCTATAATCTATATTGTATGGAAGTGTTTTGTACAAATCATGATTATGTCCCTAAAAAGCATAAGGATATCCCTAAAAGTCACAATAATGTTTCCATGTTTACATGAGCATGAGATTAAAAAAAAGGAAAATTACAGTCAGATCCCAAACAAAAAAAAAAATAAAGAAATGGTCTCTTGAAATTTTAAAATGAAAAAATGGTCTTAAAAAGTTGTCAATAGTGCCCCTGGTATTGTCAATGGCCAGTACCTGGAGTTGTTAATGAGACTGTTTTCCCATTTTGAGATTTTAAGGAATTGTTTTTTTATTTTTTCTTTTATCTGGGACCTAACTATAATTTTTTCAAAAAAATGTGCTGCACTATGAAGATATTTTGGTAATTTTATAATCTAATTTTTGGCCCTTGAATCTTTGCAATTTACTGTTTCCTGTTAAAAGGCTGGTAGGAGCCAGGGGTGGGGTAAATGATTTTCACCCACAATAATTTAAAATTACTTTTGGAAAAATTTTAAGAAAATATCATTTAAACTTCAAAATTCTAAATCAGTAATTTGATAAAAACTTGAGTTGTCAATCCTATTACTCTATTTGCCAATCCCATTTCTCTTATAATTAACAAAACTAATTTAGGATTTTAAAATTCAAATGATATATTTTTTGGATTTTCCCTTTAATTTTTAATTTTTAATTTATTTGTTTCTTTAGTGATTTGAGTCAGGGGTGAAAGACTGGTGGTTCTAACCACTGTACGAAAAATCGGACTGGACCGGCTGGTTCGACCAGTTGAACCAGAAATCGGTCAGTGGTCCGGTTTGGTTGATGGTTAAACCAGGGAACCGGTCGAAACGGTCTGAAATCGATCAGAACCGGTTAAAATCGGTGGTTCAACCGGTTGGACCTGTTTCATTTTTTTATTTTTTATTTTTTTTATTTTTTTAGGGAAAAATTGGAAGTTGAAGACCAAAATGAAGAGAAAAATAAGTAAAGAAAGAATAAATCTAAAAAAAATGAAGAAAATAACGAAAAAAAATTATTTAAAAAAATATAATAATTATAAAAAAGGAGATATCATTGTATAAATATAGGCATTATAACTCATACTAATAAATTTTAAGTATTTTTTTCTAAAAATCTTATTTTTATCTATATTGTAACTGATTCATTGCCCGATTTAGTTTTTGGTTCCTTGGTTCTAACTTCTATGCAAAGCAGGAAAGAGGATTGGTTTTCTAATACAAAATGGTTATCTTAACGTTTCGGGAATGGTTACATGCGGTTACCAAGACCGTAGTCCATGATATGGTCCGATTCAGATCCATTCCACCCACTGCCACTTTCTTCAACTTTACACTAAAAGGACCTTACAGTAGAATTCCTTCCCATTTATGCCGTTCACTGTTCCCAACCACACTTGAAATCTCCTTTCCAAGGAGGAATTCTCAGTCATTTCTGAAACCACAAGCATCTTACATTAAACACGGTCTTGTCCTTTAGATTAAAACAAAAGGGTACAAGAATTGAACATACAATACATGTGTGTTTGTTTCAACGTTTGGGACAGAAATCGGCCTGTAATAGTGCACAGAACGGATTTAAACAGTGATTTGGATAATATGGGTGTTTATTTCAGTGATTAGGTTTAAGATAAAAAAAATCATAAGTTGGAAAAAGTCTTAAGCCTCAAAATGGAGTTTATTGGAGCTTAAGTGCGTGTGTGTATGTAAAATAATATTGATAAGAGTATTTTCATATTTTTGGGGATCAATGAGGTACTCAAAATCACTTCTAATCACAAAACTTCTTTTATGAAAAATGTTCTAAATAATTTTCTCTTTCTTTAGATAGTAATCTTCTGCTAATTAGAGAATACTTTAGGATAAGAGTTTAGGTAAGTTTTGAGTTTTGTTAATATATGACTGTAGAAATGTAGAAAATAATTAATAATTAATTTTAATTAGTTTATATTTATTATTTAGTTGTTTTATGATTTTATAATCAATTTTTTTAATAAACATGTCATAAATTAATTTCTATATGGTGTTTTTACTCATTAAATTTAGTTTAAATAATTTATTTGGATTATTGGAGGTATTATTGAGGTTTTAATCGGTTTATTTTGTTAGATTTTGAGTTATGTGAAAATATGAGTTAGGATTTAATATTTAAATTAGAGTTTGATATAATTTACAAAATTTAAGCTTGAGGTGCACAATAGAAAAGACTTTTGGAGTATAGCAATTTAAATTAAAGTTTGATATAATTTTATTTAAAATTGTACCATTGCCAAATTTTCAAATTTAATTTTTGAGAAAATTGTGAAAAAATTCCTTCATGTGTAGATATCTTCCCAGGTTCCATTTGGCAATTAAGTTGCCAATGAGGGCTTTTTTCACAATTATCTCTTCATTTTTTCATTTTTCATAATTTTTACAATTTTGTCTCTTAAATAATACAAAAGCCACTTATGCAAAAGCTAAACCAAACATCATTCACTTTTACATAAGTTACTTATCAAATCATCAATCTAAACACTCATCATTTTACCCAATCTAACTTTTTTTCAATTTTAAAATTTCATAAGTCTAAGTAAAACTAAGTCACTTATCCAATCGCCAATCCAAACACACCCATGATAAAAGCTGTAGATTATATTAGTTCGTAATAATCCAAGTAACTGGATTTGTTATTAGCGTTACGAGAATCTGACTGACCAGAGAGAGAGAGAGAGAGGCACGAAATTGGCTGACAAGGGAGACAAGAAGAATAACGTCAAAATATTTAATATATATTTGTATTTCAATAAAGTAAAGAGCAAAATTGGTTGCATGTGGTTAGATTGGCGGGACAAGAACGCTGATACTAAAGATCGTGGTCACATCTGCCGCACTGATTTTGTGATCTGGTCGATCTGTTGGGCAATGATTCATTAATTATGGCACTCAACATTATCTTGAAGCGGAAGTTTAAGTGAATTTTTCAGTGTATCACACTTGTGAATAGTAAGAACAAATACAGTCTATGAACCATGTTATATAACACTTCCAATATTTAGTTTTTATATACGCAACTGTTTACATCATGTTCAGCTACACAACATAATTTATAAATATAAAATTATTTATCAAATCAATATAATATAAATTAAATTATTTTAAAAAAATGAAAAACGTTGAAGGGGGGTAGCATTTAGACTATTTCGATATATAGGCTCAATTTTAGAAACATTGTCAGAGCTCCTCAAGGGCTATAATCCATCTAGTATTTACCAAACTAAATTAAAATTAAAAATCCTATAAGAACTAGTAAAATTTGACAACCAAATCTAGAGGAATGTGCTAGTCATGGTCTAAATCCATAACATTTAAGACATCAAAAAGGTCACCTACATATCATGAACTAAATCATATATGCCCATGTGACTGTACGAGGCAACTTCTATGTGACTGTAAGGTTAGAACTATAGACAAGACCAACGACTAACATGCACACATTCAAACTGGAACTGAACTATAAACAAGCATTCCATTGCAACAACTAGACAGGCTACAACAGTTTCCTAATCAGCGTGTTTCGTAGGTTCTGTACTCTCATCTTTCCTGGACTTCCCAAACGACTTCTGGGTTTCCAAAACAGGCATATATGCTTCACTTGTTTTCTTAAAGATGTCATTGGCTGACTTGTCAGGTTCACGAGGACTCACCAACTTCTTCTCAACATTTTCAAATTTGGCGGTGGCCCATGGTGCGGTGCCTACACTTCTGGCAGTATCCGATCCATCTATAGTCAGGTAAGATACCGCATCTCGGGAAGCATACCAGGAATTACCACAACCAATACATTCCAGCTGAAATAGCAGATCCTTAATCAAATCACGGCCATAAAAAGTGCTGATAATGGTTTTGGTGGCAACATATATAGCAAAAAAGGCACAAACCTGATAACGGTCCCCATGCCCTGCATGAATAATATCCCTCACTCCCACCTTACATTCCATGCATCTTGAGCAACGGGCATCAGTCATCTGCATCAAATGTTAGAAAAGCTAATGTTCAGCAGCTTTCTTCACAGAATTTGAAACACAACATAATACTAACAGTGTTTATTTTTGGGGGTGGGGGTGAAGAAGGGGGATGGGGCAACCTGCATGTGCTGTGATTCATCTGGCTCGTTCCTAGCTATTTCATCAGCAGCCAAGCCCTCCTGGAGATCATAACCACAAGTAATCATACAATCAACATTTGAAAAATGGCATGGGAGCCTAGCTAAAGTCTGGGCGAATAAGGTTTCAGGTAATGGATTAGACGGAGCAAGTTCCATAAAAGCATGATATCAAGTTTCCTAATAAAATAAGACATGTGAAACATCTACCTGTCAATGTTGAAAGAATATAATAATTAACAACCAGAAATCTAGAAACAGTATTTTAGTTTAATTCATGGATTAAAAAACCCTTAAATTCAATCCTATAGCAATTTCAAATTATGTTTAAAATTTATGCTGCCAGCAACAAACAATCCCAAATTAAATAAATACATTGGGACCTGAATTTCCACGTAAATGATTTCTCTAAGATGAAATTTTCATTACACAAGATTTGTAATTTACAATAGTAATCATTACAAGTAAATGGGTTGGAGGAGCCAATGGAGCACAAACATTGTTTTCTCAAGATCTTTTATGAATCAGAGCTCAAAAACAGGAAATACACTGGTCTCCATTGGCTCATGGACATACAAAGAATCCTGATAAGGGGATTTTAGACACTTGTAATAGATATAATTTAGATGTCATAATTAATATAATTTATAAATATTATATGTATATTTATTTGATATTTCGTATTTTCCTGTCGATAGTTTTTTGCTGAAGATAAGGATAAGAAAATAATTTTGATTCAACTTGACCTAAGAGTAACATCTATAATTTAGGAAATGAGTTTCTGAGAGGAAGGATTTTGTACTCCAGGAGACAGGCAAACGCAACCTGGAGCCATTCTTGGAGCTTTTATGTGGGAAGATATCAAGGACACGGCTAAGCTAGAAGAAATGAAAGAGAAAATGGCAGAAACACGCTTAAAAGCCAATCAGTTCATGGTTTTTCTTTTCCTTTACCTTTAGTTTGATGTTTAGGAATTCTAGTATTCTTCATTGTTTTTGTTTATATATGTGTTGCTAAATCTCCAACCTACGAGCAGGGATGCAGCCTCAAAATTTACTGAATGAATTTTAGTTTTGTGATAATTGAATTTTGATTAATATTTATATATGAACAAGACTCTGCTTTATATTCATCTTTAATGAGTACACTGCTAACTATTTATGATTAAACATTGTATAGTCAGCCATAGGATGCACGCAGGGGCAGCATAGATCTAGTATCAGGAAGATGAACATAAAAAACCTAAGCTAGACATAAATCTAAAATCTAAGGCATAACTCGTTCTCATTGATTTGTAAACTAATCAAGACATAATTATGGTTAAATAATTACAGCCTATTAGATTGATAGATTGATATTATCAATTGTAATGACTAATGACTAACATATAAGTGTAGACGTCCAAACTCAGAAATATAATTAGTCTCTTTGATTAGGTAAACCCCGATTCACTAGCATTGTCCAACTTGGTTAAATCACTGTTACATTTGTGTGATTAATTAGATTGAATTTATTATTCCTTCATCTTCTATTTTATTAATTCTGTTGGTTGAAATTAATTATAATAGTTACAAGATTGACTCTAGGTATTTATTACTGCAATGAATATAATACATGCATGATTGCACCAATCAAGTTCTTACACCTCATACTAGAAACTAACTGATATACGAACAGCTGACCCACCATTCCACTCTACGATTTTTCAGCTGATATATGAAAAATCTACCAGGGAAAATTCAAGCCTAATACAACTTTTTGCGCAAAACAAAATATCAAGCCTCACATAGTGCCTAATGATATCAATATTATCAGAATTGCAGACAAGGATTGAACCAATAGCATTAACTTTTAGAAGCTGCTTGTTTAAATCAGAAATTAATAGAAGTTATAGAACAAAATCCTTGGAAAAAGAAACAATCACGAACAAACAGCTTCAAAGTCCTACCATAAGATGGGTAAAATTACCATACCTTCAGTTCATTAGGAGACATATTCAGTATTTTTGTAGGTTGCAACTCCCCATTCAATAGACGGCGAGCTAATCTATGGTTCTGGGAAAAAAAAACATGGTAAATGGTGATACAAGTAAAACATCATTATAACTTCAGGAAAACATATTTACAGATGTCCATATTAATTTCTCTAGCCATAAAGTTCACAAAAGCATTGGCAGCAGCGGTTGTGATGTGAACAAATATGCAGATTCAGATGGTCATAAACAAGAAGGCACCTTCATACCTTGAGATTAAAGGCCAATTGCCGTAATTTTTGGTTATACTTCTGATAATCTGAGGCAAGGGCATCATGTGAAGCTTTTTCCAACGCAACTATGGCTGGAACAGCAGCGTCTGGCCAAACAAAAGACTCAGAACTCTGCATAGTGCAGCAAAAAAAAAAAAAACCAATTAATTCAAATGACTTCATGAAGATATTGAGAAATACTCCCTTTTGTCCCGTATATAAGATGTTCCAAACATTTTTCACGTAGATTAAGAAAAGTTTAAATTGCTTTATTGGTTCAATAACATCCCAATATTCCAATCATACCCCTAATTAAAGGGATACTCATAATGCCTTCTCAAGTTACAAGAAAGCAATTAAAATCATAGGGGGTGCAAATTGAACATCATTTAATATTTTGACTGGGCACCTTATAATTTGGAACAGATTTTATTCTTGGAAGGCGCCTTAAATAAGGGACCAGAGGGAGTAAGGTAAATATGGTAATGATAAAAATCCCCATACAGGAGTTCCCAATGACATGAAGTTCACAGAATACCTTCTGATCCTTATCTTGATAATCACTTACTACTAAACTGCCATTGTTGCTTCCATGGTTGATTGCATTCGAATTGTCCTTTGCTTTGTCTTCCTTCTGTTTACCTCCTTCTAAGTTACACATATACTGAATGCTTTGAAGCAGCCGTTCCAACCATTTATCACGATGGGAATCTCCAGTTAGTACCTTGAAATTTGCTAGTATTTGATAATGCTCTGAAGTATTAGTTAGACAACTTCCAGGTGTTTCTGGTTTAAGCTGTTGTTCGCTCTTTGGAGTTGCCTCCTCATCTCTCGAAACATCCAAAGGTGAAATGTTCCTTCTCCTAAAACTTCTTTTACTCTTCAGTTGATCTTCCTGATCAGCAGGGGCTTCTTCGGTCTCAACAAGGTCAGGTATCTCACCAATACGTTTTACAGTTTTTTGAACAAGTTCATCAATTTCATGCTGTTTACTGTCCTCATAATCCTTATCAGTAAGCTTCCAGAGTTTCCTCTCTACTGTATCATACACCTTTTGCACAATAAACCCAGGATGTTGTTTGCGATTTGGAAGCTGTTTGTGTAAGGGAATAAAATGAACCACACACTTGTGCATAACAGATTCTGCAGGAACCTCATCACGGTGGAAACTGTAAAACAGCTCCCTTGTATCACGTGATTGCCAACTTCCACCACCTTTTCTTTCAGCTTCTTCAGGACGATAAAACCACTGTCCTGTCACCATCATACTGCCATTTAAGGACTGTGTAATGTCCTGAAAGCACATCAGCCCATGCATCAGGCGAAGAAGAGATAAAGAAGACAACCCATTTTTGTAGGTAAACAAGAAAGGGCTAACAATGCAGTCCAAACTACTCAAAAACATTATATTACACGAGATTTGGCGCCTTGGAACACTTGTGACAAACAAAAATAGTTGACAAGGACCGGGATAATACCTTGATAATTGCTACATATGGCTTTTGGCTTTTATCCTCAGGCACAAGAAGTACAGGATCCTCCTGAAGAAAAAGTAAACCAGTATCAATAGTGTTGGGATTAGAACAAAAATGCAAAAAAATTTCACACATTAGAAAAATAAGGTAAGGACCCAATTTCAAGTAACAACCAGCAAACGCCATTTAAAGCAATTGAAAATTGCACAAACAATGGCCATTCCATCGTCAAGATTCTCACTATGATTCAGATGCTATAAAGTAGAGAGAGTAACAGTCACAAAATACAGTAGACATGCAGTATGGATCATGGAGAGAAGCACAGTAACAACTTAAGGTGCATCCATTGTTAAAGAACCAAAGTGATATGATACATTAATTGCCACTTTGTTGCATGTAGGAAAATCCCCTTCTTTCCCCAGTTTTTGTAACGGTGTTTACACCGCCCTGTCATTCCATTGTGCCTAAATTGAAACTCATTCATTAAGAATTTGTACCCAGAACCATATGAGCTTAAAATTTCTCAACAAAGGGGGGCCGGGGCGGTATTGTCACTTCCATGAATCCCAATGGTCTCATAGAAACTAGTTAATCCCCGCAATTGCTCATAAGTTTATCCAAAGCGAAAAGTTCATCCAACAATTTATGAGGCAGGGCGAAAATGAAATCTATCGCCAATAGTAAAACATACAAGTATATATTGGTTCCCGTCAAACTCGAAGGAATCGTAATGCTTCCTCCTCCCTCTTCCTTTTCCTGAAGCCCTAATGGGATCGCCAATGGGCTTGGCGTCCTCCTGTGGCGGTTCCTCTTCTTCATCAACACTCACAGACCCTTCTTCATCCTTGTCCTTTTGTTTCCTCTTCTTTTTCTTGTCATCCTCCTGCTCCTCGTCCTCTTCCTCTTCTTGAAGCTTCATCCTCTTCCTGGTACGCTGCCTCGACCGGTTCTCCTCCGTAACCGTGGATCGTTGCTGTTGCTTTTGCTGCTTTGGACGAGGCGGTGTATCATCCTCTTCATCACTGATGGCGACCCGAGTAAACCGTCGATTCCCCATTATGTTATGCCACACTGCAATGCAATGCCCGAATTCGTTCTCACTCCGATCGTGTGAGTGGTACTCCCCCGGAAAGCGGTGCAAACAGGAGATCGTATGATATTAGGGAATGCGCCCAGTAATTAGGGCTTGAATTTGTTAAAATCACATATTTGCCATATATTCAATTCGAGCCACTCTTTTCCTTTTTGAAATTTTATGTTTGAGGTGTGTTTGGTTTGAGGGGAAGGAATGGAAGTGGGTTAAATTATCTTTTTTTGATTGAAGGTATTTAAATTTTAGTCGGGAATCTAAAATTTAAACAGAATGAGGGGTAATTTTTGGGCGGGAATCTAAAATTTAAAAAAATAAGAGGGTAAATTTTGAGTTTCTTACAAGGAACGAAAAACCGGACCGGGTAATGAATCGGTCACAGCACAGGTTCAAGGGTTAATGGGTCAACCGAGGTCTAACCGGTAGTTGAACCAATCATATTAAAATATTATAATTTATTAGTGATAATATATATTAATATATTTTTAAACTTCTATAGATAAAAATGAAGATTTTTAGGAAAAAAATAATTAAAATCAATTAATATGAGTTATAATGCCTATACTTATGCAATGATATCTCTTTTTCTATAATTATTATATCTTTCTAAATAATTTTTTCATTATATTCTTCATTTTTTTTAGATTTGTTCTTTCTTTACCTATTTTTCTCTTCATTTGGTCTTCAACTTCCAATTTTCCCCTGAAAAAAAGTAAAAATAATAATTTATAAAAAAATATTAAGAAATGAAACCAGTCCAACCGGTTGAACCATCGGTTTTAATCGGTTCTAACCGGTTTTCAGACCAGTTCCCTGGTTTAACCATCGAACCAGACCGAACCACTTCCCGGTTCAATCGGTCAAATCGGTCCGATTTTTCGTATAGTGGTTTCTTAAACACAAAATTATAATTTCCACCCATTTTTCTATCCTCCCCTCAAATCAAACACATCCTAAGAATCGAGGATAATATTAAGTTTAATCTTCAATTTTAGGTATTTCAAGAAAAAAATGTATACATGAATTTTCACTAATGGTGTGAGTACAAAATTTACAAAATACCTTTACTCTATGTGTATAAAATTTTATCAAATATTTTTTAACCATAAAATTTTCAATAGGAAACTTTTCCCCAAATTTATTGTGAGGAAATTATGGGAACTTTTATTTGAAAATCAAGCAAAATATTTTAGGCAAAAACTATGTTTTCCCTTAATTATACATGAGAAATGTGAGCAATTTTTTTTTTTTTGTCATAAGAGTGAACGGCACTTCAAATATTTCTTGAACAAACACGCTATCGCAAAGATTTGAATTTATTTGTGACTCGGTGGTGAAAAAAGGTGCAACCAATACCCTAAACTACCTGAACTATTTTTAAATGTATGATTAGCACCCTAAAGTATTTATGGGTGTAATTTTAACTCTAATCTGATTCAATTAGAGCAATTGTGCCCTTGAACCTAACATAAATAGTAACGCCATTCAGGATATAAAAAAAAAAAAAAGCTTCACCCTGACCATGGACACCTCCCTCGCCCTTTCGAAATCTCCAAGTCCATCTTCTCCATCATCTCTGTAAACCAAAATTGACCTATGAATTCCTGCCCTCTGTATCACATGGCCAAAGTTTTCACTAGCAAGGGGAGCAAGCTATAGGAAGCAATATAGACTACCCTTTCCCACATGTAAATCCAAAGGTGAAGCAACCAAACATAGATGCGCTAGTACTATCTGGCCAAACAAAAAAGTCATGTCTCAATTGAATATCTAAGTGAACTCTCCCTCACCTGGCTCATAGAATACATTTATAGGGCAATGTTCTGTCTCATCAGATATCGACCGCTTACATTGGGGATCTATGAGATGTCTTTAGGTTGAGCTTTCACATTTTTCGCAATAGACTAAATATGTCATAGTTTTCACATGGAGTGAAGGTTTAGTATTAGGGGTTTAGTGATTGCTTGGTTGCAAGCTATTGGTAGCAAGCCTTCTTATGGGAGATGTCACACCTTTATCTCATTTTAACCTTTTTCAGAGTATCCACGGAAAACGATATGCAGTTCGGTGGGCAACACAAAAATAGCATAAATATACTGACATTACATGCATGATTACTAAAATTCCTCATAGGGGTTCATACCTGATAATTACAATCAATGTACCCGCATAGGGCTACTAGGGTGTTTAAACCCATTCCAATGAAATGGAGACATCTTTCCATCTTCGTTCCACTACTGCATTCCTCCCGTGTAGTTCTCTTCTCTGCTTTTAATACACCTCTTATTTTCACTTGTCTAATTTGTTCGTAGGGGAGGGTAGATTAGAGAGAATCTCAATAGAAAACAAATACCATAATGCATGTATGATAGATGCTATGTATATGACATGTTAGCTTTAACTATATATATGCCCCATAATAACATTCTGCATGCTCAATGTTTAATGTAACAAAACCATGGCCAAAGCAAAAAACAAAAACAGAGCTTCATTTATTCAAATATGCTCTACACAATCAAGTAAAGCAATCACATACATCACTACACAGGCAGGTATATCAAATATATGCAAATAAAGTAAGTCCCCTACCTTGATCATTTTCCGCCTCGAAACGTGTACCTCGTAAAGTGTGCCAACTGTAAAACCCCAAAACTCATTATTTATTTATTAAGGAATTATTGGCAATATAGATTTTTTTTTACAAGTGCTATAGATTGCTTTGATATGGGCCCCACTTGAACATGACTCTTGCCTTATCTAGTTTATCTTTTCTCTTTCTATATGCCAGGTGCTAGTTTCTTTTGATTACTCGCCGATCTCTATATATATACGTATGTTCTCCTTTCTTTCCGCCTTTTTCACTATTATCTGTGTATTTGGTAACTATGCAGGTCATGTTTATGCGAAGGGAGTACAATTTATAATAAGACAACTACTAAATAAACCATAAAGAAAATAAAACTAAAGATTAAACCATATTTTTCTCATAAGTTCATATAAAAGGTAGGGAACATACACCTCTTAATATATCATAGGATACGTAATAAAACTCAAGTAGCCTTCCTATATACATAAGATGGTTCCTAATAAACTAAGCACTTTATTCTACATTATTTCTACGCAGTGCTTTTCAATACTCTACTAGTTAGTTGGTTCTTCATTTATGAAAAGGTCTGCTAGGAGGTTTAGGAGATCCTAGGAATAGTTTCCATATATGGAACACATAAACTCGTCAGGAGGAATGACAACTACATCATCATTAGGCTGGTAGAAATTCTCAAAAGATGATGGTGGACTCGGATTGAAAGGTGGAGAATCAACAGAGTTGGTGGTATGAACACTGATGCTACGTATGACTTGGTGACCCCCGACCTGGACCCATTCGATTCTAACCGTAATCTTAGTGACTGGCATTTGGACATTACGTAAACAAAGGTGAGTAATAACAATAAAAATTTCCAATTAATAATACCCAGCTGCTCTTAAGTAGAAAATATATTTAATCCTGTCTCTAACTTACACTAGAAAAAGAACAATAGGAAAACCCCAGATTTCATGTAGTGAGAAAACTAACACAGATAAATTGATTTCTTGAGTACCCATCAAATTATATCACATAGATATGCTAGGGGTCCCCTAGAGTAGATCCACAATTAATCACATAATACTAATGGGTGAACACAAGGTCTTCACACAACAACAGTATTTGGCACTTTTCTCAAAAATCAGAAATATTAGCTGAAAAAAATATGATAAAGACATAAATACAATTTATTAATTTAGAAAGAAAATAAAAATAAGCTTAATCAGAAAGTAATACTCTACAGGGTATTATTACTTAGTAAGAGAAATTTATTACTTTGCTGCAACACGTGAGGTCTTTGTGTGAGTTTCTTATATTTTTTTTTTCAGAACTTTGTACGGACTGTGTTCTCCTGATAGTGAGAGGTGTAGTATTATATAGAAATCATGCACCGATCTAACTTATTTCGTTCATCCCTATCTATATAATTTATTATATTCTTATCCATTTCTTTTCTTTTTTCTCTAGTCCAAGTCCTCTAGAACCAACATGTCCTACTTTTTTTTTTCAAGTCACTTGTTTCTTGCTCCCTGCGTCGGATGCACTTTTCCCTTTCTTTCTCTTTCTTCCACATTTTCCCATGCCACTCTTCATTCTTTTAATCTCTCTTCCTTCACACGAACTCTTCCTTTTAAATCTAATAGTCAATCTTTATATATTACCTTCTTTCTTATATGGCTTTCCCTTTGCATATATTCTCTTTATATATATAAATATATATACAAATATAAAATCATATTAAATAATTTATTTTGAGGGTGTTATACCAACAGCTCGGGCTCCATATTTGATCCCACAATTTCAAATGTACCATTTAGAAACCTCCATAGTGTTTCTGAGGATTATATGAGTTTATATTGAAAAATTACTAAAATGCCCCTGGGGACGCAGCTTGGCCCCACCATACCCGGTCTGACCATACTTTTCCTGAAAGTTTGACTATGGCTATTCTCACATATTTTCCCAAGAAATCCATTTCTAAAATCAGAATTATCAAATTCAATGTCAAATTATAAAATTGCCCTTGGCAGCCACAGTTTAAGGGTTTCAGGGGCATTTTCATAATTATGCTTTTTCAGGCTTTTTCGGAAAAAGTGACCAACTATAACCCCACCTAATTTCCCCTCTGAACGTAGTGGACTCATCAAATCATTGAAAATCAAACTCTAAAACCCCTAACTAGAGCTGGCTGAAACTTATGGATTCTTCGGGGAAATAAGGGTTTTTGAAATATGACTCTGCAAACGTGTTCCTTTCTACTCCTAACTACTTTATTAACTATTTAATTGAGTTATAACTACCATTTAAACCCAATTTTGGCAGCATAACATTTCCAACATACATTTTCCAATTTTCAGAAACAAAGACAATTCGGTGAAATTTCACCGATTAAATCAACCACATCATCTAGAACAATCAATATTCGAAGGTTTAGGAGTCATCTTTCACTTCCTCCTGGCTTTTCTTGATGTGGTTGAAAAACCCTAACTTTCCCAACCAAGATTTGAGCTTCAACAACCTTCAAGAACATGGAAGAGAAGTTTAGGAGTAGTGTTATATGCGTTAAGTACGAATTCACCGAAGAAATCGACCTACTTCGCGAGTTGTCTTTCCTTTCTCTCTCTAAAACTTCACAGCTCTTCTCTTTCTCTTATTGCAGCAAAACTAACAGAAATGGGAGAAGGAGGATGATGAAATATGATTTTAAAAGATATAATAATTAATCCAATAATTATTTTCCCATTTTCGGATTTTTACAAAATTCTGGCAGATTTTTTGCCCAGACTTTGAAAAATCATAACTAATTCTACAAAAATTGAATTGAAGTGATTTCAAAGGCTATGGAACTCTTATTGAGCCTAGTTTCAAGGAAAATATGGACTTTAATCAGTTTATAGCACATCATTCCCAGATTTTATTTCTTTGACCACTGCTCTAGAAACTTTCTAGTTTTTCTAGGCTAATTTCAAAAATTCATATATTTTTACATATAGTTTCAAATGATTCATATGACCTATCAAATTAAAGCTCAGGATGTTTACTTTCACTCTGTAAAATTTCATAATTTTTAAACATCATTTGGTCATATAAAATCAGATAACAAACTCACTGACTCACGAAAATTTCACTGGAAGCATAATCATATTCTCTAAAATTCACCATTTTACTTTCTTAATACCCCAAAGATCTAAGAAATATTAGGGAATAGATTTGGGACACCTGCTAAACCGGGGATTAGCAGTCCACTAAATTTAGGCTTATTCCTAAGCCTCAAATCCAAAAATTCAGGGTATTACAGAAGAAGCTGCACTTAACAGAAAGGATGGTGAAGTCGGTCATGGAGATTTGGAGAGGGTGAGTAAGGATCCATGGTTAGGGTGAAGCTTTTTAAAAAAAAAACATATAAAAGGCATAATATTGTGTTAGGGTGAGAGACACAATTTCTAGGGTTGAATTACTCTAAGGTTAAAATTGCATCCTAAATACTTTATATGCTAATTACACATTTAAAAATAGTTTGAGTGACAGCTGTACCTTTACCTTTACCCTTTATATTTGGGAGTATTGATAATCTCACTTCATTTGTACTAATTTTTTTTACCATGCTCCATTTTTACTAGTTTTTTTTGCCACATTCATTTTTACTAATTAAAACATAATTTTTTAGTCACTTCAATATTTAATATAAGAGTTAGTTGACTTTCTTTGGGGAAATCAAATAAGTTAAACAAGCTATATTAAAATATTTATATTTATTATTTTTGTCTAAATTAACTTACTTGATTTATAAAATAATATATAATCTAATGATACACAACATATGTTATAATTAAATAATTTATTTAGCTTACTTAATATCTAAAAAAGATAAATTGACTCTTATATTAATGACACAAGATAATATACCAATTAAGCGAGTGTGACCTTAGAAAATACAATATATACATAAATTGTACTCCCTCTAGTTCTAAATATAAAATAGAGTTAAATTTTTTTTAGATATTAAGGAAACTAATTAAATTACTTTAAAACATTTATATTTGTCATTTTTTCTTCAAATTATTTTGCTTAACTTATAAACTAATATATAATATAAGGATACACAATATATGATATGATTAAGTAACTTATCTAGTTTCATCAATCTCTCTAAAAAAAAGTCAACTTAGTCTTATATTTAGGACGGATAGAGTAATTAACTACACATATTGCTCGGAGAATAACCCTCCCCAAGGTTGTCAAATTCACGAGTTTAAGCAAACTCTTAATAGTGATGTAATCCCATATCATAAATTCACAAGAGTTTCCTTTTATCATTAAATAGGGATAAAATGTATATAATTAAGTGATTAAAATATAAAAAATGAGAATAATTTGATTTAAATATATTTTAAATCCAAATAGTTAAAAATAAATCTATCAACATTTATAATTTTTTATATTTAAAAAAAATCTATAAAATTAATATATAAAACTGCTAATCATGATGATTAAATAAAAAAAGTTAAAACGAGTTCAATATTACGCTAACATGATTTTGTAAGTTACAAATGTAAATACGGTAAATCAGTGGGTAAATTCGGGAGTTTAAGCAAGTTTATAACTGGTACGGTCAACTGGATTTAGTATATGTTTGGATTAGCTAGGGGTGTTCAAAGTGTCCCGGTTCCGGTCTCAGAAATTTTGATCCCGGGAATTTCCCTTCTCGGCCAGGATCGGGACCGGGATCTATGGGACCAGAGACTGGGACAAGGACTGGTCATACACCTTGTGATCCCGGTCCCTTTTTTTTTTTTTAAATTTTTTTCCTTAAAAACTAAGTTATTGTTTTATTTTTGTATTTTTTACCCCATAATTTAAGTTATCGTTTGATAAAATGTGTATCACATATCTAGTTGGAGTTAAACTATATATATTGTGATACTAATCCTACTATATAATGTATAAAAATAATAACAAAAATGATGAAAGTGATAATAATAATAATAATAAAATGCTATTCTTCAATTCTAGATCAATTTGTGTGATTATTATGACCTTATTAGATGTTAAATAATTACTTTAAACACTAGATTATATAAAATTTAACTAAGATAATAATATTTTTTAAATTTAATTTTTTCAAAAAAAAATCGGGAATTCCCAGTTTGATCCCGATCCCGCCCGGGATTACCAGGACCGGGATCAGGATTGGAACTGGGATGCAATTTTTATCATAGCCAAAAATTGGGATCGGGACCGGGAGTGGTGGATCCCGGTCCCGGATTTGAACACCCCTAGGATTAGTGGTGGAAGAAGTAACTTTTTTATAATATAACTTTTACAACAGTAAGATAGGAAAAAAGTCAAATATAAATGTGATTTATGTTTGGATTGGCGGTGACAGAAGTGACTTTTTTCTAACCTAAAACCTGATTGGATTGTTTTTTGAAAAGTCAGTTTAGATGAAAAATAACTGAAAATGGCACGAACTTTATTGAATACTAAATATATATATATATACCACTCTAAACCTATTTATAAGTCCCTTTTGGATAAATTTCATATACCAAGGTAGGGGTGGGCATGGGCAGAGTTGGGCAGGGCGAGACCCCTGCCCGAAGGATGAACGGGCTGCAAAATGCAGCCCGATGCCCGGCCTTACCCACTAAAAGCCCTAACTATTTTGGGCTGGGTAAGGGTGGGTTGGGCAGGGTGGGCTTCCCTGCCCAAGTGATAACGCCTTATCTTGTTCACATATGAAAAAAATAATTCCTTATGAATTTCTTTAACATTCCTGTAGTTACTAATACCATATGTCTTAACTCCGTCCTAAGTAATATAAACTTCAAATGCATTCGATGATTTCACGTCTTGGGATATTTCAAAATAAGTCCACAACTTGAGTCTTGAAATTTAAAAAATACCATATGTCTTAACAAATATCCATACTTTAAAAATTAAACAGCATCCATAATCCATTATAAATAAGAAAAAAATATGATTGTAATTAAAGCCGTGAAGTCAAAGTAGTTTGCATCAATTTAATGTCCCAAAAGTTGATCAAATGATAAAGCATCTGGAAAGAAAATAAAAAGCAACTATAATTTAATACATCACAAAGTAAAGAAGAAAGAAATCTACTTGTAAATAGTGTTTAGTGGTTAGGGCAAAAGAGAGAGGATCAGAAGAGTATTATACAATAGACAAAATATATTTTAAATAAAAATGTATATATGAAATAATATTTAATTGATATAAAATTTTATATTTTAAATAAATGAAAATAATTTTCAGGGCAGAGCCAAATGGGCAAGGCAGCACCCCTTGCTCGATGCCCGGCCCTGCCCGGTTATTAGCCCGCTCAAAGCTGCCCAAAATTTTTTCGGGCTACTTTTTTAGGGCTGGGCTGGGCAATTTTTTGCAGGGCCAGGGTGGGCGCACCGGGCTACTGGGCACCATGCTCACCCCTATACCAAGGAGAAGTAATTAACTCAATGATTATGAAGCAAATTTTCAATTACACCCCTATTTATAAATGAGTACTTTTCAACTCTTTATTCTCTATCTATCTTTAAATTATTTCTTTATTGGTAAAATAAATAGGAGCAAAATTATCACAATCTTATTTATTACACTGAAACTGGATTTATAAATAGGACCAAATTTTTTGACAAAAAAGGATTTATAGATAGAACCAAAGTGATATATTATATGTATATGTTGTTATAGGTGAAGTGAAAAATTAAAATTAAAATTTGACAAAATACAAAAAATTCAATTATTAATTGCATAGGGCAAAAAGAGGAGAAAAATACACTACATAAGAAGTCAATGCGCTGTAGAAGCAACTTCTATTAGCTTTTGCTAAAAGCCACGTTTGTGAAAAAAGGCTATTAACTTTATGTGTGTTTGGAATAGCTATTATAAAAATGACTTTTTTTAAAATGATTTTTCACAATTTTACTTTAAGTAAAAGTCAGATTATATAATGTTATTTATATTTGGATTGCCGATTGTATAAATAACTTTTGTAAAAGTAAAACTTGTTGGATTGGCTTAAGCATAAATGATTTTTGTGATAATGGTAAGAGAGAGTGGGTGGAAAACTATTTAAAAAATCAAGTAAATATTTAAAAATTATTTTAAAATATTAGATGCTATTGGAAAAATAATCTAGAATGGGTGGAAATCAATAAATTAGTATTATAAGTTTTGGGTGCTCTTTATTATTAAAAAAATACATTAAAGGTAAAATTATAGTCAATCTCCTAAAACTGGCTAAGGGTTGAAAGCACAAAAAATATTTTAAAGTAATTTTTAGAGCTAAAAAAGTACATTAAGGGTAAAATTGGAATTAGTCTGATAACATATTGGGTACAACTGAATAAATATTTTAAGGGGTTAAAAGCACAAAAAAATATTTTAAAGTAATTTTTGGAGTTGAAAAGGTATATTAAAGGTAAAATTGCAATCAGTCTGCTAACATATTGGGTACAACTGAATAAATATTTTAAGGGGTTAAAAGCACCAAAAATATTTTAAAGTAATTTTTGGAGTTTAAAAAGTACATTAAAGGGTAAAATTGTAATCATTCTGATAACATATTTGGTACAACTGGAAAAATATGTTAAGGGGTTAAAAGCATTAAAAAATATTTAAAACTAATTTGTTGGAGCTGTAAAAGTACATTAAGGGTAAAATTGTAATCATTCTGATAACACACTGGGTACAACTGAAAAAATATTTTAAGGGGTTAAAAGCACTAAGAAATATTTTAAAGTAATTTTGGGAGCTGAAAAAGTACATTAAGGGTAAAAATGCAATCAGTCTGATAATACATTGAGTATAACTGAAAAAATATTTTAAGAGGTTAAAAACACACAAAAATATTTTAAAGTAATTTTTGAAACTGAAAAAATATATTAAGGATAAAATTACAATCAGTCTAATCACATAAACCAATAGCAAAAAGCTCCAAAATGAAATGAGGCTTCAGTGATCATGCGTTTCATCATCATTTCTAAAAGCCCAATTCTCCAAACAGAAACCAAACACTCAAAATTTAAAATTAAATAGATAAACAAACAAAAGGTTACAGATCTTGTCCAAAAAAAAAAGGTTACAGATCGCAGGAATGGGCCTTGTAGTTGAACTACCAAACACGCACTTTGAATGCTTTCCCAAACATCAGCCATGAGTCCACTGTGCTCTTTTTTTTATCTATCGCACGGTACCTGTCCCTTACCCTTTACCGCTTTCCCAAACATAGCCTTAGTAAGGTAACATGTAAACTCCCCCTCACTCTTCGTGCTTCGTGGTCGTGTTAGGATTTCACTTCCACAACTTTACCTGTGAGTACCAATCTCGCCCATAAACTTGTGCCTTTCCTTGTTCTACCTTCGTCTGTATAGGGCTCAATTTCCTCCTCTATTTTGGAATTTCCTATTCCTTCTACTCGTGACCCAAGTCTCTGCTACCCATCTTTTTCTTCGTTTTTCCTTTCTCCGCAATTGAACTGTTTTTCGATCTGAAATTCATCCTCTCGAAGAATTATATTTATTGAAATACTAATATGTTTTTGGTTTTAGATTCTTACGCGGCAGTACCTGGGCGAAAATGAGCAGTTCCTCCGCCGGACCCTCGTTAAAATCAAGAGCTGGATCCTCACAACCCTCAGAAACTTTGTCCAAACGGAAGAGAGGCATTTTTCAAAAGGAATGTAAGAATCATTTTGTAAATTCTTTAAACATTTTAATTCATCTGCATTTTTCCTTGTTTAACCCTTTTTTCCGGTTGCTACAGTGCAGCACATGATGTATGGTTTTGGAGATGATCCGAATGTAAGTGGTTTTTTATACAAGATCCGAATGCAAGTGTTATTATCAATCATTTTGAATATATATTCATATTAAATTGAAAATTTAAGTATCGGTAAGATGGCTTTTTGGTTTAACGAAAAGAAAATGTTAGAATTACTATCTATTATTTATTCGTTTGTTTCATGCCATCGCGCAATCAGCCACTGCCTGAAAGTTTAGCACTCATGGAGGACATTGTTGTGGAATATGTTACAGAATTGGTAAGCTTTGCCTCCGGCTTTGTGTTTTTTTCTTTGATTGCTCAATGAATGCCACAGATAAGTTGGCTTGTTTCCTTATGCGTCTTCTTCCTTTTTTCACCTTCTTAAGGTACATAAAGCCCAAGATATTGGATCGCAGAGAGGAAAGTTGTCAGTTGAGGATTTCCTGTATTTGATTCGCAAGGTACATAGGAAAATTTTATTTGGAGCTTAAAATTCTTGAGTGATATTTCATTACATTATATCGTATCCATATCCATGGCCAAGTCATTTAGAGAAGCACCAGAAAACAAACGGAGTCCCTTCATAAGACAACACCTAAGTGTACTGGTCACTGTGGTCCTCATGGCTTGAGTTTCGAGGTTGAAAAATGGCCTAGCGGATCCAAGTTTGATTACTGGTGCCACGATACAGCACCTAAGTGTATCATGTAGGGAGGAAAACGGAAGGGTTTAACACAAAAATGAAAAATCTTTCATAAACCCTCATATGCACTGAGACTACTGCTGAGTTTAGAATATTTTGCCTAAGTTCATGTTGACTGAAACTTGTAGTTCGGCAGGAAACAAGTTTTGAATTTAAATCTAATTCTTTCAAAATTCTTCCTTGAATATGCTATTCTGATATGCTTTTATCGATCAGCAGTAATCAGTAGTTTCTTTGCAGTATTTTACAAAGGCCTACTGTAAATAACTGAGGCTAATACAGATAAACTCGTTAGAACTTAGAGGTATCAGTCAATATGTATCAAGCTAGATTAATCCCCTGCAAAAATTACAGGGGACATATAAAATGATTTAAAACAGTTACATGTGGTTTGGGAATAACAAGTAAAAGGAACTTTTGACTTAATTAGTATGCATATATGGGTGGGTATGTTTGTTTATACTAGTCTTTGAATTCTCTTGACAGAACGGTGCCTTCCATATAACCAAAATTGATAAAAGTTGCCCTTATCTTAGAAACTGTTATGAGGAGTCATCCTAAGTGGCTTGTCTTGTTTTAGTTGCTGATTGCCTAGGATAGCAATCAAACATGAGCTCAGGCATTGTAAATTCTCCTTGAATTAATTTCTTCTCAGTTAACTGGGCAAGAAAATGATAATGGTTGTCATGATCAAGATCTTCCTAGAAATTGTTCAATGGTTTCAAAAGATTAGATAAAAACTCACAAGATTTTTGTTAAGTTTCTTGGAGAGGCCCATAATAGAAATTATCTTATTCAATGTAATGGGTAGAGTCCATATACAAGTTATTCTGGACACTTATATACAAACACCTAAATGGGCTTTAAGAAGCCTTAAGGCCCATAGTAAAAATCCCTAAAAGCAAACCATAACTAAACAACACTAATTATAATAATACTATAATACAATCTCAATACCTTCCCCAAGTTTGGGGCTGAAACACATTTATAGTTCGTAACTTGCTAAGTAATCTAGTTTGAACATCCTTTCCAACAGCTTTAGTCAAAATGTCTGCCTCTTGATCTCGTGAACGCATGTGCTCCAACTCTATTAAGCCCGATCGTAACTTCTCTCACGAAGTGACAATCTATCTCAATGTGCTTTGTTCTTACCGGATTTGTGGCAATATGTATTGCCGCCTTGCTGTCACAATGTACGCTAACAGGCCCATCTCGAAGAAGTCCAAGCTCTTTCAGAATTCCATCTACCCAAACAACCTTTGACACTCCCAAGCCTAAAGCTCTGTACTTGGCCTTAGCTGAAGACTTTGAAACTGTGTCCTGCTTCTAAGTTTTCCCCTTGAAGAGTGAGTCACCAAGTTTGAGCAAGTAGCCGGTCACCGACCTTTTGGTGGTTCCACATACTGCCCAATCAGAGTCGCAATAGCAAGATAACGTCAAGTCTTCACTCGCACTTATCAACACATCAAGTCTTATGCTCTGCTTCAGGTGTCTTATCACATCAAGAGCCGCTGCCATATGGGACTTTGTGGGCATTTGCATAAACTGACTCAACGTGCACAGGAAATGAAATATCAGGCTTGGTCATTGTCAGATAAATCAACCTACCCACAAGTCTTCTATATCTATCCGGGTCCTTTAACAAGTCTTCTTGTCTATCTCTCCCTTCCTCATATGCCAACAATCGCAAATTTTGCCGCATAGGTGGAGATAAAGGCCTACAACCACTCATCTCAGTGTTAGCTAGCAGATCCAGAATGTACTTCCTCTGAGAAAGCACAATACCCTTCGGTGATCTAGCAACTTCTATACCTAGGAAGTACTATTTCATTTCTCCTAAGTCTTTTATCTTGAACTTGCTATGGAGAAACTCCTTTACCTCATTTATTCTCTCCTTAAAACTCTCTGTAATCAAAAGGTCATCCACGTATACAATAACAAGGACCAAAGCATCATCAAATCTTTTAATAAACAAAG
Source organism: Inga oerstediana (assembly GCA_963210345.1). Taxonomy (NCBI): domain Eukaryota; kingdom Viridiplantae; phylum Streptophyta; class Magnoliopsida; order Fabales; family Fabaceae; genus Inga; species Inga oerstediana. Next base: position 56,767,309 of record OY723409.1, read on the forward strand.
AGTAATATGCTTGCTTTGGTGAAAACCACCATCAATCAATGCCATAGATAACTTATTATTCCATTGTCTATAGGCTTGTTTCAAACCATGCAACGATTTATTAAGTCGACATACCATGTTCTCCCCCTGTTTCTCAAAACCTTGAGGTATTGTCATGTATACCTCTTAATCTAAATATCCCTATAAGAACGCATTATGTACATCCATTTGATAAACATTCCAATTATACACACATTTTCATAACAATACGAACAGTAATCATTTTAATCACAGGAGAAAATGTCTCATGATAAGCTATTCCTTTCATTTGTGTGTAGCCCTAAGCTACCAACCTAGCCTTATACTTTTCTATAGTAATATTTGAATTATACTTTACCTTATATACCCATTTGCATTAGATGGTCTTTTTTCCCTTCGGAAGAGGAATGATGGCCCAAGTTTTATTTGCTTCCAAAGCTCCTATTTTATCTTCCATAGCCTTGATCCATTTAGGATCTTTCATGGCCCCACTATACAATTTGGGCTCTGCAACTGAATCAATAGCACATAGATAACAAAGATTGGATGCAAAAAGATATTCATATGAAATGTAATTTTCAATTGGGTATTTACAATTCCTTGTATGACGGCGAGTACTTGTAACTACAGAAGGGTTAGAGGAAATTAAGTTACAAACATAATCTTGTGACCAAATAGGTGGTTTCCTACTCCTTGTAGGTCATGTCATGATCTCTTGTTCTCGAGATTCTACATGAGCCTGGTTCTCTAAATCAGGGACAATTGGTTTTGTGGCTTTATTAAGTACCGAAAAGGTATCATTATCACTTTCATCAAATAGGAACATTTCCCTCACATTTTCATCTACTCCCCCTGGATCGACATTCCCCTTTTCTTTAAAAGGAAATTTGTCTCTACAAAGCGCACATGCCCACTTACAAATAGGCTCTTGGTCTTCACATGTACAATATATGTCCCTTCTAATTGCTTGGATATCTCAAGAAAACAGAGGGTATTGGCCTAGGCTGCAATTTATCATGAATAGTGAGATCAGTAGCATATGAAAGGCATCCAAAAGTTCTTAGCGAATCATAATCGGTTGGGTGTTCTTACACAATCTCATATGGTGTTTTAAATTCTAACACTCTAGAAGGTATCCTATTAATCAAATAGGTTGCAACCTTTACAAACTCCCCCCAATACCTGATAGGAATGTTGGATTGTATCATAAGGCTCCTAGAAACTTGCATTAGTGTTCTATGTTTTCTCTCAATTATGCCATTTTGTTCTGGTGTATAAGGACAACTAGTGTCATGTACAATCCCTTTTTGTGCAAAATATCCTCTCATTGTGTGATTGACAAACTTGGTACTATTGTCACTACGTACTCTTTTGACCTTTTTGGAGAATTGTGTTTTAACAAAAGCAATAAAGTCTTGAATATGAGAAAAAGTTTCTAACTTTTGTTTCATTAAAAATATCCACGTAGCACGTAAAAAATCATACACTATAGTCAAGAAATATTGATATCCAGAGTGTGTAGGCACCCTATAAGGAACCCATGCGTCCATACAACTACGAGAAAAGGGGAGTTTAGTTTGTTTTGATTGTGAACAAATATCACATTCTTTATTCAAGGTTACTCCCTTGTCATTTACAATGCTCAAGTGTTTTGACACAGATACAGGGGCATGTCCTCAATGACTATGCAACTGTGAAATATCAATAAGATCATGTTCTTTGCTACAATCACTTGTCACATTCAATACATTCAAATTTGCACAGTATAAAGCATACAATCCATCTAAAAGTCTACCAGTCGCCTTTGTTTTGCCATCCTAAAGATCCTGTATCAAGCAAATATTAGGAAAGAATGCCACAACACATGCTTCTTCTTTAGCTAATTTTGAAATAGAAATCAACTTGAATTTTAGTGAAGGTGCAGATAAAACTCCATGCAAATTTATTCCATTAGAAAATGTTACGTTTCCTATATGTGTGACATGCACTCTTTCCCCATTTGGTATCCTAATAGTCTTAATAGGTCCTGTATACTCACTATATGCATCAAGCAACGACAAATCGCTTACTAAATGAGTTGTAGCTCCTGAATCTAAAACCCATATTATGTTATGGGAGAATGAGTTAGCCAAACCTGTATCGGTGAGTGTGTGTACATTCTCCTCAACATCCCTTTTGAGAAGATTCGGCAATCTTTCATATTGGTCATATGTTAATGAGGGAGAAATAAGGTTGCTTGATTGAAGACCCTTGCTACTATCTTTGGTATTTTCAACTCCAGATTGACTTGCCTCACTAACCAATGCTTGCTTAACTCTTGGTCCTCTAAAATCCGGGGGGTAGCCGACAATTTGAAAGCAGTTATCTTTGCTATGACCTTTCTTTCCACAATGTGTTCAAGTAATAGACGAGTTTGCTCTACCTCTTCCACATCCGCGTCCTCCTCTTCCTCGGTGCAGACATAGCTATTCCCTCTACATGTGTTTCTTACAGTACTCGAAACTATCCTTTGCGCCTCATCTTTAGCTATCATGGCATAAGCTTGGTTGACACTAGGTAGTGGTGTCATCAAAAGAATCTGGGTTCTAACTATATTGAAAGAGTCATTTAAACCCATAAAAAATTGGAGCAGTTTTTGTTGTTGAAGCATGTCAGATTGCACCTTTGATGCTCCACATGTGCAACAACGACATTGTGGCCCCGTTGTGACCAGGGCAGATTGCTCTTGCCACAATTCCTTGAGTCGAGTATAATATGCTGCAACTGAAAGATCACCTTGTTGTAGTGAATTTATCTCACGGGGCAAAGAAAATATTCGTGCACCCGTTACCTGATCAAACCTTTCTTTGAGATCAGTCCAAATATCATGTGCATCTCGAAAATGTACGACTCCATTTGCCAATTCCTTTGATATTGAATTCAAAATCCATGATAATACCCCGGCATTACAGTGCTCCCATTGCTTATGGAGCCCTTTATCGAATGACTCCTTTCAGCATGTTCCATCTACAAATCCAAGTTTCATCTTTCCACGAAGAGCAATCATCATTGCCTTGCTCCAAACACTATAGCTTTCACTACCAGTAAGAGTCTGAGGGATTATGGTTGTACCTTGTGTATCATATGGATGAATGTACAAAGGGGGGCTGAATCCGATAACCTCACTGGGAGGTTCATCAACCCTCTTACCGTCTACCATTGTTTGTGCTCTCTTTTGACAAGACAAAGATTAGTCTCGCTCACAATACCACTGATTCTCGTCGCTTCTTTGGTTGGGCAACAACCTTGTCTCAATCGAGGTCCTCCTTTGGCGTCAATGAAGACTGTCGTCAATCAAACAAGAACCCTCAACCAATCGGCCTCCTCTGTCTTCAACCGCGACGTTTTGGCAGACAATGACTGGACTCAATGGCCATTCTGTCGACTACTGGGCTCAATCGGTCTTTAGGGAATGGTAGCAAATAATGGCTATTCCGTCGACTTAGATAGACACACCAGCAAATCCGCTGCTGTCGAGAAGCAAATTCGCTGCCGTTGATTACCGGCAAATCCACTGCCATTGATAAGTAAATCTTAGCTGTCGTCGATCGCTGTCCCTTCAATTTTCTGATCTTCCACCAATAAAGGAATTTCTAATGCAATCGGAATATGTCGCCGTGGATTTGGGAGTCAATCTGGATGGAATCTTGATGAAGCACCCATAATTGAATGCTAAGTTGTAGAGATTCTGAAGAAAATCTGGATTCAATGGTATGGAAAAGACTCTTGAACCATACTTGATTGCATGAAGGTTGATGAAGTTTTGGGAAATTTCTGGTGTCGCAATTGTTCTTGGAAAACCGCTGGGTTCAGATCTTGCCCCATGGTCACTGAAGTCCGCCTGTCTTGCAAAATCGGGTTGTACCGGAGATGTATCTTGAAAGTCCAGCGGATCCTACCCAACCCGCTCTGATGCCATATTAAGTTTCGTGTAGATGCCCAGAATAGAAATTATCTTTTTCAATGTAATGGGTAGAGTCCATATACAAGAAGTTATTCTGGACACTTATATACAAACACCTAAATGGACTTTAAGAAGCCTTAAGGCCCACGGTAAAAATCCCTAAAAGCAAACCATAACTAAACAACACTAATTATAATAATACCAGAATACAATCTCAATAATTTTGTTTGTAACGAAGAAGTAACTGATAAAGACATAAACATGCTGATATGCAAGTAAAATAATAGGCTTAATATCATGGAAAAATAAATCCTATTATGTTCAGACAATTCATCATAGGTTACTAAAACGCGGAGCATGATAGTGTCATGTCGAAATCTCATGCAATTAGTAGGAGGCACAACTCGGGAATTAACATGAGACTAAGTCACTACAAAATGAAACTTATAGTCTTCCATGAGCTCATTGACTTCACCTAACCAATGTACTGAGCTCTTTCGCGGCACAACGAAGCTTCAATAATCTCAACTTTAACCTCTTTTGATTCATTTTCTCGCTTATCATCATATGAAGATGTATGGTGCGCTCTGCCAGTTCATGGTATTGCTTTTTTTTTTTAATTGTTGTGTTGATGTATCAAATTCTTTTACATGCTGCAGGACTGGGTAAAACTTAACCGCTGTACGGAACTGTTGTCTATGAATGAAGAGCTGAAACAAGCGAGAAAGGTTTTTGAATCAGATGAAGAGAAGCTGAGGAAGGTTTTTGAGTCAGGTGAACCTGAATGACAGAATTGTTCAACTACAAAGCATGCTGCATTTTCCTTTTTGTTGGGTGGGCCATAGTGGATTTTGGTCTAAAGAATTCACTGATGCAACTTTTGAAATGCATTATAGGGAAAACTACGGAGAAATTTTAGTCAAGGAAAATGACTTACTAATAGATAACTTGAAATTGAATTATTACTAATGTCTCCTTAAATTGTGTTATTATTATTAGTACGTCATCTGAAGAATTGGTGAAAGAAAACCCCGTAAGTTATGAAACCCTTAATTTTACTCATTGAATATTGAAGAACTTATGAATCAACATGGGTATTGAGAAATGCACAAATTGCATGTTTTCTCCTCAAGTTGTTCAAAAACATAATTAAGTTGGGTGTAGGGGTAACATGGTCATTGAATCATCAATAGTAGTCTTAATGAATCACTATAGATGAGCGAGCGAGAGCAATGGTTCCGGGAAATGATTACAAATGGTCATTAATCCAATGTGATTTATTTTTGTATGCACTCTTCTTTGGATACAAATGGGGGCTCACTCCCATAAATCAGGGATTAATCTAAGAGGGATAAATCCCATACACTTCATTATCAAATTTGTAAAAAGAGGTCAATTTGAATACTCATTTAACTTTTGTAATCTCAAAACCTCCAATATGAGGCTTTAGATTAAACTTGGCTTTTGGGGAAAAATTCATTCGGCTCCAACATGAATACAAATATAATTTTTGGGATGAAATTGTTTATTGGGCTTCTAAACTAGCTTCAGAGGTTAAATTATAAATTTATTGCGGGGCGGGTAAGTAGTGAAAAGAAAGGTGTGGGGGACACCAAAGGGGGTTAGGTCTAGTGAAGAGAGTTAGTTCCTCACAACGTGATGAACTAAGGTTTGGATTCTATGTTGAGAAATGTGCTTACATTTAGTGTCTGTTTGTATTAACGGTGGAAAATGAGTTTTTCTTTTTGCACATGAGTTTTTAGAAAAGTCAGATTGAAATGTGATTTGTGTTTGACTTGGTTGTGACAGAAGTGACTTTTTTTTTCAAGAAGCTGACATTTCGGGCTTATGTTCAGAAGCAACTTTTGGGTTAAAGCCCAGTGGCTTCCAACATAAACCTAAACACTACCTTAAGCTAAAAGTAACTTTTTAAATTGGAAAAGTGACTTTTTTTCTCCTCATTGTGATCCCAAATAAACCCTTAATATCTCACAATATCTCAAATATAATTTTCTCCAATTGAAGAATACACTTACCTTAGAAAAAAAAAAAGGAGAATGTGGGCACAGCACAAGCATGCCGAATGCATGAACAGCGCGGTCAGACGACATGTCGTGAATTAGTTTGGCACCTTGACAACAAAATGTCCTTTGGATTATCCTAGCACGGGCACGCCAGCCAAGCAAAGAATTCCCATCCCTCCTTCTAGCAGCCGGACACGTGGAAGGATCCGCACGGTCTCACCGGGGCCCACGGCCCCCCTTCTTATCCTCCCCTCAGTCACCTTCACCACTAGAGGTGGTAATATGGGTTGGGACCGTGGGCCGAGCCCGCCCAACCCGATAAAATGGGCGGTTTGGGTTCTGCAAAACTGGGACCATATTGATACGGTCTTTTTTGGCCTAAACCCATATGGTCCCAACCCGTCACGGGTTGGACCACCGGGTTGGCGGGTTGGCCCATATTTTTTTTAACTAAGAGGGAAAAGGAAGAACCATCAGCCAATAGTCCAAATCTCAAAAACTGTAACTCCAAAGTCCAGCCCATTTCTTCTCAATCCCTACTCTCCTCAGCGTGTTTCAAATTGAAATACCTTTAATATTAACTAATTATTGATTATTGTTAAGTTATACTGATGACTTGTGGATTTATATTTATTTTGTTGTGTATGTACCTGTGATGAATATTTAATTTGTAATGTATTTTAATTTTTTTATGTTTGAGAAAACAATCTTATTGTATATATATAAAAAACAATCTTAGTATATTGTTAAAAAAAATTGAAAAAAAAATATGGGTTGGCCCGCCCAACCCGCCAACCCATATTGATGCGGTCCTTTTGGGACCGAACCCATATGGTCCCAACCCGTGGTGGGTTGGCCCGAACCCACCGGGTCGGACCATATTACCACCTCTATTCACCACACACTATTACTTAATTAATATACTTAACTCAACTATTGTATTAAAATTAGTTGCTTAATCAATTACTACCAATTCAAGGTCGCTCGTCTATGACAAAAGCCTATTCCATTTATCAACTTTATTTAAAGGCATTGGACGTGTTAATGCTATCCAACTTTTGACCGTTAAATCATACATCACCACTGCTTAACCGAAAACAAATTATGAGTTTTCAGCTTTCAATTCATTGGTTGTTATTGAAGTTGTTAAGAATATTTTTTTATTAACAACTATATATAATAATTAGTAAACACTTTCAGGATTGTTAATACCATCAATCAAGATTTATCTTCACGAACAAGTAATCAGATTGTTAGAGATGATTTATTTTCACTTAAAAAGGTATTTGGGTATGTTATGAGATAAGACTTATGTCATATATTTATTTTATATAGCATAAAATCAAAATTAAAATTTACCTAGGCTTGATGCTGGACATGGGACAGGGGCCACTTTCTTGAAATAAACAATCTCACGTCGGTCCATATTGGCCCGACAAATAAAATAATGGACATAATTGGGAAAAAAATGTAATCTATCACATTTCATTGACCATAGTGCCTAATGCACAATTGTATTTCTCTATTGAAAAAATTATAAAAAAACAATACAGTACAAAGAAAAATCTCCCAAATTCCAATTAGTGGCGTGTCGTAAAAGAGTACTGTTGCTCAAGTGGCCCGGGGGCACCGTGTTTTAATTTTTAAAAACGTTTTTTGTTCTTTGTTTTTTTTCCTCAAAATTTTTAAAGTTTTTCTTGGAAGGAAGAAAAGAACTATGCCATAGTTACAGTCGGTTACCCTGAATGCCCAACAGCCACCACAACACTCTTTTGTCACCGACACGTGTGCTTGCGTTAGCCGGCGATCTCTCTCCGTCCTTGATGATTTATAAGCCACACTTTGGCAAAGAGATCAGCGTAGAAATTAAAATCACAGACGGGAACGTTTACAAAACTCTTTTGTTGGAAAGAAACAGTGAGATTCATCTATTCCTCGCCGAAGAATCTGGTTTTCTCTTCTCTCCCGGTTCCCTTGTAGCCGTGAGGTTTCGGATCATTCCTTGATTTCTCCCAGGTTTTTCTTTATCCACTATTTCTCTTTCTATTTTCATATGTGATTCCTTCCAATCGTTTTATTTTCTCCTTTTTTATATATCGTAAAAATCTATGTTGGTTTGTTATGAGCGAATCCTGGTTGATTGGAGGTATAACCGCTAGTAATTATTCTGTAACTAGCTTTTTCTTTCTCCGTTTGGCTTTATTTTATGCATATTTGAAGTGATTCGTTCGCTAATTTGGCAATTTGAGTAATGGATGGGCTTGGTTTTTCTTGAAGGAATTTTATGGTGGTTATTGACGACGAGCTCGGGATTTAGCCGGGAGAAGTTTATATCTTTGTCTTTCTTCGGTTGAATATGGTGATATCTCCTGATTTTTAGTTTCTCACTGCACTTTGCTCTGGAATCGCAAAATTTGTGAAGAAATATTGCACTTCTGCACTGAATCTTTTTGCAGATAAGTTCAATTAGAGTAAAATTGGTCCAACCAGCTCCTAGCTTGTGCCATTCATTGTGACCCAATAGGGGTCTGTACCATTAAGTAGGGTTACTTGGTCAATTTAAGTTGTTTAGTGATTTCGTTTCTTCGAAAATGGTGGAATCGATTGCTGCAATTTCACTTCTTGGCTATCGACCTGTCTGTGGAGGAAATTTAATCAGGGATGCATCTGCTAAACGTAAAACATTGATTCATTGTCGACTCCCTGCAACAGAGTTCCTTGGTGGAAGGATTTTCATATCATTATCTTTGCCTAAAACAAAAACGGATGGCTTCCTGTCATCATCAATTAAGGCTCTGGCAATGGAGCTGACGAAAGAGGCATATGCGTACAGGGACGAGAGAATACCAAAGAAAGAAAGTAATGGGGTTGATCGTGGCTTTGAAAGCAGACCTGCTTTGTGGCCACCACCTAACAGAGCAGATAACCCTTCGATTCATAATCCCTTGCTTAGACAAGAAAGAATGGGATGTGGCTGGTTGGGTGCCATATTTGAGTGGGAAGGGGTTCTTGTTGAAGATAATATTGATCTTGAGAAGCAGGCTTGGCTAGCTCTTTCTGAAGAAGAAGGAAAGTCCCCTCCTCCAGCTTTTATCCTTAAGAGAATAGTAGGGATGAAGAATGAACAAGCCATGTCTGAAGTTCTATGCTGGTCCAGGGACCCAGCAGAGTTAAAAAGAATGGCTAATAGAAAAGAAGAAATTTACCAGGCTTTGCAAGGTGGGATATATAGTCTAAGGGCTGGGTCAAGAGAGTTTGTTAGTGTTTTGATGCATTATAAGATACCAATGGCATTGGTTTCTACTCGTCCCAGAAAAACTCTTGAGTCTGCTGTGGGAACAATTGGTATCGAAGAGAATTTCAGTGTTATTGTAGCAGCAGAGGATGTACATAGGGGAAAGCCTGATCCAGAAATGTTTGTGTATGCAGCACAGCTTTTGAACTTTATACCTGAAAGGTGCATTGTATTCGGGAACTCAAATCAAACCGTGGAGGCCGCACATGATGCCAGGATGAAGTGTGTGGCTGTTGCTAGTAAGCACCCTGTCTATGAGCTGGGGGCCGCAGACTTGGTTGTAAGATGCCTGGATGAGCTTTCAGTGGTTGATTTGAAGAATCTGGCAGACATTGAATCATCTGAATTTGGTTCTGTGGAGCCTGAGTTGGAGCTAGAGGAGGATGCAGATTTAGATGTATCGCCTGTTGACGACAATTTCTGGTAACCTGATAAATGTACAGTTAATTTACCTTCATCTGATTCTTGATGATGATAGTTACAGATTATCCCCTTGTTTATATGAAAAATAGAATAAAACTAAATTAAAGATAGGTGGCCTGCATTGAACAATATTGATGTACCAATGTATGTTATGTACTATATCCGTGCTCTGGCTTTAAGAAGTGATTTGGAATTCTTCCAAGTATAACACCAAAATTAGCTGATTTTCCCCCTCTTAAGACTGGGTTGAATTAGAAAGAAGGAAAATTGAAATTTATTAAATACTTAATAATTGAGAGAGCGAAGATCTGAAATTTATAGTTATATTCCTGATGAAATTTTTTTTTCCTTTTTAAAAAGTTCATATTCGTGTGAGAATATTAAGCATGAATGCTCTCCCCATAAATATGCTTTGTTGCATTATACCGAGAGCATTTTTGAAACTAGATGTAGGATACTTTGACCTGAGTGTGTAGGATACGTCTTCGTGTGATGGTCTAATAAGGGATTCCCAGGGCAATTGTATTGTAGGGTTTTTTAAAGTAATTTGGAATGGCTAATTTTATCACTACACAGCAGACCGGTGCTCTTGAAGGTCTTAGAATTTGTTATCATCGCCATTGATTATTTGTGGATAACTGGATATTGTGCTTAGAGACCACATTGTAGGAACTTGTGGAGAAAATGATTGAGGAAATCAGGAAACTCATTGCTTTGAAGTTTGAACTGGAACATCAAATTTATTACGTTCGTTCATAAGCCAATAAATATGCAAATTGGCTTAGTCTAGAGCTGCTCATAGCATTGAAGTGCAATTCTCATCCTTTAACTATCCTTTTTGGTAAATTGAATCATGCTGTGCAAACTACCAGTAATCGTAGCCCAGGGATACATTTCAAGTTCGCAAGTTCGGAGAAAAAAAGAGCATGGGTCTGAATTACTGATTATAACCCGAATGATTCATTGCTCTTGCGAGGGCATCAAGGTGATGACTGATGACATGGACTTGAAGGCAGACAGAGAGGAACTGTGCATTTGGGGAAATTTAGACTGTTTTTTAAAGGCTCAAAGTATCTACCATCAACAGCGGTGACTAACCCCTTCGTATCACCGTCGTACCGTAAACTTCCTGAAGGGGCTTTAGTGTTGACCATGAGGCCCTCTCTATACACATCGTCAAAGATTGAATCCCCGACGACTAGATGCTCAAAGAACTTAGTTAAATGCCAACTGTGTTGGGCCTCATGGTTAATTTGAACTTATTGTTGATATGAGGGCCTAGGTAGATAACGAACGAATACTTGAGCCGAGAAAAACATATTTATACTCAATACATCAGTATAATGCATGGGACTTAAAAATTAAAATCTCCAGCCCTTTTTTTTTTAAAAAAAAAAGAAATATCATCTTTGATAGAATACTTTGCTGGGCGTTTGTAATGTTACGATATAGATGTAGATTAATGCATTTGTTAAGAGAGATGTCCACATTTAGTACCTGATAGTACCTCGAACATGATGATTTCTAATAGGAAGATGCATGTGTCTAACAAAAAAAAAAAAGGGAATTACCTTGAAAATTATATTTGTTCTCACTTCTTGAAGTTAGTCATTAGGTATTGGGTCATATCATCTTGCCCCTGAAAATTTCAGACTTTGTTCTTACATTTTTTTGCGTGGGCATCCGATATTTCAAGCCAGTTCTTATGGTACGGGCTATGTCACAGGGAACTCAACAGATGCAGACTAATTTGGATTTGAGTACTGCAAAGGTTGTTTAAGAGACCTAGCTACTAGACCAACTGGAAATTGGTTTTGTTCCTACATTTTTCTATCATGAGCAACTCCTCCTTTCTTGTATGCTACTCATCTTCCCGAGATAGACTTGGAATGTTTCCTGCAATCCAATAGTTCTGTATTTCCTTAACATCACTGTGTCTGTTGATCTGGTTTCCACACTTCGTTTTTTGACTTTATAAAATTTTATGTAAAATGTGCGTGTGAGTGCCAGCAAAAAAAAAAAAAAAAATTGCAGAAGAAAATGCAACGAAGAAGGTGGTCCCAAGACGAACAGGACGAAACAATGCCAAACCAAACTAGAATAAACAAGGTACTTCAAACACATCGAAGCATCATGCTGCTTAGTAACAGAATCTTCAGCCACATCCAAGATTGATGGAGAAGCATGGGAATCCAACAACACTTTGAAACAGTGTATGATAGAAGAGCTTAAATTCTGGCTGGTTACCAGTCGAATGACGGACAAGATCGATCAGATATTAGCAGAGTTTAATCATTAATATTGTGATGTTAGAAACATCCATCAATAACGTCAAAATCATCAATCTTTTTTTTTTTTTGATACATAAGAGGGCTTAACGCCTGTAAAATAAATTACATATCAAGGGGATGGATTCTCATAAACTCATTAGTCATCAGAGTCCTTATGAAATAAGGACAAGTATAAAAAATGGAGGATCTAGAAATACCCTCCTTTGCTAATGCATCAGCAATCTACACGTACTCTCCGAAATCCCATGTCCAAAGTCAGTTGCAATCCTTTAAATAGAGCCCATTTCTCTGCACTCCTTTAAATCCCATGTCCCAAGTCAGTGGCAATCCTTTAGAAGTAGGAATGTGTAGCTTGACACAAGTTAGAAGACAATTCCATATAACGATTAACGCTTTTGGTTCTCCCATCTACATGTCCTGGCCCACAACACAGCATCGAAAATTCGTCCAGCCAATAAAAGGGGGAAAAAAGTTCTTTATGTTTGCAATGGGCCGATAATTCTCAGGCGCTTTATTCTGACCATTTTCCACTTGATTTTTTTTTTTTTTTTTGCAGAAAATGCAAACAAACAGAAGTTCTCTGATCTCTCTTTCTATATCTATCTATTACTTTGCTCTTTCTTATTCTAAATATAATAGAAAATTTGATTTTTTTGAAAATATTAAAAAAACTAATTAAATTACTTTAAAGTACTTATATTTATCGTTTCTTCTCCAAATTATTTTGCCTAACTTATAAATTAATATATAATTTAATGATACACAACATATGATATAATTAAATAACTTATTTAGCTTCTTTAATCTCTTCAAAAAGAATCAACTATGTTTTATATTTAGGAGTAAAGAAAGTATTATTATGCACAATGAATTGGACCGACCGAAAACCGACCTGAAGGGAAGAAGCAAAGGCATATAAGATAAGGACCGCCCGGGGGGGGGGGGGGGTTGAGCTGACGTGTCATTTTGTAGGACACGTGGAAGACAGCCAACAGTTGTTGTACCATCTTTTTTTGTTTTAACCAGCGTTGGGGCACTATGTTGGTGCTCTTTAAACCTTAAGATCAGCAACCAAATTGTCAGTCCAACCAAAAATAACACCTAATAGCGAGGTACTCTCGTTTGATTTAGTTTCAAGAAATGCAGAGAAGGCAATACACACACACTCACCCATGGAAAATGATACAGTCACACTACTTGGAACATTAGGGTCTGTTTGGTGTGAGGGATTTGGAGGGGAGGGGAGGGAAGGGAAAATTTTTATAAGTTGAATTTAAGAAATTGGAGAAGTGGGGTTACAAAATTTTGATATAGATAATATGTAAAATTAAAGAGTAAGAATACTTAATTAAAAACTTCATCCCCCGTCTTTCAGTTTTTCAAATTCACCTCAAAAAAATTTCCCTCCTCCACTTTCCCTCCCCTCATACCAAACAAGCCCTAAAACACATACAAGTTTTTCGATTACAAAGAGTTTCCATGAATAAGAGTGTGTTCGGATAGGCACTGAAAAGCGATTATTTATCCAAAACCAAGATTTTAGAAAAAATTCACCGAACACCCCGAAAAAACGCACAATCCCGTTTTTAGATCAAAACCATGATTTCAGCCTAAAACCATGGTTTTGTCCATAAGCTGATCTTTTTGGCTTTTCATGCTTATGTGGGCCCCACAGCCTAATTCTTATTGGTCCTTTTTCATTGTAGGTCCCACACCACAGACACTCTCTCTTCTGTTTTTTTTTTCAAAAAAAATTCACAGTTTTTCTCATCTCGTCTGTCACTTTATTTTTTTTAAAAGATTTTAAAATTTTAATACTCCCTCTTATCTTTAATATAAGATCTATTTATCTAATTTAATTATATTAGAAAAATTAGTTAAGTTAATTAACATTACATATAGACAAATTTATTTTATTTTTGGTATTAATTATGAAATTTAATGTTAAATAATGGATTAAGATGCATTATTTTTAATGCCGTTAGGGGTTTTAATTGTTCATTATTATTTGTTCATCTTCTAAAATTTATTTGTACCAGATGCCCCTCAGGAAAAACTTGGCTGTTAAATTTGGACTTTAACCCTTAAATAATATATAAAATATAATCTTATTCTTTACATTAATTATCATAAAAGTTAATGTCTTTTTTAGTCATTTGACCATGAAAAAAGCTATTCTGCCAAAATCATCCAAACAATCTCATTTTATCAAAATCACTTTTTTCCCATAATCTATTCTCCTCATAATCTATTCTCCAAAAGTTATTCTCTATTTTTTCCAAGGTATTAAAACCCGGACCGGGTACTGAACCGGTCGGGGTACTGGGTTAAGGGTCAGTGGGTCAAACCGGGGCCAAACCGGAGCTAAACCAGGACCAAACCGGTGAGAAATTGAAAATTTTAGGCTTATTGGTATGAAATTCTAAAGAAAATAGTAAAAAAAAAAAAAAAAAATTTTAAAAAATGGAAACCGGACCGGCCAACCGGCCGGTTCGGCGGTTACCGGGCCGGACCGGCCGGTCCGGTCCGGTTTCCATAACACTGATTTTTTCTCTATAAGCTATTCTCCAAAAGCTAATAAGAACACACCCTAAATAAAAGACAAACAAGCTTGAATAATGAGATTCCATAATACTCAATTTTGAACTGTTGAGTAGCCTTTCTCAATAGGATATGATGTATCATTGAATAGGCAAGTGTATGTGATAAAGACGAAGTTTCTGATCAAACTTGCATTGGTTATTCAGTATGGCCCAGAAACTTGACTATGCATGTGGCTGTGGGGTGCCATGCCAATCCTTTTGCTGACATGGATGTCAGAATTTCTGGTTTTAGAGAAAGAGACTTGTTATTTTGGCTGGCTCTTCAACTTGCAGATCTCTACATTGCCTAGTTACCATTACCATTTCCCAATAAAACTAGAATTTCTCTTGATGGTGAGTTGAGGGGATTCACTAGTTCCAATTTAGACGAGCACAAATGCTTCAGGGAACCACGCTCTTATTGGAGTTGGAGAGCCCAGAGCCTAATAAGGCCCCAGCTTTAAGGTAATATTCTCAATGTGTAACTCATGGCAATACACCCAGCTCAAGAGCTAACGTCTCGACAGCTCCACATTACGATGCGTCACTCAACTCTTCATTCTCCTCGAGTCAAAGCCCTTCACAGGTAATCCTCTTTAGTTGTCAACTCTCAATGAATATACCAATGTAATGAGCACATGTCGAGAATCAAACTCCAAACGTTAGTCATTAGAGTTGTAGAGCCAAGATCTTATAAGACCCATTACTTCAAGGTAACCTTCCTGATGGATCACTCATGATACATTCCAACAAGCGTGCTCATTTCTTTCTTTGTTGTTTACACACCTTCTAAATAAACACGATTTACCTAACTTGTACAGTGCATTTGTCGGATAGGCACAGAACATGAGAAGTAAGGCTGAGTTATGAACTTGTACTTGTTATAGAATACAAACAAAATAGCAGGTTGGGCAAAATAACAGAAGCAGACAACATTATAGAGGGCAGAACAATAATAAAGGCCACAACATTATAAAGGGTAGAGTAATAATAAAGCCCTTCTGCCAAAACCATATGCTATTCCATTCATTTATATTTATGAAAACTATATCTTAACTACTGGATTCTGGTCTTGAGCTCAGTGACACTTGTCTTAAAACGTTGCTGCTTCTTCTGACTTGAGATTAGCTCACACCTCCATCAGGTCCGTATCATACAATTTAATGGCCTAACAAGAATTTTCAAGGTATTGTTGATGCGACTAGCCGGACTAAGTGTTTCATTTTGATGGTAAAAGCTTTGTGCTTTTGAAGTTTAAGTTCTATAATGTGTTGTTTGATAGGCTAAAACTGTTGGAACTTTAGTGAGTGTCTCCAAAAAAACTCTCCGATTGCTCAAGATTAAGGAAGCCTTTATGTGCGTTAGGGTTTGGTACGCTGGAATTGATTTTGATGGAAATGGATATTGATATAGATATGGAAATGGAAATGGAAATGGGAACTAAAAGTATATTTGATATGTCATGGAAATGAGATCTAATTTTTATATAAAAATACCAAAATGTCCTTCAATTTTTTTTTTAAGGTGGTGGAGGGTAATAGATGGAAATGATCACATGAAATTATAAATTTGAGGTATTTTGATGGAATTGATTGGGTGGAATTGAGCCTATTTGGCTTCCACATGGAATTAGAAAATTTTCCAATTCCATCATACCAAACAAGCATCATGATGAAATTGATCCTTAATTCCATTACCATCATAGCAAACAGGCCTAAGATACGAGCTTGAGTTAAAGGAACAAGAAGAGGGGCAGGCTTGTGCGTGAAACAATGGGCCAAGCCTGAGTTTTTTTATATTTATTTTGCACCTTTGCTTTTTGCAATAATTCGTTTAATTCTGCGAGTATCGCACTTTATTCTACCTTGATGGCAGAATGACTCTTAACAGTGTCTTAGGATACAACTCGAACCATGGATTTTTGTTTTTCTTACAAGTGTTTCCAACATAAATCATGGCAAGGGAAATGGGAATTGCCTTCTTTTTGGGATAAAGCTGGCATCATTATAGCTCTAAAACCAAGCTTAACGAATATAATGTGGTGTTATGATTTCATTAAGCAGGGGCGAATTAAAAACAGATGAGTAAAATTATCTTAAAAGTATCCGAAATAATCTGCAATTATAATGAGAATGCTAGAAAAAACTTGTGCTAATCCGAGTAGATATACACAATAAAATGCTAAATGCCAATGGAGATGAGATCACTCTCATACGATGCTTTTCTAACTCGCACCTGCTTACAAAGTAGTACGAATTGCTTTTTAATATGAAAATTATTGCTCTTAAACTAACAAGTTGTTTGAAAGTTAAAATTGTTAATGTTGATATTATTAATGTTAATTTTTGTTCATGAATAAAGGAAATGACAGCCAGTGACGTTGTTCCTAGAGGACTTTATTTCAGACCAAAACTGCCCTATATGTATAGGTTCTGATCTGGTTCGTCTTGACTACTAAAATAATTTTGTTGTTTTTTCCTGGACAATAAAATAATTAAAATGCTGCTAATGCGAGTAGAGATGCATGATAAAATGATAAATGGAGATCACTTTCCCACTATGCTTTCACTCTCATCTTCTTTCATTATTCTCACCTGATTACATAGTACTTCCTAGTCACTTAAAGTCCCTTTGGATCAAAGAAAGGGTTGGCATGAAGAGGAAAAATTAGAAAAGAATAGAAAATATTTTACTATAAAGGTGTTTGGTATGCATTGAAAAAAAAAAGGGTTGATAGAAAAATTTATATTTGATTGTATTTTAAGGGTGATAAGATTGTTAGGAAAATGAGATAATGATAATTTTACCTTTTATTTAGAAATAAAAGTATTTTTTTGTGTGGATAATTTTAGTTATTCAATCTAATCAATCTTGCGGTCATCCACGTCCTTCACTTCCCATATCTGTCGGATTCGCGGCACGGCTCATCTCCTTCCTTCAAGTTTCAGATGCTCCTGTCTTGGGTGTGCCCGTAGTCGTCGGCGCCTCCGATCTCTGTCGAAGTCTGAGGCGGAGTACAGGGTTCGTCATTCATGAAGATCGCTCTCCTTGCTTCGACGTTCTCTCTCCTTGCCTGGCAGTGACAGAAGGGTTCGTCGTCATTCATGGATCTTGAGTTTTTGCGAGGAGAAGGCAGAACAGCCATGGATGATGTTGGAAGAGATAAGAGAAAAGCTTTGCTCAACAAAATGGTTGATGATGTTCTGTATTTGGGAGAATTCAGTATTTTCGCAAGATTTTTCCATGGAAGCACTTATTTTCTTTAGCTTATTGGTGGGAACCGAAATGGGATTAGGCGGGAAAATATTTTCCACAGAAATGGCGATTCAAACAACCGCCGCTGCTGAAAAATCCAATTTTTCCTTTTCCACTTCTCATTTTCCCTTGATCAAAACGGCTTTTGCATGAACAAGTTTATATATTTACCTGTTTTAATTATATTAAAAAAATTAGTCAAGTTAAAATAATATGTATTTTTTAAAATATTTTAATCATTTTTTTTAGTTTTCTTCTTCTCTCTCCTCATTGATATTATTAAGGAGGGAGCATCAATAGCAATAAATTAAAAAATATTGATAACTATAAAAAATATATCTTATATTAGGGGTGAGCATAGTGCCCAGTAGCCAGGTGCGCCCACCCTGGCCCTGTAAAAAATTGCCCAGCCTAGCCCTAAAAAAGTGGCCTGAAAAGATTTTGGGCAGCTTTAGGCGGGCTAATAACCAGGTAGGGCCGAGCATCGGGCAAGGGGTGCTGCCCTGCCCATTTGGCCCTGCCTTAAAAATTATTTTCATTTATTTAAAATATAAAATTTTATATCAATTAAATATTATTTCATATATATATTTTTATTTAAAATATATATTGTCTATTGTATAATACTCTTCTGATCCTCTTTTTTTTGCCCTAACCACTAAACACTATTTACAAGTAGATTTCTTCCTTTCTTCTTTACTTTGTGCTGTATTAAATTATAGTTGCTTTTTATTTTCTTTCCAGATACTTCATCATTTGATCAACTTTTGGGACATTGAATTGATGCAAACTACTTTGACTTCACGGCTTTAATTACAATCATTTTGTTTTCTTATTTATAATGGATTATGAATGTTGTTTAATTTTTAAAGTATGGATATTTGTTAAGACATATGGTATTTTTTAAATTTCAAGACTCAAGTTGTAGACTTATTTTGAAATATCCCAAGATGTGCAATCATCGAATATATTTGCAGTTTATATTACTTAGGGCGAAGTTAAGACATATACGGTATTAGTAACTACATGAATGTTTATGAAATTCATAAGGAATTATTTTTTTCATAAGTGGACAAGATAAGGCGTTATCACTTGGGCAGGGAAGCCCACCCTGCCCAGCCCACCCTTGCCCAGCCCAAAATGGTTAGGGCTTTTAGCGGGCAGGGCCGGACATCGGGCTACAAAATGCAGCCCGTTCATCCTTTGGGCAGGGCATCGGGCAGGGGTCTCACCCTGCCCATGCCCTGCCCCTATCTTATATTATGATAAAGATGAACTCTCTAAATATATCTTATATTAAATATAAAAGAGAGTAGTTTATAAAAAAAAATAGCTAACTTATTTGCTTATAATAAGGTGTGTTGGTGTTTTAAAAAATATTTTATTTAATTATTTGCATCGGAATACTATCTCTTTAATGAAAACAAGCATGTTAAATTGTTAATGAATAGAATTGTTTGAAAAAAATTATAAATATGTGAAATTAAGTGGACTAATGTCTTATATATAAGTTCAAAATAAATTCCTAAATTAGTTCTTCTATTTTAAGATGAAAGGGAGTAATTCTTTCATAGTTATTATGACGAGTCAGACCAGCTGATTTGACGTAAAAACCGGTGAACTGATCATCTAATCGATCTAATTTGACTAGTTTAACTTGTAATATCCTGGATTTTGAGATTAGAAGCTTGAGAATAAGCCTGAATCAAGTGGACTGTTAAGCCCCAGTTTAACAAGAGTCTCAGAAGTGAAGATTTACTGCCAATGTATTTTTCCAGTGTGGAATCTTCTTGTAGCGTATTTTTAAATAGGAAAATGATGTCCAAAAATTGTGAAATTTTACATGATGAAAGTAGACATTCTAAGTTTTAATTTGATGGGTAATTTGTGATTTGTGGACTTGAGGATTGAGAGATATGATTTTTTAAAGTTAGACCCTATTTCTGGAACCAAGTCTAGAACGGGTAAGGTTTGACGAATTTCTGGGAATTTTGAACGTGCGGTTGGCTAAAGGCTATATTTTTTCTTAAAATTAGACTCAATAAAGGTTTCATAGCCTTTGAAATCACTCCAATTGAATTTCTACAAATAAAGTTATAATTTTTCAAAGTTTGATTAGAAAATCTTCCAGCATTGCCAACTATTATGAATTTGGGGAAAAAAATGTAATGCCAATTATGTAAATTGTGGAATAAAGTAAAAGCACATTTTTTTCCCTTTATTGGTGGATATTGCTACCAAATTATTAAAGGAGAAGGAAAATATTTACTTGGATGCAAATTGTGCCAAGTGTCATCATCTTAGGTAAGTGATTAAATAATAATTGATTCAGTATGAGTGCATGTTCAATTAAGGATAAAATATTATATCTTGTGTGTTTGGATAGGTTAATTGGAAGGAAGCTCAATTTGGTGTAGCAAGGACCCTAAGTGGCGTCTTTGGGCCAAGGGAAGATGAAGCAAAAA
Source organism: Inga oerstediana (assembly GCA_963210345.1). Lineage (NCBI taxonomy): Eukaryota > Viridiplantae > Streptophyta > Magnoliopsida > Fabales > Fabaceae > Inga > Inga oerstediana. Next base: position 56,787,605 of record OY723409.1, read on the forward strand.
TGGTTCAAATGTAATGGTGGTTTATGACATAAATTATGAAGAGATAAGGCTTAGTACAAAAGCTATGTCATAAATCCAACTTAGTAATAAAATTAATTAAGGAAAGATAAAGATATTTTAAAGCTCTTGGTCATCTTTTCTCTTCCCATTTTCATGCCAAGAACAAGAATAGAGAGAGAGAGGCTTTGGAGACTAGAGAGAAAGAGGAACTCGAGAGGCAAAAATCAAAAGTAAGCTTTGTGTTTTCAAAAGATTAAACTTCCTAATTTGTGTAATAGCCTCTCTAAGCTCTTGATCTCCATGAAAATCATGTGTAGCCAAGCAAAATCCTAAGGGAAGAGAGCGAAAGGGTGACGCCCAGAGAGAGAAGGTGTGAAGATCAAGAGGTAACTTCAAAAACTGTAACTCCTTTGGTGTATTATTGTTGTTGTGGTGGTTTTTGTCATAATTTGTAGTTTGATTGTTGATTTTGTAAAGTTGGGATGTTGAAATTCTAAGGGGTTATGTTGTCTAAATTTCCTTAAATCATGTTTAATAAATGTTTAAAAGGGTTTAACAAGTGGTTATGAGTGAAAAGGAGCAAGTTTTAAGGGTTGGAACACAAAATCACATTTTTCCCTTTTCCTTAGAGCATGTTTTGGCCAGACCTAGTTAGAGGGGTTAGGGCTAAAATTTCATTAATATGATGGTTCCACGGTGTTCAGGAGGGAAAATTGTACAGGGTTGATATTGATCACTTTGTGAGAAAAACCCTAGAAAATGAAATTATGAAAATACCCCTAAAACCCTAAGTAGAGGCTGTCAAGGGCAAAGTTGCCATTTGACAGTGATTTTGTGAAAACCGAGATAAAAAATGGATTATACATGCAAAACTATATAGAAATAGCCCGGGTCAAAATTTTTGAAAAAGTACAGTCAGATCAGGTAAAAGGGGGTTTAGACGGGGTCCCTGGGGCATTTTGGTAATTTTACAGTTTTAAACTAATATAACCAATAAAAGTAATTTGGAATAGTCTAAAGTGATACATGAATGTATATTAACATAATTCTTGTAAACTTGAATTTTTAGGACCACACTGTTGAGCCGAGCCGAAGCAAATAAAGGACTTATTTGTGAACAAAAAAGTATTTAAGGTAGTAACTCTATTTTTCATACATTATGTCAATGTTTATATACTTTATGTATGTCATCTTTCGTAATATGTATGTTACATAGTACCTACAGGCACACTGAACATAGTACCTACGGGTACACTAAACATAGTACCTACGGGTACACTGATATACCCAGTTGGTGGTCTTGAGCTTGGCTTAAGTACAGAACAAATAGGGGTTGCAACAGTGGTTGGCTCTGAACTGAATTGTTCTGACTGAACTGAATTATACCAACTGAAATAAATATTGTGTTATTATAATATTACTGTATGTGGTATTTGACATATTCATTATTGCATTTTCTATTATCAATTTTCTGTTACTACTGAGATTTGTTTGAATCTCACCCTTTTTCAAATATAAAAAAATTCCAGCAGAAGCTAGCGGCTTCAAGGGCAAAACGGTAAATACTGGCAACTGAAGTGTACAAGCTAAGAGAAATGAAGCTGTTGGTTATATTTAGTTTATTTTTGAATATTTTGGACAATTGTATATATTCTTTAAAACCTGCGGGGAGACTCCTGTATATAAATAAGTACTTAATGTCAGTATGTTTCCACTATTTTTGTATACCCTACGGAACTTTGCGCTTAATACTATGTGCATATCAAAATATTAAGAGGGTTGACATAACTGGTGCTGTGTTTTTTATTTAAAAAATAAATTAATTTTATTTTCTTATTTTATTCACATTTTCATATTAATAACCCTAAAATCTTTATTTTCTCACCGGTCTAGTCTTGAGTTAGCTCTAGTTTATTCTGATTTAACCCTTGACCCACTCCTTCAATCGGTTAATTAATCAGTCCGAATTTAATAACATTGAATCCTTTACTTCATTTGATATGAAAATCATTGCTCTGGAATTATTAAAATTTGAAGGTTCAATGGATCATATAGATAATGTAGCTGATATCAATGTCAAATTCTGGTCATGAAAGCCACTCGAAAGGAAAACGACGGTTTTTTTTAGTACTTTATTGAAGGCGAAAACAGTCTACTATGTATGGGTTCTATGTATGCCAAAAAAAGAAAATACTTTTTAAATTGGAAAAAAGACACATACAGTGATACAGATCCTTACAAACAGTAAAAGGCACAGAGATGCTTACAATTTTGGAACTGGCTTCTCTTCTATGCCCGTAACGTCGTTGTCATCCTTTGCTATCAAACTGTGTCGTTTTGGCATAAAAACCTAAAATGAAGCTCTTTTTTTTTTTTTTGACAGTATTCAACATCTTGAAGTATTTTTTTAGTACTAGTCAGTTCCATGAAATATTTTTTAAATGGCACTTAGTATCCTACAAAAATTTTTAATCCACTTACCACCCTAAAATATTTTTTAATATCACACAATATTTAGCATTCAACACCCTAAAACATTTTTCATTAACATTGACTCAGTATCCAAAACTAATTTTTATTTCACCCCGGGTGACACTCTGTGTTCAAACTAATTTTTGATACAATATTTTAGAGTGTCAGATGTACTAAAACTTAGTTTAGTATATTGAGTGAGTGTTTGGGTAACTCTAAAAAAAAAATATTCAGCGGTATTAAAAAATATTTTAGGATGGTAAGTGGATCAAAAAAAAATTTCGTGCATCCAACAGTATCCTGAACTAATTTTTAGTACATCTAACATTCTAAAATATTGCACAAAAAATATTTCAGAGTATTGACTAACACTAAAAAAATACTTCAGGATACTGGCTAATATTGAAAAATTATTTTAAGAACTTAAAATTTTTTGTAGGATACTGAGTGCTATTTAAAAAATATTTCAGGGAAAATTGACTAGTATTGAAAAAAACACTTCAGAATATTGAATATTGTTTTTTTTTTTTTTAAAAAAGGCTTTACTTCAGGTTTTTACACCAAAACGACTCAATTTAATAGCAAAGGATGGAAGCGGACATTAAAAGTATAGGAGAGAAGCCGGTTCCTACAATTTCAAGAGCCCTATAACTTGCTAGTGTTCTGTTGTCTTTTAGGAAATTAAAAATAAATGACACAAATGCCCTTTATACAATTGTTTTTTAAAGTAACTCCTATCCTATTGGCGACCCTCGATCATCCGCCGGCCAATAGTCTGTGACATACCTCACTTGAGTTCCGGTGAGAATGATTGATCATTTTTAAATGAATTATTGTCATTTTCATATCTGAAGATATTATTTTCAAATCCAAACTTGATCAACTTATAGTCTAGAAATTAATCCATGCATGTCTTCTCATTTTCACAAGAGGTCATTTTATTAATGGATAGTTGTTATTTCTATATCCGGAGTTGTTGTTTTCAGATCCGGACTTAGTAAACTCATATCTATTATAGGAATTAATCTATGCATGGCTTCTCATTATCACAAGTGGTCATTTTTAAATGGATTCTTGTCATTTCCATATCCGAAATTGTTATTTTTAAATCATAACATGGCAAACCCATATCAATTATAGAAATTAATTTATGTTTGCCTTCTCATTTTCACAAGTGGTTATTTACACTACAAACTATTAACAAGTTTTGTTAAGAAATTCACCACTTTTTATTAGGTTTTGACAACTTTTGTGTAACAAATAAAAAATTCACACTGTCAGACTGACAAGTTTAGTTATAGAATTTACTTCTTTCATTAGGTCTTGACAATTTTCATCTATGGTATTCACGCTTTGTGTTTCCTCAATCATTGACTCACCATTACTCTTTAATTCTTCATTTCACTTCCTTTCGCTTCTCCTTTTTTAACTTCAATCCACCATTCTTCATTTCACTTCCTTTCAAAGGCAGAGTGTCCATTCTATTACACACAAGCAAAGTGAAATCATTATTGAATTTCACCAGCATTACCAGATTTACACATAGGGCAGAGTGGCACAAGTCATTTCGAGCATCACATTGATACTGTGCTCGTTTGGATGAGTGATTGGAATGCTTAAAAGTAGCTTTTCAATCATAATTTACGGTATACGAGGTAAGTATGTGAGAGGAGTTATGTCTCGATCTATGTGAAAAGCAACTTATAAGCAATCTGATCGCTAAAACAAACATGACTACTAACATCGTCTTTTAAGAATGATTGAGTGGAAATTGACACAGAAGAAATCGAGGAATAAATACCTATAAGGGTAGCTTCAAGGAGGTGCTTAGCTATAAGAACCTGATTGGTGTGATTGACTGTAGACAATAGACAACAACATTACAAGAACCATCCCTACAAGGGTCTTCATCATCGCCATTCTTCATTCCATGGTGCTAGCGAGTCCGAAAGGCGAAAACAAAGGAAAAAGAGAAGGAAGAAGGAGCATACAGAAGCGAGACGATGCAAGAAGTATGAGAAATAGCAAGTGGGTATGGATCATAAACAATTGGGGACGGCGGCGATACGGAGAATTTCTAAGAGAGCATAGCGAGGTGATTTGGGGTTTGGGGGTTACCTTTAAAAAAAAAAAAAGTTGTGTGAAGGACATTTGTGTCATTTCTATTTACTTTTACAAAAGACAAATAAAGCACTAGCATAGCATGTTATAGGGTTCTTGAAATTGGAAGTATCTCTCTATCCTTTACTACTTGTATATGTATTTATATGTCTTTTTCCTTTTTTTAATTATAGAAAAGGTAAGGTGAATTTGCATATATTAAAAAACTAGTTAGATTAAGTACATGTAAGAAAAAATGTTTTGCTTTCTCAGTTTCTCTACGTTACGCCCTTTAATCATTAATATTTAAAATTATTACCTTGACAAAAAAATTTATAATAAATTTTTATGAAAAAGATTATGATTTAAAAAATTAAAATATAATCCCTCCCGTCCTTAATATAAGACATATTTAGTGAGTTAATTTTGACCCTGAATATAAAACACACTTTTCATATTTGTCAATCTTTTTTTAATTTATCCCTAATGCTTCCTCAATAATAATCTAGGAGTAGAGGGAATGGAAAAATTAAGGAAAATGATTATAATGTTTTACAAAATACATGTTATTTGCTTGTTTGGAATAACAATTAGAACTTTCAAAAGTAACTTTTTAATCGTGATTTTTAATATATGATATAAATATGAAAGAGAAATTTTATCTCGATTTATATGAATAAACACTTTTGAGGACCTAAATGTGATCTCAAACAATCATATATTAACTAACTCAACTAACTTCTTTAATTTAATTAAATTACGTAAATGTATCTTATATTGAAGATCAGAAGGGTATTTGAAGGGTATTTAAGTTTTGTATTTAAATCCGTCTACTACGTACTAACTATTACTCCCCCGTCTCAAAATATAATTTTTAAATTTGTGAGCGTGTGTATCTCAACTCTGAACATATAAGCTTTATCTTAGGTTTATCAAAGTATTCAATGCGCTTTTGCTAACTTCTTCTATTTATTGTGTTTATTTATCTCTTTCATATATCCTCTTTATAAATTAGGTCATTAACTAATTTTAATTATTTTTGTTAATAAATACAAATTAGTTATTTTAAACTTATAATTAAGAATGGTAGGAATATAATTAGAATACGAAGGAGTAGTAAATTTGTTGTTGATTTCTGGACAGTGGACTCTGTTTGAATGAATGTCATCGGCGTTTGACGCCCCTCAAATGGCATCAAGGGGGACCCACCGACGGATTCCACGATGGGAGGGTCACAATCTCCGGGCGGTTAATTATTGTTTAAAGTTTCTCTGTTTCTCAATAGTCTTCATGTTTAAATATTCGTGGGTCCTTTATATTGAAAACCTTTAAAAAAAAAAAAAAAACGGGCGGCCTTATATAATAATCATCAAAGTGGAATATTTATGAATCTTTTTTAAGAATTGTCCATATTCTAATTTCCTGAGTACATTTAATAATGAGGGAGAATTTGTGTTTTAAAATTCATATTTTTAAATATAAACAATTTTAAAAGTCTGTTTCATTCACAAATAAAATATATTTTGTTGGCAAAAAAAAAAAAAAACCATTAGTTCCTTGAAATTTTAAAATGACTCACATAAAGAAGGAGAAAGAATATTTAAACATGTCAATGTGAGTGTGAAATCCTCAATTTTGGAAAAAAGAAGAAGAAGTGAAATCCTCAATTATTAAACATGTTTAAAGACCAGTGATAAAATTAAATTACTCATGATCTTTTATATCGTGTTCTATCATCTTGATATTATATATTTTTATTGATTTTTTTAAAATAAAAGATAAGATATTATTAGATCTGTCTCGAATGAAACTACCTCTACTAAAATGACAATATCAGCTTAAAAAATAATACAAAGTACTCCTCCCGATCCTAATTATAAGATAAAATTGATTTTTTTAGAGAAATTAAGGAAGCCAGTTAAATTACTTTAGAGTGTTTATATTTTTAATATCCTTAAATTATATATTAGTTTATTAGTCAAGTTAATTAGTTTAGAGAAAAAAATAAAAATAAAAATACTCTAAAGTAATTTAATCGAATTCGTTAATTTTTCTAAAAAAATCAACTTTATTTTATAATTAGGAATATTAATATTAACAAGTTCCTTTTACCAAGATTCATGCACATGCTAACTTTTTTTTTTTTTTCGCCCAACATGCACAAGCTCCCATGAAGCAGCCAGATAATAATGCATATAATATATTAAGTGGGAAGCTTGTCACTCATGACCTCATTACATGCATACTGACCTGATGCATATATATTTTTAAAAAATATGATCATTTAATGACGTCAATTGCCAATTGGTATATATCTTAAACTATAAGATTGGCAAAAATGGATGGAAAAAAAAAAGATTGGCAAAAATAAAATTTTAGTCCACATGTGTGTTTGTAGAAGTTAACTACATTTTATTTCTTCGCACATTGAATATTGATAATGGTTATGGACTTATGGCATATGACAGCATCGTGGTAACCATAATTCCTTGATAATGTTGGGGGAAAAAGATAATTATTTGACAATGATCTATCGAAATGTTGATTTGATTTTAAAAAATGGATAAGATATATAGATAATGATTACTTTAAATATCAAGGTATTAAAACTCGGATCGGGTATTGAATCGGTTGGGGTACTGGGTTAAGGATCAGTGAGTCAGACCGGGGCCAAACCGGAGCTAAACCGGGACCAAACCGGTGAGAAATAGAAAATTTTAGACTTATAGTATGAAATTCTAAAGGAAAAATTAAAATTTTTATTTTTAAAAAAATGTGAACCTGACCGGTTTACTGGTTGGTTTATCGATTTCAGGGTCAGACCGGCCGGTCCTGTCCGAGTTCAGGAACTTTGCTAAATATTTTAGTTGGGGTTTTTTTAAATAGCATTCACAGATTTTTAACAAGGCCTCTTGGCATTAGGAATTTGTTAAAAAATATAAGTCTAAATTTATTTATTTTTATTTTATCCAAATTTATTTGTCGTTTTCTCAAAAAGTGATTCTATTTTTTTTTCTTAAAAGAATATAATAAGAATGGTTGAGTTCTGGGGTCATTTTTTATTTTTTTTATAATTTTGTTAAAAAACATAATTAGTTGGGCTGTCTATGAGATAAAGAAAGCCGCCGAGCTGACGTGGGCACATACGAAAAGGAACGACGCCCTTATAAATCCGATTCCCTCTCATTCAGTGGGAAGAAAAAGCGGGGCTCCTTCTTCATTCTTTCCCAGCCGCTCCCTCGGCTTACCTCGCCACTTCCTTGTTCCGGAGAACGCCGAAGCTTATATTCTCTGAGCCCTAATTTTCCATTTTCAGTTTTAATATAGCTGGTACCACTCTTGTAACTAATTTCTATTTTCAGTTTTAATATAGCTGGTATTACTCTTATAGCAATTTCACTAAAGAAATCTATGAAGTCTGGCTTTCAATTGCTTCATTTTTTTTTTCTTACTTTGAAATGCTGTTCGGAATCGTTTCTTGCAATCTTGTTTTTTTTATCCATTTTGATGTAATTCTCATCTTTGACTTTGAATTTCAGATTTTATTAGTGAAAACCAGAAAGTCTTTTTGAACTTGTTCTGCTCTGTCTTGAGCCGAACTTCTTCGCGGTGTTATAATTAATTTTCTTCTACTCTGATACAGTGAACCACTGTAGAAGTACTTCCTTTGTGTTTCTGGATATATAGCAATAACGCGTCCAAGATGACGGCATTGATTATTATTTTTAACTTGTTTTTAGTCGTTGCAACTCCTTTTAAATCTGAAAACTTCAAGTATCTTGAGTGATATACCAGAAACCTTTGTTTATATCTGCTGATACTTGATAGGCTGAATTTATTGAAGTTAGTATTTTTGTAATGACAAATACAACATAATTGCATGTCATTTTCTTTTTGTACGTTAATTATTTCTCAAATTGCTGACCCTGAAGGTGGGCTTATGTACATGTATCTTCTTCAGGAGAGTACCATGGTTGTGATTTCACGGACGGGTTCAATATACTGCATGCGTACTGAGACGACACGAAGCAAAGTTGGGAACAATGCACTTTTTGGCACAAGACATAAGTTTGATACATCCCATGTAAAGAAAACTTATGTTGGATTCTCTTCCTTATCATCCGATTCTGCAAGGAGGATTCATATTTCACAGAAAAGGATTTTTACCAGTGGTGGATCTAAACGGGGTCATACAGGGATTGTTGCTGCCAGCCCTCCTACAGAAGATGCTGTCGTTATGGCTGAGCCCCTTACAAAGAAGGATCTTATAGACTACCTTGCCTCTGGTTGTAAGCCCAAGGAAAAATGGAGGTATTGTTTTTTAAATTTCATGTTAATTCGTTTCTTTATATCCTATATTTGTCTGGTTGCCAAGGTTCTTGTTCATTAGAATCAATTTGTTTCATTGTATTTTCTTTTTTTTTTCCCTTTAATTTCATGAGGCATATTACATAGAAGCATCCTTCTAAGCCGAATAAGTATCTGGTTTTTCACGGTTTAGTTGTGTGCTTTCTTGTTGCATTTGGAAATTACGATATTTGATCTTTGGTCATTGTTCATTCTTTTTTGTTTAAACTAACTTTTGCAGAATTGGTACTGAACACGAGAAGTTTGGTTTTGAGTTTGGAAGCCTACGTCCTATGAAGTATGAACAGATAGCAGAGTTGCTCAATGGCATTTCTGAAAGATTCGATTGGGATAAAGTAATGGAAGGTGATTATATTATTGGACTTAAGCAGGTAAACTAGTTATCTCCGTATAAACGACCTCCTGTAAGCATTTTATTTCAGAAGAATCTTTGTTTCCAATGTTGTTTATCAAAATGCTTCCTGGTTCAAGTATCCAATCAATCAAATGCTTAGCTTTTGTTACTTGTAACTTTATTTATCTCACCTTATGCGGACCAGGGCAAGCAAAGCATATCATTGGAGCCTGGTGGTCAATTTGAGCTTAGTGGTGCCCCACTAGAAACATTGCATCAGACTTGTGCTGAAGTTAACTCACACCTTTATCAGGTCAGTTAAATAGTCGTACTTAGGTTTATACGTGCTTGTGGGATGCTTCATAGATGAAAAGTGGTCTGTCATTATATTAGATACGGAGCAAGTTGGCTTGAAATTTGTTTTCAATCGTTCTCTCAATCAAAGAAATTACCTATCATCATTATTGTCAGCTTAACTTTTATCTTTTTAATTTTTGGATATCCGCTGATCTGCTAATATATTTCTTGATGTGCCCTCTATATATATTTTGTACCTTTATGAAACATCACTTCACACTTCCTTTGATAGGTTAAAGCTGTTGCTGAGGAAATGGGAATTGGATTTTTGGGCATTGGTTTCCAGCCAAAGTGGGGACTCAAAGACATACCTATAATGCCAAAGGTGTTTCTTTTCCTTCTTTCTATTGTGCAAGACTTTGAACTTGCTGAACATGCACATTCATTCATTTGCGGAATCTGGATTGAATTTTCTGATATTAGGATCAATTAACTGTCAAATTTCGATCAAGGGTATTTAATAACTTCCTTAACCTGAAGACTAGCAGCATGCTTGCTTTATCATCTTTAGTCTAGCTTGAACTCATGATGGTAAATGTGCAAAAAATATTGACAGTTGCCTGTGAAAACTACTGATAACATATTTAGAAAACTGGTCTGTTAGGTTTGATATGACAATGTTCTTCATTGGTCTATTACATTCTCTCTTACATGGGTGTTTTGGCTCAGGGAAGATATGAAATAATGAGAAATTACATGCCCCAAGTTGGTTCCCTGGGACTTGACATGATGTTCAGAACGTGCACTGTACAGGTGAGATTATAATTTTGGCATTTCCTAAGCATCCTATGTTGAGTGTGGTGATAATAAAATATTCTGAAGTAAGATTTTAACCATCTCTCATGCTGGATATTGATATATTTCAGGCTTTACTTTTATAGGTCAATCTAGACTTCAGTTCTGAAGCAGACATGATAAGGAAGTTTCGGGCTGGTCTAGCCTTGCAGCCTGTAAGAAGCACTGATCTTTTCTTTCCTTTGGAAATTTATGGCATGATATGAGATATAACAAATATTATATATCAAACAGATCGCAACTGCTCTATTCGCAAATTCACCCTTCACAGAAGGAAAGCCAAACGGTCTTCTCAGTATGAGAAGGTAAATTGTCATTTAGTTGTCACCCTCCATTCTCTGCAGTTTGCATTTTTGTTATATATCTCATTCATTTCTCATTTGCTTGAAACAGTCATATATGGACTGATACTGATAAGGACCGCACAGGGATGCTGCCATTTGTTTTTGATGACTCCTTTAGGTAGGTTTGATAATTTGTGACTCGTGAATCATTATAATTGTCTAGCAAAACATCTCTAGGCTTCTGACTTGCTTTGGATTCAAAAGATGACTTAAAACACAGTACCGTTGTTTAGTTGTGTCAGATTTTCCAAGCCTTTAGCTAATCCTTCATATTGATGGTCCAAATCTAAATTACATATATGAATTTTACATGCATTGGATGGTACAATGCAATTCATTAACATTTGGCATTCTCATTCTCAATATCAGCATAATATCAGTGTCAGGACATGCCATTCTCAAACTTTTTTGTTATTTTTTACTAGGTCTGTGGGGGGCTTTCTCTAGCTAAGAATTATTTAAATTTCTCCTTGGGAATTGCATTCATATGCAATTATTGATTTTCTATTATTCTCTTTAACTATCTGGTTGGGTTTTTTTCTTAAAACCAAATAACGTGTCATCTTGGATTCTCGCTAAAAGCATATTATCAATTTATTTTTCAAGCACTCCGTAGTTTCTCTTTTCACTCTTTTTTTAACTGTTCATATGCAGTAAGAATTTGAATGAATTTGTCTTGTTTTTTAAACTCTTTTGACTGAGAATTTCAAATAAAAATTGTTATGACACCATTTTCTTCTTCAATGACTGAATCTTTTTTTTTTTTTTACTTTTAAATCTTATCAATTTCATTTCATCCATTCTGATTTCTTTTGAACTCTTCAATTACAGCTTTGCGCAGTACGTTGATTATGCTCTAGATGTTCCGATGTATTTTGTCTATCGGAAAGGCAAATATGTCAACTGTACCGGAATGACCTTCAGGGTTATCATCTCTCTTTGATATTCTTATTATCTTAGGCTATCTTATATTGCACCATCATCCTTTATTTTGAAACTTCTCTCTCTGATCACTTTTTTATTCAAGCCTTGGTTTGTTGAGGGTGTAGATCCTTTTTTGGATAAAAACTGATCACTTCAAGCCCAAAATATTGCAGGATTTTATGGAAGGGAAGCTTCCATGCATTCCTGGCGAATTGCCAACACTGAATGATTGGGAAAATCACTTGACTACTATATTTCCTGAGGTTTGTTCCATAACTGGCCATTATTTGATGCTTATCCAATAATATGACAGCATCTATGACGTTGCCCTTTAGTTAATTTTTTTTGGGGGTATTTTTATTGTCCTATTTTCAGGTTAGGCTAAAGAGGTACTTGGAGATGAGAGGTGCTGATGGAGGGCCTTGGAGAAGGTTATGTGCTTTACCAGCATTTTGGGTGGGTAGTATTTTGCTATTATTGCTTAGTATTTCTGGTCTTATTTTACCTGCGACCATCGTACAGCCTAATCTTTGAAGCCAAATCATGCAATCATTTAATGACCTATCATCTTAATGTGGAAAAAGCAATGACAATTTTGTGTCTAATCTTTCGTATATGATAACTATGCCATTGTTCTTTGCTTGCACAGAACATAATTTTTATCTTCATTCATCAACCCATCAATTACTTCAACTGAGCTGTATAAACTGATTGTGATTTTGCTCATTATATCAGGTAGGCTTATTGTATGATGAGGTTTCTCTACAGAATGTTTTAGATATGACAGCCGATTGGACCCCAGAAGAGAGACAGATGCTAAGGGATAAGGTAATGTCAAAATATTAAAAATGTTCATTTGTCTCGTTCAATTTCAATGGTTCATTTAGAGTCTGTTTGGCATGAGGGAATTGGATGGGAAGGGAGGGGAGGGAAAATTTTTATAAGTTGGATTTAAAAAATTTGGAGAAGTGGGGTTAAAAGATTTTAATTAATCTTTCTTACTCTTTTATCTTACAACTTCTCTTTATTAAAATATTGTAACCCCACTTCTCTAATTGTTTTAAATCAAGCTCAAAAAAATTTTTCCTTTGCCCACTTTCCCTCCCCTCCCCTCATACCAAAGAAGCCCTTAATTTTCTTATCCTCACTTCCTTCTTGTGCACGAGTTGGATTCTCATACTGGCCACAAATTGAAGTGATATGTTGATTTGATGTTGTAAAGACTAAAAAGGCACTTCTTTCGGAGTGGATGTGTGGTTGATGATCTGTTAAGTTCTTTTGTATTCTATGCAAGCTTGTGCCGTAACAAAGCCACTATATTTAGCAGGCTAAATATCAGTTGAAAAGTGAATGTTGATATTAGTGTTCCTTCTCTGGTTTTACACACTCTAACCTCCGGTCCACAATATAAGTCCAACTTAACTAGCACACAAACAAAAAGCAATTAAATAGAAGTTGCATAATTAAATATGTAAAAAATTTGTATATGTTCTAAATCTACCCTTATCAAAAGTCAATACTACATTAATTATGATGAATAAATTACTACTTATGATATTTAACTGTATAGAAGGCAAAACATGAAAAAAATATTACATGCTCTACATATTATCAAATTAGACTTATATTTTGGACTAAGCAATGTTGAGAGAAAATTATCTGTATGTGTATATTGGACAGGAGGATTTTTTTTTTTTTTTCCATCCTTTGAAATGTTTCTCCACTTTTTCATAAGGTCTGCTGCGTGCCATATGCTTTTATTTACATCGCACATATGACAGCTTCTATTTCTTTGATAGTCATTATTCATTCTAGATTTTTATTGAGTTCTGACCATTAGAGGCTTTTTGTGTGGCAGGTTACCAAATATGGTCTAAAGACACCATTCCGAGATGGCTTGCTGAAGCATGTTGCTGAAGATGTGCTAAAATTTTCCAAAGTATGTGTCATTACTCTGTTTTCTCTGTTATTGCCATCCATTTTATTAACCACATTTGTATACTTCTTTAGGATGGTTTGGAAAGAAGAGGCTTTAAGGAAACAGGTTTCTTGAATGCGGTTGCTGAGGTGGTTAATACAGGTAACTGAAAATACACAAAAGGCGTCAACTTTCATGCCTCAAACAATTTCTTGAATGCTCTTGTTTTTCCCCGTTTTATTAAGTAGTGTGTATCTTACTTTTTGTGGTGGCAGGTGTTACACCAGCTGAAAAGCTTTTGGATTTGTATCATGGAAAGTGGGGACAATCTGTAGATCCTGTGTATGAGGAATTGCTATATTGAGGAGCGCTTCAACTCGCTGCTTCTTGTGACAGTTCAGTAGGATCTTTTCTGCGTCAGATGTGGTGCTGGTGGTCTGTGTACTGAGCCACTTGATGGTTGATGATTACTTGGGAAATAATTTCTGATGTAAATTATGTCATGAGATTCACTCATGTCATATTCGTTTACAACATGATGATGTGATCAAAACTGATGTTGGAACGCCTCATAAATAAATGTGAAAAGCTCGTCAGCTTAATCATCTTGTCAAAACTTCAAGTGGCTATAGATCAATGTTTGTTGTAGGTACTAGGTTGCTTTTAAATTTCTTCCCCTCTACTAATATAGACTCGAGGTTATTACAAATTTGAATGCTAATTATTTTTTTAGTAATAATAAATGGGTCTAAAAATATTTGTGGGTGAAGATTTGACTTGGAGAAAGTGAAACTTAGCCAAACTCTATTGGCTTGCTTTAAGTCCGAAGGGGTCTGTTGTTGTGGATTGAACATCCCAACTGAGTCACTAATTACTAGAAAACCATTTATTAACAGCGTTACATGGTGAATCCTGTGGCCTTTGTTGATCAGTCAAATGTAAAATATCAAACGACACTCTGGTTTGTAATTTCTGTAACCTTGAGAACGACGGAATAATATCCATCAATGTCATCTCTCTCATAATAAATGACTTAGGATTCCCTCTCCAATCAGCACTAGTGCTTTATTTGGTACGCAAATAATTGTATTGAGGAGACAGGCTGCCACGGAATTCTGGGGGCTTCAATAATTGAATCCAAATTCTCTTTCTACATACTGGCTTTGTCTCACTCAACTCATATATTGATATATGCTTATGATTTGGGTTTAGGAATGGTTAATAGAACCTGCCATTCGAGTTTACTCTGTTTTTGAGATAAAAGCAATCTTGTAGCAACAAGCACTGAGTTTAATAGAAGGGGTTAGTCCTTTATAATGTGACAAACTACGATTTGAATTCACACTTGGAGAGATGCTTATATTTAGCCCCTGATAGTGCCCCAAACAGGATTGTCTTTAGGAAGATACTTTTGCTTAGCCCAAAAAGTAATCTTGTCAAAACAAGCAAGTTACCTCTGGTTTGAACCCCTGTTATGATGTAAATGATTTATTAAAAGGTGCAAGTGTACACTGTCGTAGATAAGTAATATAGAAGTGAGTAGAGTACTGTTTTCATAAAGATTGATCACTACGTACCAAATGGGTAATTTTAATTCTATTTAGTCGATCGATTAGTTGGTGATTGAGAGTACAAAATAAAAATGATTAAATATGAATGCAATGAATATGAGAAAAAACCCTAGGGGTCATATTTTATTTAACAAATTTAGGATTGAATCATATATCTATTCTAATCCAATTTATTCCATATGATTGATAGCCGAGTTTCCCTAATTCAATTACTAGCCTCTTCTAAAGTTAAGCAATTCTATAATTAATTACTAATCCAATATATCCCTATACGAATTAAAGCAATTAATCATGCATTAAGATTTATGGAACTCATTAAGACTACACAACTTATATAAATATATTCCTATTTCATATGCAAGTTATGATTAAAATCATAGGATTTACATACATGTATCTCCTTCTGGTCTCAACATACACCTTGAAATCATTCAAAAGATGGCTAATCAATTAAAAGCATTAAGAACAATAATTAAAACTCAATCATGAAGAAAAAATTACAACTAGATTTAATAAGTTAAGATTTAATCCGTCATTAGTAAGCTACATCATCACCTTGGGAAAATGAAAATTTAGCTCTTGATGAAATTAAAAAGAAAAACAAAACAAATTGAAAATTTCATAAATATTGCATAAAACCTAATTATTAAATTCTAAAACATAAAAGATGTATGAAAATGGAAAAATCTAGTTTTCCATATAGGAGGTAAAACCTTCCATGTAGATGAGAGGCCTACCTAAGCCTTCCATGAAGGAAGCATGCAAGAAGTAAATACAATGCATGAAATTAACTCTAAGATATTGTGTTTCTTTGTGTTTTGAGCTCCTCTATTTATAGATGGAGGGGGTGCAAAAATTTCCACATTGTTAGACTTGAATCTTAACTTTAAGCCACTAATATTGACCTTGTGGCGGCTAAACTTCTTGATTGCAGCCTAATTTTGACAGTCAAAATGGTGGAATTTCACAATGTGATCTTCATGAAAGTTGTAGCTCTGGATCTTAGCTTAAAGACGCAACTGGAAGTTCCCCATTTCAACATTTGTAGCTTAAGTTATGGTCAAATTAGTGGGCAAAGGTCAGTCTAGGACAAATTCACGTTCTCAACTTCCAAGCAAAATTCGAAACCCTTAAAGGTAGAACTGAGTTGTGGCCTCAACATAAAAGTTGTAGATCTTTTTCTTAACTTCTTATCCATATAAAGAACGTCCTAATCCGATATCTAGAGGTCCAGATATTGCCTGAAAACTAAAACAGAGTCAAATTTAGTATTGTTCAATAAATTCTATTTTATGTCAAAATGATTATTTATTTATCAATTACACTCTAATTCATTAAATTAAGCTCAAATATCATCCACAAAATCATCATATAAGGGAAAATAAATATTCAAATATTTTACTTATCAACCCCAAGAAGCAAAACCATTCATAATTTGTAAGTAAATTTTTAATTTTTAAGTAAAGGGAAGCTTAAAAAATTTCCAACCCATGTACTGATAATCAAGAGGACCAACCCGCATTAATTCTAATAGAAATATCTATAACTGTTCAGGATCTGAGTTCGAATTCGTATGAATGCAAAAAAAAAAAAAAAAATCTTTCAAAAAGTTTTCTCCAATTAAGTTTGACATTGCCCGAATCTAAACGTATAGACTAAAACTTTGATCTTTCGGAGCATCCCCCTTTGCCACTCTTCACTGCCATGCTCCATCCAATGGCTATCTAGGAAAAGAGGTGATAATTCATTGTCAAGTCACATAGGGACAACAGGAGGACCAAATAATGATATGGCCAATTTGGAATCAATTTGACAGATGGGATATCAAATGGTAGGACAAACTTATAATTCAAATGAGCATAATAATGAGGCCATAGGAACTTTCATGCAACTTGATTGTCACTTTCCATAGCCAGCTAATCAGAGTCTGCTTGGAGTTTGACACAGCGTCCTCCTAACAAACCCACATGAACTTACTAATTGAACTCCCACCAACACATATTTTTTTCTCATTTGACAGAAAGACAAAATCCCAATATATATCTCATTCTTCTCACTCTTACAACTACAAAAGACCTTCTCCTCCCTCTCACTGCTTTCAGGACTCTTCCCTTCTCAGCTTCTTCTCTCAAAGTTCTAATCTTTCACCATGAGAGAAATCCTACACGTCCAAGCTGGTCAATGTGGGAACCAAATTGGAGGCAAGTTCTGGGAGGTTATGTGTGATGAACACGGGATTGATCCTACTGGGAATTATGTAGGCAATTCCCATCTTCAACTTGAGAGGGTTAATGTTTACTACAATGAAGCTAGTGGTGGTCGATATGTTCCTAGATCTGTGCTCATGGACCTTGAACCAGGGACCATGGACAGCCTGCGTTCTGGTCCTTTTGGAAGAATCTTCAGGCCTGACAACTTTGTGTTTGGCCAAAATGGAGCTGGAAACAACTGGGCTAAAGGCCATTACACTGAAGGAGCAGAGCTTATCGATTCTGTTCTCGACGTTGTTCGTAAAGAAGCAGAGAACTGTGATTGTTTGCAGGGTACTCCTCCTTTTATTTATTCAACTTTTTAAGTTTCATTGAGATGTGTGTGTATATATACATGAGTTTGTTTTATGACTTTACAGGCTTCCAAGTTTGTCATTCACTGGGAGGTGGAACCGGGTCAGGAATGGGGACTCTGCTGATTTCAAAGATCAGAGAAGAGTATCCTGATAGGATGATGATGACTTTCTCGGTCTTCCCTTCTCCTAAGGTCTCTGACACTGTTGTGGAACCCTACAATGCAACTCTCTCTGTTCATCAACTTGTTGAAAATGCAGATGAATGCATGGTCCTTGACAACGAGGCTCTTTATGATATCTGTTTCAGAACCCTCAAGCTCACAAACCCAAGTTGTAAGTCTCCCCATTCTTCCTATCATCTAAAATCCAGCAATGTTCACTGGTGTGTGTACTAATTAGCTTGTTTGTGTTACAGTTGGAGATCTCAACCATTTGATCTCAACAACAATGAGTGGAGTAACATGTTGCCTTCGATTTCCTGGCCAACTCAACTCTGATCTGCGAAAACTGGCCGTTAATCTCATCCCTTTCCCACGTCTTCACTTCTTCATGGTTGGTTTTGCACCTTTAACATCTCGTGGATCTCGAGAATACAGAGCACTCACCATTCCTGAGCTGACTCAACAAATGTGGGATGCTAGAAACATGATGTGCGCAGCAGACCCACGACACGGTCGATATCTGACAGCCTCGGCTATGTTCCGAGGTAAAATGAGCACTAAGGAAGTGGATGAACAAATGATCAATGTTCAAAACAAGAACTCATCGTACTTTGTGGAGTGGATACCAAACAATGTGAAATCTAGTGTTTGTGATATTCCACCAACTGGTTTGTCCATCTCCTCTACGTTCATGGGGAACTCGACATCGATTCAAGAGATGTTTAGGCGTGTTTCGGAGCAATTCACGGTGATGTTTAAGAGGAAGGCTTTCTTGCATTGGTACACTGGAGAGGGCATGGATGAAATGGAGTTTACAGAGGCTGAGAGTAATATGAATGACTTGGTGGCAGAGTATCAACAGTATCAGGATGCTGCAGCACAGGAAGATGAGATTGAAGATGAGGAGGAAGCTATGGATGACTAAGAACACAAAATGAAGATCACTTTGGGACCATAATTAATTGTATATATGTGTTTTGCTTGCTTGGTTTGTGTTTTTGTGTGCTGTGAAAGTGGATCACATTCGTGGCATACTATGTTTTCGTGGGGAGAAAAAAAGGAGTGCCTTTTTCGGTTCTGGGAGTCTCCAATTCATGGGATGGGAATAATTTCGTTTTTTTTTAAAGAATAATTTGGTTTCTGAAGTACTCCGAGGTTTGATTTTGATTCTACCATGTTGTGGGTATCGTTATTGCATCTTGTTTGAACATTACTTCCTCTTTGGAACTTATCAATGTTGTTATGGCTTTTTCTACCCATTCCAGGTTGCTCACAAATGTTTTCCCTTGACAAGTTCAAATGTTACATAAAGATCAAATGAAAACAAGGGGATGAAGATTGAAATAATTTGTTAGATTATAAACCAATGAATGCAATAATAGGCTATTGGCACTCAACCAGTTGCTTTACAGAAGGGAACCCCATAATATTGTATGTTACTCCCATGATTTCACTCTGCCAAAGAATGCTTCTTGGCAAGAAATAAACCGGTTATGTAGGTGGGACTATGAATGGAAGCTTTTTTTTTTTTTTTCAAGTTAAATTGAATGGGCAAATACTAACTGTATAAGATTATAAATAGAATCAAATCCACAAACCATGACAACTTATTATTTTTAAAAAAGTTTTTATGTCACTTGGTTACCATGACCCAACAAAAAATCTCTATCTATATGGCCTATGCAATATAATTATCAAATAAGAAATAGAAACGATATTGTTGTTGTCTTTTTTGTTTTTCTCTTACCAAAAACAATTTAATTGAAGATTTAATTTTTTTAATGTTTTCCTGGGGAGCTTGCATCATGTCTCTCTCTTTGATTGAATATTTCCATCGTTAGATTAAGTGAGTGTTTGAGAATTTTTTAAACCTAGATTTACGAGATAAAACTCCTCCCATATTTACCTCATAGATTATAAAAGTCATTCCCAAACGGTTAATCTAAATACGGATTAAGTCTTAGCAACGGAGACATTCAATTCAATTGAGAGGAAAATTCATCCTTTTCCGCTCTGCCACAGGCCTTGATAGCCCGCGCTCGGAAGCCTCACTGAACCCTGTCCCTGAACCCTCTCAAGCTTGTCTGCGGCGGCGCCACTCCTCGCCGTGGAAGAGCGCCGCCGCTCTGTGCCATTGCTCCTTGTGAAAGACTCCTTCGCAACGCATCTGCGGTTCCGACTTCTACGATCTCAAGGCTCAAGGTCGTTCTCTTACTCCGGGTTTTCTTTTTTCTTTTCTTACCCCGTCATTGTGCTTCGTTTTGAGTTGAAAAGATGATTCTGTATCTCCATTTCAAGGACTCTTAAACAAAAGTACCCTGTGAATGGCGTCTGAGTTTCGAGTGTCGTAGATATCATCTCGTAAGCTTTGCAATTTCTCTTTTATTACCTCTGAATATTGTCTTCCCTTTCCCTAGGCTTTGTAATTTTCTGTTATTCTATAAGAAACAAACAATCAACCCCACTAGTGTAACTGCTGTAGCCTTCAAAAGTCAGTGTGTGCAAAAGGCCAATATAAGCTCTTCATGAAAAACTTCAATTTTCTTGCTTAGTATAACCCCTTCTGCTTTTGTTCTTCTATTACTGTCTGTTGTGTTTTATTAGGGAAATTCATTTTTAATTCTTAATGAAACAGGATTACATGCTTATTATTGTTGTTTTTAAGCGTTGTCTTCCCTAATCAGTTGTTTTTCGACTTCATTCAACCCATAATTTGCTGGTAACCTAACTCTTTTGGTTCTATGTTTGTTGAAATATGATTTTTAAGCCACCCATGGAACTCATGTGGTACCTTTGGTTCTATTCTTATATTCTTATGCACTGCCTGACTACCTATGTGACGGCTACCAAACAAATTTTGCAGCTTATGCTTTTCATTGTTTGGACATTCTTCAGATGAGGTTTGTGAAGCCATACCAATTGTTTCTTAATACGATGAAGGAGACTAAGGGGAAACGAGGGCGGTTGCTTGGTTTAGATGTTGGCGATAAATATGTCGGGATTGCCGTTTCGGACCCTGGTAACCAAGTTGCCTCTCCTCTCAGGTAGGAAATCTATCATGCCCATGGTTGTAGCCTTGCAGAATGTGCCTCTCAAGCCCAATTAGCAATTATCAGCTTATTCTATAACTTAGCGCAACATTTGGTAGCAGTATGCTTGTTCCAGTTATAGTTATAGAACAGATGTAAGCATTGAAAAATATTGGCTTAATAGTCCTGGACTCCAACTTAGTTTAGTATTATGTGATTTCAAAGATTTGTCATATTATAACAGTATGCTTGTTTTACTTGTTGTGTTTGGTTCTCTTGGCCTTGACATCAACTCTTGTACTTGTTTTTTTATCATCAGTGTAAATCTTCCATTCTATTGTTGCCATATTTTCATTAAATTAACTGTATTTTTTTTTTATGCCACAGTGTTCTGGTCAGGAAAAAGACAAATATTGATTTAATGGCCTCTGATTTTAATTTGCTGGTGAGCTTGTTTTATCTCTTGCATCTGATTACATTTATACTGTCTTCCTAAATCTTTAGCAAATTCGTTAGGAGAACCCTTCTGGTTCTTGGGTTGAATGTGATGATATATTTAAATTGTAACGGTTTTCAATTTTTTTTTTAAAAAAGGAGCAATGTCCCCAACAATGTTATTCTCTGTGTTGTAACTTAAAACCTGGAATTACCTGAAGGAACTTCTTATTCAGTTTTGTTTTCCATTCTCATGTTGATATTTGTCAGCAGTGAAAATTTAAACTTTATGTCAAATTTATGTATTTGTTTATACATTTAGCTTTATCATTTAGGAGTATTTCTTTTCTTTTTTCAACTTCATCCATCAGATTGTGCTCATTTGCTAACTTTCTGGGTTGTGGTTTCTCACATGCCATGGCAAGGCTAAGGTTCCCACTTGATAAGCTTGATCTAGCTTGATCTCTGTCACTTTGCACTCTTCTGAATTGTGTCATGATAATTGACATAAGCTTTTTATTGCCATAAAACATTTTCAGTTTCAGCAGAGGCTTTAGGCTATACAAGTCTTCATTCTCCGGGCACCCAAGGCCCATTTCCTTCCCAAGTTCTCCATATTTAAATTTTTGTATCCCTAATTTTTTTGTCTAGTAATGATTTTTTCTCCTGCATATTATGTTATTCCCCGTTCATGGACATTTTATCAACAATGAGCTTTGCTTCTTTTGGGACTTGGGACAAAATTATGCTGTCTAGGGGAACCTTATATATTTTCACATGCAACATATTTTTCCTGTCAATATTAGTTGGCTCATTCTTTTGTTATAACTTAATAATAGTCTTTTTTATGGCTACTGGATGCAACAACACACTTTCAAATGGGCAATATATTTCAGTTAATTTGTGGTGTATTATGATGTTCGAATGCAGATTTCTAAATTTTCTTTGAAGGGATTTGTTGTTGGCGTTCCTTTTGATAGGCAACGAGCTCATTCTGAGGTGAGTCTTATCAAATCATTTTTGGACGATAGATTATTGCTCTTCCCCTTATTATAATTTATTCATACTTCTCATCAGGCTGTACTAGTAAAGACCTTCATTGATGACCTCAGTAGAACAGAAAAGCTCGAAGGTCTACAGTTTACATATTGGAATGAATGCTTCACGTCAAAGGTGAATGCACGTGGCTGCTATAATATCTGACCGTGAAATAAAATTGAAAATTTTGAAGTAGGAATTTGGTTTTGTCAAGTATCTATTTTGAGTAAGACGAAGCAGGCTCCAATTTTGAGTTTTATTTTAACTTGCTTCTTCCTGTTCATACATACATTGCAATAAAGGAAGATGCAAAAAATCTGAAGTTAAATTGTGTTTGTAGAATGTAGAGTTGCTTCTAAAGGATTTGGATATAAATCCAGTTCAGTCCAAGACTATGCTTGACAAGTTTGCTGCTGTTGGAATACTTCAGGTAAAGCTAAACATACAAATTTTAAAATGTTAACTTCTCTTAAACTTCCGCAAAAGGGGTCAACTTGTTTTTTTGAATATATCTGTACAATTCATTTTGGACAGATCTGAAAAATTGAAAATAGAAGGTAGTGGGAGAAAGAGGGTTTTTTTGCAGAAAAAATTTAAAAAGAAAATATTTGTAAGGTGGGGGGCAAAACAAAAGGCCTACCTCTACTTGACCATCCTCGGTACTTGCTCTGAATCATGCTTTATCTTCTGGTAGCATCTCTATTGTGCATTCCTCTTCTATTTGGTTCTTTGTCTTCCCTCCATCTGTAAATTGCTTAGACACTAATACTGACTATGGTTAATTTTCCCCATTTGATAGATGAATTCATCTAATTTGCTCCTTTTAAGTTTTGGACTTACCATTGTTTCCAACTGTTTGCACATTAAATGTCAGTCTGTTTAAAGATGAACTTTCATTGTTGGATTAGTTAAAATCCACTTGAATGTTGATGTTGGTATATTTTCAGGGGTACATGGATTTTGTTAATAGAAAAATGAAGCAGGAGGACAAAGAAGAACTCGCCAAATAAGGAAGTGCTTTCAAGCATTTTCAACCTTTGTTGCGATATAAATTTTTACATGATTGTAACTTGTCAAAACGCTTTTGTTCTTCTTCTTGTTGTATATACTTGTTGCAACTGTTTTTGTTTCTCTTGGCTAAAGTGCTAAGGATGGAAAATTTGATCCCATCCTTAACACCACTATATTAGTTTTTTTTTTTTAAACCAACAAAGAGATGGCGCACCTCTTGTTTGGTGTACGAAACTGTTAGGCATGGGTATAAAAATATAAATTAAATGAAATGATTGCCTTTGATATGATATTAAAAAAACATGAATGTAAGATATTTATATATTTCGATGCATAAAAATAACAATCCCATATGTGTATACAGCCCTGTCTTAAGGGTGTAATTTAGTTTGCAGAGGAAAATATACATCTAATTAGAAATTACCCCAAGATGGGAGAATTTCAGTTAGCTTCAAATGATATGAAATAATTTCAGCCAACTCCTAAAATTTTCTGAGATTTTATTGTATCCCTTGGGTCAAAACAAAATGAAGTTTTGAGGATGAAAAGGCATTGATATCTATACTTTATAAATTGTTCTATTTGTCTCATGAATTTTTATATTTATCTTGTAAATGATTAAAATGTTTTTAATTCTTTAGGTTCTTGTGAATTATTTTATTTCTCTTGTAATTATCTTTATTTGTCTTATGAATATTTATATTTATCTTGTAAATGGTTAAGATGCTTTTAATTCTTTAAGTTCTTCTGAATTATTTTATTTGTCTTGTAAATATCCATATTTGTCTTGTAAATTTCCATACTATCTTGTAAATGACCAAAATGTTTTTAATTCCTTAGATTCTTTTGGGTCCCTTTGTTCATCTTGTAAATATTTTTATTTGTTTTGTAAATACTCTTATTTATCTTGTAAATGCTATTCTGAAAAAAAAAATAAAAGAATGACATCATTATGTTTTCACTCACAAAAATTAATTTCATTTTGATCTAAGAGGTGCAGTAAAGTTTCATAAAGTTTAGTTTCATAAAGTTTTGAGGGTTGACTGAAATTATGTCATGTCATTTGAGACTTAATGACATTGTCCCATTTAAGATTGTCACACTTAGATTAATACGATTTTGTTAATCCAATGCACAAAACTCTCATGACATCGGAGTATGTGTTAGTTAAAAGTAATAAAAATAAAATTATGAGATGGTAAGTGAGAAAGAGATATAATAAGAAAAGATAAGGAGAATGTATGATAAAAAGATAATGGGAGAGAATAAGAATTAATTAAAGACGTTAACAAAAAAAAAAAGCACAAATTCTTAAAAAATATCATTTGAATTTTAAAATCTTAAATTGGTTTTATTAACAATAAGAGTAATGAGATTAACAAATAGAATAATGAAATTGACAACTCAAGTTTTGTGAAATAACTGATTTGAGATTTTGAAGTTCAAATGATATTTTCTTAAAATTTTCCTTAAAAAAAAAAATGCATTTACTGTCTAAATCTAATAAAAAGGAACCGACTAATTCAAAAATTGGATTTCATAAAAAGTAGCTGAGAGGGTAAAATAATTGTAGTATACAAATATTAATATCAATATTCTACAAGCCCTGCTTGATTCATTTTCAAACGCTATTGATAAAGCGAAATTTTTTTTTCTTTCTTTCTTGTTTTTTTGTGTGTGTGTGTGTCTTGTTAACATCTATATTGAGCTGTACAAATGATTCCGGTTGAATAATGCGAATCATTAGGAAAACAAAAATACTTCCTAAATGGCGGGCAAAATAAATAAATAATTTCTCAATCAAGAAACTGAACATGCCCTAAATCTTCTCACTGAATCCCACAAAACTTGCCTGATTCCTATTCCAATAGAGATTTTGGTATTCAAGAAAAATTGCCGGACAAAAAAATTTAATTTTTAATAACGACTCATACTTAATCTTGGTCAATTTTTTTTAGCTAAAAAATTGAAAATGAAAGCCTGTCAAATAGTTCTTTTATTGAAATCTTCAATTTGTTATTTTTCCTTTTCTTTCAATCATTATTTCTATTTTATCATGCATTTAAATATAAATTTTTTTTGATTCATTAAATATAAAACTTGTTGACATCATATTAAATGTTTCCTTAAAATAGACACATTTTTAATTAAAAATAAATTATAAATTAGTACAAATGTTATGTTTTAGATTGATATATTAATTAATATTGATAATTATATATTTTATTTTATTTTGTTATATTTTTATATTCTCTTCATTCTAATGGTCATCGGCCAAACAGCTCTCAAGTCCTCGCTCAAAAGCTCATTTTTTTCCGGCGCACAAAAGCACGTTTTTAATTCACTCCTGCTTCTCAAGTTCCGTCTTCCTCTGTCTTTTCCTTCCACACTTTTCCTTTTACCCCCTTCTGCATTCTCTTGCCAAAGCCCTAGCCAGTTTTGAAATTTTAGGGTTTTGTTTTCTCATTGTGTTTATGCGTCATTTAGGAACTGCCGGCGTAGTGGCTTGAGTTATGCGTGTCACCGTGAGCTTTTGATTTTTCTGCATTTTCCCCCATTGTCAATTCTAATAATGGGTTTCTAATGGCGAAACTGTTGGAGCTCTAAAATCTTTTCTCTGGTTTCTTCTTTGGCTTTGAAGTGTCTGTCACGGGTTATCTAGATATCTCTCTAAACAAAACCCTCACAAAACTCTTTTTTTTTTGGCATACATTTGATAAAACTGATCCTCTTAATTGAATATCTGGGTTTTGTGGGTCTTAGATCCTTTTGTTTAATGGCATAAGGAGAAACCTTGGTAAAATCTCTGTTTTATATCTTCAGCAGCAACAGAATTCTGGTTAAGAGCTCAGGAAGTTTGAGTCTTCTAGTAGATTTGGGAAGCATAAATAGTGTACTTGGTCACAAATCTCTTAGTAAATGCATGGATGGGAGAGAAGCTATGGCATTCTCTGGAGGCCCTCCTTCATATTACATGCATAGAGGAGGCATTGTTGGGTCTGTTCCTGGAACACATTCTGGAGGGTTTCAAGTGCCTCATGGGTTCAGACCAAACACCGGCATTCCAGCACAGTCAAATGTACGAGGTAGCTCTATGGGTTCTACAGTTACAGTAGAACCTGTTCGTACCGATTATAGTCATAGCCATGGCATGAGCATTAGGTCGTCTCCTGGAGTACCTCCTTCAAGCGAGCGTGTGAAAAGGAAACGAGGAAGGCCTCGTAAATACCGTCCTGATGGACCTGTTTCTCTGGGTTTGTCTCCCATGTCTGCCACTGCAAATTCTATCCCTGCCTCGATCACACCATCCCAGAAACGAGCTAGAGGGCGCCCACCAGGAAGTGGAAGGAAACAACAACTAGCCTCGCTAGGTATATTTTCAGAGAATTATTGTACATGCAAATACTCTTTAGTCTTTACCGATGCTTTATATAGGATCCATCGTTTTGTGGGGCATATTTCTTATCCCATTTTATTTTTCTTATTTTTTTCCCCATTCTTTGCAACAATTCTGTTTTGTGTTGTTTGAGTAGCCTGGGCCAGCTTATTTTGCTTTGTTTTCTTGGTGGTCATGAATTTTGCAAAATCCTAAGCAAACAGAATTCTAAACTGTTAGCTCCTAAACAGATAGATGACTGGTTTACTTGAGGTATTTTTGTCGAAATAAGTTGCTATATTCATGATTTTGGATGCTAAGCTGCATGTTCCAACCACAATACTTAATCTCTTGGCAATTCATGATTTCAATTTTCGATCTAAGGACCATGAAAAATTTGACACTGAAGTCTTCAATTTTCCCCTTTAATTTTTATGCAAATGTTTCTTGATCTTGTTGGTGGTAGTTCCTGATAACAAGTAATATCCCTGACTATTCTTTTGAGATGTGTGGATTTTTTTTTTTAATTTTAATTTTCTATTTGTGCTCCTAGGTGAATGGATGAACAGTTCTGCAGGGATGGCTTTTGCACCTCATGTTATCACAATTGGAGCTGGGGAGGTAGTAAAACTCTTCCACTTTGTAAATGTCTACAATTGGGTTATTCTATTTAGAAAAGTTGCTACAAGTAATTTGGAAAAGTCAGCTATTCAAACCTGTAACATGACATGGTACTTACTGATTTTATGCAACAGAGATAATACTCAATGGAAACCTTTTGTGCCAATCTTAGTTTTAAGTGATTAACTTTCATGCTATTCACTATGGACACATTGAAGATTGTTGCTTTTTAACACACTTTAGTTGGGAAGTTCCTCAAATAATAGTTTAACTTCTTTCAGGACATTGTAGCAAAGTTATTGTCCATTTCACAACAGAGACCTAGGGCGCTGTGCATCTTGTCAGGTACTGGGACAGTTTCATCAGTTGCTCTGCGGCAGCCTGCTTCTAGTGTTGTCAGCATCACTCTTGAGGTCAGAACACCAAACCATTCTACTTAAACCTTATTATTTAGTCTCTTTTGTCTCTCTGTTTAAGCATATAGTATGAGTGTTGAGACATTAATCTTTTCTAAAAATGGCTCATAATAAGTCTTCTCAACATATAGGTTCCTCCTTCGAAACAAGGAACCCCTCCTGTAATTCATCTTTATTTGGTCTTAATTGTAACCATGGGAAAACATGCTCTGTTAGTCTCTGATTCCTCCTTTCCTTTCACCCCCATATTATTTATTTAATTTTTATGGAGTTGTCAAGTCGCTGCTGGTGCTGCATTATTTTCTGTGATTTTTCAGTAAAACTATATGTTTTGTTTTTATCCATCGTCTGTATTAGTAACCTTGTGATAGGAAACCATGGTTACACGCTATATAGGATTTGCTGTATTTGGTCAAGTAATGGTTGCATTGGATTAAGAGATAGCAGTAGATTTTAGGTGGCTAAAATGAATCATAGACTGCAAGTCATTATTGAACAGTCTCTTTAAATGTGTCACCTGAATTTTTACTAGATCAGATCAATTACATTGGCACTGCCTAAAGGGCAAATGATGGTTTTCATAATGCCTTCCAAAAACTTATTCACATTCTTACCATTGCAGGGCCGATTCCAAATATTGCGCTTGTCTGGTTCTTACCTGGTTGCTGAAGATGGTGGACACCGTAGTAGAACTGGTGGCGTGAGTGTTTCCCTTGCTAGTCCTGACGGTCATGTTATCGGTGGTGCGGTTGCTGTGCTTATTGCTGCAAGCCAAGTGCAGGTATATCCTTGACCACCCTTGGATTCAACCCATAAGAACGTTTTATTCCTGTTTGATCTTTTTTGCAAACTTGGTCATGCTCTTATAGCCAGGTGTTCTGTTGTCTATTCTTGCTTATATTATTTCCCCATGTCATATTCTTGTAAATCATAGGACGCTTTACATTTAAACCAAAACAGTAAAAATTTGTTTTCTTCCAAAAAAAAAAAATGGCAATAGAAATGTGGCTTTTGTTCCTATAATGACGAATAATACTTGGGTGCAGGTGGTAGTGTGCTGTTTTGTACATGAAGGGTCCAAGACCAAGACTAAGCAATTGAGTGCCCTGGGGGGCGATGTTTCTGAAGCTGAGCATGATAACAAGTTAGCTACTCCGGTGAGTGCTCCAACGTCTCAGAACTACAGTCAACCAACAAGAGGCATTTGGCGATCCGATCTAAAAAGTACACACACTGGTATTGACTTGATGCATGGATAAAAGTATTTGGTTTTGAAATTGCAGTTTTGTATAGGACGTAGATATAACTTGTGTGTTGTTTGTAAATGAACTGAATTTGCTAGCATTGTATTAAGCTATTGATGATTCCCAGGTTTGCACTAACAATTTATTTCTGTAACAGATCCATCATCATTTTCGGGGTTAATTGACTGTCTGGTATGAGCATTAGACGGATGCAAATATTTACTTTAAGTGAAAATTAGGGCATTTTTGTATTAGCGTTGAGATTATTTATAAGCTGTTTTTTACGTAAATCGAGATAAAACTCCTCTCATATACTTACCTTGTATACTGTAAGTTACGATTGAAAAGCTGTTTTTAAGTATTCCAATCACTGTTTCAAACGAGCACTAAGTTGACTGAAAAGTTTTTGGATTCTATCCACTGTGAGGATACCATTTTCGAAGTTTTGCTGGGAAAAGTCATTTCTATTTTCTCCTGCTGTATCGGTTGATATTGAGTACTTCATTAGGCTTTCATTGACCTGCTCCCTTCAAACTTGTCCTTGATTGGACAGAGACATCACATGCTTTAATGTTGCCAAACCAGTACGTTATTATTGCAGTGTATAGGTGACTTTCTGAGAAAGGCTTCCACCAAAATAAGATATCTAAATTTTACTAATCTCATTTGGTAAAAATAATAATCCTAGTCTTATTTCTCATCAATTCAGAATTTTTATTTGAATTAATGTGCATCCAACACTTTAAAATATTTTTTCAGGTGCAACTAGTGTCTTAAAGTATTTTGTGGTGTACTCAGTATTTTAAAATATTTTTGGGAAAACGATAAAAATACCACTTGAGTTTTAAAATTTCATATTGGTTTTGTTAATAATAAGAGTAATGAGATTAATAAAAAGAGTATAGTAATTGAGAACTTAGGTTTTTGGGAAATCACTTATTTTAAAATTTAAGTAGTATTTATTTATTTTTTTTGTAATATTTTTTTTTTGTGTGCCCAGCATTTTAAAGTATATTTTCCCATGGGTGCAATATTTTAAACTATTTTTTTAGTGAAGCATTTTTTCATGTGTATCCAACACCCTAAATTACTCGGTGCATAATTGTATAAAAAAATAAATTAGGGTGATGGATGCACCTGAAAAAAATATTTCAAGGTGCTGGATATATCACAAAATACTTTAAAATATTGGATGGACTTAAAAAAATACTTTATAGAGTACTAAATGCACTTTAACGCTTTTTATTTTTAATAATTTAATTCATAGGAATAATCATGAAAGCAATTTACCCTACTGGCCATTAACGTTATATCCATATTTAAGATTAGCATGGAAAGTAATTAGCCTCGTTAAAAGGAGAAAGATGGCCAAAGGAATAGTTCAGAGAATAGTTTATTCACCGGATCAATGGAAAAAGTCTTCAGTAGCATAATTGAGGGGGTCTCTTGTCATCTCACTAGAGTTCTCTTTCAGCTTTTTCTTGGTACATCTTTCATGGAGGATGGATTCTTCAGCAAGAAAACTTATGAAGACAAGTACCATTGTTTCTTTTGTAAATACTGCTGCACTCTGGACTCTCTAAATAGGCTTAACTTATTTATTTGATTATGTATGGATTCTACCAAATATATACTCTTTTTAAGAAAAATGGGGAAAAGTGTCTACGAAATTTTATTTTCAAGAATGAGAAAAAAATTTTTAGGCACACAATACTGGTAATTTACAAATTTTGTATGCCCATGAGTACAAGTACTCTGATTTAAGTCCAGTCATGTCACCGTGGGCCATTCTTGAAAGTAAATTACTAAATTGCTTAGGCACCTTGAAACCCTTTTTCGATAATAATATGAACTTAATAAAATTTAACACACATACATTATTTATAGCTAAAGGATTCTGACCCAAGGCCTTATTTAATAAGCACAATATGTAGCATATACGGATAAACATGCTTCTTTTCCAGGTAAACATAAATTTAATGCACAACATAGAGGATAAAAGCCAAGAGTTCTTCGTGATATGAGACGCTTGACAATTCACTTTCAACATGATCTCTTCCAAGTTGAATCCACGGATTCATATAATACTCAGAAGCTTTTCAATGTCCCGCTGCAATACAAAACAGATGCCACAAGAATTTATGGAAAAATTAATGAACTTTCTCTCAAAGAGATATCCCTCAGTAAATAACAAACACAGGTAGCTTATGCATGATCTGTTTTGAGTTATGAAACAGGAACTTTATGTAGAGAATAAAGGTTTCTTTTTTACCTCAAGGCTGAGGGGAGAAGTTGTGGGATAATAGCGACCCACGGCTTTGCCGTTCTTGTCAACTAGAAATTTGGAGAAGTTCCATTGAATATTATCCCCAATAATTCCCCATTGGCACGACTTTAAGAACTTATACAGTGGGGCAGTGTTGTCACCATTCACTTCAATCTAATCCAAAAACAATAGGACATAATAGTTATATATAATCCAGGACAGGTCCCATTTTTTGGAAGCTGCAGAAAATAATAAAGAATGATGCTGATTCCCCAACCGTCTGGTTAAATATAACTAGCCAGGTGACGTTTCAAGTTCCTAGTTAAGCAGAGTAAAGCAGTTCAGAACAATTAGTGTCATGTTTAATGCAAAGTTTTCCCAATACAGTTTATGAATGAAACGCGATAATGGTTAGGACATAAACAAACAGTAGAAAGCAAACAAAGAGTCAAAGACATAGGTGGTTCATGCCTATTGTTTATATTAGTCTTTTTGGTCACTGCCAAAAAAAAAAAAGCATAATTGACCCAAAGGGTAATAGCAAGCATTGCAAAAACTGCATAAAAAAGTAACCATGGAATTTTCAGACCTTGTCAATGTTCGAGTCCTATGCTGGCTGGTTGAGAGGAACAAATCCTCGACCAGACCACATGGTCACAGGTTCAAATGACAGAGAGAGTAAGAGAGAATTTTTAGACCTTGAAATGCTCAAGAAATATGGACAAAGACAGCTTTCCTGTATGAGCTGCAACAGACTTGAATAATTAAGGACCAACCTTATCAAAGATGGGGAATTCTGATTTGAAGCGGGTGCATACAAAGTCCACGATTTCTTCATTGCTTCCAGGTTCTTGTGCACCAAACTGATTGCATGGAAATCCCAGTATCTCGAGACCTAAATGACCAAGAGATGATATATATATATATATATATAGAGAGAGAGAGAGAGAGAGATTTTGACATTTCACAAATACTTTCAAAGATTTTCGGGTGGGATATATATATATATATAATTCAACATTTTCATGTTGGTTACAGCATAGCTAGAATTCAAAATTTTCACATATTTATTCTCAAATAGGATTAGTTACTTCACCTAAATCCCAGCACAGTACTGACAAAGAAAAGAACTAAAGAGCAATTCACATATAACTTTGAAATACATGACCAAGAGATGAAGTCAATTGGTCAAGTTTCCACACCAAATTAAACAGCATCTGTGGACTGTGGGCTCAATAAAGTAAGGCCTTTTCACTTATGCTAAAATTATGACTGTTATGGTTTGAAATGATGTATGTGAACGAACCAATCAGAGCGTTTAAGGCACAAACCTTTATCTTTATACTTCTCATATAATTGATTCAGCTCTGTATAATTGGAGTTGGTTAAGCCACTGCCTCAATCCCAAACAATGAACAAGTATAGTAAGATAAAAGAAGACTAGAAACCAGATGTCATGGCTTCAAATGAGGAAAAAGAAAATAATAACAAGTAAAGCAGGCAGGGATACCATTTGGAAGCAACGTTGACAATCAGCAGGACTTTTCCACGGTAAGCAGCAAGGTCAACATCATTTCCCTTGGCATCCTGCAAAGGGAGCATAAAGAATTACAACAACATTGAACCATCACTTTTTCATATGATATTTATTTACCTAATACAGATATCATCGACATCTTCAACCTAGTCAAAGTTTCATACACTCATTCGTAACATGCGTATCTCCTCAGATACCCAGGTAAGATTGAAAGTTTGTAGCCATATTATGATATTAAAATGATTTGTCAAACTTAACAAATTCTTCAGAAAATCAGAAATTGCCATCAAACTGCCAGATTCTTTAATTGAGAAACCATGTAAAATTTTCATCATGGAAATCCCAAATTCAAGGCTATCAGCATTCAGAAAAAGAGAGCCGCGAAAACAGAAAAATACCCGCAAAGAATTTCAAATCAAAGAGGTGAGAAAGCAAGAGTATAGGTAAAAAGACTAAAGCGACAGTAAGAATCATGAAATAAATAGAGGAGAAGACCAACCTTGACAACAAAATCGAACACGGATTTTGGTTCAGCGGCTTCGGTAGTCATACTTGCAGCCGAAGAACACAAATGCTAGAGGAAACCCAAAAGGGCTAAACCAATCAGTGAGCCAAGCTGTAGGGGCGGGGATTATATGTATGAGCCTGGGAGATTTCTATGCGAATAAGATTGATGCTTTGACGCGCCCGTGTCATCACTACTGAAATAAATTACCATTAGTGCAGACGACGAATTTGACAAACTATTAATTTAGGCTTAAATTAATTGTGGTACAATGTATCATTATTGAAAAGACGACTACGTCCTTTTCACGATAGATGACTATGGTGCCAAAATAATGCTATGTACCAACTGCTCACGCTTATTATAGATATTTTTTTTTTTGCCAACTATTATAGATAATTTATTATTAAAAACATGACTTAATTTACCAACTACCGAAATCTATTACATTTATCAACTTTCACTTAATAATCAAAATTAAGTTACATGATTTAGTCAAAATCCGAACGTGTTTAGGTGGCGTGGCTCTTCATTCATTCATTTCATTCATTTTTAGGAAACGAACTTTCAATTGTTTTCTTAATTTTTTATTATTCTTTCGTTTTTATTTTTTTATTCTTATCTGTTTATTTTTTATTGTATTATAGTTTCTTTTATTCTTATAAATATTAAGGTTTTGACTTTATAAATCCTTTAATAACCTTTCATAATCTTTTTATGATTTAACAAGACTCTCATAAAACTTAAAGGACTGAACTTAACTTCAAAACACATCACATACTATTTAGATAATTAAAATCTTTTCAAGTGAAAAATAATTTACTTCATTTAGCTTCATTATACAATCTCATTTTCAAAAAGTCACAGCTTCAGATTATATGAATCATTTATCATAAAAGAATTCCTTCTTAAGATTATCTAAATCCTGCGAATAAAAAATAGTGATGATAACAAAGGAGATATGCATAATTTCCGGATTTCTTTTCTTTCTTAAACCAAAAGAGCTGTGGATCTTCTTCTTCTTCTTCTTCTTCTTCTTTTTGGGGTTGTAGAAAGTAGAAACTTCTATTGTTTTGGTGCCTCTCATGGCATAATGCTTTTCTCCAAAAGATTCAATTCTGACTGGGCAGGTAAGATCATTTCCTACTGTGAAAGCATTTGATTGTACGCATGTCCCCAGAAGCCCATTTTTCAACTTCAACAACAACAACAATAATAATATAAGCTTGAAGAAAAATTCTCCACGCGCTGATCATTTATAACCGAAGGATTTGAACCCAAGTACAGATTTACTAAACATCATATTGTTGCATGCGTGAATAAAGTCAATAAACATGTTTCTTTTTTTCCAGGAGAGCCAATAATGCATCATTACATAATATTGTTTGCAAACATACATTGACCATGCGATTTTCTCCAAGCTGTATCCTTCCATTCAAAAGATACCAAGTAGCTTTTTGATGTCTCGCTGCCATACCATAAAGATGACACAAGAATTACCAAAACTGAAAAAAGATTCCTCTAAACAATCTCCTTTAGTAGCAACAACAAACACAGGCACCTTATGCACGATCAGTTTGAGTCATGAAACATAAAGAACGTGTGTGGTAAATACTTGGGCTTTACCTCAAGGCTGAGAGGAGAAGTGGTGGGATAATAGCGATCCACGGCTTGACCGTTCTTGTCAACTAGAAACTTGGCGAAGTTCCACTGAATATCATCCCCAATAATTCCCCACTTGCCTGTCTTCAAGAACTTGTACAGTGGAGCAGCATTCTCACCATTCACTTCAATCTAACCCAAGCACATTATTATACTACATGATCATGTCACATTTAGAAGTTGCAGAAATTAACAAAGGGAACTCACTTATATCCTTCCTCCGGTTAACTACACCTTGTCAGGTGACATTTAAGTCCGTAGTTGTGCAGGATAAAGCAGTTTCAAAACAATTAGTGTGATCTTATTGTTATGTTTTCCCAATACCTTTTTTTTTTTTCTGAATGAAATGCAGCACCGGTTAGAACAGAAACAGACGGTAGAAAGCAAATCAAGACACAGCACAATTCGTGCCTGTTGTTTATGGGAGTTTTTTGGTCACAACAGGGGAATGGCAAACACTTGACCAACTCGATAAAAGCCAAATAAAATTTTAGACCTTGGAAATGGGATGCCCAAGAATTGTACAGACTTTGTATGTGGACATACCTTATCAAAGATGGGAAATTCTGATTTGAATCGAGTGCAGACAAACTCTGTAATTTGATCATTGGCACCAGGTTCTTCCTCACCAAACTGATTGCATGGAAACGCCAGTATCTCCAGGCCTAAACAAAACTTTCCAACCCAATCTCTCATTTGTATTGATTAAATGTGTTTTAAAACACTCGAAAGAAACAGTGATTAGCAAGGTGACGGATTTTCATATCAGTGTCCAAAAAGGACTCCTCCTCTAGAGATAAGAAAATGGTTTTATACAATCACAAATCATATAGGTGACTCTCTAGATGGACATCAAAATTTTCTTACAAGATCTTTGGGTACGAGATATATTATCCAGCCCCAAGTTGGTTATGACAAATATAACGCCAAAACTTGGAGATTTTCATACATCTCATGCTTCCTATATAAGATTTTAGGTATTTAAAAATATTAGTTTACCATTTTACCGACCCTGCCTTTACAGAAAAGGCCCTAATTCCTGACAGAGAAAAGAACTAACGGGCAACTTGGAGATGATTTGGAGCAGAAAAATATACCAGCAAGAAGAGATGAAATTAATTGGTCGAGTTTCCACATTAAATTAAACAGCACTCGTAGACTGTGAGTTCAATAAATTACTTCCTTTTCAATCACGCTAAGATTATGAATTTATGATTGTGATGATCTGAGATGCCACATATGAAGCAATTACAGGGTTCAAACTAACCTTTATCTGTATACTTCTCATATAATTGATTCAACTCCGTATAATTTGAGTTGGTCATGCCACTGCCTCAATCCCAAACAACAAGAATAATAAGATATAGGAGACTAGAAATAAGATATCATAGCTTCAGAGAACCAATATATATATATAAACAAGAAAAAGGTTGAGCAACGAAAAAAGATATCATAGCTTCAAATGGATTCAAGGCATAATCAAAAGACAGGAATCAAATAAGATCAAGTTAATGCAGGCCAGGATACCATTTGGAAGCAACATTGACAATCAGCAGAACTTTTCCATTGTAAGCAGCAAGATTAACATCATTGCCCTTAGCATCCTGCAAGCAAACATAAAGAATGGCAACAATATTTAAGAATCAACGAATGAGAACTTCAAAACATCGCCATGGGAGCAAGACAAGCTCTTAGTTAGCTGCCATATCTGAATGACTTGTCAATCTTAGCAACTACTTCAGAAAGACATCAACGTCCACCAGATTGCAAGATTCACAGTGGGAGGGATGTTTCAATGAAGAAACCCATATTCGTACGCCCTTAATCTCCAGAAACAAGTTACATGGTTTCAAACTAAGTAAGAAGAGCGTTGATCCAATAAAAAAACAACAAACAAGATAGGGTAGGCCAATAACACATCCTGGAACTGTAAGATACTAAGATCATATTTCTCTTATGAAACTCAATAGTCAATACAATAAAGTGATAGCCCAGACAGAAGGGCTATCAGTAATCAGTAAGTGAATAAAACCACGATAATAATCCTGAGAAGACCAACCTGCAATACAAAATCGTACACAGACTTCGGATTAGTGGGCTGGGTAGTCATCGCGCGCAGCCGCAGAACGCAGAAAATCAGAGGAACCCAACTACACTCACGAGCTTAGGAGGACCACTACTATCAACTGCACTTGGGGGGGAATTCGGTTCGGTTCGGTTCATTTGCAGAGTCAGACAAGGGCCTGTTTGGTTGGAGGAGACGGAATGGAAGGGGAGGAAAAACTGAACCCCTCCCCTCCTTTAATTTGAAATTTTGGAAAGGACCCCTCCTTCAATACAGATAAAATTTTGGTCTACTTTAATCTTATAACATATGTGACATTCCAATAATATTTATGATAAAAATATTATTATTATAAAATAAAAATATATTATTATAAAAATTATTATAATTAAAAATGTATTATTAAAAAATAATTTATCTAAAAAAGTATATATTTATGAATACAAAATTATTATAATTATAACATATCCTCATACTAATTTAAATAAAAAAAATATTATTATTAAATTAATTTGCATCAAAATATATTTTTATCATTAAAAAATATTATTATGAATTAAAATTTAAAAAAAAATTATTTTTGCATATCAAAATATTATTATAAAATTTATTTAAAATAAAAAGTAAACTTTCATAAATAAAAATATATTATAATTATAAAATATGTTAATATAATTTTAAATAGAAATATTATTAAAATAAAACTATATTATTTTTATTAAATTAATATATATTATTATATTAATTATAAATAAAAGTGTTATTATATTAATGAGATAGGATGTAACTTAATTTATATAACATATAAATAAAAAATATAATCAAATATATTAGAGTAAAATGTTAAATTGTTATCATTTTTTTCCTTCCATCCCACCTCAAATCAAATAAGCGATCATTAAAAACCTCTCATCCCCCCTCCAAACTAGAGCCGAGAATACAGGCAGGCCCTTCACTAGCCTGTTTAGGCCCGCTTCCTAAAAAACCCTCAATTTTTAAAGCATGTGGCCCTATAGGGCCTGCCCTTTTAGACCCATTTCATGTTTTAGCCTCTAAATCATAAACCCGGCCTTTAAAGGGCTCGGGCCTAAACGGATCGGCCTGATAGGCTCAGCTCGAATTCACTGCTCTACTCCAAACCAAACCAAATCAAATAAGCATCTACCCTCTCTTTTTATCCCTTCTCTTTAAACCAAGTAGGCCCTTTAATATAAGCAAAACCCTTACTTCTTTTCCCTTCTATATGTATTTTTTAAACTCTTTTTTTGCTTTTACCTTGCTACACTCATTTGTTATCTCAAGTCCCAGTCATTGGATTAAATTTGAACTTTAAATTGTTAAAATTGTTGGCCAGTGGGTGGACTATTGTTGGATCAAATTTCGCCACAATTGTTATGAGCGGGTAAGAGGCAATTTTACTTTAGAACTGTAAAAAAATGGAGCAATTTTGTCATGATTGTTATCCTAATTAATTTTAACCATTAGTTGACCAAATATGTTAATCTGACAATCCATATATCATTTTTGTTAAGTTTCAAATTTATCCCGAAAGTTTTAAATCTAACTTTTCAAAAAAAGAAAAAGAAGTGGATGACACATAGACTTACGTGGTAAATTTACACCTTAACAAAAATGATGTGAATAATTTATGGACTGTCAGCTCAATATATTTTATCAACCAATGGTTAAAATTAATTGGGATAATGATCAAAGCAAAATTACTCCCTTTTTAACACTTCTAAGGCAAAATTAGCCCCGAAAAACTTCTAGAGTAAAATTGCCTCTTAACCCATGTTCTGATAAAATTAAGTTACTTTTTTTATCATTTAATATTTTACTAATAATATTATATAATATTAAATCTAAATTATTCAAATATAATCAAAAGATTAAAATGAAACATGAAGAGAAAGTGAAAAAAGAACAGGGCCCCCACCAATAAGTTGTAGGGTGTGTTTGGATTAGCGATTTGATAAGTGACTTATTTTTACTTAGACTTATGGAATCTTAAAATTGGAAAAAAGTTAGATTGGATAAAATGATGAGTGTTTAGATTGGCGATTGGATAAGTAACTTATGTAAAAGTAAATGATATTTGGTTTGGCTTTTACATAAGTGGCTTTTGTATTATTTAAGAGAAAAAATTGTAAAAATTATGAAAAATGAAAAAAAAAAGTAAGGGATAATTGTGAAAAAAAGTCCTCATTAGCAACTTAATTGCCAAATAAGACCTGGAAAGATATCTATACACGGAAGGATTTTTTCACAATTTTCTCAAAAATTAACTTTGAAAATTTGGAAATGGTACAATTTTAATAAAATTATATCAAACTCTAATTTAAATTGGTACATTCCAAAAGTCTTTTCTATTGTGCACATTAAGCTTAAATTTTATAAATTATATCAAACTCTAATTTAAATATTAAACCCTAACTCATATTTTCACATAGCTCAAAATCTAACAAAATAAACCGATTAAAACCTCAATAATACCTCCAATAATCCAAATAAATTATTTAAACTAAATTTAATCGGTAAAAACATCATATAGAAACTAATTTATGACATGTTTATAAAAGAAATTGATTATAAAAGTATAAAACAAATAAATAATAAATCTAAAATTATTAAAATTAATTATTAATTATTCTCTACATTTCTACAGTCATATATTAACAAAACTCAAAACTTGCCCAAAGTCTTATCCCAAAATATTCTCTAATTAGCATAAAATTACTATCTAAAGAAAGAAAAAATTATTTAGAACATTTTTCATAAAAGAAGTTTTGTGATTAGAAGTGATTTTGAGTACCTCATTGATCCCCAAAGATATGAAAATACTCTTATCAATATTATTTTACACACACGCGCGCACATAAG
Source organism: Inga oerstediana (assembly GCA_963210345.1). NCBI lineage: Eukaryota > Viridiplantae > Streptophyta > Magnoliopsida > Fabales > Fabaceae > Inga > Inga oerstediana. Next base: position 56,827,600 of record OY723409.1, read on the forward strand.
CTCCAATAAGCTCCATTTTGAGGCTTATTACTTTTTCCAACTTTTGACTTTTTTTTACCTCAAATCTCATCGCTGAACCGAACACCCATTTTGGCTTTTCCACTGTTCAAGTCCGTTTTCATGCACAAACATCAAAACAAACACCCACGTAGTCAACCCTTAGAATTTACTATCATTAGCCTCCTTCATCCCTATCAAAACTAGAAAGTAGATCAGAAAATAGGAGGGGTCTGTTTAGATCCAAGCATATTACGAGCAGAGTTTATGATTTAGAGCCTCTAGAAGGAGTCGGACATAAAAGAGTCAACCCTTAAGGCTTTGGGCCAATTTTTTTTAATTTTTTTTAAATGATTATAAATTGAGTTTTGGTTAAAAAATGATTTTTAACATTGGAAATGTTTTTCAAACCATATAGTGTTGCTATTTGAACTTTTTAAAGGAAAAAATTGATTACATTCTGTTAAAAGTCAAGAACAAATCCTTCATTCTCTGACTTGTAGCATGACATTGTTGAATCTCTCTTATCCCTCTTTCGTCAATCACTCAGCACCGCTCCATTGATTCTCTTCTGTTTTCTCCTGGATTCGCATTACACTCTGTTTTCTCTTTCCTATATATATGTTTGTAATCTTCTCATTTATGATCAATGAAATGAAGGCTCTATGAGCCATTATGGTATCAAAGAGACTCCAGGGATGATCCGCAGCTGGAGCAAGTGGCAGTGGCCTTGAGATACGGCGAGGAGAGAGAGAAAACAGTGAGAAAAACAGAAAACAGGGGATCGACCAAACCTCCCTGATCTCCACAACGCGGGCGAGTGGAAGCACACCGCCACCTCAGAAAGGATCGGACGGCGCCGATAGGCGAATCCCAGAGGAGCGACGGGCATCTGACCGGCGCGTGAGCCCCACCCACCTCACAGTCACCGGCGCGTAAACCCATGCGCCGCCTTCGATGGTGGTTTCCGGCGACCCATTTTTCCAGAAAATGGATTTTCGAATTTTCTCATATTTTCGGCTCTCTCCCCCAAAAAATCCAACTACAACCAAAACTAGTCCAATGGCACTTATGTCTAATGGGACTAAATCCTTTGATAAAGATGTACACACCTCTTCTTCTGCCATGGGTGCTTGTAAATTCAAACCTAAGTGTTTGAACATTAAGAAACCAAGCAAACAAGAGGCTAGCAAAGTAAAAGCCAAGGTCATGAAGTAAGGAAAGAAATGTGAAGCTAAGCAGACTACCATTAGCCTTTCTCCTCCCAAAAGTTTCCTAGACATGGATCCAAGCTAATATATCAGCAGCACAGTGGTGGTACCAGAATTCTCCGATGGTCAGGAAGAATTACAGATGCTTCGCCATACACTTTACAAGCAGAATATGTCAAATTTTGTTCCTAGTGTGAATCTAATACAATCAGGTAATTTCGTTATAACCCTCAACGCTGTGATCACTAGTGAAGGTACTTGGATTGTTAACTCTGGAGCTACAGATCACATGCCGGTAATAGAAATTTACTCCATAACTTTAAATTCTGTCATGAACATCTCAAAGTAAAAGTAGCTAATAGTGTATACACAAGGGTTGAGGGAATTGGCACGGTCACTTTATCTGATCACTTGGAACTTCACAACATTCTATTTGTGCCTACACTCACTTGTAATCTAATATCTGTAAGCAAGTTAACTAAAGGTCAGATATGCCAAGTAATTTTTGAGGATGATCTTTGTGTTTTTCAGGATTTAAAATCGAGGAGAACGATTGGAACTTCTAGAGAATGGGATGGACTGTTCTATCTTGAAGGACCGAACTTGACAACTAACAATGCAAGGAAGGCAAGAAAGACACTGGTTAGTTCTAATTCTCAAAATCATGATGTACACTTGTGGCACTGTCGCTCAGGTCACCCTAGTTTTGATTATATGAAGCATGTGTTTCCAAGTTTATTCCATAAAAATTACATTCCTTTTCATTGTGACACTTGTAAACTTGCAAAGCAAACTCGATCTTCATACCCCAAACAGCCCTATACACCTTTATCACCATTCACACTAATCCATAGTGACATTAGGGGTCATGCATGAATAAAAACCCTTACCAATGCTAGGTGGTTCGTTACTTTCACAGACGATCACACTAGAACCACATGGATTTATTTAATGAAAGACAAATCCGAAGTAGCCAAAGTATTTCAAAACTTCTATATCTTTGTGCGAACCCAATTCAACACTTCAATTAAGGTACTACAAAGTGATAATGCCAAGGAATACATGAGCAACACCTTTAAAGAATTTCTTGATCAACAAGGAATTCATCACCAAACTTACTGTCCTTACACCCCTCAACAAAATAGAGTGGCCGAACGAAAGAACCGTCACTTGTTGAAAGTAACCCGAACCTTACTAATAGAACGAAATGTTCCTACCATCTTCTGGGGTGATGCTGTTCTCACAGCAGCTTATCTTATTAACCGCATGCCATCTAAAGTTCTCAATTACGACACTCCTATCCAAAAACTCCTTAAACACTTTCAAAATTGCCCACTCATCAATTCATTACCTCCAAAGGTGTTTGGTTGTGTTGTATTTGTTCACAAAAATAGTAGCAACAAATTTGCTGCTCGAGCTAACAAATATATATTTCTTGGCTACTCTTCTACTCAAAAATGGTACAAATGCTATTGTCCTACTTCCAAAAAGCTTATAATCTCCTGGGATACCGTCTTCTCTAAAGAAAAAGTATATTATCCCAAATTACCCATTTAGGGGGAGTATAACGACAGTGAATGGCTAATCCTGGAAGAATCTAACTCCAAAAAATTACCACACACATCATTATTGTCACCACCACGACCAAACCTTATAACCACCATTGACTCACTTGCTCCCACAAGCCAACCTAGTCCTATCCAATCTAATCATGAATCTGAACATATTCCATCTCAACCTGAACCCACACCTAATGAACTGGAAACAAATGTTGAGATCAATTCAGGAATGGATACCGAACCAGAACAAGATGAAGAGTCCATACTACAAGTTCTAGATGAATCAAACACTGGTAAAATTATCTCTCCCATTCAACAGAACGACTATGACTCCAATATGGGATTAAATCCTGAAGAACTGGGTTGGCCTATTGCATTGAGAAAAGGGGTAAGATCTTGTACTCAGCATCAAATTCAACGTTTTGTCTCATATAATAACCTATCTGCAAAAATGCAAAGCTTTGTTGTAACCAGTGCAAGGAAAAAAATCCCAAACACATTTCAACAAACATGACTGATCCGAATTGGAAACAAGCTGCAGAAGAAGAGTTGAGGGCATTCAAGGAAAATAAAACGTGGGAGATTACAACTCTTCCCAAAGGAAAGAAACCAGTAGGATGTAAGTCGATTTTCAACCCAAAATTCAATCCTGATGGTAGTATCAACAAATATAAGGCAAGACTTGTTGCAAAAGGATATACCCAGACATATGGAGTTGATTATCAGGAGACCTTTGCTCCAGTAGCCAAGCTTAATACCATCCAAGTGATACTATCAATCGTAGCCAACTTAGATTGGTCGTTGCACCAACTAGACGTGAAGAATGCCTTCTTGAATGGAAACTTGGAAGAAGTTTACATGGAGATTCCAGATGGAATTCTAGCTCCTAACAACTCTGTGTGTAAACTTAACAAGTCATTATATGGACTTAAGCAATCTCCTAAGGCATGGTTTGGTAGATTCACCAAAACAATGAAAAAGCTAGGGTATACTCAGGGACAAGCAAATGATACATTGTCTATCAAACGTGTCAATGGCAAAGTCACCATCTTGATCGTCTATGTTGATGATATGGTCATTACAAGAAACGATAAAGAATCCACTGCTCAATTAAAACAGGACTTGTCAACTGAGTTTCAAGTCAAAGATCTTGGACAAATGAGATATTTCTTGGGCATGGAAGTAGTAAGAACCAAGAAGGGTATCAATGTATCCCAATGGAAGTATACCCTAGATTTGTTGCATGAAACAGGAATGTTAGGGCCATAACTTGAAGGAACACCAATGGAAGAAGGTTGTCACTTGGAAATCAAGCCAAATTGTGTCCCAGTCAACCCAGAACGGTACAGCAGACTTGTCTGGAAACTTATATACTTAACCCACACACGTCCAGACATTAGCTATGCAGTCGGAATAATAAGTCAATTCATGCACTAGCCACAAGAAGGACACATGGCGGCCGTGTACAGAATCCTAAGCTATTTGAAGTTTAATCCTGGAAGAGGGATCTTCTTTAAGAAAGGCACTTTCAGAAATATTGAGATCTACACTGATTCTAACCATGCAAAAGACAGGGAGACTAGAAGGTCAATCTCAGGGTACTGCACATATGTGTGGGGAAATCTAGTTACATGGAGAAGCAAGAAACATACTATGGTGTCAACAAGTAGTGTGGAAGCTGAACTAAGAGTTGTTAACAATGGAGTATGTGAAGGAATTTAGGTTATCAGATTACTAAAGGAGTTTGGAATTCCATATGAAGGATCAATACAAGTTTGATGTGACAACAAGGCCAGCATTGAAATGGTTAAGAACACAGTCTATCATGATAGAACAAAACATGTTGAGATAGACAGACACTTTATTAAAGAGAAAATTGAAGCAAGCATCATGAGTCTGTCTTATATCAGATCTGATAACCAGATTGCATATATAATAACAAAACTACTGGGCAGAACTAAATTTGAAGGATTTCGGTGCAAGCTAGGAATGATTGACATATATTCTCCAAGTTGAGGGGAAGTGTTAAAAGTCAAGAACAAATCCTTCATTCTCTGACTTATAGCATGACATTGTTGAATCTCTCCTATCCCTCTTTCGTCAATCACTCAGCACCGCTCCACTAAATCTCTTATGTTTTCTCTTGGATTCACATTACACTCTGTTTTCTCTTTCCTATATATATGTTTGTAATCTTCTCATTTATGATCAATGAAATGAAGGCTCTATGAGCCATTATATTCTTATTAAAAAGTTAAGAGAAGCTTGTTGATGACATTATAATTAGTTAAAAGTTTTTTGATTGATTTTTTTTTTAAAAAAAAATTACTCAATTTTTAAGAATCTTTCTGTTAATGTTACTCAAATATTCTCTGAAGTATATGTATTCCATTCATGTATAAGGTATTTATATACAAAAGGAGGAGCCTCTGAATTAATGGCTCATTATGATGATTGATTCTATAATCCCTAATTTAGTGGGATACTCACTATCACTGATTATGTGGCTCACTATCCCTGATTTACATTATTTCCTAATCATACAATATTTCCTAACACTCCCCCTCAAGTTGGAGCATAGATGTTAATCATGCCCAACTTGTTACAAAGATAATCAACCCGAGTGCCATCCAAGGCTTTAGTCAAAAGATCACCTAACTGATCACTAGATGGTACATGTCCTGTAGAGATAAAATTCTCTTTGATCTTATCACGTACAAAGTGACAATCAATCTCAATATGTTTCGTACGTTCATGGAACACGGAGTTGGAGGCTATGTGTAAGGCGGCTTTATTATCACACCATAATTTCGCAGGCAATGACGTGGCAAGACCAACCTCCTTCATTAATTGGTGGATCCACACAATCTCCTGTACGGACTGAGACATGGCTCGATACTCAGCCTCTGCACTAGACTTTGCCACCACATCCTGCTTCTTGCTCCTCCAAGATACCAAGTTTCCTCCTACAAAAACGCAATAGCCTGTAGTGGACCTCCTAGTCGTTTTTGACCCTGCATGATCTGCATCACAGAAACACTCAATCTTTGGGTGACCATGATTCGTATAAAGTATACCACGACCAGGTGATCCCTTCAAATAATGTAGAACATGCTCCAAAGCCTCCCACTGAGCAACGGTCGGTGATACCATGAATTGGCTAAGTCTACTGACAGGAACGGTTACATCAGGGCGAGTTACCGTGAGATAGTTCAATTTTCCAATCAATCTTCGGTATCGCTCAGGGTAGGCAAACGGTTTAATCTTCTCAGGATCAATTCGTTTTTTCACATCCTCGGGTAGCTCATCAAACGGCACACTATCGTCAATGTCCAGAAATGGATTATAAATCATGGGACAGCTACTAGGTGTTGCTCCAAGTTTCCCGGTTTCTTTCAGTAGGTCAAGGACATATTTCCGCTGGGTTAGGAGAATACCCTTCTTGCTTCTCATAACTTCAATCCCAAGAAAGTACTTTAACGGACCCAAATCCTTCGTTTGAAAGTGAGAATCCAGAAAGTCCTTGAGTGATGAGATTCCTGATGTATCACTGCCTGTAATAACAATGTCATCGACATAGACTACTAAGAGAATCAGGCCAGCAACCGTTCGTTGATAAAACACAGAATGATCACATTTACTCTGATTTAGACCAAACTTCTTAACCACAGAACTAAATCTGTCAAACCAAGCACGAGGGCTCTGTTTCAAACCATATAAAGACTTCTGGAGGTGACATACCTTGCCATGCTCCCCCTGAGCAACAAAGCCAGGCGGTTGCTCCATGTAAACTTCCTCAAGAAGATCACCATTTAAAAAAGCATTCTTAACATCCAACTGATGAAGATCCCAACCATGGGTAGCGGCCATAGAAATGAAGAGACGAACAGAGGACAACTTGGCCACAGGAGAGAAAGTTTCAGAATAGTCAACACCATACGTCTGAGCATAACCCTTAGCCACCAATCGAGCTTTCAATCGTTCCAAGGTGCCATCAGCTTTGGTCTTAACGGCAAACACCCACTTACATCCAATAGCCTTCTTTCCAGGAGGTAAATCAACGAGGGTCCAGGTACCAGCCTTATCAAGGGCCATCATTTCCTCATTCATCGCAGCACGCCAACCAGGATGGGCCAAAGCTTGGGAGAGATGGGTGGGAAGGGGAATAGAGTCTACGGAGGCTATGAAGGAACAGGACGTCGGTGACAGGTGAGTATAGGAAACAAACGAGGAAATAGGGTACGTACAAGTGCGTTTACCTTTGCGGAGGGCAATGGGCAGGTCAGCAAAAGGGACAGTAGGATCAAGATGAGCAGGCACAGGTTCAGACACTGGTTCCGGCACTGGTTCAGGCATTGGTTCAGGGGCAAGTAAAGGCGAGGTTAAGGGCAAATCTGGCGCCGAGGCGGACATGGGTAGGTCAGGAAGACGAGCAGCACCATTACTTTCCTTAGGACGTCGGTGATACACCTGGTGGATAGGGGGTGGAGCAGCGGCCGGCACAGATGCTTGCACTGGTGGGGAACGAACCTCATACACTAAGATAGGATCAGGATCTGGATTAGGGGCAGAAGCTGACGGCAGAGCAGGGACAGGGAAGAACGAAGTGGATTCATGGAAAGTGACATCGGTAGACACAAGATAACGACGAAGGTCGGGAGAGTAACACCGATAGCCCTTCTGAACCCTAGAATAACCAAGGAAGACACACTTGAGAGCTTTTGGATCAAGTTTAGTGAGACCGGGACGAATGTCCCGAACAAAACAGACACACCCAAAAATTTTTGGATCGATGGGAAACAATGGTTTGGAAGGGAACAAAGTGGTGTATGGAACATCGCCACTTAGAACAAGAGATGGCATACGATTAATAAGAAAGCAGGCGGTAGATACAGCATCAGCCCAAAAAGATTTAGGAACATGCATTTGAAACATTAGAGCTCGGGCAACTTCTAATAAATGCCGATTTTTTCTTTCGGCAACACCATTCTGAGCAGGGGTATCGGCACACGAGGACTGATGAAGCATGCCATGGGTCAACATATAGTCGTGAAACTGGGTAGAAAAATACTCGTTAGCATTATCACTACGTAAGGTTTTCACAGAGACACCAAATTGAGTTTTGATCTCAACACAAAAATTGCAAAAGTGAGAAAACAACTCGGAACGACTTTTCATTAAATAAAGCCAGGTGGTTCGAGAAAAATCATCAACGAACGTAACAAAGTACTTAAAACCAGACGTGGACACAACAGGACAAGGACCCCAAACATCCGAATGAACCAAATCAAAAGGGGACGCAGCCCGTTTATTGACGCGAGGTGCCAGGTAAACACGATGGTGTTTGGCAAACTGACAAGACTCACACTCTAAGGACGACACATGATGAAATTGAGGGTACAACCTCTTCAAAGATGACAGTGACACATGACCTAAACGACAATGAACATCAAAAGGAGAGGAACCACCAGAGCAAGCAACTGAACGCGGCACCTGATCGTCAAGAAAGTAATGGCCGCCCGATTCATAACCCCTACCAATAATCCGCTTCGTCGTAAGATCCTGAATCACACAATGGTCAGGAAACAGTGAGATAAAACAGTTCAATTGACGAGTAAGCTTGCTGGGAGACAGAAGGTTAAAAGCAAGGTCAGGAACATTAAGAACTGACGATAGAAGAACAGAGGATGTAGGTGTAACCGTGCCAGAGCCAATGACACGAGAAGCAGAACCATTGGCAATAGTAATAGAGGAGGGGTTGGCATAAGGTGCATACGTAGAGAACAAACGATGGTTACCTGTCATGTGGTCAGTGGCACCAGAATCGATGATCCACCTCGAGGAAGAAGTAGCAAGGCATGAGTCACCATTACCTGTAGCAAGCGCACTCGGAGTGGATGGAACAGTGGCAGGTTGATATGTGGATTGGGCCATATGAGCAGCTCCAGTACGTTGCAACTTGTTTTGCAACTTACGACAGTAGCGTTTGGTATGACCTGGTTCCTTACAATAGTAGCAGACAATAGGACTAGGAGTTGGATTGTTGCCGGAACGTGGAGGACCTTGGTTCCGTGAATCAACAGAGGTCAAGGACGGTGTACTGGGTCCAGAGTTCAAGACGTTCGGGTGGCGGTTATCAGTGGGACCACGGCCGGCCAACGCACTAGCAGTAGAGGTAGAGATCGGGTGTAAGAGACTATCTGCACGTAGCACACGAGAGTACACATCCTGAAGCGAAGGAAGTTCAGAACTAGACAGAACCTGGGAACGAACTGTCTCATAGGCCGGGTCAAGGGCAGTAAGAAAGCTGATAATCGCCAATTTCTCCATATTATCAACCTGGACCTGAAGGTCAGCGGTAGGCGGCATCAACATCTTCAATTCCTCATACATTTTCTTGAACTCCACATAAAAGCTCTTTAAAGAGCGGCCCTGCTGTTCAGCACGATAAAATCCCTTGCAGACATCATGAATGCGAGTAATATTTCCTTTGCCAGAATACAAAAACTCCAAGCAACCCATAAGTTCCTTAACAGTATTACAGTGACTAACCGAGGGAAGGATTTCGCTACTAATGGAATTTTGGATTTGCAAGAATAAACGGGCATCAGCGCGGGCCCAAGCCATCTTAGAGTCATCCGTGGGAGGCGTCGCAGTCAAATGGCCTTCCTTCTCAATACTAAGTAAGTACATGCGAACCGTTTTACTCCAATCCATATAGTTTGTCCAGGTCAATTTGTGCTCAGTAATTTTGTTAGTCACAGGAATAAGTTCAGTAGTGACACTAGTTTTGGAATCAGCCATCAATGCAAGATCAAACGAGTACACACAACAAAGGGTTAGAAACCTTACAAGCACACTGCCACACACAAGAACAACTCCAATACGAATAGAGCAAAGCCACCAGTAGCAAAGGCAACACTATTGAAGAACGAAATCACCAACCAGACAACAGAAACGTTCCCAAAGGTGACGTCAATGAGCAACCACGATAGAAAGGAACCAGAAACAGAAGCAATGGACCAAAAACAGCAGCAACGAACTAGAAACAGAAGCCACGAACCAGAAACAGAAGCCACTAACCAGAAACAGAAGCAACAGTGGACTCCCAACAGCAAAAACGGAGAAAACAACAGCGGGACGACAAACCGTAGGTACCCACAACACGAAACCACTACGGGAAGGACGGCGGCAGCAAGTCGACCCAGCTCAGCAAACGGCGTCGGAAAACTCGCCGGAAAACGGCGTCACGCGCCGGCGCGTGGAAGTCCGGCGAGAGAGGAGGCGGCGCGTGGGGGCCACGCGCACGTCGGACGGCGGCGAAACTCCGGGGATAGGCCGATCGGGCGCCGGTGAGGCCAGCGGTGGCGCGCGTGGTGGCGAAATGGCCCTGGACCGGAGCTCCGTGCACAGTGAACAGTGCGGACAGAACAGAAACCAGAGGAAAAAATCGCCGGAAAAAAAACGAAACCAAGAAAGCACTATGGCTCTGATACCATGTTAATGTTACTCAAATATTCTCTGAAGTATATGTATTCCATTCATGTATAAGGTATTTATATACAAAAGGAGGAGCCTCTGAATTAATGGCTCATTATGATGATTGATTCTATAATCCCTAATTTAGTGGGATACTCACTATCACTGATTATGTGGCTCACTATCCCTGATTTACATTATTTCCTAATCATACAATATTTCCTAACACTTTCATTTGATTCTTTATATTTCCCCCAAAGAAATTTTTCCTTATGAAATATTGAAAGAATCATTTTTTATTGATGTAAGATAAATAAAGAGAACAATTTTTTAATAGAAGAATGACAGAAAAATGCTCCAAACATTTGAAAATGACAAATGGGTGATTTCGCAAATCTAGAAGTTGAGAATTCCTTTTTTTTTTTGACATTTCCTAATCATCTTTTGACAAAAAACCTATCTATCATTTCTAAATGTTTGAAGCATTTTTCTATCATTTTTCCTTTTTTAATTGTATTTGTAGAAGCCGAATATTATGTAAACTATATCAAAAAGAGAAAGTAATAACACACATTGAAAAAAATGAGAAAGTAGAGTCTATCTCATAAAGAATTTTGTTTTAAGGCAAATGGTCACTTATTTTATTTATAAGAAATGGTAAAATATTTAATACTTTAAAATTAGTAGTTTTAAATTAAAAATTTAAGTGTTTTAATTCAATTTCTTTAAGAAAATAGAAAAAATATTTTTTTGTTAAAAGAGCTTGAGAGCCGTGGGCCAGTCCGAACCCATGAATAAACAAGTCGGACAAAATAGGGACATTTTATGTGAGTCACCAAAAACATTACTAATTATATTCACATATGAAAGAACATTACAGTTGTATTATGCAAATACAAACAAACGATCAACCTATTTGCCATTATTTACAGGTTCGGTTCATCCACTGATCCACACATGATACAGCAACTGCCCAAGTTTATTTATAAGAACAAGGCACTGGCTACTACTGCTACATCAAACTAAATCAAAACCTTGAGGTTTATCATTCTATGCTAATGCCCCGAATCTCAAGCTTGTCCAGTTTCTTAGGCCTCCTGTAATATTTCAGCAACAGAGAGCAACAAACAACACTCACAGACGAGGCTGCCATTGCGGCCCCGGCAATCCAAGGAGGCAATCGGAATCCTGTGAAGGGGAAAAGAATTCCGGCAGCGATGGGAATGCCAAGGAGATTATAACCCAAAGCCCAAATGTAATTGAGACGGATATGGAAAAATGTTCTTCTGGAAAGATCAATGGCAGTTATCACATCCTCCAAGTTGCTCTTCATTAGAACAATGTCAGCTGCCTCAATAGCTATGTCTGTGCCTGCACCAATTGCCATTCCCACATTTGCTGCTACAAGTGCTGGTGAATCATTGATACCATCCCCAACCATTGCCACTGTATATCCAGCAGCCTGAAAAGGAAAACGGGGAAAAGAAAATTCAGCATTTCAAGAAAAACTATAATATTCTTATCAATTTACTTCATGGATATAAGACCAACAATTTAAACTTGACTAGGAAGTATACTCTAATGAAAGAACACACTTTTTTCTGCAACATAGTTGTAATTTTTAGTCTTAAACTACCTGCAACTCCTTCACCTTCTCTGCTTTCTGCTCTGGTTTAGTTTCAGCAAAGACTTCATCAATCCCAACTTCCCTTGCTATAGAATTAGCAGTTCCCCTGTTGTCACCAGTTACTACTATGCTTTTGATGTTCATGGACTTGAGAATTGAGATCACTTCTTGAGCACCTGGTTTCAATGGATCAGATACTGCTACAACTCCAGCCACTTCCCCATTAATCGATACCAAAATTCCAGTTTGAGCCATCCCCTCAGCCTCAGCCAGTATATCTTCTGCCTCCGCTGGAACTGCAATATTATGGTCAGCCAACAAGCTCTTGTTACCCACGATTATCTCCTTGTTTCGAACAATGGCCTTCACTCCATGGCCAGGTATGGAGACAAAATCTCTTGCTTCAGGCCAAGCAGGGTTCTCTTCATCTTTAAATTTCTTGGCATACTCAACAATTGCCTTGCCCAATGGATGCTCACTATTCACCTGGAATAGGCATGAACAATAACATTATTGAAAATTACATACCCAAGGCAAATGTAATCATAATAAATAAATTTAAAAGTTGTTGAGTAACATAAAGGTCAAATGACTGGAAAACAGATTACCAACAGGCTTGCTAGTTGCTACAGTTCTCATTAAAAAACGAAGTAGTGACAAATGAATTAGAGGCTAAGGACACGTCCAATTTTAAATATTTTAACAAATTTTCCATATTCCTTCTATTTTATAGAGAACATTTTGAACAAGGTAAAGCCGAAGGTGTTCAGTAAAAGTGATTCTTACCTCAGCTCCTGCTACAAGTTCATAGAACTCTTGGAGGACCATATTAATCAATAGTTTAGTGTTTACAACCACAGGCTTCCCAATGGTGAGAGTACCAGTCTTGTCGAAGACAATGCATTGCACCTACAAAAGAATCATGAAAAGATTTCAAATCTTGAGGATGCTTAAAAAGCAGCTATGCATAATCATAAGTGATTTCACATCACAGAAAAGTGGGAAGAAATCCCAGTTCCCACAACACTTTATTTAGTCAATCGGCAAACTTAATCCCAGTGAGCCGCTTAGATGTTAAAGATATTCTTTTGCTTTTCTTCCTCTCAATCTTTTTCATGCAACTATAGAAGCCTGTTGAAGTTTGAATTTCAATTTAAAAGAACACCTAAGAATGGAAGGATTCAGAAAACAAGACTGATTTCAAATGCTTACCTTATGTGTACTTTCTAATGCTTGCCCTCCTTTGATTAGTACGCCCTGAGATGCACCAACTCCTGTGCCAACCATAACAGCGGTTGGTGTGGCTAGACCTAGAGCACAAGGGCAAGCTATGACCATGACAGAGATGCCAAACTGTAAAGCAAGCTCAAAACTATCCATGGAAGATGGTATCCAAGATTTCGGGTAAGCATGGAACCTTCCGGCTAAGAACCATGCAAGAAAAGTGGTGAAAGAGATTAAAATGACCTGCAAAAACCAAACTCCTTTCAAGTAAGTCATCTATGAAAATGAAAAGTCTTGGTAGAAGAGAATATAAAAGAAATAACTTCGAAGAATTCCTCTCATACATACCAAAGGCACAAAGAATTTTGAAATGCGATCAGCAAACTTCTGCACAGGAGCCTTGGCCAACTGTGCAGACTCAACTAGTCGAACAATCTGTGAAAGAGCACTCTCTGATCCAACTCTTGTTGCCCTGACATGCAACACTCCATTCTCATTCACAGTTCCTCCAATAACAGGGTCACCCTTCCTCTTCGCAACAGGACGTGCCTCCCCAGTTATCATGCTCTCATTCACATGGCTTTGGCCCCAGACAACAAATCCATCAGAAGCTACTTTTGCACCGGGAATAATTTTAATCAGATCATTCTTTTGAATCAGTCGACTGTCAATCTCTTCTTCATTACCAACATTCCCCTCATCGTCCAGGGTCAACAATATCGCTGTGTCTGGGGTCAAGTTCATGAGCTTCGCGATAGCATTAGATGTCTTCCCCTTGGTGAAGACTTCAAGATACTTTCCCAGCAGAATAAATGAAATGAGCATTGCGCTAGTCTCAAAGAAATCAGTCCCCTCGAAATGTGGGGAGCTAGCAGCTCTCAGTACAGAGTACACTGAGTAGAAATATGCTGCATTTGTTCCCAAGGCAATCAAGACGTCCATGTTGGCAGAACCATGGCGTACTGCTTTGTAAGATCCAGAGTAGAATCTTCGGCCTATTATGAACTGTACTGGTGTGGAAAGTACCCATCTTATAATCTGTCCCACTGTAAGCATATTGACAACTTTGGTATCTAGTCCATGCTTAATTCCCGGGATATACATAAGAACCATAGAGGTTAAAAAGACTGGAACAGTAAAAACCAAACTCCATAAGAAGGATCCATAATATTGTTTAATTTCCTTCCCTCGGTGAGTATCTCTTCGTTCTCCTTGCTGAGAAAATAATTTAGCCTTGAAACGCCTGGACCCAATTTTTTCAGTTACGTTGATAAAATTCCTAGGTCCTGTCACGTCTGGTTTGAAAGAAACTGATATCTTGTTCAGCTCAGGATATAATTCTATATCCTGGACACCTGGAAGAGCTCTAAGAGAAGTTTCAATGATTCTTATGGAATGTTCAGTTCGTACACCCTCAACTTGGAGCTCTACTTTGCTTATGTCTTCACCTGAACTGATAAGTGTGGCTTCAAATCCAGTGTCTTCTATGGCTTCCAGAATTTGATTGTGGTTGACAATGTTTGGATTGTAGCGTACTTCCGCTTCACAAGTCGCTAAAGCCACTTGAGCTTCCAGAACGCCTGGAATTGCTTTTAGAGCAGATTCAACAGTGGAGGAGCAAGTAGTGCAAGTCATTCCAGTTACGGTTATGCGACATATTTGAACGGATCTCTCATTCATCTCATCTCTTAACAATGTAGCTTCAAACCCAGTATCTTCAATGGCCTCGCGAATAGTCTCCTCCTAATAATATCCAGAACCGCGATGATCAGTTACAAGTTAATAAAATTTCCACCAAACATCGGTAAGAAGCGCGATGAAGAAAAGACGAGTTCATGTGAGAATCAATGCATACACGTCGTTCCAATAAATCAAAAGGGGAATAGAACAATTGAAAATCGAAGCAGGGATACAAAGATCACATTTAGCTAGGGAACGAGCACTCTTTTTACATATTAGCAGCCAAATAATGCCATTCAAGACTTATAGAAAAGGTCGATGTATTTTTTATTTCATTTGATATGATTCCACTATATCAATCAACAAGGTTCAATAATTAAAATCCAGGTCTCCAGTGCAAGTAGCTTCAGGGAATTTCTGGCCATGAGAAGATCCTGGATCTCATCTCTAAAAACAAAGCATAAATAGCTACAATCTGTTCGTTTATCATATAGTAATAATTCCAATTAACCGAACCATTTTAGACCTAAAGGATAGAGAGAACCCTAAGGAAAAAAAGTACTCACGTTAACGAAGGTGGGGTAGAACAGAACAAAAGCTCGATTATTGAGAACATCCACGACGGCCTCCCCAATTCCTGGGAGGCGCTTGATGGCTTTCTCGACGGAGCCAGCGCAGGCAGAGCATGTCATTCCGACGACGGAGAAGAGGGCCTTGGTTTCTGAGCCGTCCACGCGGCTCCCCTGTTCCGCCGTCATGCCCTTTGGGTACGTCGGCATCGACGGGTAATGAGGCCGCGACGATAGCTGATCCCATCCTTCACTGCGGAAGCAGGTCAAAGCTAAGATCTTAGACGCCATGGAATTTGTTGCACTAACCCCGCAAACTCTATTTAAATTTTGGTGGGAAACGGTGGGGTAGATGACTAATGATGAACCGCACTTGCTTTAAATAGGTAACGAACAGTTTTGACCACAGATTATTGGGGGTGGAGGATCCTACGGTGAGATCTGCTTTTGACTTTACCAAAACGCTTTATAACGAAAATTTGAACTTAAATTCCTGCCTGGTGTTCCGTGGCGTTAAAGAAACATTGGGTGGGAACGATGACTATCGTTCTTTTAAGAAAAGAATAAGATATTGTTCCAAAAAAAGAAAACGATAAGATAAGATAAGGCGCCACCATTTAATAGTTTAAATCTTTTTTTTATTTGTTGTCAAAGATAAAAGGCAAAATCACATTTGGGTCCAAGGACCAGTAAAAATATCAAGAAAAAGTTTCATCGCAGATTTTCCTATTAATAAAGTCCTCAGGGATCTCAGTGGTATAAATTCTAAATGTAAAATTACTTTCTTGCCTATAGTAATTGATATATGATATTAAGTTATATGACTAGATTAAGATACTTGTCAATTGTCACTCTATGACTTATTAATATAAGCATATTCAATTGTCAATGAGAGTAGTTTTAGTTAATATAGAATGGCTTGTCAATAATCACTTTATGACTTGTTAATATAGTCACGTCCACTTATCAACGAGAGCTGTTTTAAATTGTACTGAAAATTGGCAATAGTTAACATAGATGGGCCTTGTCAATTGCCACTTGTTGACTTGTTATTATAGGCACATAAACTGGTCAAAATATGCACATAAACTTTTCGAAATATGTACATATACTTGCCAATGTATAATTGTCATTATAAACACATAAACTTGCTAAAATAGGTACATAAACTTATTAAAATATGTACATACACTTATCAATATATAACTTGTCAAAATACACACATAAACTTATCAAAATAAGCACAAATATTCGTCAATGTATAAATTGTCATTATAGGCATATAAATTTGTCAAAATAGGCACATACACTTACATGTATAACTTGTCAAAATACACACATTGACCTGTTGTCAAAACCCTCTCCTTCAACCATAGTTTACATAAGAACAGACAGGTCAATGTGTGTATTTTGACAAGTTATACATTAATAAGTGTATGTGCCTATTTTAACAAGTTTATATGCCTATTTTGATAAATTATACATTGACAAGTTTATGCCCTTATTTTGACAAGTTTATATGCCTATTTTGGCAAGTTTATGTTCTTATAATGACAAGTTATATATTTACAAGTGTATATGCCTATTTTAACAAATTTATGTGCTTATAATGACAAATCAAAGAGTGACAATTGACAAAGCCTATATATGTTAATTATTGCCATTTTTTTGGTACAATTTAAAATACAAGTGGACGTCACATTAACAAGTCATAAAGTGACTATTAACAAGTCCATCTAAGTTAATTAAAACAACTCTCGTTGATAAGTGGATATGCCTATATTGACAAATCCTAGAGTGACAATTGTCAAGTATATAAACCTAGTCATATAACTTAATATCATATAGTATCTAAATATCAATTACTAAAGATAAGAAGGTAATTTCACATTTGGAATTAATATCATTGAGGTTCTTAAGGACTTTTTTTATAAGAAAATTTATAATGGGATTTTTTTTTTTATTTTTTCTGTTCCTTAAAACCTAAGTGTGATTTTCTCAAGATAAAATATATTTATCGTTTTTTTCCCTTATCTTTTCAGTTTTTTTTGTTAGATTTTTCCGTTTCATGAGTCATTAATAACTCTCCCAATATTAGATGTGTCCCAAAAATATTTTAAATATAAATATATTTTTTTGCCAGCAAATATAAAGTACATCTACTTCAGATCAAATACAGTATATATCAAATTATTCTATCTATTCCGCCAATTTGTATGTCACGGTAACAATATTCTTATATCTTAGTTTATTATTTATTTATCATGTCATATTTATGAAGGTGACTCTGTCGGGCAAAAAAAAAAAAAGACTGTGTCGGGCTAGTTAGAATGAAGGGATGGTAAGGTGAAGCTCAGCAGGGAAGAAGAATTTTATATCCAAAATCTTATATGTTTAGAGAGAAAAATCCGGAGGTAATACTACTAATGGCGGGTCTCACTCTTAATTTCCACCTCTTTCCTCCTCCCACTTTTCTTCTTTATCCAGATTTTTTTTCCTCAAACTTTTTCTGGGGGTAAAGAGCAACTAAGGTTCAATAATGAAATATTAAGCTCAAGGACCAGTTCGCCGATTGTGTGAATATAGTTTGCAGAGTGTGCGATTTTTTCCTATCTACTAGGGTTTTCTTTTCCTTCGAGAGGGTGTCAATTTCTGTTAAGATGCGGCCTAAACCTACCAGGGGTAAATTTCTTCATTGTAAGGTTCTCTCTCCTCTTCCGGTGGAGTCCTTAAGTAGACTCTCTATGTCGTGGGCAGTGAAGGTGTTGGTTGGGAGCGAATCTAGTGGCAGCGGCATATGGGGATGTAGCGAGGAGGAATGCGAGAAAGCATTTAAGCCTCAATCCCTTGTGACGCCCTCCGATGATGACCTTCAATGGGTTCCCCCATGGCATTTGAAGTTGATGAACAGATCGAAGTGGTGGATCTCTCTACAATATAGTGAAAGGATGATTTTGATTAAGGCTAGAAGTTGGGGCTTTGCAATGGTTTTGAGGAAACCAAAGGCAATGTCACAGATACGTTCAAAGTTACCAACTATTCAATCCTTTGATCTTGAAGTGAGTGACTTGCTAACGGTTTCATCTTTCCCTACTAATGTCTATTTGGCATTGATATTTGCATTTGGTAGGAAAGCTTTGCTTACTGTTTGTTTCTCTATGCTAAGTTCTGTTGACTGTTTAGAAGCTTTGACATCGAGTGAAACTTGGTTAGTTTTATATGATTGGATGCTTCGTTATATTTCTCCACTAGTCAGTGGGTATTATAAATCAAAGTACCTTAACCAAGCTGTTTCTATCCTAATATAATTGGTGTGGAAAGTTTTTAAGTGGGAAAGAGTAGGAACGATTCATCTAAGCTCCAAAAACAGTGCTTTTAAGACCTCTTCAAAAATTGATTATGCTTGGTCAAAGGTATCTATATGTGGTTGGGTAGTAAAGTAGTTTATTGATCAACTGTCTAAGGAATGTGCAATAGATAGACAATTGAAAATTATTAGTGTGAGTTTGTACAGTATGGTTGTATGCTCTGTTCATCATTGGCTAAACATGTGCCTGTTCAGTATGTTGATCAACAATGTTCATTGTTGGGCTAGACATATGTCAGTTCAGTGTGTATGGCTTTACTGTTCATCCTCGGGGTGGGGTTGTGTTTCCCTTTCCTATTGTCTCTTTGATTGTGTGTTCTCTAATATTATGATTAATGTTGTTCTCCTTGAGTACTTCCTAGTTTCAAGGAATCTAGTTAGAAACCATTCTTATAGGTGTGATCACATAGAAGCAAATTTGGCAGCCGGGTGGATTGCCAAAGCTTCATCGAAGGGTCTTATCCTTTAGTTCGGGTATTTTGACATTCATCTCTATTACAGGCCTATTTGGTATATAGTGTGGAAGATGTTTTGGATATGTTCTTAAATTATCGTTGCAATAGAGATCTTTTAAATACTTGTTGCTCAAATTTGCTAGCTAGGTTTGTGCGTTTACACTTTCTTTTTGTTTATTCTAGTTTGTTTTATTCCTACTTATGAGACATTGAAACTAATTTGGCTTTAATATTACTAGTTCCTTTGTTGGAAAAAAATAATAATAAATCCTTCAGGTCTCTCAGACTCCTCGTGCAAGTAGCTTGGAATCTAGAGCTATGAGAATATCCTAGATCTCAGCTCTTAAAAAAACATAAATAAGCCACAATCAATTTAGTTATCCTCATCAACAATAGTGAACCATCCTACCCCAAAGGATGTATGTTTTTTAAAAAGTGAATAAAAAATAAAGGCAGTGGAATTTTTGTAATTCTATGCATCAGTTTTGACAAATTAGACTTTCTAATTCCAAAAACAGACGTCAAAGGTCCACTTTTGGTGTCCCTATTTTCATTGGGGACACAGAAGAGTTGCCTTCTTTGAACTTGTGTGTGCCTCGCTTTTCGTTCTACCTTGTTGGCCCACTTATATTTATATATCTTCTTAGCTTCTTCATCCTCTAATCCGAGACTTCTTGCTTCTTCCTCTTCTCTTCTTGCTTCTTTCTCTTCTCTCTCTCTCTCTTCTACTCTGATCCATCAGAGTTCACAA
Organism: Inga oerstediana; assembly: GCA_963210345.1. NCBI lineage: Eukaryota > Viridiplantae > Streptophyta > Magnoliopsida > Fabales > Fabaceae > Inga > Inga oerstediana. The sequence continues at coordinate 56,847,519 of OY723409.1, forward strand.
AGACTTGAGGTCCACCATCCATGGCGGCATGCGTGACCAACACGACTCGAGCCGCCAATTGCAAAAACGATGAAGTTGTGGCTCACGTAAAAGTGATCTCAATCTTCGTGATTTTCTTCACCAGCATGTTCGGCATGTCATTACCAGTGCTATTAGCTTGATATTTCTAAGGGAAATCGCTCTATGACAAGGCTAATCGGCGCTTTGATGGCTTTGTTTGTCGACATCTCTGAGAGCTCACACGTAGAACACTCGCACTCGCACTCACACGCACAGACACAGTACGCGCTTGTGGAAGTACAGGAGAAACTGGAATCGAGTGATTCAAAGGCCAATTCCAATTTTCAATGAATCATTCTAATTTATAGAGAAACAGGTATTTTCAACTTTACTTTCTTCAATGTCTCTGCTTTACTCCAGTTGTGTTTTGTTACCAATTTGATGAAGCAAATTTTGTCTTCTCTCTGATAGCTTGAGTTTGTATATTATGACGATGTTCATTTCTTTGGGATATTGGGTTCGATTCATTCTATCCGATTAGTATTCTCAGTAGATAACCCCTTAGATTTGATTATGTGTAACGTGTATGCTTACAATATGGAGCAAATTGAATATTTTTTGATGAAGATATAATTTGGAATACAAATTATATGCAACCAAAAGTTTTAATCTGTAATACCAAACATCTCCTCATCATATGTTTAGAAGTGATTCCAATAAACAAAACCCTTTAAAAAAAAAAAGACTTACGATGTCCCTTTTGGAAAAAGGGATGTTGTAAGTGTCTGAAGGCGTCTTTTTTTTTAACGGACGTTGTAGCCAGATTTTATTATGTCTCTCATATAGACGTCCTCCTAGAAAGTGACATAAAAAGGGCTAAAAAGGGAACGTTAAAAGTGTTTTCTATAATAGTGTAAGCGGTCTCATCCCTTTAAGGAGGATAACACAAATTCAAATCTCACACTTATTGAAAAGGCTTTAAGCTTAGTGCTTCGGGCCCAACAGAGATTAATCTCAAGTTTAAAGTGACTTGGGAATACTCTGTTTCACACCGGAATATTGAACCATCAAACAATGAAACTAAAAGGAGAAACAAAATTTTGGAGACTCCAACGTCAAGCAACGGGTGGTTATTCAAAAAGAGAAGGAGGAGGGGGTGAAACGGTACAATGAAGTTTCGGTTGAATCAAAGTCACGTTCAAGACCTTGCACCGCCCAACAAGAACAATTTTAGACACACTACTAAATACTATTAGTCAATTTAATGATCCCGCCGAAAAGGATATGTGTATATATACTCATATCATATAGTCATAATATGAATTAAAGCAGCCATTTTAGACTGAAATGAATCAAATGATGGAGAGAGGGATCCTTACGTTAACGAAGGTGGGGTAGAACAGAACCATAGCTCGATTGTTGAGAACATCCACGACGGCCTCACGGATTCCGGGTAGGCGTTTGATCCCTTTCTCGACGGAGCCAGCGCAGGCTGAGCATGTCATTCCGACGACGGAGAAAAGAGCCTTGGCTTCTGACCCGGCCTCCATGCTGCTGCTACCCTCTTCCGCCGTCATGCCCTTTGGGTAAGTCGGCATAGACGGGTAACGAGGCCGTGTCCATGTCTGGATCCGCCCTTCACTGCGGATACAGGTCAAAGCTAAGAGCTTGGTTGCCATGGGAACGTTTTTCTGTACCTTTCTCTTGCAATGGCTCGCTTATTATAGGCTTGGAGGCAGCATACCAACTATTTTATTTCAAAATATTGGGTTCTTGTCGATGACGCACTTGCTTAACGAGGTAACGCCACAATTCTGATTGGAGATTAGGGAAAATAATTGTTGATTTATTAAAAATATTAAAGGGGAAATAAAAGTCTGATCTTACACGGATCTTACACAAAGTTGTCCAAAACTTGCTCAAGCTTGTTCCAGATTTTCAACGGATCTAGAGTTAAATTAAAAAAATCTGGGGAGAATGACCTAAATTAAATATGATCATTTTAAAATGGCTCTTGTCTTCGATCGATGAGCCCGGAGTTAAGGCTTCTTTTAATGAACTAATTGTTCTGAGTATAATTACTTGTCATCTTGTTTTAGTTGTTTATGTTAAACCATCTTGAGCAAGATTTTTTGTGATTTAATAAACGGTTGAGTTGCATTCAGTACGTTAAACTATTTTTTATGTGCATCCAATATTCTACCATTTTATAGTTCAACTAGTACCCTAAAACATTTTTTCAAAAGCGTATAACATCGTAAAGTTATTATCGAAAAAATATTTTAGAGTGTTAGATACACTTTCATTTAAAAAAGCTCTCAAAGAGTTGATGACGGGGTTAAAATTTATTGCTCCTAAAAAATACTTTAGGAAAAATTACTCCTGAAAAAAATGAATGCTTTATAGGTGAAATTGCGTTACAAAATATTTTATAGCGCTGAACACACTTATAAAAATTCTTTAGAGTACGCTAAATGAACCACATAATACTTTAGAATACTAGAGGTACTTGAAATAATACTTTAGGGTATTGAAGCACATTGATATGTATTAAATATGTCCCCACAAAAATTGTCCAGTTGAGATCAAATATAGTGATCACCTAATCCTAAATATATGACCTCTTTTGTGAGAGAATTTCGGTTCTAAATGCAAAACTTTTTTCCATTCCATCTCATATATTTATAATTTTTCTTTAAATTAATTTATCAAATTTATTTGTCCAAAAAAAAGTTTTCTAATTTATAAAATATATATAATGTTACAAAAAAAATATTTAGAGAGACCATCCATGTCACATATATTATAACTAAATAATTTGTTTAACTTCCTTAATCTTTTCAAATTAGATAAATAAAGAATAATATTTTTTTTTACCTGAAATGGAGGAATAATATATACAGAAAAGCGCCCATAAATACCTAATTGAAAAGTTATTTGCCAAATGAGACCTTTTGTATATAGGGAAAATTGTTTGAGCACAAGAGAAGATCTTTTGCACGCGGGGAAGATTGTTTGAACACAAGGAAAGATTGTTTGAACACATGGAAGATATATTGCACACAAGGGAAGATCTTTTGTACACAGGAAAGATAGTTTGAACACAAAGGAAGATCTTTTGCACCTAAGGAAAATTGTTTGAATACAAGGGAAGATCTTTTGTACAAAGGGAAAATTGTTTAAACATAAGGGAATATCACATAAGGGCAATGTGGTCATTTTACTGCCTATTTTATTTTTCTTAAAGTACCTCGGTGCTTCAGGTCCCACACAATTAATTGTGTTCAAACAATCTTCCCTATGTGCAAAAGATTTTTCCTTGTGTTCAAACAATCTTCTCCGTATGCAAAAGATCTTCCCTATGTGCAAAAGATCCTATTTGACAAATAAATTTCTAATTAGGTATTTATGGGCAATTTTCCCTAATATATAATCTATATATCAATCAACATTTTGTTTACCGGGAACATGATTTTACGACGTTACTATTTGTTTGTTTTTTTTGCCATTGCATGACGTTGATTTTTTCTCTCTTTAATATTATCAAATTATTCTATATCTTTTCCACTGATTTTTGTAAGTTTATATTCGGGTTTATCTTGGCTTAGATATGTTCTATGACTTAATCCTACAGGCTTTTACTTCTTTTTTTATCCTTATTACGGGATCTTTCAATTATACTATTATATGATGACTATCAATTTTTAGGTTGTTGCCTACACAGATTCCCTTGAGATCTATCATCTGATCATGAGAGATGGCGGACGTACTCAACGGTTGAGAATAAAGATCAATGCCGTCAAGGACTTACTCTATTCTGAGTGGGATATTGAGCTTCGCTATGTGCCAAAAGATATCATTAGATGTGCCGACTTCCTAACCAAGGACGCTCAACAATTGGAGAAGAACTTTGTGATTCTACATGTGCCACCCTAAGAATGTAATATCTATATGGCCCAGGATTATAATCCGTTGGCCTAATGCCATCTTTTGAACTTCTTTTGTAATCCCCAAGTTTTCTTGGCCGTCTATATTATTAAAAAAAAAAAAAATCTTTTGTCCTTTGTACTCAAGTATATGACCACATTGCCCAAAATGAAAGATAAAACTGCATCATTTTTTTTTCATGAATCGTTGAAAAATCATAAAAAATTTAAAAGTAGATTCATTTTTTATCCATAATATATCAAAATGTCACTTATTTTAAATAGAATCTAATAATAAAAGTGAACACAAAAAAAACACTTAGGGTGGTATGAGGGGAGGGGAGGAAAAGTGGGTGGAAGGAAAATTTTTTTGAGTTGAATTTAAAAAAATTAAAGAAGTGGGGTTAAAAATTTTTAATTAATTTTTCTTACTATTTTATCTTATATATTCTCTTTATTAAAATTTTATTACCCCACTTCTTCAATCTTTTAAAATTCAACTCATAAAAATTTTCCCTCCCCTCCATATCCCTCACACCAAACAGACCCTTAAGAAGGCCCCGATTTTTGCAACCCCAATCCCCCAGGGTGGTCCCTGACTTTCTAATAAATTTAGAGTCGGGAAAATGGGCCGATCCCGTCGGGCCGGCCCTTTTAGGCCTTGAATTTATAAGGGTCGGGCCTCAAATTTTTGCCTCAAAAATGAAAGCGGACCTAAAAGGGCTAGCCCTGTAGGGCCGATGGCCTAAAAGGGCCGGCCCTTTAGGCCCTGTATGTTTTTTTTATTTTTTTAAATTATTTATATGATAATAATATTATTGATTTTTTATATTTTGTTAATGATGTTGCAAATATTTAGTTGATATTAACTTTTTTAGAATTAAGTTTCATAAGAATATCTTGTATTAATAATCTTATAAATTAAAAACTTATAAAAAAATATTTCTTATTTCATAAGTATTTTTACCAATTTTGTATTTTTTGACTTATTTTCTTGTGATTGTTTTATTTATATCTTGTGTTTTTTATTTTATTGACTACTTATACTTTTCAAGACATATTTAGAAGAAGTATTTTTAATTTTGTTAAGTCTTCTCATTAATTATTTGTAATTGTGGTATATAGACAATAGTTTACCTTTGATTATGATTTAATGACCGTGTTTGTTTGTTGCATGATGCATACCGTTTGTACTATAATTTTGACAATATTTATGTGTTAAATTAGGAATTCCATTGTTGTAATTTTTTTAAAAAAAATCTGAAAAAAATAAAATTTGTTTAATCTTGTGAAAATATCTCCAGGCCCTGTAGGCTAACCTTGACCCTTATATTTTTAGACCGGGCTTCAGAAAATAGCAATTTTTTTTACCCCAGACCTAAAAGGGCCGGCCCTGATATAAATTAACCATATACACTTGTTAGATCTCAAGCGCAGACAAAACCCTTGCTTCAAAAAGACATGATGCTTAACTCTAAATAAAGCTAGAAGCTTTTAGAGAATATATATACTTCTCTGATCCTTAATTAATATAAGATATATTTGAGAAATTCGTCTTAATCCTAAATATAAGACATAATTTTTATACTTATCAATTTTTTCCTAATTCCCCCATATTGATGGTCTCTCAATAATAATCAAAGAGGACAGGAAATAAAGAAATTAATGAAGATGACTAAGGTGTTTTAGAAAATACATATAATATTAACTAACTTCCTTAATCTAATCAAATTAAATAAATATATCTTATGTTAAAGACTGGAGGAGCATAAATATATATATATATATATATATATATATATATATATGATCATGTGATGTGGGTTTTATTTGAGCCAAACGAATAAAATATACTTATATGTGTATATTTGTATTAATAGTAAAAGTTGCTTTTTCAAGTCCCAACATGATTTACGATATATAAGGTAAATTTATGAGAGAAGTTTTATCTTGACTTATGTATTTCCCCAATTCCAACCAAACTGAGTGGTGATCGGATGAGTATTGATACTTAGAATTGGATGCTCCTAGCAAGCTTAGGTGTGCCTCTTTTTCGATTCTTTCCCGCCTCTTTTTACTATCACAAATTATTTATGCTGGCTTTTTTATTGCGAATCAAATTGACCAAAATAATTTCATAAAGGTCGGTTGTCTGGTTTTGATGATCGCAATAGGATTAAGACACAAAATGGTGAACGGTGAATTAGTCAAATGACGAAACCTGTGCAAGTGAAATACGTTACATCATCCTATATTATTAAAACTTCATCAGAAGTCGTATCATGTTTTTTTTTTTTTTTTGCCCAGAAAGTCGTATCATGTATACACCACCGTTTTACGTCTTTATGCGTTTCAAAATTTAAACAGGCCAAAGCTTGCATGAAAGCTGACACCTCGATTATTCATTTAAGATAATGTCAGTAAGGGATGAAATAGGTTAGATCTTTATTAAAGACGTACGTGCAATTTGGTCTCTGCTTTAAACATTTTTTTTTTTGCCATCAAAAGATATATACTACTCCCTCCGATCCTAAATATAAGATAAGGTTTGTAGTACAATTTACACCATAAACTTTATCCTATATTTAAGACCGGAGATAATATTTCATTTCATAATGGAAAAGTCAAATACATAATAAGAGTTCTCAGCATAAAGAAAACCATATAGACAAAACACGCATAAGAACAAGATTAGCTAATTCTATAATTCACAGACCGATATTCCAAATCCTTAAACAATAAAATTTGCAATTGATGAGGAGGTTTCCAAACCCAATCAGCAAGACATGACCTTGAAGCAAAGCTCAAGCCATCCAATCAACAACTCCATTAACCTCTCTTAGAATTCAGCTGTAACATCGGACTTTACGTAAATTCCTTATAAAAAATGATACTACCGTCGGTCCTAAATATAGAATAAAATTTGTAGTGTAAATTGCACTATAAATTTTGTCCTATATTTAGGACCGGAGAGAGTATTCACTAACACGATTAAACTATCCCAATCACGAGCTATAGCATTCTTTTGCATACACTGGGTGAGATATTGATAGTTCGATTTGGCTTCAGCCATAAACACAATCGTGGCCTCGAGCACAATTGATTTCCCACCAACAATTTCTTATTTTTAAATTTAACATTGTGGGGACAGCATTAATATTAGATAGGATTCTCCACATAAAAGGTCTAATTTTATAAGGCGCCATTAATTTCCACACATGTTTCCAGATATTTAAATTATCCCCAAGAAGTGAAGACACATGATTCCCACTAATGCCCGGATTGGTAGATTTAATCCATTTATACCCCTCTTTAATAGAATAGATTGTTTTAAGAGTCTATTTTAAACTCAATCTAACATATTTAGTAAATAGGTCAAGGCACCAAACTCACTCTCATACACTTGTGACTTGTCAAGCTTATTTTCATAAAGTTTATCCTAGCCTATAAACCTATAGAGCTTGTCTATTTATTTTTTAATTTATATTTTTTATTCATTATTATATATAATATAATATAAATTAATTTTATAAATTATTATAAACAAATTATCTTATTCGTATTGTTGTAAACTTGAAATTGTATTGATTTTTTTTATAATTTATAATATTAATAAATAGAATTTTGTTAATTTATTGTAAATTTAAATTAGATAATGTAAGCTTTTAAGCAGACTTAAAATGTTTTATTTAAGTATGCCTTTAAAAATAATTTTAGTTTATAAGAGGTCTTTTGAAGACTCAGACATAAGCATAAAAAATGTCCATATATACAGGTTTAGACCTAGGATTTAAAATTATATTTCTGACTCGAACCTTTTAGCTCAAGGCCAAACTACCCTAACCTATTTCTATCCATATTGTCATCTACTACCTCCGGTCATCAATATAAGACCCATATGAATTTTTTTGAAGAGATTAAGGAAGTTAAATAAATTATTTTAAAATATTTATTTTTATCTTTTTTTCTCCAAATTAATTTTTTTGACCTATAAATTAATATATAATATATTATATGATTAACTGTAGAAAAATATATATATATATATATATATATTATATTATTAAATAATTTATTTAACTTTCTTGATCTCTTTAAAAAAAATTAATTAGATATTATATTTTTCCCATTAAGCCTATTAAATGTGAACACATCGTGTTCATTCCAATTATTTGATTCAATTGTTTGAATTTCAACTTGGGCCTTTTCTGTTTGGACTGTGGATTGAGGGCCCAGGAATCAAGACATACGTAAGGTATTACGTATAGGGCCCACCTTCTCTAAACCCACGTTTATATGCCATCCGCGTCACACCCATATTCCTAGTAATCATCTCCTAATTTCCTCTTGTCAGTGTAAAAGGAATAAATGGCTTCTCTGGCGGAAAAAAAAAAGATTAATATGTCTTATATTAAAGATCAATTAAGTGAGTAAATATATATATATATGAGCGGGTGATATGGATTTTAGTTGAGCTAGACGAATAAAATATACTCATATGTGCGTGTTTAAATTACGGTAGAAGTTATTTGTCCAACGTAATCTATGATATAAGAGATATATTTGTGGGAAAAATTTTATCTTAATTTATGTAAATATATTTTTTAAATACTAACTCAATTCCAACCAAACTAGTCGTAATCGTTGGATGAGTATTGATACTTAGAATTGAACGCTCCTAGCAAACTTAGGTGGGCCTCTTTTTCGATTCTTTTCCACCTCTTTTTACTATCACAAATTATTTGCGTTGGCTTTATTTATTGTGAATCAAATTGACCAAAATAATTTCATAAAGGTGGGTTGTCTGGTTTTGATGATCGCAATAGGATTAAGACACAAAATGGTGAACGGTGAATTAGTAAAATGGCGAGACCTGTGCAAGTGAAATACGTTACGTCCTGTAATATTAAGACTTCATCAGAAGCCATATCATGTATACATCTTCGTTTTACGTCTATATGCGTTTCAAAATTTAAACAAGTCAAAGCTTGCATGAAAATTGACACCTCAATTATTTATTTAGGGCTTGTTTGGTCTGAGGGGAGGGGAGGGAAAGTGGGCGGAAGAAAAAAAATTTTGAGTTGAATTTAAAAAAATCAGAGAAGTGGGGTTAAACATTTTTAATTGATTTTTCTTACTCTTTTATCTTATATATTCTTTCTATTAAAATTTTATTACCCCATTTCTTCAATCTTTTAAAATTCAACTCATAAAAATTTCCCCTCCACTCCAAATTCCTCACACCAAACAGACCATTAAAGCACTATCAGTTAAGGGTAAAAATAGGTCAAACGGACGTACGAGTCTATGACTTGGTTTGCTTTAAACTTTTTTTTTTTTTGCCATCTAAAGATACTATTTCATTTCATAATGGAAAGTTAAATACATAATAAGGGTTCTCAGCATAAATACAGCATAAGGAAAACCATAAAGACAAAACACGCGTAACAACAAGATTAGCCAATTCTAGAAATCACAGTCCAATATTCTAAATCCTTAGAGAACAAAATTTGCAATTGATGGGGAGGTATCCAAACCCAATCAGCTGGGCATGACCCTTGAAGCAAATCTTGAGCCACCCAGTTAGCAACTCCATTAACCTCTCTTAGAATTCATCTATAACATAAGACTCTTCGTAAATTCCTTATAAAAAGGTTGTTCTCTAACACAATTAAACGAGCCCAATCAAGAGTTATAACATTCTTTTGCATACATTGGGTGAGATATTGATTGACCGATTCTAAGATCACCTCGTCAAGATCATTATCTCAAATATAGCATATTGCATGTCACATTGCAAGGGCTTCAGACATAAACACAGTCGTGGCCTCGAGCACAATTGATCTCCCATCAAGAATAAAGCCATTTGAATAGAACAACAAAAGCCAATAATTGGGTATAAATTAGAGTACACACAATTTCTTTTTTTCAAATTTAATATTGTGTGGACAACATTAGATAGGATTCTTCACATAAAAGCTCTAATTTTATAAGGCATCTTTAATTTCCACACATGTTTCCAGATATTAAAATTATCGGAAGTGAAGACACATGATTCCCACTAATGTCCGGGTTTGCAGCCTTAATCCATTTATACCCCTCTTTAATAGAATAGATTGTTTTAGAGTCCACTTTAAACTCAATCTAACCTATTTAGTAAATAGGTGAAGACACCAAGCTCATTCTTATACATATTGTCAAGCTTATTTTCATAAAACTTATCCTAGCCTATAAGCATATAGACTTAACCTATTTTTTTTGATTAATTTATTTTTATTATTTATAATATAATATAAATTAATTTTATATATTATTATAAACAAATTGTCTTATTTATATTGTTGTAAACTTGCATTTGTATTGACTTTTTATAATAAATAATATTAATAAATAGAACTTTGTTATTTTATTGTAAATTTAAATTAGATAATGTAGGCTTTTAAGCAAGCTTAAAAGGTTTTATTTAAGTATGCCTTCAAAAATAATTTTAGCTCATGATAGGCCTTTTGAAGACTCAGACATAAGCATAAAAAATGTCTATATATACAGGTTTAGACCCATGCCTTAAGATTATATTTCAGACTCAAACCTTTTGGCTAAAGGCTAAACTAGCCTAATCTATTTCTATTCATACTGTCATATACTACCTCCGATTTTAAATATAAGACCCATTTGAATTTTTTGAAGAAGTTAAAGAAGCTAAATAAATTACTTTACTGTGTTTATTTTTTTTTCTTTTTTTCTCCATATTAGTTTGCTTGACCTATAAACTAATATATAATCTAATAATATATAATATACACTATTAAGTAATCCATTTAACTAGAGGTTTCTTCCTATGCAATGCACGGGTTGTGTATTATATAATGTAAATTGTAAAATAGATCATGAAGAACTATGTCAATGGTTTCAAAAAATTTTATTGATTGCAATTGTAAATAGTTTTTTCTGTTAGTTTATTTTTTCTAAAGTGGTGTAAGTTATCAAACACATACCAAATAGTTGTTTTTTTTAAAGGGAAGAAGTTTATGCTTTTTTTTTGTGTTTTCCGAATAATACATGGGTAGTTGATGTATCATATTTGAAGTGTGTGCGTGCGCGCGCATGTGTGTGAGAGAGAGATCACCATTTTATTTTAAGGAAATTTCATTTCTTCCCCTCCCAAAAAATCTATTTATTTGTACACAAGTGATGGCTAATTAATAGAAATTTTTCTTCCGCAATAGTTTTCAATATCACTATCAAAAGTGAGTTTCAACAGCAACAATCAATGTCGTCACTAAAAGCTTTGGAGATAGTTTCTACAATATAATAGTGATTGAAAGTCAATTTATTTATAGTGAATATTTTCCGCAACACCGAAAGAAAATAATTAATAATTAAATTAACTATGAAATTATTTTATTTTTCCTATTAATTAATAATTAATAATTATTCATAGCTCAACATGTGATTATATTCTCATATGTTTTAGTTAATTAATAATTAAAAATAATTATGTATGCTCCAAAAAATTAAATCAGAGATATTTTGTAACACCATAAGGAAATTGTTTTCAAAATAGTATTCTAATTACTGACATTTTCAATACCAAATAATTTAATATTGGGTTAAGATGCATGCAATTCCATGAAATATTTTTAGGGGCATTTAACTCCTTGAAATATTTTGTGGTGCAATTTCACCCCTAATATATTGAAAGCAGATCAAAATCTCCCCTCCATTAACAACCCTATGGAAAATAGTTTTTGAAATATTGAAATTAAAATTCCAACAATAAGTTCTAGTTTTCTAAAAAAGTTTATACTTTTAATTTGTTAGAATATTATAATCAATTTCAAGTCACTCCTAAAATTTTAATATTTTGCTTTCAATGTTATCAAAAATAATATTTTACTTTCAATCCCTTCACCTAACCATCAAAAGATATATGAAAATTTGAATGACTCATAACCCCTTTTTTACCTAAAAAGTTCATGTCTTATGCACAATTTTATTAATTTTATGAGGCAGCTTTTTCACTAATACTACAAGTTTTTTTTTCCAATAATGTAATATCACAAGCTTCTAAGCGAATTTTCATTTTCCTACAATTTATAATTAATGTTTAACTGATTTTTTTACAGGTATATAAAAGATGTACAGTTGAATAGTAAAAGCACTTACTTCATATTGACATTTAATATTACCTAAATAATATTCAAGTGTCTTTTCATTTTTCAAACAATTCACAATTAACATTAAATATTATCAAAAAAATAATTTATTTTCAATATCTTAACCAAACCATCAAAAGATATATGAAAACTTGAATAACTCATATCCTTTTTCCCCAAAAAAAAAAAAAATTGTTTTCCACACACTTTTTGTGAGTTGGCTTTTTGTCTTTAATTTAACAATTTAAACTTTAAATGGAAGCTTCACTCATTAAAGTTAAAAAGTTAACACCATATCAATATGTATGACTTCATTTACCTAAGTTAAAAAGTTAAATATGAACACATCGTGATCATTCCAGTTATTTGACTCATTCATTTGAATTTGAACTTGGGCCTTTTAATTTTTGGACTGTGGAATGAGGGCCCAGGGATCAAGAAGGACGTAAGGTATTACGTATAGGGCCCGGCCTTCTGCAAACCCACATTTATACGCCATCCACGTCAAACCCATATTCCTAATGTGCATCTCCTCATAAGTCCGAATTAATAATTTCCTCTTGTCTATGTAAAAAGAGTATATGGCTGACTTCTTTGGCAAAAAAATAAATAAAAAAAAAACAGAGAGAGAGAATAATATTTTTTAAAAAGAAACTTCTTCTTTTTTTATTTTTAAAAACAATAAAATAATAAAACCTATTTGATAAATTATTTTCAAAAATTGTTTTTAAAAACCAAAAACCAAAAACAGTTTTTAGTTGTTTTCTTATTTTTTGAAGTCATTACATATCCAATATTGATATTACACTAGTGACGATCACCTCTACATCACTTTAAAAATAGATTTTTCAAAACAATTATCTAAACATTTTTTTATAACTAATTTTTAAAAACTATTTTATAAAACTATTTCTGAAAATAAAAAATAAAGAATAGAATCAAGTAATTCCTAAATGGCTAGCTTTGGTAGCTTAAAACGCATAACTACCCACTAAATTAGTCAATAATCATATCAAAAAATAAAGAATAAGAGGAAGTTAAGGTCAAATTTTGAAGTTAAGGTCAAATTTTATTTGGGAAGAAGGATAGCTTTGGGTGCAAAGTCATTCTAATCCTTTAGACATTGTTTAGTTTGAGGTTTTTTTGAGGGAAGGGGTGGAGAGGGGAGTGTTTTTTGTTGAGAAAAATGATAGGGAGGGAAGAGGGGAAATTTTGTCTTTTAGTGCCCCTCTCCCCTTCTTTCTCTCTCTTTTAAATTTGTGGTTTTTTTGGGGTAAGAAGTATTATGTTTTATCTTACTAAAATATTCATACTAATTTTTTATTATCTCAACTTTACCCTCTAACTATAAAACACATATGATATTATTAGGATAAATTAAATAAATCAAAAAATCTATTTAATAAAAATATATCTAATCAAATCTTATCTTACTAAATATTATTAAACTCATTCAAATCGGTCGTCTTTCTCCCTCATGTCAGTATTTATTCTTCCCCTCCCCTCCTCCCTCTCTGTGAATGTCACGCTCCTCTACTTGTTGCTATCGCAAGTTGCTCTTCCAGCCATCCAAACATTCTCTTAGGCTGCAGGTGTCACTTTAGATAAGTTTATTGATTTATTTTCTAATCAAATATGTTTTAATGTTATAACATGATCCCAAGTATATATCTGGAATAATCTTAGATACGTTTGTATGTTTTTAACATTATCATAAGTATCTTGATAAAATATAATATCTAGATTATACCATAATTACTTTTGTTATCTTAGTATTATAATTTGATTTAGGATTTAGATTTAAATTTAAAAAATATATTAAATTTGATGAGTAAGCATATTAAAATTAATAAAATCATCATTTCAAATGTATATAAGGTTTTTTTATCGTATATAAGTGAGGTATCGGAGGTTACAACTTTGATATATAAATAAAATATTAGAGCATATTTTTTAATATTTAATTGACTCACATCATTTCCCCTCCTGAACCAAACAAGAACACTCTCTTCCTTTTCCCTCCTATCAAACTAAACAAAACTCATAACCTCTACCTCCCCCTACCTTCTCTCCCCTCCCCTCCATTGAACCAAAAAAAGCCTTAAAAACACAAGTTAACGGCTAAAAAATTAATAGTCAATATTTTAAGAGTTAAACTGCCTTGCAACACTTTAGTGGGGAAAGTAATAGAAAAAGAACTTTAAAATTACAAAATTTCAAATCAGGTTTGTTATTAAGAATTAACAAAATAATGATGAAACTTGATAAGCAATTCATTACTCATTTTATGGAAAATACTTGATTTATGATTTTACAATTTTAAATTTTTTTTTCCTGTAATTTTCTCCTTTAATTATTTTCTCCTATATGTTCAATATTTTAAAGTAATTTATATTACGTTTAGCGTCATGAAATTTATATATATATATATATATATATATATATATTTGCCGCTCTAACGTATTTTGTGACAGAATGTTACTCTTAAAAGTATTAATTTTTCAGGAGAAATTTTGCACCCAAAGTATTTTTTAGGAATAATTTAAATCTCACAATGAACTCCCAAAACATCCTTTAAGTTAAGGCGTATCCACCATTATAAAAATCTTCTCAATGGTAACTTTGGGGTGTTAGACACGCTTGAAAAAATACTTCCAAAAGTGCTGGATGTACCATAAATTACTTTAGAGTGGACATATCTGAAAAATATTTTAGAATGTTAAGCGCACCTTAACCCATATTTTTAATATTAAGTAGTTACGGGCTTGTTTGATTTTATTATCTGTTTTTTGTTCTTAGAAACAATTTTATAAAACAGTTTTTGGAAACAAGTTTTAAAAGTAAAAAAAATATATATATATGTTTGGATAGTTGTTTTGAAAAATCTGTTTTTGAACTAACGTAACAATGCGGTCGTTAGTAGTGACGTGATAGTGGTTGTCACTAGTAATATAGTATCGATAGTGAATAAATGACGACCTTAAAAAATAAAAAGTAGGAAAACAAAAACAAAAAAAACAAACATGTTTTATTATTTAATTGTTTTTAAAAATTATTTTTTAAAAATAAAATAAAACAGCCCCATTACATTACTCTACAACTTTGGTAAAATTAGACCTTATAAAAAGGATTAATGTGCAAATTTATTTTGAAAGTTTTGGCTGAGGAGCAATGTTTCCCTGTAAAGTTCTTTTTTTGTGTAATATTATCCCGAAAGTATTAAAATAGAGCAATGCTGTCATTGCGTTAAAAAATTAACGATCAATACTAATTTTTTAACAATTAAAATTAATTTTTTTAACGATATATGATTGTTACATTTTAAAATTTTTGAGAGAAGATTAAACTTTTAAAAAAAAAAAACTTCTAAGATGGCATATCAACTGAACAAAAGGCAAGCTTCCACCAAAACCCTTATAAAAATGTTTATTAATTTACTCTGTAAATAATTATATGTTAAATAAATAGATGATGTTGCGCAGATATCAGAGGAGGAACGAGTCCAACAGATCAGCAAGAGCTGCCTGGTGCTGCTTGAATTAGCTGCATCCCCACTCGAACTCGCAGTCTTTCAGATTCGCCAATTCATTGAATTAAGTGAGTTGAGAAAAGCAATCAACAGATTTTCTTTTGTAGTTTTAAATTTGTCTTGCTTTTGGTGTCTTCTGAGTTTTAATGCCAGCAATCTTGTGTATTTCTAAAGCAACGAGGAAGTAGTAGGGCTGAACTCTTTGGAAGTTGCTTGGATTCATTTGATCTCGCTCCTATTCTCTGATTGCTGACTCTTCCATTTACTTCATCGCCTGGAAATTTGATGGATTAGAAAATTAGTTCATTCGTTTTCTACCACTGTCAATTAAAACCGCTTGCCGATCTGTTGATTGAGTAGTTTCATGATTTTCCTTGTAATTATTATGGGCTTCAGCTCTTTGCTTTCGTCCCTCAGTGCGTGGATTCAAATGCAACTTTAGGTATTATCATTAATTCAGGTTGGAGCTCGACTGAGTCCACTGATTACATTTTCATCTGTGGAAGCCAATGACATTTGTAACATGGTCTCTTAAAAGTTAAGGTCAGAAATGCGTAGCTGCTGTTCTAAATGCCACCTTAGCCGATTGCTTAGAGATTTTGCAGGAAATTTTTTTATGTGAAACTGCATTTTCTACATGCTAAACAGTAAACAGTTTCATTAGTCTTTATGCTCACCAACTTGTCTGCAGTTCAACATTCTTTTCTTCTGCTGAGAAAATGCAGTTCCATGGTTCCATAATCCATGCATTTATGAAATTCGCTTACTCCAAGCATGCTAAAACGTAATGAGTGGTGAAGTATGTATCTTTATTTATATTTTATAAATATTTTAGGGTTTTTTCCCCCTAATGATTGTAGGACATATTACTAAAAGTTTGTGGTCTGTCTCTATGTATTCCTAAGTCTTATTACTTAGATGGAAGCAGATAGCCAAACGGGAAAGGGAAAATATGCTGCTGATATTTCCTCCATAAGGGAAGCACACGAGCGAATAAAATCACTGGTTCATAGAACACCGGTTCTTTCCTCTGATTCTCTGAATGCTATATCAGGAAGGCAGCTGTACTTTAAGTGTGAATGCTTCCAGAAGGGGTGAGACATTAAGTTGTAATGCATCACAAAAACGTTAGGATGACATTTTCTAGAAGTCTTTTTCTTTCTGGAGTTCTAGTGCTTTCTATTCAATTTTTCGTGTATGTAATTAATAAAAGAAAAAAAGAAAGAAGGAAAACGCAACTGACCTTATTCTATGTTTTTATGGCCATCAGTGGAGCATTTAAATTTAGAGGTGCCAGCAATGCTGTTTTCTCTCTTGATGATACTGATGCTTCCAAAGGCGTCATAACACACAGCAGGTTTGATATGTCAAGTTATTTCAGAAGTTGATATACAAACAGATTTTATGAAGTCCTGTTGATCACATTCTCCAAAATTAGTGGTAACCATGCTGCAGCATTGGCTTTGGCGGCAAACCTAAGAGGGATCCCTGCATATATTGTTATTCCAAAAACTGCTCCAACTTGCAAGGTTGAGAATGTAAAGCGTTATGGCGGTCAGATTATCTGGTCAGAAGCCTCTATTAAGTCCAGGGAAGAAACTGCAAACAAAGTGTGGCAAGAGACTGGTGCAATTTTTATACATCCATATAATGATGGACGTATTTTGAGGTAAATGATGGGTTTTTATTTATGATTTAAGTCCTTTTTAGGTAATTCTTTTGAGGGATAACCATGAGGAAAAGCATTATCTTCCTGGCAATTCACTGATTAGATTTAATGTAACTGGTGCTTGAAGAAGCAAGGATATCTCATTTGATTTGCGATGAAGCTATGAAACAGGGTTCCTTTCTGTAGACAGAATTAAAGGTGGTCTCATTCCCATTCCCGTGTACTTCTGAATATACTGTTTACTCTTTCCTTCTGATTTCATGCTTAGTTATGGCGCCTCACGCATTAGTATTGTTCTCAGTGTCTGGTTTTCACAACTTCTAAAACTTGAAATTTAACAAATGCATATGCTTTGGTGATAAGGTGGAATTTGTCCTTCCTCGTCATTAAACCTTTTTTTTTTACTGGTCTTGCAGTGGCCAGGGTACCATATCACTGGAGCTACTGGAACAAGCTCCACAAATAGACACCCTAATAGTTCCCATTAGTGGTTTGTCACTTTTTACTGCAAAGCTGTCAAATTTGTATTTGACTCAGCATTAATTTCATGATATTTTGGTTTTCTGACAAGAGAAAACTGTAGGCGGTGGTCTGATATCAGGAGTAACATTGGCTGCCAAGTACATTAACCCTGCTATACGTATTTTAGCTGCTGAACCTAGAGGGGCTGATGACGCTGCACAATCTAAAGCAGCCGGGAGGATAATTACATTGCCTGAAACCAATACTATAGCCGACGGCCTTAGAGCTTTTCTTGGAGATTTTACATGGTAATAAAGACAAGCTCTACTAATTAATACTCTTTTGGTCCTTAATGTAAGACATATTTACCTAATTTGATTATATTAAGAAAGTTAGTTTAGTTAGTTAATATGACATGTTTTTTCTAAAACACCCTAATTATTTTCCTTACTTGATTATTGTTGAGGGGTATCAATAGAGGTAATTTTTTAAAAGATTGATAAATATAAGAAATAAGTCTTATATTTTAGATTAAGATTCACTCATACATTAAGGGCCAGAGGAGTATTATGCACTAGAAAATAGAGTTTTCTTTTCGGTCACCATTGTGGATACGGTACTTTTGGTGGGGTGGGAATGGAATATGGATTTGTTTAAACATCGTTTTGTTCTTAATCCTCTTTTGCTTCTCTTATCAAGTCAATGTATTCCTGTTTCGTTGGTTATTTACTTATTCTTCTCATATTTTTCATCTACATGTTATGATGGAGTAGGCCTGTAGTACGAGATCTTGTTGAAGACGTTATAACTGTGAAAGACAGTGAAATAGTGAAAGCCATGAAACTCTGTTTTGAGATTCTCAAGGTTGTCGTTGAACCAAGCGGAGCGATTGGCCTTGCCGCTGTTCTATCGGATGCTTTCCAGAAAAATCCTGCTTGGAAGGACTGCAAACATATAGGAATTGTAGTTTCAGGGGGCAATGTTGACCTTGGAATGCTTTGGAAATCTTTGGAGAAATGAACAAAAAAAAAAAAAAAAGCATACGTGAACTTTTACCATGGATTTGAGCCTTGTTAAAATCGTTTAATTTGTTCAATTCTATTAAAGCTGAATACAAATACCAAACTTGGTTAATTTTCTGGTCAGGAATTGTGCCATCTTATCACCTAGGTAAAATTTTCTTTTTGAACCTTAAATATTTTGGGTGACCTAGGGAAAGTGATAATTGATATACGCACAATATATTGCAAAGCAAAATAGTAAAAATTATATTAAAAAAATTAACACCGCTCATTATAGTTTAAGATATGCATTTCAACATTCTTTAATCTCAAAATATTCCGTATTACCCAATAATTTTCATGTCTTTGATCATCACACATCATCTTTCCAAACTCGTGCAATAGACGGGCAAAATAAATATCCAGTTGGATAGAAATAGAAAAATTTTTAAGGGACTCTGCTCCTACTATTTTTCTGACATATCACTATATTAACATGCAAATAGAAATCATCAAATTAACGTGGGAAGCATAAAAATGAACACATATTATTAATGGTAAAAAATAGATGAGAACATACCAACCTACCCCTTTAATTTCTCTCTCAACCTCTACTTTTTAAGCATTATCTATTTCTTTTCAAAGTTCCACCTCTCACGCCTCCTAAAAACAAGGATCGCCATATTTGTTATTCTGTGTCCAAAGTTGTCTTTGAATTTATTTCTCCCAACTTACATTCTCTATTGCTCCCTCCCCCCCTTTATTCAGTTTCATTTCATTCACATTTCTCAGGCTCTTCTTCCTCATTGCTGGCAAAATGGTACGCTTTCTAGCTATGTTTCATCTTCTTTAGGCCATGACATTGCAATCTTCCTCCTAATATCTATGCACTTACTATTCTCTGAATCAAAATTTCTTTCTTTGAATTAAATTTTGGAAGAAAATGAGACCTGTTCTTATCCTTGCACTTTTGGTGGATATTCGGCTATTCAAAGCATTTCATAAACATTGCCCACGGTGGTGAGGTTTAATAAGGGAGACTAGTCTCTTATAATATAACAAATCAAAGTATGAATTTCTATCGAAAGAAGTTCTCATATTTATGTTTGTCATGCTTCAAACATGACTGACTGTAATAAGAGGATTTCAGTTGCAAATCAAAAATAAAACGTCACAGACATTGTTACCATAAATATTTGTCTATCTATCGTTCATCCGATTTTTTATTTGGGTGATTTAGATTACATGAATTAGGATGAAGTATGAACATATCATCTTAATTCTTAAATTCCAAAGCGTAGGAGAAAATTAAGAAAATAAGATTCATTAATGTGATTTGGATGCATGAGGAGTGAAAGCAAATGATGAAAATTTGGTAATATAATGTGTGATATTGTTGAGGTTAGGCAAACGCAGCATCCGGAATGGCCGTGAGCGATGAATGCAAGTTGAGATTTCAGGAGCTAAAAGCAAAAAGGACTTACCGATTCATAGTGTTCAAAATTGAGCAACAAGAAGTGGTGGTTGATAAGGTAGGAGGCTCAGCTCAAAGCTACAACGACTTTACAGCCAGTTTGCCAGCTGATGAGTGTCGCTATGCCGTCTATGATTTTGATTTCACAACTGAAGAGAATGTCCAGAAAAGCAAGATCTTCTTCATTGCATGGTATATCTTTTTAACTTTTATCATCTTCTGGTTAACACTAATGATCCGTAATTAGTATTTTGTCTCTTAATTTGTTTAACATCCTAAATGGATCAAATTTGTCCCTTGGTTTGTCTCCTGACCTCTCCAAGTAAAACATAAAGCAAGCCTAACTTGACAAAAGGTAGTCCTACTTTGTGTTAACATAGAGAGGGCATGAGATTTTAATTGAGAGAGAGACCTATTGCATATTAAATTAGCCTCTAACTGTTAAAAATAACAAAATAGTCCCTCATTTGGGTTAAATACCATTGTTAATCTTTTAAATTTGATCAAATTCTGATTTTGATTTCTGTAGTTTCAAATAATTAGTTTTAATCCATACAGTTTTGTCAGGATTTGGTCTATGTTTAGTCCTTATACTTCTATTTTTGATTTTGGTCCTGTATTTAATTTCAGACTAAATCCTTATGAAAATATAAGGATCAAAATATGAGATTTGAAACTATAGGAATCAAAATTCAATCAACTTATAAGGAGCAACAATGATATTAGCCCCTCATTTTTATTTTCATCTCATAATTGCATTAGAGTCTTTTGTCAACTCTACATCATTGTTAAGATAGTTCTACTTCTAACACAACTTAAGATGATGTTTTACATATTGTTGTTAGTTTGAAAGGATCAAATTTGAAACTTAACAAGAGTGTGAATAAGTGATTTGTGAAT
The DNA here is from genome assembly GCA_963210345.1 of Inga oerstediana. Lineage (NCBI taxonomy): Eukaryota > Viridiplantae > Streptophyta > Magnoliopsida > Fabales > Fabaceae > Inga > Inga oerstediana. The sequence goes on from OY723409.1 coordinate 56,868,636, forward strand.
GAATTCAAATAGGTCACCGGATATATCAAAGGTGAGGATGAAGATGGTGTATGCAAGTTCCAAGGACAGATTCAAGAGAGAACTGGACGGCATTGCATTTGAATTGCAAGCAACTGATCCGAGTGAGATGAGCATGGACATTGTGAAAGAGAGGGTCTTCTAATAATATAATAAATGCAGCTCTCCTTCACCCTCTTTAAAAGAAAAAAAAGAAAATTTAATATAAAATTGATTATTAACTTTTGACTTTTGGGGCTATCTTTTTATTATTTGCCTGTCATCAGAATGCTTCATTCTTCCTCGTTCATTATTTATGCAGTCTTCTTTTTTTTGGTTTGAAGAGCCATTCATCACCCATGGCTAGTTCTTATTCTACTAGTTTCCTTTGTGTAATCTTTCTCTGCATTTGTGTAATACCAGCTGCAGAATATTGCTCATTTGCTGTTATATATTTTTCTCATTTAGTTCCTTCTTCTCCCAACTTCAACAACCCATAATTTTATTTCCTTTTTAAATGTAAACTGAAATTCATTATAAGAGAACAACTACAACATTAGGACTCAAGATAATTTGTTAACCTTCATCAACCTCCGCCTCTTAAAGAAAAGGAGGAGGGTGATTAGAGAGAGAAAAATTGCAATTTATCTTATGAGTGAGTTTCGCTAATTGGTCTGTTATAGTTATGGCCTAGAGTCTCTATAAACATGAGCAAGTATCACTTCTTAATTCTTATTAAAGGTAAGTTTAACATCATTTACTATATATTTGAAAGGACAAACCCTATTACAATCTTTAAGGATAAAATCAATAGTCTCTATACAATTATAAATCAAAACAACTTTTCTGTAAGCTTTTGACTAACTTAAGTTCAAACCATGAATAAACCCAATAAGCTCTGCAATTGAACCCTATCACGTTTGAAATGAATTATAAAATCAATGGAGGAAAGAGTTTGGTTCTTCGTACTCGCATTTGAACCTGAACATTGAAGAGTCAATGATCCAACGACTCACTATAGAGAACAACTTTGTTGGGTCTTTATTATTTGCCGCATAGTAAGACTGACACACAAGATGGGGCCCAGTGGGGTCCACTCCCCCATCCTGTGTATTTGTCTGCAACATAGCATCATGCTACATGGTGCCTATGCAGCAGACAAAAAGGACTCAGCTTTGCTAGTGATTCAAACTTCACACGCCTGACCCAGAAAATAGTAGAAAGAATGTGCAGTCATCTTGTGTGTGGCTGCGTTCAGCTTTTTATTCAAGGGCCTATTACAAGAATAATAAAATAAGCGGCTAACCGAAAAAACGTCCAGTTTTTCCTTTGATTTCCTTTTACAAGTCATATTTACCCACCATCTTATGATTGAAATGCCAAATAGAGTATATTAGAAGAAACAAAAAGATTCGCATTTCAAGTAATGCAACATATATACACCGTGCCAATTTTATAGTGTGTCAATCATTACAAGCAATGGCAGACAATATTTTCCAATGCTCCTACACAGACACGCAGTGTAATCAATCTCCCTAATCCCATAACTTCATCTTAAAACTCCAAAGTAAAGGGAAGTTAAAGGTTAAGCCTTCCCAATTCATAAGTGCTCTGTGGAATAGAAAGGGAAACACTGATCAGTTCACCTATTCTACTAATCTTCTATACAACGAGATGCTGTAGTGTAAGAGGTATGAGTTGAGTATTTTGCTGCAGGGCATGTTAGTATTGAAGAATCAATCATCTATGATAAAAGTGCAAGTTCAGCCCAAGCCAAAGATGAAGACTTGAGCTCCACGCTCATCGATGTGTCAATCCTGCTCTCCAGCATCCTACATATTTCTGCCATGGATGGACGCTTGGTGGGGTCTGGCTTGATGCAAAGATTTGCTACCTCGCATATCACTGAAAGGTCCTCGTATCTGAAAAGTTTCAACTCTGGATCAACCACACATGACATTACCTCTGGCATTTCTAGATACTCCTTGGCCTGCGCCAGTAAAAGAGCATTTGGCATTAACTACTTGATATTTTCATTATTCAGTTTGAAATTTCAAGAAATTATCTTACCCAATCTACCAAGGATCCCTTGTCCTTGCAATATGGAGGTCTCCCACTTATTATCTCCAGCAGAAGTATGCCAAAAGCATATACATTTCCCTGGGGATCATGATGGCGTGCCTCGAGAGAACGTGGAAGAACACAAACAGCGCCTTGGCTTCCAACAGATTCAGAATTCTTTTCTGACCTTTCAAGTATTGTCTTCCAACTCTCAAAATCAACCAGCTGCAGATTTAAATTTTTTTTACAATGAGAATTTTCAAGAGGATTTTTCAGAATGACTCTAGTTCTAATCGTTCCTCAGTGCATAAAGAGACTAAGCAGAAAGCAGAATCAATATAGATAAGCTATAGAAATTTTGAACTAGCTTGCAGGCTCACCGTAGGTGAAAAATCTTCCCTAAGGTATACAGCATTAGAATTCAGCTCTAATATAGTGAATGGAGGATCAACTTCTGTGTGTAGATACTTCAGTCCATGAGCAATGCCAATAATGATTCTCATACGCCGTGTCCATGATAACTGGCTCCCTTCTCCATCTGCACAGTTGTATGTTTAAGGAAATGGAACATATGAGAACACACGCACACACGAGATAACAAAATTGACTTACAGTGTAAGTGCTCATGGAGTGATCCGTTTGAAGCATATTCAAAAACCAGCATCCTTGTAAATGGAGAGCTTGTTCTACAATATCCCAGAAGTTTTCCAGTGTTCTCATGATTTAGTCTTGCCAAGTCTGCCACCTATATGACATTGATACTACAATTAATAAAAAATTTGTGTAGTTCTTAGTTTTTCAATTCTTGCATGCTATAGGTTACACAATATTTCCAAATACCTCTCTCTGAAAATAGAGCTCAAGATATCCTGTCCAATGCTCCTCCTTAATGCAGAGAGATATTACAGCAATCTCAGGCCCACCTTTCATGGTTCCCTTGTAGACTACACTATCAGGTGAGGACCCAATAATGTTGCTGAAGTCTTCACATGCCACTTCAAGTTCTTGTCTGCTGAAACTCCTCACATCCTTCAGTATCTCAGAGTCTGTACATTGGTTTTGCCAATCATGTGTTGAATACAGCCCTAGAACTTTGAAAACTAATCAGGCAGAGGCAGTGGAAAGCAAGAAACAAACCTATATATACAGTCATATGCTCCTTCCGGCTTGCATATTTCTTCCAAGGCCAAATGATAGATGATTTGTTGTCCCATTTAAGAAGTGCAGCGAGAATCGCAACCAGAAAGAGAGAACCAACCAAGGTTCCTGTCGCTATTTCTAGAGCCAACAGCCAGGTAGGTTGGGATGCTCTATGATGCTTGGACACAACATATTCAGCAGGTTGCTGCTTTGAATTGGCCACAGAACGGCTCTTGGCAGGTGAAGCACCAGCTATGAGATCAAAGTTCATTATTACATATAAAGTCAGTAAGGAACAATTTAAGGTAAAGACTATATCAACTAATAATTTGATTAAGGGAAGATCAGATGAAAAAATTCACATTACATTGGAAACTATCACATAAAAATCCTCAAAAACAGGTTAGAGTCTGAAAGAGCAGTATAAATCCAGAGAAGGCCCACATTTTTCAAATCACAACTGAGCAAATTAAGGGATGTCGTGATGAGACGCACTAATTCATTCCATAATGCTTAAATGCTGGGAAAGCCATGTCTTACATACCACATTGCACTGGAGAGCGCTGCTTTAATTCTTTACTTTGGAAGCAGTTCCCTTGAAAGCTAGACCTGTATGACAGAGCATATGTAATCTAAATATGGTGTTTTGAGCAAACTGACACTATGACAAGACTATATAAAAAAAAAATACCTAGGGAGATACTCCAAGCAAGCAGGTATGCCACCTACAAAGAAGTTATATGATAAATCTGCAACTTTTAGCTGAGGTGATCGACAGAGACCAGTTAAATTTGCAATTGAAGCATGCCTGAAGAAATAATAGAAACTATGAGAGACACTAAAGAAATCTAAACTTTAATTCAAGAAAATTGGTATCGTTCTTGCTGCTTGTGTTAAGCTTGCCTACATTTAATGTTAACAATTACAAGCATAATTATAATGTCAAGGAGGATCAAAATTTCCCAAACCATAACGTTTGAAATTTTCCCAAGCATACCTCTTTAGCATTTGACATTACCAGTAAAAAGTTACCCTATCCCATAACCATGACATGTACGCAAATTATTTCCTTCACATATTGGAAAAGGACACCAACAAAATCTTCCTAACAACTTTGCAGCATACTGGAATGGAAAAGAAAAAAATTGGAAAAACAAAACCTAATTTTACTTTAATTGAACATATCTGACAATTAAAGAACAGCAATTACATGCTCACTCTCTCAAATTAAACCAATTGCCAGATTAGACTAATTACCAAAGACCAGCCCCCATTTGACCATAGCAATCATAAAAAGGGAAGTTTTGTCAAGCAGATGATAACAGAATCATGTAAGGGCAATGAATCCTGTCACACCTAAGCAAACTAGACCAATGCAAGGGCGACAATTCAACTCACATTCCACGCATATTTGTAGGAAAGTTTGAACTGCCACCAGCAGGAACTGGTCCTTGAAGTTTATTCCTGTCCAGCCTAAGTTCTTGAAGGCATCGCAAATTTCCAAGTGCAGGAGGTAGCCTACCAGACAACCCATTGGACTGCAGGTTTCTAGAAGAAGATGAACAAAGTTAGAACAAGTATGCGTCATATGGCAACACTCTTTAATAGTCAACAATTTTTTTTCCATTCAGGAGGAGTGGATTGGATTTATTTACTTACATTTTAACAACTTGAGCTAGATTCCCAATCTCTGGAGGAATTGATCCAGATAATAGATTCTTCCCCAAATCCAAGACTTTGAGGGAATTCAACATGAACAATTCTTTAGGTATTGTTCCAATCAGATTGTTGTCATGCAAAATCCTACAGAGATAAGAACCAGAACTAAGATTCAGTCACCATAATTCTCAACGTGGCACATGGCAATAGCAACGATCAAAAGATAGGCTATCAGGTTGACATGTAAACAGGAAAAATATAGAGCATACAGTTCTTGCAAGTAGGTGATTTCTCCCAATTCTGGCGCTAGAAATCCTCTTAATGAAGACCCCGAAATATTTCTGCATAGAAGGATCCTAATCTGTCAAACAAAAGCACAACACTCGAAAGAAGCATTTGGATGGAGGAATGCTATCTTACAGCTTAATGATATGATCACGGTCTTTAGTGCAAGAAACGCCAAACCATTCACAAGGATCTGAATCCAACGTATTCCAGTTGGACAGAACCAGGTACGGGTCTTCATATACAGCTTCTTTAAAGGCTGTGAGCGCCCAAACTGTGAACAAACACCTTTTACTGTCAAGTGACTGCAGAAAATAATTCACTTAACAAAGACATCAGTGAATGCCATGGTTCGGTGGTTCCATTTACTAGCCAAGACAACATGACAATTTGAATGAGAAGAAGCAAAAAAATTTTAATCTTGCATTTTCATGACACTCTACAGATTAACTGACGAAGAAACTTTCAGCTTTCAACAAAACAAAAAGGCGGGATAAACAATTTTGATCCTTTCCTTAAAGCAGCCGAACAGAGTCTAGAATGGCTAAAGAATTGAGATCTGTTGGCGAAGATGATTCTTTAGGGAAAACGTACCTTCCTTTGGGGGTACAGTATCACAAGTCGCAAAAGAGACCATGGAAATTAGACTGAGAAACAACAGTGAAGCGCAAAACTTCATCTTCTCCGAAAGCCTTCCGCACTTTGTCTATCACTTCTCTTTAAGTAGAAAGACAAAAACAATTCTGAAATTGGACTCTTCTCAAGAAGAGTAGAACCCAAGTTGGCGCGATGTATGAAAGAAAATGAGGAACACGAAGTTGAGATGTCGTACTACTGGAATGTAGGGATTCGGTGATACACAAAGGAAGAAAGAAAACTTGTGAGAAGAAAAGGAATGAAAAGAAAGAAACAGTGAAACGATGGGAAAGAGTTTAGATTCAAGATTTGGCAAATACCACTAGAAAGAATCAACGGGCGAGAGTGAGTGAGACTGAGAGGCAAAGAAAGACGAAATTTTGAGGGTGACAGAAGACTGGTGTTGGAAGATAACGCAGAAGCAGAGATTAAACTTGGATTGAAAGAGAGTAATAGCTACGTGTGATTAAAGCGCCGAAAATGGGTTTTGATGAAGGAAACGGTGATAACGAAACTTGATCATTTAAGGCTGGAAAGCAGGAGCTTTTTTAGTTTGATTGGTGCTAATACTCAAAAAGAACGAAAGAAAGAAGGAAAGGCGGTTTATGCATTTTTGGGTATGAAAAATTGAATTAAAATATTTTTTTAAAATTTTTTGATTTTTTTTTTTCCCGATCCTCTTGGCTTCATGCGATCACCTGTGAGTTCGGGATTAGCATGATACGGCCGGAGCAGCTTTTGGATTTATTCTGCTAATGATTGCATTTTGGGAACTCTCTCACCGATAGTCCAAAACATAATAATGCATGATTTTTAAATTAATAATAAATATATTTATTATCAATAAATTAATATCATCAGTACAACATATAAAATAAAAAATGCATGAAATCTTAATTCAACAAATAAATGTGAATATTTATTTATATATTCATATTAATTACTTCTTATTATATTTATAAGTCACTTTTAATATATTTCACACAGATAAACAAAAAATTTTAAACTCATTAACTCTCCTTTAAAATTTAATATTAACTTTTCAACTTTACCCATACTTAATGTATACAATACCTCCATGAGAATAAGTCTGCAAAATAATAAATAAAGGATAAAATTATATATTCACATGAAAAATTTAATGAGGTAACTTATAAATAAGATTAAAAAAAAATCTCTTATCTTTGTCTTATAAACAAGAAAAAAGGTGCGTTAGTTATTACCACTTTGGTCCTATTTATAAGTCTCTTTTAACTAATTCTCACATATCAAGAAGAGTTAGTTAACTCGAAAATTTAGCCATTATCTATGATTGGTTCCAAAAGTCAACATGAATAAATTCCTTTTGTTTATTGTAATTAATAGGGGTAAAAAAGTACAAAATGCATTTACTGTACTTAAAATGAACTTATAAATAAGACCAAAGTTTTGGATCAAAAATGACTTATAAATAGGATCAGAGTAATACTACTTGTTTGTGTGAAGTTTGAGATGTTAATACTTTTGAAGGAAGTAACACGTTTGCTATTTAAATAATAAGTGATAATTTTTCTAACCACAGCACACTTAGTGCTTGTTTGGAATAGTTTATTTTTGGGCAATAAGTGCTTATAAATCGTGATTCACGGTATACGAAATAAATATGTGAGAGGAGTTTTATCTCAATTTGCATAATAAGCACTTATATTCAAAAAATAAGTGTTCCCAAACATACACTTAATCCAATTACTGATTGACTCTGAGCGAGTGAGATAGGTGCAATTATCAAAAGTGGGGTTTTTTTTTTTTTTTTTTGGCCAAATCAAAAGTGGGGTTTAAGTGCGATTATCTGTGGAAGTTTTCAGAAGCTGATAAGATTATGGTCCCCTTTTAATATATAAAAAAAATTGTTTGAATTCTAAATATTACTCACGCTTTGCTTGAAAAAATGGTGAAGGTGGGGTTTAATTTAATCAATCATCGCTTGTGTCCTTAAACTTTCGGTTTGTTGTGTTATATATTTCTTTGCCTTTTTCTGCTTCTTTCATTTGTTAGGTGATTATGACGGAAGATTGATAATAAGCTGGCGGATTATGATGTCATTGGGTTTTGGTTTAAGCTCCGTGAACTTGACTAATCAGTAATATATTAACTCAATTAATCAAATGTTTAGTTGGGAAACATATGATTAATTAAGCAAAAGCAAAGTGCTTTTTTGAAAAAGCCATGAATTCCTTCAATTCCCCCATTTTACAGTTGTTCTCCATAAAACAACAAAACACATCCTCCGGATTTTGATGATCAAGCTCCCGCCCTCTGGCTTTGAAGTTTGACTTTGCTAAGTAACTAAAAGTGAATATATATATATATATAGAGAGAGAGAGAGAGAACACATATATTTAACAACACATCTATCGTGGATTGATGTGTTTGAATTAATTTTTAAAAATAGTTTTTATGATTTACGAGGTAAATATGTGAGAGGAGTTTTGTCTTGACTTACAAAAAATAGTTTCTGAAATCATGGTTTGGGTGTTTCCTAAATACTCACTGAATTAGAAAAGTTTCTTTTTTGTGCCTAATACCTAAATAGGGTTAAAGGATAATTTTGTTCTGAAAGATTTCACTGCAATTTTGCCATGAAAATTTTTCAAGGGGCAATTTTACACTGAAAGTTTAAAAAATGAAGTGGTTTTGCCCCTGACCGTTATCTCAGTTAATTTTAACCGTTAGTTGATTAAATATACAGAGCTGATACTTCACATGTTATCCAAGTTATTTTGTTAAGATGCAAATTTGCCTCAAAAGTCTATGTGTCATCTTCTTCATTTTTTTAAAGTTATATTTAAAACTTTCAAGGCAAATTTGCACTTTAATAAAAATGACGTGGAAGATATGTGGACTGCTAGCTCAGCATATTTGGTCAACTAATGGTCACAATTAACTGAGATAACGGTTATGGGCAAAATTGCTCCACTTTTGAAACTTATGGGGCAAATTTGTCCCCCTAAAAACTTTCAAACCAAAATTGCCCTTAGCTAAAAACTTCTAGAATAAGATTGCCCTTAACCCTAACAAATATTGCATGCTTTCGCAGTCTGAATTTCAATTCATTTAAATATGAATGGTCGTTTTCAACGTTTGGGCCATATGCTTTTGTTTCGTGCTCAATTTCCTGATAATAGTGGAGGCTATAAATAAATAAATAATTGGTGCATGTTTAGTAGCCAAACAAACATTAATTAAATCAAAATCATCCGCATGCTGACTTAATTAACTTTGTCTAATTGAGTTGGCCTCTTCGTAATATTTAGATTAATTTTTGGAGAATAGCTTTTACGATTTATGAAGTAAATATGAGAGGAGTTTTATCTCAAATTACGAAAAAAGACTTTTAAAACCGCAATTTAAGACTTACCCAAATACTCACAATCTATTGCGAAAGTCCTAGGAAGAAACTTTATCATCATCAGGCCGAGTTAAAAGTGAAGACTTGGTAGTTAATATAATTACGAGGGCCTTGAAATCCAATGAACAAAAGATTAAGGAATGGAATTAGATAATAGGGATTAATTAGAGATCAGATGAATGAAGCAAGATTAGAGTGAAGAAGAAGCATGTGGGGTCCAAGGTTTGTGTGGAGAAAACATAATTTCATGTCGAAAATAGGACAGTGTGTTGAAAGCTTTCATGAAAGGTCAGCTAATAAGCATCCATGTCAGGTAGGGGTGTACATGGGTAGGGCTGGGCAGGACATGGACCATGTCCGATGCCCAGCCTGAAAAAAGAATGGGCGGCGTTTTGAGGCCCATTGCTCGGCCCTGCCCAATGAAAGCCTGAGTAAATTCGGGTTGGGCTGGGCAGGGCGGGCTTGTGTGCTCAAAAATCTCTCAAAAATTTAAAAATAATAAAGCATTAAATAATAATAATACAGAAAAAATATACAGTTTGATATTTCAAAAACATATTTTATGCTATAGTCCTTTTAAGATTTTATTACTTAGATTGGATTCATGGGCGAATAAAACAAATTAATTTAACAGAGATTATTTTCTTATTATTTGAAAATAATTTACTTTTCAAAAACTCAATTTACCCACTTCTTAATTAAATATGTGTATGAAAAAATATACCTATATGCCTAATAAATACAAAATATGTTTATTCATTAAATTCTAATTGAATGGTAAGTAAAAACTTATTCAATTATATATACAATATATATTTTTTCAATACAATTATATATACATATTGGGCCGGGCCAAATGGGCAGGGCAGCACACTTTGCCTGGTGCCCAGCCCTGCCCAGTATTTGGCCCGGCCCGAAGATGCCCAAATGATTTATGAGCGTATTTTTTAGGACCGGGCTGGGCATTTTTTTGTAGAGCTCAGGCGGGCATTACGGATGTCTGGGCCTCATGAACACCCATAATGTCAGGCACAGAGCAAAATTGAAAATTTTCTTTTGGCTTTGATGGCCACCAAAAAAAGAACCCTGCATGTGCCTTCTTTTCTATAACCATTAACCAACCCAACACATGTCTCTGGGTGCCTTCCCTTTTTCATCATTAAAGAACAAAACTTTCTTCTTAATTAAGCTTCTTCTTTAAATTGGCTATATATATATTTATGATATACACTTCTTCACTCTCATCATGAATCATAAAGTTTCAATTTCAGTTTCAATTTCCTCCGAGTGCCCTGTAATAAATGCTCTCCTTCGGTTCTTGTTTACATGTCACAACAAAGTAGGGACACACACGCACATATATGGATCGCTTTTTTGAGATCCTTCTTCTGCTATATATATGTGTGTGAGTATTGCTGAAAAATAGTTTGACCGTCCATTAGGTCCAAGTTCAATAGTATTAGGGTTAAAATATAAATAATATTTCTTTTTTAACTGATTATTCTTCCCTTCCATTATCTTTTTGTCTGTGGTGCGTCCATAATCGTGTCCTAAGTGTGATTCGATTAGCGTAGGTTTTAAAGATAATTAGTTGCATTTCAGGTATGCCTGATATTCTAACACACACATGTACGTCAGATCTAATTCTCATATGTGTCATACTAAAGCCTTCTCTTTTCGCACAAAAGTACATAATCCAATAATCCATAAAAGTAAACAGTGCTATAGATAGCTTTTTCATGGTGTGAAATGATTCCTCACACTCGACCAAAAAATAAAAATAAAAAAAAGATTTCTCACACTGTGCCTACAGGAGATCTTTTTATTTTTTATAGAAAAAAAGTTTAGGTAGGTTCGGCACCAGTCCCCTACCAAGGTCAGGGCACGGCCCCAGGGCTCTTCGAGCGCTTACAAGGGACTTACAAGATCACCTACCAATGAGGTCTCCCCATCGGTCAGAGGGTTCGAACACACTCCCTTGTGATCGGGGTAGCAAGACCTTAACCAACTGTACAAGAGATCTTGCCGAGGCTAATTAACAGTAGTGCTGATTTAATTTGTAGGATACTTAATTACATGATCATCATGTTTGGGTGGAACAATAAGATGTTGTGTAGGACTTACGCCATTAATTATGATTTTGTTTTGGAGGCCAGTGCTAGTCTGCTTCATCGTTTATACTGTACTAGTTTGCTTTTAATTTTCTCATTTTTATGTTTCTTACGAGTTTGTTGTTACCCCGTTTGCTTCGTACTCAATATTGAGTTAAGTGCAAGGGATCCTAACGCATCATCATTAAATTGTCCAAATCATGAGGAATATTTATATATATATATATATATATATATATTAGAGAGACAATCATAATTTAGTAGATACTGGTAATTAAAATCAATGGCAAAAACAAGATACTGGTAATTAATTAGTGATACATAATGTAGCTTCGCGCTTCTGCATATATATGGAGCTGACTAAAGGAAGGCTTCTTGGGCAAAGCAAGCTAAAATCAATTAGTGAATAAGTGATCAGTATAACAAGGGCTCAAACACATATATATCAAAATCTTAAGAAAGGTCCAGTGATTATATATATATATATATACTCCCTCCGGTCCTAATTATAAGATAAAGTTGACTTTTTTAGAGAAATTAAATAAGTCAATTAATTTACTTTAGAGTATTTTTATTTTTATTTTTTTCTCCAAACTAATTAATTTGACTAATAAACAAATATATAATCTAAGGATACTAAAAATATAAATACTCTAAAGTACTAATTTAATTGACTTCTTTAATTTCTTCAAAAAATCAACTTTATCTTATAATTAGGATCGGAGGAAATATATATATATATATATATATATATAGAGATTGTATGATATGGATGAAGAGGATGGTCCCAAAATTTTCATATCTTGCCTCATTTAATTGAATCATACGTTTCTGCCACCCAATTTATTAATTACTCCGTTCGGTGCTAACGCTAATTTTTTGTCATTTTCCTCCCCCAACTAACCACCCGTCACCCTCTTATTCCTTTTTTAAAAAAGAAAGTTTTTCTTTATTTCTCTCTGTTTTATCAACTAAATTACCAGGAGTAAGTGTTAGTACAATGTTTTGTTATGTGCCGTGTTATTATTTAATACTGCCCCTTTCAACGTGACGCTAGTTACTACGATGACCATGGAGAATTCTTTTATTTTTATTAGTATTATTACTTTTTTGACCGGCCAATTGAAACACTTGCTGGACGGAATGAGAAATTGAGAACCCATGAACCACATAAGGGTGAGTGTGCCCAAAAGAAAAAAGAGTGTAGGGCGCTGATTAGCCACAAAAGCTTCCGCATTTTTTGCCAAACTAGTTTCATAATTGGTCACATTCTGAATCTTTGAGTTGACACAGTTTTAATGGAATCCACATGAATCCCCCAGACGCCTTACTTATGGGCTTCTCGTAATCTCGGCCCAAAGTAGGGCATGGGATAGGCCCAGCCACACATACTTTTCTTTTCTTTTTTTATATGATCAAGGTTTCCCTTTCGAAACTTAGAATGTAAAGAATTTTCGCCTCTCCCAATAAATACGTTTCACATGTACACCCCATAGTATTTTTTTTTATTGTTGGAACATAGCCTGATCCACCATTAGTGGATGAGACCTATGACCAATAGAATTGGGGTTAAAATGCAAAATGGAAAAGTTTGGATGGATGTCTAACAGTCTGTGACATTTCCCAATTACTATGAATTATATTGTTTAACTAATATGTCTCCCTCAGGTAAAAGAATATGTTGGTAAAAGAAGAGGCATACAGAACACCTCTACACCAATATATATGAAAAACATGCCCTAAAGAAACTTATTACCAAGGTATTAAAACCCGGACCGGGTACTGAACCGGTCGGGGTACTGGGTTAAGGGTCAGTAGGTCAGACCGGGGCCAAACCGGAGCTAAACCGGGACCAAACCGGTGAGAAATTGAAAATTTTAGACTTATAGTATGAAATTCTAAAGGAAATATAAAAAAAAAAAAAAAAAAAATTTTTAAAAATGGGAACCGGACCGGGAACCGGACCGGCCAACCGGCCGGTTCGCCGGTTACCGGGCCGGACCGGCCGGTCCGGTCCGGTTTCCATAACCTTGCTTATTACTCTTCCAGTCCATTATAACTCTCTTTTCTTCCAATATACATTCATAATCACGTCCGTAATTACTAATTCGATTAGTGTGGGTAGTAGAGATAATCAATCGTACTCCAGGCACCCTCAATATTTTTACGGATATTAGATGTATGTTTTAAACATAAAAATATGGAAAGTGATGAAACTCACATAACATGAGAATTTCATCATTCTTTTAATTTCTTCTAAATTGAATTAGGTAGTTGTCTAAAAGAATCTTAATTAAACTTAAACTACACACTACATATAATTACAAAAAAACACTTGATTTTTAATGAAATTTGTGACGGAATCAGCGTTTCCGACTGAATGGATTCCATCGGCAATAATAGCGTCACAAAAAAATTTGCGACAAAATTTTTCGTCACAAATTCCAATGGAATTTTGGACGAAATCGCAATTTTCGACGGAATTTTCCATAGGAAATTCTGAAGGAATACAATTCCGTTGCAAATTTCCGACGGAATTCGTTTCCGTCGCAATTTTTAAAAAAAAATCGAAAATTATTTTTAAAAAAAAATAATTTTTTTTAATTTACAAATGCCACGTGTTTGCTCTTCAGAGGGCCACGTGTCCCTCTCTCTTGACTGCTACGTGTCGCCTCCACTCACGACCTCAGGGTGCAGACGCCTTCATGCCCGAGTCTTTGCCAATTACGCCAGAATGAACTTGTGTTATATTATTACATATTATTATATATATAATATTATCATATATATATAAACATAAGTACATATAATTAAATAATTATATACATATAATTAATTATTAATTAAATATAATATTATTAAAAATAATGAAAAATGTAATAAAAAATAAAAAAATATTTATATATTTAAATTAAATAACTTTTAATTAAAATTATTTAATAAATAATAATTTAATATTATAAATATTATTTTTAATATAAAATTATAAATATAATACTAATAACATATACATTAATAAATAATAATATAATTTTAATAATTAAATTTAAATATAATTATTTAATAATTAATATTTTAATTTTATAAATATTATTTTTTAAAAAATTAAAAAATTTTAATTTTTCAAATGGAATTTTCCTTGGCAAATTGCGACGGAAATTTCTGTCGAAAAACTTTGCGACAGAAGGAAATTTCTATCGGAAAATCCATCAGAATTTGCCACGAAAAAAATTCCATCGGAAATTCCGTGGCTAAATTTGCCACAGAAAATTCCGTCGAAAAAATTTACGACAGAATTTCCGTCGGAATTTGTCAAGGAAAAAATTCTGTCGTAAATTCCGTCATAAATTGAGTGTTTTTTTGTAATGTGTATATACCAGCATGCGAGTGATCATCAGTACACAGTATCTTTTTTTTTTCCCTGTCTGGCACGGGCCAAGCACATTTACAGTGTGTTTGGATTAGCTTTTTTTAATAGCTTCTGGAGAAAAAATGGAGAATAGCTTTTGGAGAATAGATTATAAGAAGAATAGATTATGAGAAAAAAGTGATTTTGATAAAATGAGAGTGTTTGGATGTTTTGATCAGAATAGCTTTTTTCATGGTCAAATTACATAAAAGGACATTAACTTTTGTGATAATTACATATAAAGAATAAGATTATATTTTATGTATTATTTAAGGATTAATATCAAATTTAACAGCCAAGTTTTTCCTGAAGAACGTCTGGTACAAATAAATTTTGGAAGATGGAAAATAACAATGAACAATTAACAAGGATGTAAATTTAACAAAACTGTTAAATTTGACCTAACGGAGTTAAATTATAAGAGAAGAAAACATCTAACGGTATTAAAAATGATACATCTTAACCCATTATTTAACATTAAATTTCATAATTAATACCAAAAATGAAATAATTTTGTCTATATGTAATGTTAATTAATTTAACTAATTTTTTTAATATAATTAAATTAGATAAATAAGTCTTAAATAGGATAAGAGGGAGTATTAAAATTTTAAAATTCTAAAAAAAAAAAAAAAGAGAAAAAACGTTGAAATTCAAAAAAATAAAAAAGATGAGAGAGAGTGTGTGCTGTGGGGCCCACAAACATAAAAAGAACCAATGAGAATGAGAGGGTGGGACCCACAAAGTTGAAAAAGTAAGAAAAAATGGATTGTTCCCAAACCATGGTTTGACATGAAAAATGGATTATTCAAAAATTGTGAGTGTTTGGATGAATATTTTCCAAACCATGGTTTGGCCTCAAAAGCAATTTTTTTAATTGCATCTTAAAACAACCTCTGACAATTTACAAATACAAGTAATTAATCACGTCCGTAATCTCTAACAAATATACGTATACGTATCCTTGGGCCTGTATTGAATTTACCTAAGACCCAGTATTGACCCACGTGAAGATTTTTTCTGCTTAAATGCCACGAGGTAGCTGCGTGTAGCCAGGATCGACAATAGTGACATGCGAACAAGTAAAAGAGAAACGTTGAAGCTCCGTACGGCTTTCACTAATTAATGTTATCACTGTTATTGTTTACATCACCATTCTTCATTTATTTAACTAATAACCTTAATTAGTCTAACTTTATAACGAGAAGGCAGTAGAGGGGAAAATAATATATATAGGATGACAAGTGTTGGTTCAATTTTATAATAGATGAAGAGCACACCTTTGGGTTCTTGATTTCAATATTTCATATATACAGTGGGTTCTTGATTTAAATATCTCATATATATATAATTAATAATGTTGAATGAGTAGATAGAGTTTGGATTTGTGTTTCCGAGTTGATCCTTATTATCGAGTGATGATTTGGCATTCATTGTCTTGTTAGGGTTCCCAATAGACAATGCATTTGCTAGGGGCACTTGGCCTATGGAATGAGAGGGATTCAACTCTCTATTCATAATCCTTCTATTATTTAATTTTATGCATATGTCATGGGCATTGTTTCATTCATTTGTTGTTTTGTATCCACCACTTTATATATATGATTCAGCAATCCATTATATATATTTCCAGACCAGTAATGTTATTGGGAACTGTTATCTAATTTCTTCTTGCGCCTTTAAATTAAACCTCTTTGGCCTGAAAGGTGCATGCATGCGTGCTGGTGCGTAATTCATTAGAATAATTATGTCAATTATATGTGCGTGCGCAATTTGTATTTGGGTTGCAATATTAATCCCGAAATCTAGATGGGGGATCATGAACATGTCTAGAATGAATTTTATGTGTGTGTGTGTTCAATTGTCAATAGTTGCATCCTCTATATATAAGTTCATATACGTACATCGTCAGAATATTAATTAGTTGTTAGCACTACTACAAAAAGGGGTTTTAACGTCCCTATTTTAGCACTTTTAACGTCCAAAAACTAAGGGACGTCTATGTAGGGGGCGTAGTATATTTTAAGAAAAGACGTCCCAAAAAAGTTGGGATGTCTAAAGTCAGGACTTTAGACGTCCCAAATCTCAATTTGGGACGTCTAAAGTCCTCCACTGGGGGACTTTAGACCTCCCAAATTCTTAATTTGGGAGGTTAAAAAGTTTTATTATTTTAAAAATAATTATTTATATTCTTCATTACCCAGTAAATTAAAATTGCAGAAACAGAATTGAAGATGGATTCATAAACAAAAAAATGTCCCTTACGAAATGGTAAGGACTTCTAGCACTGCAATCTTTTTACTATATATATATATGTATAATAACAACAACAACTCATACAACCTAATATCATATATGTATAACAACAACTAGAAAGTGTCAAAATATTTGTCACCACACAACTACAAACTAATTGTTATTCATTTCATCAAAATAAATATACATATGTATTTTCCTCGATTTCCAAGCTCCAAACGTATAAAACAAAAACATTATTAGTATAGCATAACTACTAACAACTAGTTTATGATTCTGGCAAAAAAAAAAAACAATCAAGGGAAAAACACTCCAATAACTAGAATCATGTAAATAAATTGAAAGCATTATAATAATTTCATATTGCAAGTTTAACTTAATTCTTCATGTAAATTTATATTTAAAAAAAGAACAAACCTGATGAAACCAGGGGAGAGGGCAGCCAACAATGTCTATGTGCTTCCAAGGTGGAGAGAAGACGTTGGAGGAGTTGTGTATACACAGTGGAGAGGAGATGTACGCCGGAGGCTGAAAGCAACAAAGAGAGTGGAAGGTGTACACCGGAGGGTGGAGGGGGCAAAAAAGGTGGAGGAGGTGTACGCCGGAGGGTGAGAGCAAAGAAGGTGTTATGAGAATGGAAAGAGGTGGAGGAAAAGGGAATGAAGAAAAGAAAGAGAGGAAGAAGATTGAGGAAGACGAAGTCACGGGAATGAAAGAAAAAAGGAAATGCAGAAAAAAGGGAAGAGAAGTCATGGGGATGGGAAAGATGGAAAAAGAAGTATGGGTTTCTGACATGGGAATGAAGAAAAGGGAAAAAAAGTCTCACACATGTCAGAATTTCTGACATGACTTTAGGAGTCCCAAATCCCATTTGGGACGCCTAAAGTCAAAATTTTTTTTTTTTTTTTACTTTAGACGTCCCAAATTCAATTTGGGACGTCTAAAGTTAAAAAAAAATATTTTTTTTTTTTTTTTTTTTTACACTTTAGATGTCCCAAATGGAATTTGGGACATCTAAAGTGTAAATTTTTTTTTTTATTTTAGACATCACTTTAGAGGTCCCAAATTGAATTTGGGACATCTAAAGTGTAAAAAAAAAAAAAAAAAAATTTCTTTTACTTTAGACGTCCCAAATTCAATTTGGGACGTCTAAAGTTAAAAAAAAATAAATTTTTTTTTTTTGTACACTTTAGATGTCCCAAATGGAATTTGGGACATCTAAAGTGTAAATTTCTTTTTTATTTTAGACATCACTTTAGAGGTCCCAAATTGAATTTGGGATGTCTAAAGTACCACTTTAGACATCCCAAATGGAATTTGGGACATCTAAAGTGTAAAAAAAAAAAAAAAAAATTTCTTTTACTTTAGACGTCCCAAATTCAATTTGGGACGTCTAAAGTGACGTCTAAAGTAAAAAAAAAAATATTAAATTTTTTTTTTTTAACTTTAGACGTCCCAAATTGAATTTGGGACGTCTAAAGCTACCAAGTTCCCACACATAATTACAAAAATGCCACCGCCTATATTTTAGACGTCCCTATTTTAAAAAGGGACGTCTTTTAGGGTAGCAGTATCTATATTCTGTAGTAGTGTAGTGTTTGTTTTTGTTCAGCTACGTGTGTGCGCGCGCGCGCGCGCACACACACCCACGTACACATGTGCAAGTTGTGATTCTGGCCGGTGGATATTTATGTTGGCTGCTTTTGCTACTTACTAAAATATCTGGGATAATGCATGCATATATATATATATATGCCATGGAATCGTTGGGATAATTTTTAGTGCATGGAGAAACAGTCAATTGTAGAGATAGATATAGGAATAGAAAAACTTAAGAATCGTGTACATGAGTAAAATAAGATGTGAGAAGATAGGGTTTCATTAATTAATTTTATAGGATGATGAAGTCTTATAGGATGAAGAAATTGAGAACGACATAGCTAGCTAGCCGCCGTATGATGGATGAGGTTTTATGGGACAAAATAACAAGGGCCCAACAATAATGCTTTTGCCATAAAACGTGCTTGATTAATTTGATGTGGGAAATTAAATGACGACTTCCTTCACTTCTTGTCCTACCTCCCAAGAACATTGAACCCGACACCTTCCTCACGGTGGACCCCACATCCCCCCATGGAGCAGAAAACCAAGTTTAGTTAGCTAGGATTAATTCTCTGATCTCCATGGATATATATATATATATATATAGCTGATGCAACACCCAAAATTTACCATAATCCACGAGTACTGCTTTGTGGATATATACTAGCTAGTACTCGTATTGAATATTGAATATTATTCTAAAAAGGTGTTCCAAGTCGAAGACAATTAATAATTAATGCCAAAGTGCTCAGCTGATACGTATTATAAATAAGGTAATCCACACTTATCTTACTACTGCAGAGAACTTAATTATTGTAAGAAGGCAGAGAGAAGCGAGCGATATATTATGGGGAAGATTTACCCTGACGAGCTTCATGAAGCCAATAAAGTTGATGGCAACATGAGCACTAGTAGTAGTAAAAGAGAAAGATACACAGTGTGGATGAAATCTCTTGTGTTCCATTCTAATGGCTGCACCGTCTACAACTCCGACGGCAACATCGTGTATCGGGTCGATAACTACGACACAAAGGGTACCAGAGAAGCCTACCTCATGGATCTCCGAGGCACAGTACTCTGTACCATACACAAGGTAATTAACTACACACACACTAGCTGGTCTCTTTTTTTCATTTGTTTGAATGCATGTACGATCTCATGTATGTTGCAGAGAAAACTAGGGTTTGGGTGTTGGGAAGGATTCAAATACTGCAACAGCAGAAGGAAGGAGATGAGGTGGTTCCAGGTGAAAAAATGTCAGAAAATGATGATGATGATGAAGGGAAAAGGAGAATGTGAAATGATAGTAGGGAGGGAAAGGTACTGGATAGTTTCAACGGGAAAAAACAAAGCAGGGTTTGGGATAATAAACATGGAGGGACAAATTGTTGCAGAGGTTAGTGTTTGTTTGGTGCAAATGATGATAGTAATAATTATGGGATTAATTAACATTAATTAATTTAGGATTATATATGTAAATGTGATGAACAGGTAAAGCAGAAGGAATCGATGAGGTCAGGAGTGGTGCTGGGTGATGATGTGGTAACATTGGAAGTGGAGGCCAACACGGATCATTCACTTATCATGGCTTTCGTCACGGTGTACGGATTAATCCGCGGAATAATGTAGTGTACTTACATTATATATATGCCGTTAATTAATTCTTCTGCCAATTTAATTTATTTTGTATAGACGAAATTTTGAAACATTTATCAATACAGCGTTGTGCCTACATATAAAACTCTCTTTAGTTCATGCTTTTCCATGCAACTATGCAAGGCTTGCGATTGTGGATCGCGTTTCATTTCAACATCCTTTTGTCAGGGGATAAATCTTATCTTTAATATAAATTTTTATTTGTATTACAATTTGGACTATAAATAAAATTTTATATATTTTTTTTGCCAAATAAAATCTTATATTATAGATTGGAGAGAAGATGTTACAATTCATCTCCATCTACGTGTGTTATGAGTTATGCAAGCTAACTTAGTGTGTGTTTGGAATAGCGATTGAAAAAATAGAGTTTCTTAATTTCGCTTTTGGTAATCTTATTTTTAATAAAAGCCCGATTGTGTAATGTGATTTATGATTAGAACAATAATTGTATAAATGACTTTTGTAAAGGTAAAACTTGTTTGGATTGACTTAAATATAAGTAATTTTTGTGATAATAATAAGAGATAGTGAGTGGAAAAATATTTTAAAAGGTTAAAAGAACCAAAAAATATTTTAAAATAATTTTTGAAGCTGAAAAAATACATTAAGCTACTACAGAATATAGATACTGCTACCCTAAAAGACGTCCCTTTTTAAAATAGGGACGTCTAAAACATAGGCGATGGCATTTTTGTAATTATGTGTGGGAACTTGATAGCTTTAGACGTCTCAAATTGAATTTGGGACGTCTAAAGTTAAAAAAAAATATTTTTACTTTAGACATCCCAAATTCCATTTGGTATGTCTAATTTGGGATGTCTAAAGTGATGTCTAAAATAAAAAAAAAAAAATTTTTACACTTTAGATGTCCCAAATTCCATTTGGGACATCTAAAGTGTAAAAAAAAAAAATTTAATTTTTTTTTTAACTTTAGACGTCCCAAATTGAATTTGGAACGTCTAAATTAGAAGTCCCAAATTCAATTTGGGACGTCTAAAGCAAAAAATTTTTTTACACTTTAGATGTCCAAAATGGAATTTGGGACATCTAAAGTGTAAAAAAAAAAATTAAATATTTTTTTTTTTACAGTTTAGTCGTCCCAAATGGAATTTGGGACGTCTAAAGTAATTCAAAAATTTTCCCGCGACCTGTATTGAATATAAGGTACGGTCGTGCCTTATATTAAATAAAGGGAAACTTTCCTTCCTCTCTCTCTCTCTCTCTCTCTCCCCCACAACAGTTTTCAATTTCTTTGATAAGAGTTGCAGAGAAAGATCCACATTCTATAGATTCAAATAGCTTTTTCCTTCGGTGTTTTCGCCATCGTCCCCCCCTCTCATCATGCCCTTCTGTGCATAGCTTTTTCCTTCGGTGTTTTCGCCATCGTCCCCCCCTCTCATCATGCCCTTCGATGCCTCTATTTGCGACGGTAACTCTCTCTTTATCACTTCTCAAATCTTACATGCTTGTATATTTATTATTATTATTATATAAGTTCCTCTCTTTTTTCACAATCAGATCTAGTACAGTGCATCTGGGTAAGAAATGGATTTTTTGAATTTTAAAGTTTGACTAAAAGAAGTTTGAACAAAGCTAGCAAAGTGGTGGAAGTGTGGTGATGCTAAAAAAGGAAATTCCGGAGCCAAAAAGAGAATGGAGAAAGCTAGCATTTATGTTCAACAAAACTATTACAGAGGATTCTCGTCTGGAACTTGTGTTTGCTTTCGTAATTGATGACCTCAACATCTATAGGAAATTTGAAATTCAAATGACTTTAGACCTCCCAAATTGAGATTTGGGAGGTCTAAAGTCTTATATAGAGGGACTTTAGACGTCCCAATTTTAGATTTGGACTTTAGACGTCCCATTTTTTTCGGATGTATTTTCTTAAAACATATTACGCCCCCCACATAGACGTCCTCCCAATTTTTGGAAGTTAAAAGTGCCAAAATAAGGACGTTAAAACCCCTTTTTGTATTAGTGAGATAAAATTACAATCAGTCTGATGACATATTAGGTATAGTTGAAAAAATATTTTAAGGGTTAAAAGCACAAAAAAATAGTTGAAATTATTTTTTGTAGCCGAAAAAGTACATTAAGGGTAAACTTGCAATCAGTCTGATATCACACTAGACAAAACTGGAAAAATATTTTAATCATTCTCACTCTTCCCAAAAACTAAATCACCAAAAGCTAGGAAATAGAGCTTGTAGCAAAAGCTATTAAAGTGAGATTTTGGATTAGCTTTTTTTAATAGTTTTTACGACTTACGAGGTAAGTGTGTAAGAGGAGTTTTATCTCGGGTTGCGCAAACCATGGTTTGAAGGTATGCTAAACACACAAAGCTCAATTGCTCACTTTATTCACCAAACACTCATTTTGTTTCAGCTCAATTGTCAATTGGTATTTTAGGAGCAATTGAGTTTTTGGGGGCCCAAACGCTCCCCAAACACAACTTTAATCTAGTCAGGAGCGATAGTCTGATATATATAAATAAATATTACGTCTATTACAATGTTACTTTTATGAAGTTAGATTCTTATCCGCAAATTATAAATTTCGTAACTTATTTGATTCATACATACAAATTTAAATAATGGTGTAAATTTTATATTGTTATCTAGTTATTACTTCTATGAACTTAGTTTTAATTTAAAAAGAAAATACTAAAATTCTCAAGAGAATCGTTTTCCTATTAAGCCTTTTACTTAATAGGGAGGGCTAATCAAATCTACTCCATTCAAATTCTGATATTAAAGGTTTATATTTGATTTTTTTTAATTGATAATTTTTTTAAAAAAATATTTTTAAAAAATAATAATTAAGAAATTATTTTTATTTTAGATTTTAAATTATATATCCATTAAAATTTTTTTAAAAAAATTATAGATTTTAAAAAAATTAGGGTTAATATAATTTTTGGTTCCTGAAGTTTGATCCAATTTTGGTTTTGGTTCCTCAAGTTTGAAATCGGTGGTTTTGGTCCCTGAAGTTTCATTCAATTTTGGTTTTGGTTCCTCAAGTTTGAAATCGGTGGTTTTGGTCCCTTAAGTTTCACCTGATTTTGGCTTTGGTCCCTCAAGTTTGAAAAGGACTTGATGACCCGATTTTGAAACCTGACCTGACCCGAAAAAAAAAAACCAAGTCCTTTTCAAACTTGAAACCAAAACCAAAATCGGGTGAAACTTCAGGGACCAAAATCACTGATTTCAAACTTGAGGAATCAAAACCAAAATTGGGTGAAACTTCAGGAACCAAAACCACCGATTTCAAACTTGAGGGACCAAAACCAAACACTACTACAAAAAGGGTAAAAGGTGGCGCACATTTTGTGGCATTTCTTTAAACAAGTGCCACAGCTTCTCTCTTTTTTTTTTTTTACGTCTATAATTTTCTTTTTTAATTTTGGGTACCAGCTGTGGCGCCTAATAGATTAAGTGCTACAATTGAGGAGACCTAGTGTGGCACCTGCGTAGGCAGGCGCCACACTTGGGGTCACGAAAGCAGCTGTGGCGCCTAACCCACCAAGCGCCACAGCTGCAGCACTGATTTTTTTTTTTTTTTTAAAAAAGTGGGCATGTGTGGCGCCTAAATAAATAGGCGCCACACATGTTAATATGTTTATCAGTTGTGGCGCCTAATGCATTAGGCGCCACAGCTGAGAAGAGCAATTGTGGCGCCTAATGCATTAGGCGCCACAATTGCTCACTTTTTAAAAAAAAAAAAAAATTCAAATTGCCACAGCTGAGAAGAGCAATTGTGGCGCCTAATGCATTAGGCGCCACAATTGCTCACTTTTTTTTTTTAAAAAAAAATCAAATTGATAGTGTAGCTCTTAATTATTTCATTTCCCGCGTAGTGGTCCTGTGTCCGCCCCCCATTTCTTCTCTTTTTGACTACTACTCCACTTTAATTATTTAACTACTCTCTCCTCCATTAAACTACTTTCCCTTTCTCATCTTCTTAGTGGATCCGTCGGCCCCCTCCCTCCATTTTCTATTATCTTCACACTAAAAAACACACCCACACGCTCACTCGCCACTCAAGCTAGCATCACCAACATGGTCTCCCACTCTTTGCGCTTGTCAATTAATAGATTTGTAAGAAGAAGACTATTTCATTCTAGCTTGCTTTGTTTAAATTTTTTTTTAGTCAAAATAAACCGTAATATAACGTTTGCCTTTTTGTTCCTAATTTAATAAAAAAGAATGAAAACCTACCTTGTTTCTTTTGCCTTTTTGCTTTGCTTAAATTTTTTTGCCGACAAGCTTGCGTTTTTTAGTAATCTTTTAATTTACTTAATTAGTTGTTGATGTACTGTGTTCACATATCAAGTTCTTGTATTGTGATATTTTTTATGTTAGTTTTGGAGAGTATTAATGTAAGAACATTATTGTTGGGGAACTTGAATTTTAAATGTGAAAATTATATATATATATATATATATATAATAGGTTGAAATATAAAATAGAAAGATTGATAATTTGTGGAGATGATAAACACGAAAGCCACTCATTTTATATAAAACTTCACAATCAGAAAGCATAAAAAAGGGCCACAGGAAAAAAAAAGAAGAAGAAGAAGAAGAAAGGAAAAAAAAAAAAGGGACCCTTTTGTGGCGCTTGCTCAAGCAAGCGCCACAGGAGGCCCCACTCCTGTGGCACTTCCTCAAATAAGCGCCACAGGAGGGTATTTTTTTAAAAAAAAAAATTAAAATGTTGTAGCGCTTCCAAGCGCCACAGCTTTTTTTAGTGGCATATAGATATGTGGCACTTCTCTAGCGCCACAGTTAATGCAATTATAAGCGCCACAGCTTTACTTTTTTGTAGTAGTGAAAATTGGATCAAACTTCAAGAACTAAAAGTTATATTAACCCAAATAATTAAATCTAAACCATCCAAATCAAATCTAATGATAGAGAACTGATTAATTCTCCCCATTAATGCTTTGTGAGGAAATCAATTCCAATTTGATGTAGAATATCACAATAGATTTAATGCTCTCGCTTTTCTCTCTCTTAATATTAGGCTGATTAAGAGAGGGAGGAGGCGAATAACCTCATCATCATTGAAAAGAAGCATTATATTAGTTACGTACTTGAAACTAATCCCACAGAAAAGAATCTGACTGACTCCATGACAAATTAATGGTCAGTTGAGTTGTACGTTATGGTAACTAGTCAATTGGTCAAAAACTTTGAATTCCCTAACAATTTTTGACTTCTGTTTCAAGAAAACCATCCTTCTTCGTCCGTTTGGTTTGAGCTTAAAAATCAATTATGCGAATTAAAAATTTAAACTATAGAATTTTAATTTAAAAATTAAAATATGATGATTAGGAATAAATTAAATCTGAAAATACTTGATTTTAAGTATAAACAAAATAGGATTGGTAACCATCATTTACTCTTACCATACTTTTCCCCTCCATTACTCATCTCTTAAATTTGAGCAATTCAGAAAAATGTTTTATAACAATATTTTTTATTGCAGTTTTAAATTATCATGGTAAAGAGGTTAGAGATTTGTTCTACTCAGAATGAGACATTGAACTTCAATATGCACCAAGACATACAATTAGGTGCGCTGATTACTTAGCAAAGGATACTCAGTAGTTAGTTCAAGATTTGGTAATTTTGCCGGTTCCCCATTCAGGGTGCACTTCCTTATTTAGGGCAGACCTCCCTCACCCCTTTTGAAACTGATTATATACTGTAATATGTACTATCCAAGTTAACTTGGTCATTAAAATAAAATAAAATAAAATTATCATGGTAAAAATTTAACAGTTTTTTAATTTATTTATTTTCTAATAATTTGATATTTTATTAATATTTTATTAAACATTTAATCTGAACTGCTCAAATTTTAATTCAAAGGCTAAGATGAATAGTGAAAGGGAAAATAGGGGAAGAGAAGAGTAAAAGCATAGAATGGTAGCCAATCCCAAATAAAATATGCTTTTGAATCCTAGAAATAACATTTTTAATTACTGTACCGATTCTTTGTCCCTCGGATTACCTAAAGACATAAAAGTTTAACTAACCACTAGGTGTAACTATATAGTTGGTGACCGGTGAGGGGAAAAAAACTATATATTTGGGGTGCTTTAGACAACGTTAGAAGAGGATATGTCTTCGCTTTATAGTAAAAATATGGACAAATATTTACTTTAAGGAAAGCGAGAGATTTGTATATATGTTTTTGCAGCCCTTGAAAGAGATCATCACATGATATTATTAATGAATAATGATAATTATATCTTACTTCTTCATATATACACATGGCATAAAAGGCATTAATAAAATTAATTTGCACACTTTTCTTCAACGTCTTTGTTTGAAAATATGAAAATAGTCCTTAAAAATCAAGGTTCAAAGTCAAATTAAAGCTCAAAATATTATGGTAGTAGTCCTTCATCTGCCAAAATTGATTTTTCAATTTTTTGAATCCATATTATAGCATGCCAGAATACTTTCAGTTTGATAATTTCCTCCAAACAACAAAGGAGTATTGACTATTAGCCTCTAGTCTTTCTTAGAAAATAGAAACAGTGCATCCCCAATCTTCACTAGAATTTTTTTGTTCTAGAAAATTTTTATCAAAATTAAATAATTATTATGGAGATATGGAGGATTTGTATTCCTCTTCTTTTTTCTCTCCCTTAGGGTCTGTTTGGTCTGAGGGATTTGGAGGGGAGGGGATGGGATTGGGGGGATTTTGCTCCCCTCCCCTTGTTTGGATAATTACAATTTTTAGGAGGGGAAGGAAAATTTTAGAAAGTTTTCCCTCCCTTCCCCTTCTAAGCCTCCCCTCCAAAATTGGGGGAATTTGAAGGGAAAGGTTAATGCTTGAATTTATATTGACTAATATATCCATACTATTTTAAAATATTACCACACTACCCTTCTCATTATTAAAAAAACTTATTAAAAACAGCTTTTCAAATAAATTTTATTGGTTTTATAAAACAGAATCAAATTAGCCATATTTTATCAATCAAAGAACGGTTGAACCTACGATCTCCCATGCCGAAGAAAGCTTAAGCTATATGAGGACACTGGCAAGTGAAATCCATGTTCTTCTAAATATAAAAAATCATGTTGAAAGAATCTTAATAATACTCAAATTTAACGTGATAATATCAATGCTAAACAATTATATCAATATTTTAACTCTGTGCAAATATATTTCTGTTATCTTTTTCAGATATCTGTTACTATTTTCTTTTTTTTTCCTTTCCAGATGACAAGCTCTCCTCAATCAAGTGATGGATCAAAACTCATGATGGTGAGTACATGTGTATATTTAATTTTTTTATCTTATTACTTCAATACTTCTCTGTTTTTTTTTTTTTTACCAAACACTTCAATACTTCTTTTGAATGTGTCAACATGATCTCATTCTTTTTCTGACTCAAATTATAACACTTCCCATCATTATAACACACGCTGGGCGTGCGTCCAGCGTGAAATTCTACTATTAATTTTAATTGGGAGACCTAAAATTCCAGATTCAAAAATTTATCCAACTTTAATTTTTAATTTATTTGTTTCATAACTTCATGTGGATTATATATATTATTGTTGGGGTGAGAATTGAAGGAGAGTACTATTTTGTTGATTTGTAGGAGAAAGTGAAGAAGTCACTTCGGAGATTTGCGGAAATTGTAGGTCTGGCTGCAGATACATCCCACATCCCATCTATTACTTCAGACTCGAATGTACAAAATTATAATTATATTTAATTTTTATAATTACAAAATTATAATTTTATGCAGTAAATTCGGTTTATAATTATATTTATTTAGTTTTTATAATAATAAAATTATAATTTTATGTATTGAATGTCATTTATAATTATATTTTATTAAATATGTTAGAAAGTTACAAAATACAAATTAAATGAAATAAGGGTAAAGTTGTCCATATAAAAATATTTTCCCTCCCCTCCCCTCCTATACCAAACATGGTAGTATTAAAATCCCTCCCCTCCCCTCTCTTTTTGTCAATCCAAACAAGGTAAAAGAAAATCCCTCCCAAACCTTCCCCTCCCCTCCCCTCCATTAAAATCCTTCCCTTCCCCTCTCCTTCATTGAGCCAAACAGACCCTTAATGGACCAAAGGGATAACAGTTTAAACTCACGTGTACACCCTTAAGACCAAAACAATAATAATATTAAAAAAAGAAAAGAATGAATCATGTACAACTGGCTAAATAAGCAGATCTGAATATAAATAATCAACCAAATCATGTGTGAAATTAATAACTCTCTCCATGATTATAAGTTTATAACAATAATTCTCAATGTGTGCACATACAAATATTCTCAGACTATGGCTTGTTTTGTTAAGCCGCGGAGATCTTGCCTGCTCCACCGGGGTAACGCATTTCAGCAACGAATTTGAATAATCTAATTATGAATAATACAATTCCAAGTTGAAATTAAGTTGCATCCTTCTTTTTCTTTTTTCTTTTTTAATTCCATCGTTTAGTTAAGCGTAGCAGTCTCATCTGACCAATCAAATTAAATATTATTCTTTCATCTGATCCCATCTTTTTTGATATTTCCCTGAGATATTTAAGAATTACTAGTATTTATGTACAAGGAAATTAAAAGAACAAAGGAAGCTGGCAACTAAATTGAATAATGAGCCACTGCCAAGGGACCATTTTCTCCCAAAGTACTGTAAATTATATTACGGGGAATATTTTTTTACAATAAAAATAATGTATAAATAAAATCCAAAAAGAAAAAGAAAAAGAAAAGAAATACAAGTCACAAAAGATTTCTACCAGAATATGACAGGTAGCAAGACTAGTGAGTGAGTGACATTTGAACATCACTGATTTTCCGGTAAATTTTGTAAAACTGTGCCCAATGGGGCTTCAGAAATTACAAGCAAAAACAATGCTAAAAATAAGAGGGAAGGAAAATACAATTTAGGTTGCCAGTAGGCAGTATAGATATTAATTTATTCATATTCATTTGTGATCCACTACTGCTGCATATACACTATACACTGCGGACTCCAACACCTATATGAGCAAGATATATTTTATTTGACCTTATATGCAATCCTCAGGTTCCTCACTGTCATCACAAGTTTTTGCCTTTCACCTTCTACTTCTGCAAATCTCAGACTCATTTCTGAGTATCTCTCTTGCATCTCCTTTAATTCACTCTCCATTGATTTGTTCCTTTCCTTCAGTGATGCTAATTCCGCTAATATGTCAGAAACATTGCCGTCCCCCTTATCATCACCATTGAAGGTTGACAAGTTTACATCGCTGCCATAGAAATAAAAAAAGAATCAATCAACAAGTAACACTCCGGAGCTTAAATCTGACAAAGTACTAATAATGTAGACATGTGAGGAACAAAGCTCATGCATTAAACAGCAAACAAAACTAGCTAGTGTTGAGCTTACCAATTTTCTTGAGATGCACATATAGCACCATTGAGATGTTCATCTGGATCTCTTTCTCCAACAGTTGAAGGAGTAATACTTTGATCCTCAGCAACCTGTTGGAAAGATATCTCATTGTAAATATGCTGTATGCATACAATTCTATGGCATAATAAATAAAGGTAGCAGAACTAACTTCAAAATCAAATTTGATGGAAGAAAAATGGAATGAAACTTTAAGCAAAGACAAATCACAAGTTGTAGACATATAGTTTAATTTTTCCGGTTTGCCACCGAGGCATTTGGATGGATGTGATGACAGCCTAGAGGCTTAAATCAGTTCACAAATGGTGACATTTTGCAATATAGAAAGAGGTATAACCTTTTGCATAGCACTACTCTGATTGAATTCTTCCACTTTGCTCTCCAGCTCCTCTATTTTGTTTTGGAGTTCCTTTTCCTTCTGCAAAAATATAGTTGTAGACGCTTCCAATGCAGTTTCCTTCGACTTCATCAGGCCCTATCATTAAATAGTACTCCTCTTGTCATCATCCCATCTCCACATTGCCATTAGTATTTTGTTTTACCCGAATAAAATACAAAGAGAGTGATAAATAATGGCTAAAGTTACCTCGAGCATTTTTATTCTTTCCTTCAGAGTTGCAATCTCTTTTGAATTCTGAGGGATTGAAGCAGATTTTTTGTTCCTTGCAGTGGCAGAAAATTGCTGGTGTCCATTGACATCCTTCAACTTCTTTTCAATGTTGGTCACTGAATCCTCCCTCTTCTTTAGTTCACCCTTGAACTGGAAAATTTGCTTTTTCAGTTTTTGTTTCTCTGCCTCATCCTCATGAAGAGAATGTTTCAAGTCACTGCATTGATCTCTAACTGCTTCCAACTCTGATTGTAATGACCTAGCCATAGCCTCTTTTTCATCCTTCACAAGCCTCATCCTATTTAGATCTTCAAGTTTCTTCTCCACCTCCTTCTTCAGTAAAGCAATTGTACTCACCAGCTCATTTCTTTCAACACTTCCTCTCTGCAACAGAGTTTCAGATTCCTCAACTGATTTCTTGGTAAGTTCCAACTCAGCTATGAGACTTTCTTTCTTCTCTGCTTGCTCAGAGTAGTATATAACATCCCCTTTAAGCCTTTCATTCTCAGTTTTTAAGGTCCGGATCTCCTCGGAGAACTCCCTACTAATTTGTTCCTCATGATTCTTCTGTTTTTCAAGCAGCTTAGATTTCTCCTCAATTTCCATCAACGACTGGTGTATCTGGGTGGCCATTGATTCTATTTGATTGGAGAGATCATTCAGTTTTACCTCATAATCATCTTTAACTGACTGAAGCTCCTCCTTGACTTTCTGTAGCATTTCTTCCAAAACTTTTTTCTGTGCACGCAGTTCACTTGCCTCTGCATAAGCTCTCATGGTAGCCTTCTCATTTGCATCAAATGAAGAGGCCATTTGCATTGAGAGCCTTTTGAATTCCTCTTGGAGCCTCCCAGCAGCATTAGCATTTTTCAATCTGTTCTTTCTCAAAGCTTCCTCTGCTCGGATGGCTCTTTGCTCCTGCTCAACTTTGTCACGCGTCACAGCTTCCAAGTCAGCTTCAAATCCTTTTGCTTGTTTCTCCAGGTCTTCTTCTAATCTTCTGATATGGTTTTCGAATTCCTTAACTGTTCCCAGAGAATCTGATAACTCTTGTGACTGTACCTTCAGTTCATTTTCCAGGCTCTCAATATGCGTTTCAAGGTCATTCACAGAATCAGGGAGAGAAGAGGTATCGTATTGCTTCAATTGTTCTTGTAGTTGACTCTGCTCCAACTTATATGCAATTTGATGGTTTTCCTGTTTCAATATTTCGTAGTCAAGTGCAAGCTGCTCCATCTGCATCTCCAACTCATCTTTGTCTCTCTTGTGCATATCTATTTCACCATACAGCTCTAAAAATTTTTGCTCAAGTAACTGTGACTCCTTGGAATTGCTTTGCTGCTCCAGTACTTTCTGCTCTTCATCGTCATCTGTTACACATTTGGAGAGGTTTCCCTTTAACTCCTGGGAATTTCTGCTCGATTCAAGCTCGTTAGAGAGATTGTTAATTTCCATATCTTTCTGCTCCAACATTTGATCCAGGTCTTGTACAGCAAGAACCAATTCAGCATTTGATTCCTGCGTCTTCTTCAACTGCAAACGAAGATTGGCATTAAGGTCCTTTTCATAACTCAGTTCCTGTCGAATTTCTTCAACAAGAGTACGCAGATCACCACCTTCCAATTGGATTCTGTTCCTCACTTTGGCCTCATCCATACGTTTGTGAAGTGACCTGAGGTTGTCACACTCTACCTTGAGAGCATCTCTTTCCTCTTTCAGGCTGATAATTTCCTTTGAGAGATCTTGCCCTCTTTTGCTTTCTTTCACTATTTGCTTTCGAAGAGTCTGTAGTTCCAAGTCAGACATATCGAGCTGCCTGGCCAAAGAGACAAGTTCAGACTTGAGTCTTTCCATCTCCAGATCTGATGCCTGTTGGGTTCTTTCCTTATGAATGGCATCGTGAGAACCATTCGGTGAATCATCTGTGCTCAAACCATGGTCTGAACTGGCTGACCAGTCCCAGTGTGATCTCTCATACATTGATGTTACTAACGGCGAGATATTTGGGTTTTGGTGGATATTGTTCATATTTCTCAGTCCAAGTCGTCGCGGAGTATCAAGTCCAGAGCTGCCATCGGAACTGGACAATGTAATGTCGGATTCGCTGGACGTCCTGCAATCAGCACTCAGCTCAGTTCTGTGGATCATTGATTCGGCAGAGATGTCCTGTGAGACACAGAAAGATGGAATTTAAAATGGTTTTGAGTGGAACATAAAGAAAGCTAAAGTAATTTTCCAGCCAAAATGAGAGAAACCTTACTTGTGCAGAATTCATCGTAGAGCTTTTATTTGTATTTCCATTGCTCAGAAAGGTCCCTAAGCTTCTCTCATGGGATTCAATTTTGACATCTTCACTTTCTTCCTCTTCTCTGCCGATGTTATTGGAAAATAAAGGACTCTATAGTCAGAACCTGTTGGGTTCTAAGCGAAGTATAAATCTTAAAAAGCAGATATCAGCACAATAATTCTTATACCTTTGATCCCCATTTTCATGTAGCCTCTGAATCGACACCTGTTCATTGAGCGACAAATTTAGTTTCAATGGAATTCACAATTCAACA
Organism: Inga oerstediana; assembly: GCA_963210345.1. NCBI lineage: Eukaryota > Viridiplantae > Streptophyta > Magnoliopsida > Fabales > Fabaceae > Inga > Inga oerstediana. The sequence goes on from OY723409.1 coordinate 56,901,464, forward strand.
TTGCATTGAATTATGTTTTCTGTTTCAAGGATTCTTTAGGTTCTCATTAATTTTCAGGCAATGCCATTTCTAACAAACCGAAACCGTGAGAGAGAGGAGAAAGCAGTTACTAACATGCAAAACGCTACCACAACGAGAATTCTTGATAGGAAGAGAAACAGAGGAGGGCTTAGTGGCTTTGGCAAAATCAGCGAAATTAATGGAAACTTCACCGATGGAACCAGCTTTCGGTGATCCCTACACGCAGAAATTAGATCACATTCAAACATTAGCAACCACTTGAAAGAAGTAAACTGCTTAAATCTTCACAGTTAAAGAGTGTAATAAAGAAATTTCACACCGTTGAAATTAGAAAATGATAGATTTTGTCATTGATCTTCCCAGTCTTAGGCTCCTGAATAAATTTGACTGTTTCATAGACCGGATTCTCCCATCTACAAATTCCGTCTCGAACTGTTGCGTTCTCCAATCTCGTAGTTGGCTTTCCGACGTCCACCGGAATTATAGATATTGCCAATGCATCTACCCCAGATTGCAGCACCTGGAATTGTAATGAAAAATATCTCAATTCACCATCTAAATTCTCAACCTAATCCGCATTACACAAACCATCCAATGAATCCCACCTGCCGACTTTAATTGTCGAAAAAAATGAAGAAGGCAAAACAAACTTGTTATCCTTTTTCTTATATCGCTGATCGTAAAAATTCAGAGAAAAACAAAAGCAGAAGCCAGACGGAATCACTATAAGAAGACTGAGCTAAATAGTAGCAGTAGTTGCGAGCGATTATGATTAATCTTGAAGAGAACTCAATGTCGGTTCAAACAAAACAGTGGTCAATCCCAACTAACGAGAGACCCCATAAAAAGGAACGAAAGAGAAGTAAGTTCAATTAATCTTGAAGCAAAGGCAATGAAAGTGAAGACAAGACCTGAGTGGCATGAAAATGGAGTTTGAAAACAGCTTTGATCCTCAGCTTCTCGCTCCTCCATCTGGTGGAACGAAACATCGATCGTAGCTCCCTTCACTACTCCACCGACTCAAATAAACATGGAGAGAGACTCAAAACTCAAAAGCAGAGGATCCAATGCAGACGAAACCGGTCAAGCCTTCATGGCAAAACATGAAGCAGAATAGAGAGAGATACATGAGAAGTCACGCGCCGCCGTCAAAATCCAGAGAGAGTTTTCTCAGAAGAAGCGAGAGGTTGAAGTATTGAAATAGAATCAAATCAGTCGAGTAGATCTGAATAGCTTATTTATTTCTGTGTGATTTGGGTTTGTAATGGTAAGTGGTAACAGTCGTGAGGAAACACACGACACATGGTTTCTTATTATAAAATAAAATTGGGACGGGTGTTTGCATGCGTCGTCCAAAAATGGTTAAAGTGAAGCAGAAGCTTCTATTTGTAGTTTTGTGGTACTTAATCAAATAAGTAAATAAATAACTAGGTTAATTAAAATTGATCTCATTCAAATTCAATCAAATAAGTAAATAAATAACTAGGTTAATTAAAATTTAACAAGATTTTATCACTTGGGGAAAAGTGTATGGTTTGGACCGGACCTGCCGGTTCAGACTAGAAACCAGCCAATTGATGGTCTCCTTGGTTCGGTCTTATAGTTAACCTGATCCAACCGGTTTTTTCGCAATTTGGCTGATTTTTTTTATATTTTATTTAGAATTTTATATAAATAATTTTGAAATCTTCACTTCCTCACCGTTCTAATGCTCGTTTGGAAGAGCTTATTTTTGGGCAATAAGTGCTTATAATTCGTTATTCACGGTATACGAGGTAAGTATGTGAGAGGAGTTTTTTCTCGACTTGCGTAAATTGGGCTTATTTTCTCAAAATAAGCTCTCCCAAACATGCCTTAGAATCTTGGTTTAACTCCGATTTGATCCACTAATCTTTGACCCAATAGCCCGATCTGTTCAATGGCCAGTCCGGATTTTAGAACCTTAAAAATAAAAATAAGAAATAATACAGAATAAAAAGGAATTGGTATTCTAGGTGTAACCAGCTAAGCTGAATATTGAGAACAGAGCAAGTGGTATATATTATCAGGTTTAATACAAAAAAAATAGAGGGATTAAGAAGGGGATTACTGTATTCTATTGTAAGGGAGATAAGTAGGTTTAGAGGGAGAATTAATTAATTAGATTGTGGATCATAATTTTAAGGATTAGTGGCAGTATTATGAATAATTTTGAGGACCCCACGGTTTATTTTTGTGACGCACTCGTTGGCCCGCCACAAGCCGCCGCACATTGTGAATGGGGGAAGCGGGAAGCCATGGCGTCCCACATTATCCTCTCCCGCCATATTCACTTGTCTCAATTTTTATGGAGTTTTTATTGGTGTGAAAAATACAAAAAGAAGATTTTCACAGTGTGAAACCGATTTTAAGTTTCGCTAATGCCAAGCATGTATTTTGACGGCAAAAAAAAAAAAAGTAATTAGTAATTACAAAATTGTGCATATTTTGAATATTTTATATTATATATTTTGTCTAAACTTTTATTTTTTATATGGTATTTCTGACTAATTATAAAATTTCTAACTAAATAATTATATTTATTGAGAATAATTTTGATATTTTACAAAAAATAGCTAATTTTAGTTTAATTTCTTAACTTACTTAAAATAATTAATTGGAGCTTATAAAAAAAAACGGAGGGTGTATATGACATATCATGTGGGGACGGATTTAGGTTTAGAGATTGTGACTTAATTTAGCATTTAAGTGGTTTGTTGAGTTGAGACATCATATGAAATTGAGGTTGGCAAAAAAAAAAAAAAAATCATATGAAATTGAGGACTCAATAAGGTTTAGGTAAGTAACTAGATTAGATATGGTTTTTCTCCACTTTCTGCTTAAATGTTAATGCTGCGAAAATCACATAGTAACCAAATATATCCTTATGTGCATCAGTTTTACATGTTATGAATGTTCCTCAGTACAATATTCTAATATACACACACACACACACATATTGGCAGTAATATCCATCTTGCCCAAGGCTAGTTATTATTCCTAAGATCTTTAATATAAGAGTTACTTAATTAATTTAGGGTAATATCTAAAATAGTACTTTCATGTAATATTAAATTACATATCAGTTTGTAATTTAGGTAATTTAATTTTAAAAAATTTCAGAAAATAATAAATATTAAAAATAAATTGAATTGGGATATCATATTTAGTACTACCTCCGGTCCTAATTATAAGACAAAGTTGACTTTTTTTGGAGAAATTAAGGAAGTTAAATGAGTTACTTAATCATATGATATGTCATATATCCTTAGATTATATATTAATTTATTAGTCAAACTAATTATTTTGAAGAAAAAAATATAAATATAAATATTCTAAAGTAATATAATTAACTTCCTTAGTTTTTCCAAAAAAATCAACTTTATCTTATAATTAGGATCGGAGGGAGTACCTTGATTTCTTTGCTAACTCTTATACGTTGGATGGGAGACCTTAAACTTTAAGAAGGGACAATAATTTTTTTTTTTTTATATTCATTTGAAAACTGTTTTAACTTGGATGTCACACATCTCGCTCAATATAGTCTTCAATTCCTCCATCTAATTGAGAGAATATCTTTAAAAAAATTCTTACAGTGAACCTGAAGACACGTCTTATTTAATGTAATAGTTTGAAAGTCAATGAATAGGACGAAATGAAATAATTAAAAAAAGAAAACTACTTGTAAATTAATTTGAAGAAGAGGACAATGTTAATTAGTCGTAGGTCAAACTACATCAGACAACTTGAAGTGTAAGTTACCAAGATCCTATCGTATTAATTTAAGATTCCCGACCAGTAATTAATTTCATCAATAATAATTCAGTCTTGATCAAACACAATTTGAACATGAAGTATTGTAGCCTAACAACCTGTTCCTGAGTAGCTAAGTCAGGCTAAATACTCCTCCTGTCCAATTTATAAGTTATTTTAAGTATGTTACATACAAAGTAATTAAAACCTATTTAATATACAATATAATTTACTCGCATGAAAACAAAGTCACCATGATAATAAATAAATAATAAAATTATATATTTATATATGATGATTTTATAAATAAGACCAAAATAAATCTTCTATCTCTGCTTTATAAATAGAACCATAGGAGTATTTACTTTCAATTCCGACATACTACTACTTTAGCATAGAGGTGAGCATCGGTTTTCGGTAAAAATCGAAAACACCAAACTACCGAAATAAAGGAAATTCTAAAACCGAACAATCGAAATAACCGAAATTATTCGGTTCGGCTTCGGTTTTGTAAGAAAAAACCGAAATTTTTTTAACCTTCATTTTTTACTTCAAATATCTGAATATTCAACCAGTAAAAATTAATACAAATTATAAAATTGAATAACCTCATCAAGATCCAAAGAAAGATGATATAAAATAAAGTATAAACAATATATTACATATATAATCAATGTAGGTTGGAGTACCCAATATTCCAATAATGGAACCAAAAATAGGAAGGTTTTTTAGAGATGCAGAATAATTGTATTCAACATTACTTAATCCAAAGAAAGCATAACAAAAATTCAAAAAGATTAACATCTAATGATATATCATTCTTTGTCTTGTATTCGATTTTTTGTTGGTGGCATACTCTTTTAACATTTTCGGTTTTTCGGTTTAAACCGAATTTTTTTAAAAAAATCGAACCGAACCGAAAAATCGAAGAAAACCGAACATGCACCGAAAAAACCAAACCGAAAAGATCAAAATTGATTCGATTCGATTCGGTCTTCGGTTTCGGTTCGGTTTTACTCACTCCTACTTTACCAAACAAGAAAGCCTTAAACACTGCCAACGTTGTATTAAAATTTGACAACTTTACCCTTATTGAATATATACTTTATCCTAAGATTATAAAATCTATATAATAGTAGTCTATTTGGCTCAAAATATAAGAGTCAAATTTATGAGAAAATGTGATTTTTTTATAAGATTCACTTTGTTTTCGTCTCAGCACTTAATCCCCCCTCCCAAAATGGCCCTACGTTCACTCTTTTTTGCCACTCACCCTCTCTCATCATTTTTCTCTCATTTATTCTCTTTCTTCATTTTTCCCATTTATTATCTCTCTCACTTATTCCCTTATTAAATAAGGGTATATTTAGGGGGAAAAGTAGCTAGATATCACTATGGAGTCTGGTCATATTTATAAGTTCATTTTAACTAAATATCACATACTAAATAAAGATAATTAACTCAAAATTATGGTATAAATTTTCAACTATACCCTCATTTATGAATAAGTACTTTCAACTCTTTCTTCTCTATTTATCTTTAAATTATTTTTTTATTGGTACAATAAATAGAGGTAAAATTGTCACAATCTCATTTATTAGGCTGAAACTGGACTTATAAATATAACCAAATTTTGTTGTCAAAAAGAACTTGTAAATAGAAGCAGAGTGGTATATTGCATATTTATTGTTTTAAACTACTTCTAACTAATTTCTTGATAAATATAAAACAGTTGTTTGACTCTTATATTTTAAGCCGGAGGGAATAATACATTAAGGATAAAATTATACATTCGGGTGAAAAATTTAATAACGTGATACTTATGAATATGACAAAAAAAAAATATCTTTCTATCTTACAAGTAGGACTTAAAAAAGTACCATAGAATAAAAAGTCAGTCCCCTCCTTCATCTAGTTACTTGAGCTTTGAATAATCGAACAATAAGTTGTAATTTTTTTAAAAAAAAAAATCAATACTGCTATCGCTTATTCTAGAGATCGAGGACAGAAATGAATGCACAAGCAGAAATATTTACTGTACTCAAGTTGATGAAAGAATGGAGTCAACTATAATTTAATTAATGGTAGTGAGCATTCATGGTAGTCTTCAATAAAAATAAATTAGCTCATCCCAATGTCCTAGTTATTTGGTATTCGTTAGGTAGGTGAATGCATATATATATTATAGTTGCAGTTGGTACTCCTCAAATCTTTAAATCTTATCTACCCCCTTAATTTATTCCCATTTTTAAATGCAACAACTCATTCCCTCTTTATTTATGATTAGCATATTATAGTATACTGCACACATACCCCTAACGGATGAATAATAAGGTAACAAATCATAAAAACAAAGTTCCACCAACACCAATACATGAGAGAATTAAATGAACCTTTGAGAGTTAGTTTCCTTTATAAGAATCTGAGGTTTCAAGAAATATGAGGTTTTGGTGCAATTTCAATGCGTGCGCCTGCAGGTACCACTCTACACTCATAACACGTATTTCCATTTTCATTTATATTATTTGGTAACACTAGATGCTGTGTCACTTCTGCTTTTTTAGTCACAATCCATTATTTTCTAAATCTCACCTCTCCAACCTAATTCTTCTCTCCTGTGGGGTCTCTTCCATGTCCTTATTTTATCTAACCTTTCCCTCCTTAATCTCACATCACTTCCCATTTTCTCCCCTTCTTAACTTGTTATCCCAATATCAAATTTCAGCCTTTTCTTTGTTTTGTTTCACCGTGTTTGTGTGTATCATTAGATTATAGTTTGTTTCACTGTGTTTGTGTGTGTCATTAGATTAAATAGGTGGAAATGAAGATAGAGAACACGATTAGAGGAAAAAGAATATGAATGGCTCTTCTTTCTGGGGTGTCAGCTCAATTATGGACTTATGGCAATTGGGTAAGAGTTGTCACCAACCAGGTACCCCTCAATGAATGAATTAGGTTTTCTAGGATACTCTTATAACTCTGCTTGCTGCTATTTATAACCTCTTATCAATACTATTATTAATAACTAATTGGATTGAGCAAGTTCTAAACTTGATCACGGTCAAATTGAAATATTCAAAATTAAATAAAAATAATGTATTCATATATATATACTCTTTTCAGTCCTAAATATAAGACTCGGTTGATTTTTTTGAAGAGGTGAAAGAAGCTAAATATATTACTTAATTATAATATATATTGTGTATCATTAAATTATATATAATAGGTCAGACTAATTAGGTTGGAGAAAAAATGATAGATATAAATACTTTAAAATAATCTATTTAGCTTTTTTAATCGATTTTTCCAAAAAAATCAACTGAATCTTATATTTAGAATAAGAGGTAGTGTAAATATCTAACAACCACAACAAATTCATGGCCCTCACTTGATTGTCTCTTTTGAGGTTCTGCCAAATACTTCCTTCTCCATGCATCTTTATTTGGACCAGCTTGTTTTATTTTTTATTTTTGGTACACAAGCTTCATTGTAGCTCAGTACCAGATGGAACTTACATCCATAGACATTAAGACAGACACTGAATCTGTAATTATTTTTTATTTGACTCCTTTGGCATCAATCTCAAACCTTACAATTTAGCTGTCTTGTCTATATAATATAATATTGCGTGTATGAAAAGATCAAGCAGGCTACGGAATATCAGAATCACATAAACCTTTTCTATTTTTTGCTGTGCTCATAATTCAGAAACAAGGTCATATGGTCAAGCAGTTAGTTTCCTTGTCACACGTTAAGTTGTATATTAGCGTGCTGATTCGTCAAAAGTTTGAATTTGGTACCTAAATTGTATAATTCACAAGTTTGAATTAGCAGATTCAAAAGAAGCGAAGAAGTGACAACACTTGTCTGCAGGTTAAGCCATATCAGACACTAACCGACCACAAGAAGGTAAGGATTAATTGTGATTAAGAACAATTAATTGATTACTTAATAATTAAACACATCATGATGAACAGTATTAAGAAGCATATATAGGTCCATCTTATCTTAAGCGACACAAAAGTTGGAACCATAAAGATGTTGACCTTAAATTTTGCAGAGGGGGGCATCATTTGATCTCATTATAGTTGGTCCCCTTCAACACTTTCAACGAGAGGGACCCTCAATCCACTTTCTTCATTATGATTTCCTCTTTTGGACTTTACCATATCAGATTTCATATTTCTTATTCCTTCATTTACACTAATAAGCATTTGGCAAAAAATTACAACTCAAAATTTCTTTTCTGGTTCATTATTAGTCCATGATCTCTCTAAAGCATGATCTTATTCTTATGGTTCCACCTAACGTAGGAACTTATTGGACATGTGAACTAATGTTGATAAACATTCATAGCCCATAATCTTATCTCACTAAAATATCCTATTATATCACAGATTTATGCTTTTTTTTTATCCTTTTCTCTCTCTCTCTTCTTTACAACTCACGAGTCATCATTTGTACATTTACTCACATTCAGACTCTTTTCTTCTTTTACATCAACAATACAGAGTAGGATACGAACCCTACTAAAATAAATTCTCTTCTTTGTGAAGTACAGGTGGATGTCTGACCTTATCCGATACTAAAATATGGTCAGAGAGCTAGAAACATTGACTATGATTTGATCCTTTGCTTCCGCAGTAAAAAACGTTAACAGATTCCAAGGTTGGATCCCCCGAACTCCAAGTTCATTATCAACAAAGTGCCATTATTATAATACTGATAAATGATAAATTATTGAAGAGTTTCTTTTGCTAGCTTTATCTATGCAAATTTGTAAAGGAAAAAAAAAAATAGAACATCTGGCAGAATAGAAGAAACTGACAAAATATCAATGAACATATATGGGGTGATCCTGGAAAGTAGGTTGAAACACTCTGATTCTTTCATCCACTATTGTTATTACTCACGTGAAGTTGGGTTTGTTTAGTTAAGATCATTCACTTTATCGCTTTCAGTAACGTGAGTGACTTGTTGTATACACACAGTGAGATTGAGATTTGAAAGGCAATTATGATGAAGAATTTAGGAGAGCTCGTTCACGGAATACAATATGGAAGCTTCTGGCTTTTTAATAATTATATAAGTTTCAAACTTTAAATTTCTTTTGAGGTGGAGAAATTAAGAGGAGCCAACACTATTGGAGTAAGTGACCAAGTGGGAGACCCATGAACTGGTGTCTAGAAATGAGACATAAAACAGAAGGTGCTCACGTGAAGGTGGTCGACCCCATCCATTTTTTTTCTATCATGCCACTGTGTAATTGGGGTCCATGAACTTTTTTTAAATTTCAGTTGTGGCATTAAGTTGTCTCAAGCTCCATACTTCATGACTCTGAAAAAGAGAGTTTCTAAAAGAAAAGAAAAGAAAAGAAAAGAAAGCCATAAAAATCAAAAGAGAGGGAGAAAAATTAAAGGTTCACGTGGTAGACAGCCAAAGTCCAAAAGAAGCGAGGGTGTACAGATCATCTCATGTGACGAAAGAAACCTAAGTCTCTGTTCTGTGTGTAACCCAGAATGAGTATGAATAAAGAGGATGGTCCTGTAGCAGAAGGCAAAGAAGAAAGAATTGATGAATTTGGCTGCAGAATGAGACATTGAAGAGTGAACACGAAGATATATATCACAAGCTTTGATTGATTGGATCAGATCGGTGATTTTAGAGCCGAATAAAGGTCAATCCTATGGTAAAAGAAACATTCATGTCATTATGAGGCAGTAAAGCTAATATCCCATGACGCTTTGATAAATGACGATCCAACCAAACAAGAATAAAAAGAAGTAGAACTTGATTAATGATAATTGTAAGAAGTAGGGACTTGAGTTGAGAATTCATTTGAAGGGCCCACTTTTAGAGCCCAAGCAAAATAAAGCAACAGGGAGTGCTAAATTTGTACTGGACTCGTACCAAGAGCCCATTACTTGCTTTATGATATGAGCCACGTCTTCTTCGTTGATGGGTTAGGTCAAAACAGGATCTTTATCGACGAAATTGGAAGCCCATAATCTTTTGACGTCTAAAATCTAGGACCAAGTTGGAAGGTCAATACCGAGACACTCTGAACACTCATTCCAAATTTCCAACCAATCCTTTGAATATGACAGTGATTCACAAAATGTCAACAAAACTTCATAGTCTCTTTTGAAAAGTTTGATTTCTGTCATTGGGACCTGCTCTGATCTTAAAAATATAGAAAAAAATGAGGATCAATCAATGTTAGCTTCATATAAAATATAGGACCATAGTCCGTAGCTGACTATCACATCTAAGTTACTCTGGTTCAAAGGTTCAAAAATGTGATAACATGTAGTGCTTGTCATCATAGAATCAGAATTTAAGTCTTTGAGCACAAAGAAAAAGGAGACAAGGGACAAATAGGTAACCCTGACGCATTGTAAACAAGTTTTTCCTCAGTTTCGGTCATGCAAGAAGAGAATGGAGAATAGTGATTGCCATTGTTGATAATAATTAGCCATGAGGATTGCCTAATGCGGAAAACTCACAGTAGACCTTTTCAATTGGTAGAGAACACATCAATTATAGATTATACAGAAGTCAACCTGAATTACAAAACAAGGTCCAATGATATATTCGATTATCAGTTCATTAGCTGGCGGCCGGCTGGACACTCTGAAACCTAACTAGTTAGCTTTGTCTGGCTGGGTTTATTTGCGTTGGCCCGTCTTCCATTTATACCACTCTTTGAACCAAGGACAGATGCAGCTCCAAAACCCAAAAATAAAATAAAAAGTGGAAGACAAAAGAACTGGGGGAATAGGAGGAGGAAGGGAAAGGAATAGAGTGAGTAAACATTGAGTTAATCATTGAACTTAGTTGGCTCGTGTTGATAAACAGGATCTAGAACTGGCATAAATGTGGTTGTTTGCATTGAGCCAGAATAAGGCTAAAATCCCTTTAACATATTAAATCTGCATGACAAGTAGCTGAGCCAAGCCAGTGTTTTCGGTGGCTCCTCTCTCATTTCACTGTTCATATGAACAGTGCCAGCTTGCCTCTGGCTTCGTGTGGGTGATCCTTCTTGAATGGCAGTGTGGCCCCGACAGTGCTTTACCCAGTCCGTTTTTATCTGCAAGGTTGGAGATCCAGTGGATAAAGTCATTATTTATCAACTCAAACAGTGCAAACGAAATGAAGAAGATAAATATACTAATATACTAAATGTAGTAAAGGCGGTTCATTAAAATATAATAAGAGAAACTTTTATAGCAACATGTTGTTGGTGTTCATTAAAGGCGGTTCATTATAAATACATGGGTTATCATTCTCAGACACTCACCCCCAATATCTGTTCTCCTAACGTTGACGCCATGGTCGGACCATACAGTCATCTTGACAGCATCTCATCTGGTTCAACTGCTTGGAGAATATTTGTTAAAGTAGATCATTCATTCCCGCGTACTGATTATGACATGTATGACTTGGAATTTTGCTACCCGAAGATGGTTTTAGCAGTTGATATTGTTGTGTTTGATGAGAAGGTGTGTTCTTAATTAATGTGTTGTGGTGGTTTTTTATTTTTTCGGTTTTATAATATTTGAACTGTTTGGAAAAATACAGGGATCAAGGATGATAGTTCGCTTGGGTACTGATGATGTTATTCATCGTTTAGCCAACGTTTTGAAGCCAGGCAAAGTTTTTTACTTCAAGGACTTCATGGTGGCAGAGGGTGGTCAAGGGTTTCACCACAAATACCATATTGTGGCCCTCGCAAACACAGAAGTTGATGAGTACATTGTTGAAACCCCTGAGCATGGGTTCAAGATGGTCGACGTTGCTGACATCCGAAGGGGTTGGATGTATTCATCATGTGCAACTGGTGATGAATACTTTTTTTTTTTATATTAACGTGGGTGACAGTGTGTGTGGGGTTTTCGTTTGCATAAGTAGTCTGTACTTATATATTTGGTTGCTGTCATTCCAGACATTTGTGGGATTCTGTCCTCTACTGTTTATTTTGGTTGGGTCCAAGTTCATGGTCTCATTACGCAGGAGTTAGTTTTCCAGATGGAGGACAAGCAGTTGAGTTGTTCAATACTTAATTGTTCATACATGCATGGAAGTTAAATAGTATTATTACTAATAGCATTTCATTCTGCTCAGATCAAATAGGTTCAATGTGCGGTTGCAAGGTGACAGTGCGGTTTACTCATGGTTAGAATATCAGCGTTTTAATACAAAGCAGCAACTGGTGTTGGTTGTCCAATATGGTCTTGTCAAGAATGAAGGAGGTATGTATAATGCACACAGTAATTCTGTTGTTGGAATAATTAGTGTAGTGAGGAACTAATGTCTTATACTTTTAATTCCTTGTGCAGATGAGTTTTCGATTGTAAGCTACAACTATGCAACAAGGATTTTTTGGGACCCTACCTTTGATGAAATCATTCCTCTGAGGAGGGAGTTGCTTGCAAAAGCAAGTATGATTTGAAGATCATTCCATGTAGGGTGTGTGGTCATTTTGATAAAATGGAGTGGTTTTAAAAATACATAAGGTTCCAAATAGATCTGTGTTTGTGGTATTTCATGTAGGGTGTGTAGGTTATGTACTGTGTAACTCCATGTATGGTGTAGTATTTTCCATACATATATGTATGGAAGTAAACCGTTATGTTATTTTGGTAGTAGCAAATCTGGTTCCTGTTTTTTGTAGTTTAAGGAAATGGTATGCTTATGTGGTGTAGCAGCATGTAATGGAAATCGTTTCAGTTAGATGTTCAAAGTCTCTTATTTTGGCAGCATGCAACAGGGTGATTATTAATGACAATGTATTAAGAGCATTGTGAACTTGAACAGTCACGTCCAGACAATGTTTGTATTCGTTTGAATTATACTTAACTAATGGTCTTGAGCATCGACGGAGTTACAACTTTTTAGGTGTCTGGTTTCATATATACATTCGTTTTATATATAGAGTGCACTAGAATGTGTAAAGTGGGTGTCTGGTTTCAATGTTATGTAATGTGTAAGCTTATGATATTATATTAATGGTTTAAATTTGATAACAAGGGTTTGACTCTGAAGAGACTCATTAATTGTCTCTTAGGTTGTAAGGCATTTGGTTTCATCGTTTTAAAAAGTCAGGACAGGGATACTACTAATTAAAAGAATAAAATTTGGCACAAGCTTCCTCTAAGTTATACGTGGAAATAACAAATACACAATGAAAGGTGTTGGCTCAATGCTATTCAACATTTAGTATATCATTCAAGGAAACAAAGTTTTGATTAACAAAGGTTTCACTATGAAGAGTCAGTTTAATTGTCTCTTATGTTTTGAGGCATTTGGTTTCATCATTTTTAAAACGCAGGACAAGGATATTACTAATTAAAAGAATAAAATTTGAAACAAACTTGCTTGAAGTTATACGTGGAAAATACAATTAAACAACCAAAGGTGTTGGTTCAATGCTATTCAACATTTATCAAATGATTCAATAAGTAGCCATTCAAGGTTAAGATGCTTGCCGTATATATAAAGATGTTGTTAGTTAGTCATTATCGATTTCCCTTTTTTTCCTTTTAAAGGTTTTCATTAATAAGGTTGTATAATTAGGACTACCATTTTGTTCAGGGTGTAGGATTTGGAAATTGGGGCAAGTGGTTGTTTAATCATTACATGTATTAAATAGGCTGCAAGTCTGATGTTTCCTTCATGAGAAGGTTATCTTTCTATCAATTTGAGACTTCTTTCCAGAATGAGTAGGGTGCTAAAAACAAATAAAAAAGCTCTTCATCCGTTGGGTTTTGGTTTTCATCATTGGATATCTGTTTTATTTTATCCAACTCTGTCTTACCAAGAGTTGACCGTTGGAAAAGATGTGGAGGAGGCTAAATGTTGCATACGTTTATTGACCATTGGTTATAGTCTGCTGTTAGGTAGGTTAATGCTTGTACGAAAGTGATGTGTATCGGGTATTGTGTTGACAGAATGTCAACCTCAACAACTGGGGACTAGTACAACTTCATTAATGAAAGTACCAACCTTCATAATTTGCTGTCAAGGAACGTTTTGGACCATTGGTTATTGTCGTCTGCTGTTAGTTAAGATTTTCTTGTACATCTATGAGTTGTATGAGGTTTTGTATAGGGTTTTGTGTTGACAGAATGTCAACTACAAAGACTGGCAACAAGCACAACTTTTTAAATGAATGTACCAACCATCATAATATGCTGTCAAGGTTCAGACTTCTGATCAAGTTAGAAAACAAACTATATTAAGTATATATCTTTTTAGCACAACAAACATATATGAGTGCTGATTCCAACTTACCGGCTCTTTCTGATTATACTTCCCAAGCAGACACATTATTACAGGTTCAACTCCAATTGCCTGAAATATGAGATCCAACATAAATATTTGTCCTGAAATTTTTCTCCATAATAGTTTAAAATTAAATGGTAGACATCCTGTTTGATTTTATTCATCATATTGATGATAGCTAATAGATAATCAGTCAACTATGACGTCAAGGAAAATTGGTTATTACTCCCTTGAATGTGTATTCTAATTCTAAATACATGAGTAAGATAGTTAGTTTAAAAAAATTAAATAGATTGGTCAATTTAGGAATCCATTTGTTAAGTTCATATGATATGATTACCGTTGTTGTTTTTTATTTGGATATTGTTGTTGGTAAATAATATTTTGTTGAGCTGCCTATTGGAGAAAAGGAACGTTGGCAAGTATTTCTTAAGTCATCTTAACTTAAGCCCTCACCTCTGCCAGACTATAATGTGAGAGTGGTTTCCATTGTTTCAAAGCATCGTTTTCTGACCATTGGTTATAGGCCATAGCTGTTAGGTAAGATTTTACTTGTACACCTTTGATCTCTATGGGTTTTGTATAGGGTTTTGTGTTGACATAATGTCCAATACAAAGACTGGCGACAAGTTAAGATCTGCCTATATCTTGCAAACACAGATGATATGAAATCATGTTAAGATCTGCCTATATCTTACATTGAACCTGATGAGAATTGACAAGTTAATCTAATATTAAATGGTATAGGCCATATAAGAAAGTTTACTACAAAAACATGAATCGTGAAGCTATAAACTTTTCCTTTAATGATATGTTTGCATAGCAATATCCCAGTTCCCAACTTCAGATTTTGACATTGACCTGAGTGAATCATATTTTGTTCAGCAGCCTATGGTAGACTTGTAGGGGCTCGGGGCTCAATTTTCCTTAAGAGTTCAGATTATGGCAGTAGTTTCCAAGGAATGTTGGCAAGTTTTGGTTAAGTCATCTTAACTTAAGAGTTTAGCTTTGCCAGGCTATAATGTTAAGATCTGTCTACATCTTGCAAGCACTGACCTCACCCAACAAAACTCACTTTTACCAAGCCCTCTTACTTATTGCAACCGATTCATTATATTTTCTTTGCACTGTCCCAGTTCCCAACTTCAGATTTTGACATTGCGGGAAGTGAATCATATTTTGTTTAGCAGCCTATTGTAGAGTTGTAGGTGCTCGAGGCTCAATTGTCCTTACGAGTTCAGATTAAGGCAGTAGTTTCCAAGGAATGTTGGCAAGTTTTGGTTAAGTCATCTTAACTCAAGAGTTTAGCTTTACTAGACAATAATGTTAACCTTTCTTGGCTATATCTTGCAAACAGTGACCTCACCCATGCATGTTAAGATCTTCCTATATATTACATCTAAATATTACCTTTTCCCATCCCATTATTGCTCTCAAACACAGGTTGAAAAAGGAGTTCTGTTTGAAATTATTTCCCCTGCCCCTTTTTTCCCCAAAAACCTGAAAGATTGGAAATATAAGGCCATGCACCAACTACATGAAAACGTACCCTCATATATCAGAGTATACTGAAGGACTCCTTGCTCTTGAGTAATTCATGTTGACATACTCCATTGACAGAACACCTTTATCAGAAGACAAATCTATTAGTAACACATCTAACTCTAAAATTAAATGGCAGAGGCCATTTCAGATAATTTACTACAAAAGCATGCATCGTGAAGATGGAAAAAATAACATTTATATGTTTTCACAGCAAAATTTAACACCCGGTTTAATAAAATAACATATTACAGGCTCATACATCAGCAAGCAGGCAATAATACATGTTCAGATTTGTTTGTATAGCATCCTATTGTAGAATTGTAGCGGCTCAGGGCTCAATAGTCCTTAGTAGTTCAGAGCTAAAGCTGCCAGACTGTCATGGAGAAAGTAATTTACACGTAATGTGCCAGACTTCAAAAACGCCTTTTTCAAGGTGTTTCAGGTTAGTAACCAGTAGATATTATAAAGGCTTTTTTCAATGATTTACAAATTAGCCCATACATTTTTGGATGCATTTTATTAATTTGAAGGGATTGCATCCCCGTAGGCCCAACATGTCAACCTTGTGTGTGCTTTCATGCTTCTATCCCGCCATTCCCACCCAACCTCCTCTTCATATTGTTGGTGCTTATAAATAAACCTAAGCATGTGCGGTTGGATTAAGTCATCACTCATTTATAATCTTCCTGCACAAGCTTCCAGAATATCGATTTATCTTACTCTTTGTTTGTCTCTAATGGCCCAATGCAAGATGTCAATGCTTAAGGACATTGATGACTCAACTGATAGGTGGAAGGTTGTGGTAAGGGTCATAAGGAGATGGAATGTGTACCAGAAGGACCAGCCAAATGATCTTTTTTGCATCTCAATGATGCTGGTGGATGCAGAAGGCAGCAGAATTCAAGCTTCCATCCACAACAAACAGCTGTTCTCTCATTTTGATGACAAGTTGGCTGAAGGGAGTGTTTATTTTATGGCGAACTTTGTTGTATCTGAGAACAACAAGGAGTATAGGGCTACCGGCCACCCATTCAAAATAACAATCGGTGCTCAAACATATGTAACGGTGTCAAATGCAATTATCCCTGAGTACTCATACATGTTTTTCCCAATTGCTGACATTACTGAAGTTACCCAGAAGAGCACTGTTGATTATCTTATCGGTAAATATTTTACACAGCTATCTGATTCATTTTTTAAGTTATTTTGACATATTTCTTGTAGTTCAACGTTTGATTGGAATTTTGTATTGTTGTTTTGCAGATGTTATTGGATTTGTCACTGCTGTTTCTCCACTTGAAGAATATCGTGTAAACAATGAGATTAAGAACAAGATTCGGTTGATAATTGCTGATGAGATGTGTGTTTCTGATTGATGGTGTAAACTTATTATGAAATCAATTTTGAAGTTGTTATGCGTTGTTGTTGATTAAGATTTTTGTTGGTGTTTTTCATTTCTTCCAGGGGGATCAATGTGCCATGTGTTTTATTTGATGAGTGTGCTGTTGATGTATGCATGCATGACTTTATTAGGATGGAAGCACCTGTTGTGATTCTCATACAACTATGTAGGATTGGTTTTGCTGAAGATGGTGAGGATATAGTTTGTAGTGAAGTTGCTGAAAGATACAGGATGTAATATTAAGCATTAAGTTCATGTTTAGGTAACAATTACTTATATGTTTTTTTTTCAAGGGACTCCTGAGGTTTGTAGTTCCTTCAATGCCACCAAAGTTGCATTCAACATGAAGTTCCCTGAAGTGAAGAACTTCATTGAGAGGTTAATTTTTAGTCACTGTTGATCCCAATTATTTCGTATTATATTGCCTTTTTTATTTATTTGTCTGTTTTTCTTTGTCTCTTAGTGCTAAAACCCTACCATCACCTACTGTTAGTACCATATCAGCAACTGCGCCAAGTCAGTATTCAAGTGGCTCAGCAAGTAGTCTGATTCGTACCCACCCTTTGATCAGCATTGCTGAGATACCTGGTAAAGCTGGGGTAGGTGCTAAAACAAAACCAAAAACATTAGGCACTATGTTAACTTAGATGGTTCATGTCTGATTTTTTCATTTGCATGATGCAGGAAGACTACTTCTTAATTGAGTGTTTAATCATCAAACTTGACACTAGGCATGGCTGGTACTATGATGGCTGTGGGAGGTGTGGCAGCAAGGCAAAAGTTGTAGGAGGGAAGGTCACTTGCACAAGCAACACATGCAAGGGGAAAAACATTGTTGTGGAGACAAAGTTTGTGCAGCATACTTCGAATTTTATTTTAAATAATTATTATGATTTTAACCATGCTTCTTGGATCTCAAATGTAGTATTTGTCTTACATCTAGGATGAAACTACACTATACAGTTGAAGATGAGTCTGGAAGAGCTACTGTGGTGTTTTTTGACAAACTTGCTATGCAGTTCATTGGGAAGAAGGCTTCGGACATGAAAATCCAGCTTGAAAAGGTTAGGGAATTCATGGTTGTGATTTATTCCTCTATTATAAATCTCGGAAATGCAATTGACCAGTTTAATATATGTACTAGGAGGCTCGTGGCTATGATTTCCCTGATGAGCTTGAGATATTGATTGGCAAGAGGCTGCTACTCAAGTTAAGGCTTAACAAGTACAATAGAGACAACCCTAATTCTAGCATATCAGTGTCATCATACACTGAAATGGCTGACTTGATTAATGAATTTGATCAGGTAAATAGTCTAATATTGTACCTATATTACAGTATTTAAGTAAAACGATAAGTTTTTGTACTTACATGATGACCTTTGTGATCATTCATTCATTTCTGCTCACTTAACTGAAGGCTGCTACCATGGATGCTGATGGGGAAGAGGAGGTAATTTTTTTTTTCACATTTTTTTTGTTGTTGAATATTTAGTTTAGTTAGTAGTTAATAGTCAATTATATAATTGATTTTGTTTAATGAGTCCAAGGTTGTCAAACACATATCAGGTCCCTACAGTTATGGTGGTTCCTAATCAACATGTTGAGGACACTACCGAGATTGAGTCACATGCCATAATTTCATATGATATTCAGCAAGAAAGCAGTGGATTAGATGATCTACCTATATCTACCCTCATAAGCAATGGTCCTTCCAAAGGCAAAAGGAAGGGTTATGGGAAGAAACCTGCTGCCATGAAGGAGAAATTTGTCACTGGAGTTAGCATTTCACCAGTCAAGACTTATGTGAAACCACAGAAGTTCATAAAGCAAGAGAAGAATTGAGTTGGTTTGGTTGGGGATGTTAGGTGTCTATTAGTTGCTTTCTTTTACGGTCTTTGTTGTCTACGTAGTTGTGCTGGTTGTGGCAGTAGGTAATGGTTGCCACATATGTTTGTTTTATAATTTCCTTTCTATCTACGTATGGTGTGTTAGATTCTGGGTCTATATGCTGTGTAACGTTTTGGGGTGGCTGCCTTTGCAGGGGTGGTTTGGTATAGACCAATATCTGTTGATGTTATGAATGGAAATGCAATGTTATTATGCCATGTGTATTGTATGGGTGTGTGTGATAGTTTCTTGGGTTCATCCAATTAAATTTACGTATGCAGGTAACTATAATTTAGTTACAAGTATATCTATAATGTGGTGTGGAATTATAATTTAGTTCCCAGTAAATCTATACCAAGGTGGAATAACTATAATTCAGTTATAAGTAAATGTACTAAATTTCTTATTCTCAAATTAGTAATAAGTGATATATGGCATGAACTAAACTTTTCAGCATAAGTTAGGTACCATAACTTGGCTAATAATCATTGCAGATGAAATGCCATAAAGATATGGATAAAAAACATTATATAAAATGAAATACTGTGGGTAACCAGCCTCCAACTGAAACTTAGTCACAAAGTTTATGGTATTACAATATTATAACCATGTATTTTGGTTAAACATTTGTAATAGAAATTAAAACCAGACTACAATGTGTATGAGTCAAGGGGATCCTGATTGCTTGCCTAATCAATTAGTTTACAAAAAACAAACCTTATAGTTGAGTTACTGAGGTAGTGAGGCCATGGCACCTGAACTGAAACTATTTAACTTAAACAGAAATAGAAATGCTCTGATGATGCGTGTAATGGCCCATACTTAGGTAATAGGATGTAAAGAGTTATGTTTTTTGTTACAACACGATGAGGGAGTGGGGTAAGTAACTAAGCAATAAGTAGTTTAATTTAGTTATTAGTGCCAATATAAAAGTAACTAATAATCGATACATAAAGTTCATTTCATACAAGTAACTGCAGATATGTATGAGATCACAACCATCAGTGGTGGTTAACACTATCAATAGTAAGAGAGTTTGGAGGAAAATAGGAGATCAACTAACATCATTGTTTCAAAGGTTAATTATGAAACAGCCGATTATTGCAGCTGCAATGATGATTAATCCTGAAGAGAATCTAATTACCACAATAGGTAAATCAGGGACTTAATTATGACTTAATTATGAAGAAGACTCAATAATAAAAGAGGTGTCGTCATATTTTACATATTTTACTTAAAAGGTAGGTATTGTCAGTTTTTTCTAATGAAACATTAATTTACAGTGGTGTAAAGGTCCCTACATCGGAAATAACATCTACAGAGTGGGGCAAGTAACTAAATTATACGTAGTTACATTTAGTTAATAGTTACGGTCTGTAAGTAGCAACATGTGGAATAGAAACACAGTTTGGAGGACAGTAGGACATCAACTAACCTTATTGGTGGAAAGATTGAATGTTAAGGTAGGTAGCCTGAATTGGACATGCTGCACTGTTAATGATTCCTGGACAGAAATAGAAATATATTACATTATAATAATAATAACTTTTGTGCCAAAATCGAGGATTAGCTAATGGTGCCTTGATATTTGCGGGTTGGATGCAATATATGATGTGCAAATGGATGCATTAGTACAATGGATCAGTCTATGTGACAACTTTTAATTACTTTTTTTGGTTAAAATACAAACCAAAGTATGTTCTAGATTAGATTAGTTTGATGTGATGTAGATTTATGATTTGGCTACCTTGTCTATATGTGAGATATCTGTTGTGTAATACTATGTCTTTACTGCCTGCGAGATTAATAAAGGAGTTTATAAATGAAGGGTCAGCATTATTACAAGCTTCTCAGTTAGGATGGACAATAGGGTTTAGTGTCCATAATCAAAAGGCAAGGCGTGTTGGTGGTGGGTGCAGCCCTTCATTTGCTGATAGCATTAATGAGATGAAGAGGAAATCTAACTACCCCCCTTCTCTCCCTCAGCCAAGTCAGTCTGGTCCTGCATCAGGGAATGAAGGACCATTGTGTTCTTGGCAAGTGTTAGGTAAGTTTTATTGTTGTATTTAAAAACGTTGGGTGATGGATTGGTTGAAGCACAAGTGTTCTATTGTGTTTTAGTAGTATGATCAGAGTAATTTTAGTAACTGAGTGACATTTTTGAATCTTTATATGTGCATATATACTTGAAAGTTGAATCAAACTGTCAATACCAAGCAATGAATGAGGTTAGTAGAAGTGGACATAGCTCATCTAGCCGATGTTACAAACGTACACTGAATTCAGAAGCAACATCTTCAGTTACTGATGTTGTTGGATTGAACCATAAGCGTAGAGGACGTTCTGCCTTAAAGGACATAACTAACATTGCCACGAATTTGGAGGCAAAGTTCAGTTCTTACACATCACCTGGTTAGTTGCAATACAAATAAGTTATGTGTTGTACTCAAAGATGGCAGTAATAATGATGGTCTGAATTGTGTAGGGGAGCTGGAATTTAGGAATAGTGTTATTATGCGACGTAGTGCCCGTTATCGTTCCTTTGAGAATTTTGACGAAAATATTGTAAGCATCTCAAGTCAAAGTCATTGTGGCTCAGAATATGGATCTGTTGATGCAGATGGTTCCATGAAAACAAAGGAACTCAAGCATGTTGGTTTTTTGGATATTGGTATAGAAGGAAGTCTACTAAGTGGTAATAATTGAGTAGTTTTGGAACACTTTTTCTTATTGGCTTAATGAATTTTAATGTTTATTTTACTTCATTAAAATAGGTTTGTTTTTTCAGTTGCTGTTGTAATTATTTTCAATTTTAAGCAATAACAAACGTCTTTTCATTAACTTCCCACCATCCATAATGTGTGGGATCAATTTCAGGTTCTGGAGGATTAGAGTGTACTAATGGGGACCTAAGCAATGCAAGTAATCATGCTTCTGGAGATGTATATTGTAATGGTGAAATGGATCCAGCACAATCATTGTCAGGACAAGAAGATTATGATGGTATTAATTTTTGTTTTCCTGTTACACAATTATATAGATGGCATGATGTAGTTGGTACGAATTGTCTGTGATTACTACTCCATATGAGACATTAGAGAGAATTTATTGTATTTGCCAGAAATCATAGGTATGTGACTGTGGTTTTAGGTGTAGGCAGTAGAAAGAGATTGATTTAAAGAACAGACAGGGAGTGAAGTAAAGAGAAGACAGGAATACTGAAACAAAGAGAGAGCTATAATAGTACAATTGACTATTTATATTCGTGGACTTGCTCCAAAGCATGCCCTAGCTAGATTTAAAATTTTTTTGCCAATATCATTAATTCTGTTTCAATTACACTGTTATCTTAAGAAACTAAATACTGAGATGAGAGCAAAGTCACATAACTAAAAAATTATATTTGTTCTTAGGGTTCATATTGAAATCTGTCAGTTCCAAAATTCATTTAAGTATGCACCAACAGTTTTTGTTTCAAATTTTATCATTTATGCAACAAATAAAATCTAAAGCAACAAAATGAAATCTAAAGGAACAAAATTTCGGAAAGAATATTAAATTAAGCACTAAAAAATCATTGGAAAAATAAAATTTCAAACCTGCTCTTGAGCCTGCATGGCAGCTGCATGGCTATCTCCAGTAAACATAGAAGTCTTGATACCCAGTAAGTTTAGGTACCCTATACCTTCCACTACTCCAGATCGGCAAGCATCTGAAAAAATAATATCAAAGACAAACAGGAGTTGCTGCTAAGTATATATTGCCAATAGTCTTTTCTCATTGAAAGCCACCTTCTAAAGGATGCATAGTGGTTGAGAGAAGGCAGAAAAACAGTTCAATACAAAGAGGAAAGGACAAATAGCATAATTGCCAGTCACCTCCAACCCTAACCCTCCACCAACAATTATAAAAGTTTCACATTGTAGACATGCTTCATAGAGAACATTCATCTGATTGACGAAAATTATGGAAAGCTAGAAGTCTATGAGCACCAATATGCATTCCTAGGGAAATTAATCAAGAATTCATAAATCTCTCTTCAGCCACAATCTCACCATTGTTGGAAAAGCACACTCTGAACATCATGCATCAATACCAAATCTTATTAAGATGTCCCAACTATTTAGGCGTACAGATTAATAACCTCACATTAAGAACCTTAATTCAAGATCCATGCAGTACAGTTCCACCTCTCAGGCCTTGAGAGGAAGAGAACAGGCACCTAATGAATTGATTATGCTTTTAACAAAAGACAAATTTAAAGCCAGTAATAGCGCTGAATGCAGAAGACAGATATCACAACATTCTTCAAAATTTTCAAATACAATGAAGTTACTTAATTTCTAAATTTCAGTGAAGCCTACAGTTGTAAACCAGTTTCAACCTGTGTCCTATCTCTTCTTTTTTTCCTTAGATTGATTTATTGTATTATCCTACCATTAACATGTTCTAGATTTCATTATAGAAAACTCTATGTATGGGTGAGGTCACAGTGTTCTCATATCAGAACCATAGACACGGCATGAATATTGGAAATTATGTTTATCTCCTGCAATGATTTAAGAGTATAACAACACAACTCGAACCACCAATTTTGCAAACAAATCAATAAACATCAAATGTCCAGCAGAGGCACCCAATGATTTGCAATTTGTTTAGCAAAGGCCAATCACCACGTTATGCAAAATTAAACATATTAATAATAATAATAATCATAAAGTACTTCACTGTAGAGTCAGCAAAATTACACATGCAAGCAAGGTTGAGAGCCATGGTGTAAGTTATTATCCATCAAAATATAATACAGAAAAGTAACATTGTTTAAAAAGTATCTAATCACAGATAGTTTCAGCTGCAACTCACTTCACAGAAAGCATAAAACATTGGCTGTTGAGTTACGGTTCAAGTGTGATAAGCATCCAAGGTTCAAGTGTGATAAGCATCCAAGGCAAAATGAAACAAGATTATAACACACAGGAGGAGAGAGAGACCTGCTCCCGTATCTTCCTAACAACCATATTCAGACTAAGCCTCCCTTTAATTCTTCTTTCTTCAGGGTCAAAATGTATATCGTCATCATATAAGCCATCCATGTCAGAGCTTTGTCCCTGAGAAAGCAACATTATTAGTTCCGCTCCTCAAAGAAAGTAGAACACTCGGGCTTTGGAAGCAAAGAAAAAGTTTTCACAAAATTCAATTCTTCGCAACGTATTGAGAAACTACCCAATACAAGCCGATTCGTCAATTAGTCCAATTGGAATTTAACCTAAGGAAAAAACAAAGATAAATTTGGACCTAAGATCTTCTAGCAAAAGCATATACGCTTCTTATTTTGGATTGCTTGAAGAAAAATCAAATAACAAATAGCCAAGCTACATTTGAAAGTTAATATCAAGTTAACTAGTATCACAACAATCCATGAAAGATAAAAACAAAGACATTCTCATTATATTAAGCAAAGAGTGACACATTACTCCCTTGTCATGTGCAGAAGAAATTCCTAAAAACATTAGGAATTATTTGGCATATACCATAAAATTACATTCCCTATAACCAAATATTAAACAAAAAATACCATCATGGTGGAACTATTTGGCATCTGATTCATACCAGCAATCTGGGAGATTTTGGCATAAAAAAGACTAAATATTTAAAAAAAAAAATTCACCAATATTGGACCAATTTCACAAGCACTACCAACAGATGTTCCATTATTCACTGACTCCCCAGACAAGAATCCTGCCATATGTACCAATTTTCTTGGCGCTGAATTGAATATAAATGAACACTCAAGCTGTAATTGGTCCAAATTACTTCTTCAACATTGTGTAGCAAAATAATTCTGCAGATTAAGAGAATGGAACTAGATTAACATAATGCATCTGAAATTCAGAGTAATATTATACAACTGAAATCATATGATATAACATTTCTTCTATATTAAGTTTTAATCCAAAATGCACAAGGTTAAAAAGAAATCTAAGAAAGCAATGTTTTTGTGGGCGTTGTGCCCAGTTAGTTTAAACTGTCAATAGTCTATATAGTTGCCTTGAGTGAATGCTCAAGGTTATGATCGCAAAAACAAACAACTTCTCATTTTCATTAACAACTCTAGAGCTGATCCGGTATATCTTAATGCTCCAAAGTCCAAATTCCAACCCCAAAAATTAGAAGGAAGTTCAAATATCAGTCTCGCACTAAAATAAGGACAATCATAAAATAAGCACTATAAAATTGTAACAACAGAATACTATGATTAAAACCTAACCAAAGGTGAAAACATCTCTTGATGACAAACTTTCCAGCTGTCTAATGTAAGAATTTTAGGGAAAGTGTGGTTCAATATGAGATTCCTATGGAAACAGTTTTACTATTAAAAGGAGTGGGAATAACATCCTTGAGAAAAACTTGCCGCCAATATATGAAGTATAGATATCTACTTTATTTGAAGAGGAAACAAAAATCTCAAACTAAACCTCCAAGTTCTACCCCAAAATATTACTGTGATCGATTCAAGTCAAAAATCCTCTTTGCTTCGACCAAAGTTTCCAGGTATTGAGAAATTAACGGATGCCGATACTGCATATACCTCAATTCCACAGTATAGTAATTGGCTCTAAATCATTTCCTTTATTCAATTACCTCAAAATGGAAAAGCAGATACGAAGACAAAATGCCAATTAATTCCAGAACAGTGAAAGTGATGAGCGGACAGAAACAGAAAAAAACCGAGACCCCTTTGTCAGAATCATAATATAATGCCTAACTTATAAACAGTCCTCATGATCGAATGATCTATTTGCAAAAAACGTACAAAAGAGTGAACCCTATTTACAAAGAATCTCCAAACGTTAGGCAATGCAGATGACTAGGCACATCCACTTGAATACTTAACTTCATAATTATTACATAATCCTGAAAAATTGCTCTTCTAAAATATATGAGTGCTAGCTCATATATTTTACCCAACCCAGAAGGATTTCGATAAATTGATTGGTAAAAGAATAAAATTTCCAGAAAAGGATGAATAAGCAGTTAATTTCAGATGAAAATGCGATACAAGAAACAACATAAGTGATAGATCAAACGCTTCATGCAAAGGAAAGAATACAAAAGTAGAAGAAATAGAGTGGAAGAGAAAAGGTTTCAGCAACTCACAGAGGCAGAAAAAGAGAGTCGGAAGGTAGAAGCCAGGTCGTGTCCTCGGATACGAGCTTCTTGGTCTTCGACTCTCACCACGGCTCTCTTTCCTCAGCGATCCTTGCAGGCAACCCGAAGTTTGCAATCCCCTTTGCTTGCGTTTTCTTCGCTCACTCATTTCTTCACTTGTGCTTGTGTTCCCATTGAAAAATTACCCAACCCAGAAGGATTTCGTTAAATTGATTGGTA
Organism: Inga oerstediana; assembly: GCA_963210345.1. Classification (NCBI taxonomy): domain Eukaryota; kingdom Viridiplantae; phylum Streptophyta; class Magnoliopsida; order Fabales; family Fabaceae; genus Inga; species Inga oerstediana. The sequence continues at coordinate 56,927,765 of OY723409.1, forward strand.
AAAGAATAAAATTTCCAGAAAAGGATGAATAAGCAGTTAATTTCAGATGAAAATGCGATACAAGAAACAACATAAGTGATAGATCAAACGCTTCATGCAAAGGAAAGAATACAGAAGTAGAAGAAATAGAGTGGAAGAGAAAAGGTTTCAGCAACTCACAGAGGCAGAAAAAGAGAGTCGGAAGGTAGAAGCCAGGTCGTGTCCTCGGATACGAGCTTCTTGGTCGTCGACTCTCACCGCGGCTCTCTTTCCTCAGCGATCCTTGCAGGCAACCCGAAGCTTGCTATCCCCTTTGCTTGCGTTTTCTTCGCTCACTCCTTTCTTCACTTGTGCTTGTGTTCCCATTGCTTTTTTTCCCCCAAAAATCTCTTTAACAATATAAATGAAGGGATGTGGGTTTTCTAACTTATATGAGAAGCTCCATCGATGAACCTTCTGGGCAGATGAGGAAGTGGGAGGACGAAACTCCATGTATGGTGATGAATTGTCAAATTAGGGTATGGATCTTTGTCTGGGCAGAAGAGGAATTGGGTTAATGCCAATTATAGTGTCGGATCGGGATTGAGTAGTCGGTGTCGGTGAGAGGTGTCCAAGCTTTTTTTTGCCAGGTGGAGGAGGGGTGACTAAGCTAGGTAGATGATAAATAAATGTGAGAAGTAATAAATGTGAGCAAGATGCACGGGGCATTGAAAGTGAGAAGTAATAAATAAATAAATAAATGTGTGGGTTTTTTATTTTTATTTATTTTTGATGTGAGAATCCTATGTACTTTTTTTTTTTGTTATGGCATTTAATTTCCTGGTCAAAAGTTTATCTATGGCATTAGGTTCTTGAATTTTTTGAATAGAAATTTTCTTGCTTTTATTTAGAATAAATAATTGATAGCCTTATATTTGTTTTTGGAGTTGGATAGTAGAGTTATTTTTTTGGAAAGAGTGGTACCATTTTTTTAAACAAAATTATTTGGTTATTTTTGCCCTCATGAAAATCACAATTTGGCGGATTTCCCATTATGAAGGGAGGTTAAAAGTAGGTGAGTTGATGTATCTCGTGTTGTTAATTAATGTGTGTAAGTTTAATCCTTTGTATGTGATGACTCTTATGTTTGGTTATGATTGCAGTCCCTGCTGAGGTTCGTTACAAAGAAATATATTTTGAATATAATGCCAATCCAAATGTCGAGAATGGAGATAGTGGTAATGAGTCTGAATCTCCCGAAGGTTAGGTTTAGTCTGTAAAGATTTGTCACAATTATTTTGTCTTCAGTGTGTGACATATTTTTATTTATAGGTGCGTACATTGGTGGTTTTGATTTATTGGATGACAACAACGAAGTTACGTTGGAGGCAATGCATGTTAAGAGAAATGAAGTACATGGTTAGTGGTAAATGGTTGATTTGTTAATGAGGTTGTGTTTATTTTTTCATTAATTTATTTTGGGTTGTCTATTTTTGAAGGCTATATCGACGAAGGAGATGCGACACATCGTTGCCAATCATGTGGTGCTAGGTTATGGTTCAATGAAAAAGTTGGAAATTCAAGTTCATCGAGTGCTCCATCATTTTCAATATGTTGCCTTAAAGGGAAAGTTCAGTTGCCATTGATGACAGCTCCGCCAAGTGAACTACATAGCTTATTCTTTGACAAAGGAAAACCTGAATCTAAGAATTTCCATGAAAACATAAGGTCATATAACAATATGTTCTCATTTACTTCTATGGGTGGGAAGATTGATTATTCCAAGAATAGGGGCGGTGGTCCATACACCTTTGTTCTATCTGGGATGAATTACCATAAGATTGGGAGTCTTCTACCTCCTGAAGGTCAGAAGCCAGTTTATTCTCAACTGTATATATATGACCCAGATAATGAAGTCCCAAATCGTATAGAAGCAGTGAGGTAGGGATGTGTCTATAACTACCATTCTTTAATTTGAAGGTGTTTTTTGTCTTTGTAGTTTTTTTTTAATTTGATATGTTTTGAGTCACTATTATTGTTAATAACTAAAGTGATGAGCATTACTGTGCTATTTTTTGTTTAACAGCAAGCATTTGAAGGAATCTAGCATTAACACTGAGATAGTTGCACGGATTAAAAAGGTTATTGATGAGGTTAATCCGTTTGTCAAACAGTTTCGTGTGGCATCATCGATGATACGAGAGGCTCAAAACCATGACATTAAAATTTGCCTTATAAGTAGTAGGCAGCAGGATGGTCGTGTGTACAACTTGCCAACTGTTTCTGAAGTTGCAGCACTTATTATAGGCGATATTGACATGAATTTTGGCAGACGAGACGTCATTGTGCATGAGTTGTCAGGGTCACCACAACGTATTGATGAACTCCATCCATCTTATCTACCCCTGCAATACCCAATTTTGTTCCCTAAAGGTGAAGATGGGTATAGAGAGGACATTGAGCACCGTGAGGAGACGCTAAGTTCTACAAAGAAAAAGAAGAGGCTTAGTTTAAGGGAATATTTTGCTTATAGGCTGATGTCAAGAGATGGCGAGGTATCTACCATCTTAAAGGCTGGAAAATTGATGCATCAGTTCATAGTTGATGGGTATACGATGGTTGAGTCACAAAGGCTATTATGGGTTAGGACGCACCAGAAGGAATTGAGGGCAGACTTGTATCAAGGGTTGACTGATGCCTTTATGAGTGGAGAAAGGAATGCATCTTCTATTGGTAAGCGTATTGTGTTGCCATCTTCTTTCACAGGCGGTGCCCGTTACATGATGCAAAACTACATGGATGCTATGGCTATTTGTGGTCATTTTGGGTACCCAAGCATCTTTGTCACATTCACATGCAATCCTGCATGGCCTGAAGTTGTTCGTGAGTGTATAGCAGATCCATCCTCTGCAGCTAATAGGCCAGACATTTTGTCTAGGGTTTTCAATATGAAACTGAAGGCTTTAATGGCTACGATTAAGAAGAAACGCATTTTTGGCAAGGTTTTAGCAGGTACGATGCGATATTTAGTAGTACCTTTTTTGTATATATTTACTTTTCTACTCAACAAGCATTGACTTCCCTGCGCGATGCGCAGGATGCATATATTCAATGTACAAATTAGTACAACAACTATCTAACATGTCAATTTGCGATATTCATGAAGAGAAAATCCTCTATAGTTTGAATATATATTAAGAGAGATCATTGCCCCAATATCTTTCAACATGTGTTTATACTCAAATGTTGGTGGTATATTTTTTGAAAAAGCATGGTATAACACAGCTTTAGTGTAGACAATCAACAATACAAATGCTTATGCACTAAATTATTAGCATATAGGTGTAGATAAAATTGACAACCATATTCATCCAGAGTGTAATTTCTATAAAGATCTTCAAGCAATGCTTAATGACCAGCTATATAAAATTATAAGCATTGAAATAAAAATCCCTCCAAATAAATACATTCAAAAAAATATATCTTACAAAAATAGAGCTATTTTTGTAATAATGGATCAGGAGGGAAAAGATAGGCATGGAATAAGTAAGGTGCAGAACCCACCTGGCAAAAAAAAAAAAAGGTGCAGAACATGACACTGTTCACGAGGTGGTACTGTTTATATGAACAGTAACTTTTGATAGAAATTTATTATTATATATAGATACTCAATTTGTATGGTTGACATTGATTGTACACAATTTGTATTCGCAGATGTTTACACTATAGAGTTCCAAAAAAGGGGCCTTCCACATGCACATATTCTTTTGTGGGTTGATGATCGTGAGCGTTTCAAGGATCCGTCGGAGATTGACAAGATCATTTCTGCTGAAATCCCTGATGAGAAGTCATTTCCTAGATTGCATGATTTGGTACGAAGATTTATGATTCACGGTCCTTGTGGTCACTTGAAACCTAAGGCGCCATGTATGAAAGATAAGATGTGTAGTAAGCATTTTCCTAAGAAATTTGTTGAAAATACAACTGTTGATGAGGACGGTTATCCAACGTATAGAAGAAAGGATGATGGGAGAACAATTAAAGTAAAAGGTGTCCCATTAGATAATAGATTTGTTGTGCCATACAACACTGTGTTGTTGTCGATGTTTGAAGCCCATATCAATGTTGAGAAATGCAATCAATCGTCTGCAATTAAATACCTATTCAAGTATATAAGCAAGGGTAATGATAGGATTGTTGCTTCAATGTTTGATAATACTGACAGTGGGAGACGTGAAAAGCCAGTCGATGAGATCTTACAATATTACAACTTCAGGTATATTTCTGCATGTGAAGCTGCATGGCGTATATTTTCTTTTGATATACACCATCGGTACCCTGCTGTTGAACGTTTGAGCTTCCACTTACCAAATCAACAATATGTTGTTTATACTAACAATGAGGATGTTGGAGAGTTGCTTGAGAAGCCAAGGGTATGTGAGTCAATGTTTCTCGCATGGATGCAGATGAATGATGGTGATGATGAATTTGCAAGGACGCTTACATATAATGAGTTCCCACAACACTATGTATACCAGCGTAGTAAACGATCATGGAAACGCAGGGAGAAGGGGTTTGTTATTGGGAGGTTAACTCATACGGCACCTTCATCTGGGGAGTTGTATTTCCTTCGCATTCTTCTCAATAAGGTCAGAGGACCCAAATCATTTGAGGACATTAGAACTGTGAATGGTGTTGTTTACCCAACGTTCAGGGAAGCATGTTATGCAATGGGATTACTAGATGATGATAATGAGTATATTTCTGCCATCAAGGAGGCTTCTGTTTGGGCGTCCGGGGTAGCATTACGTAGGATGTTTGTTAGTATGCTTTTATGTTCCTGCTTGAGCCGTCCGGACTTGGTTTGGAAAGAGACTTCTAAAATTTTGTATGAAGATATGCTATACATTCCTCGAGTCAATCCTTTAGCGGAAAGTAAGTATTTCATGTACATTTTTATATGAACATTTAGATGTGTTGCATTTTTTCACATGTCACGTTGGCCATTATTTATTGTATAGGTGTCGTAATATCTGAGACTGAAAAGGAACATGCTGCCCTGAGGGAGATTGAAACATTACTTGAAGAGAACGGGAGGAGTTTGGAAGACTGTCCGTCTCTTCCGTGTCCACCTTCATCCTCTTCGATTGATGTATCAAACAATCTAATTCTACAGGAGTTAAGTTATGATCGTTGTTATTTGCATGTTGAGTCAGAGAGGCTTCTACAAGCACTCAATGATGAGCAAAAACACATATTTGAAGTGGTTATGGCTTCATTGTCATCTACATCGGGGGCATTTTTCTTTGTATATGGGTACGGAGGTACAGGCAAGACATTCCTATGGAATGCATTGATTGCTACTATTCGTGCCAGGGGAGAGATAGTTATTCCTGTTGCGTCAAGTGGGATTGCTGCAACATTATTACCTGCTGGTCGAACTGCCCACTCGAGGTTTGCAATCCCGATTCAGGTTAGAACATATTTTGATTGAAAAAAACAACATAATCAATTATATTATTAAGTGTTAGATCTTTAACATATTGGTGTGATCTAATTCAGGTAACAGAAGAATCTATTTGTAACATCAAGAAAAATTCACCATTATCAAATTTATTACAACAAACCAAACTGATAATTTGGGATGAAGCACCTATGGTCCAACGACATTGTATTGAGGCATTTGATCGCACCTTGAGGGATGTTATGCAATGCAACCGTCCGTTTGGTGGAAAGTGCATTTTGTTTGGTGGTGATTTTCGTCAAATCCTTCCTGTGATACCCAAAGGGACTCGTGCAGATATTGTTAATGCATGTATTAGTTCATCATTTTTATGGGAGCATTGTAAAATATTTCAATTGACAAAAAACATGCGTTTGACATCATCGTCAAATGAACAGCAAGCCGAGGAGTTGAGGATGTTTTCTCAGTGGTTATTGGATGTTGGCGATGGCAAGTTGGGTATGCCACACGACGGTGTTGCAGAAATTGATATACCAGAGAAATTATTAATTCGGCATTATGTAGATCCCATTGAAGCCATTGCATCGGCCACTTATCCAGATCTGTTGGATAATTTAGGCAACACTAATTATTTCAATGATAGGGCCATTCTAGCTCCTACAGTTGAGGTTGTCAATCAGGTGAATGAGTACATGTGTTCGTTGCTGCCTGGTGAGTCAGTTGACTATCTTAGCTGTGATTCTGTTTGCAAGACATATCAAGACCATGAAGGAGTTGAAGATCTATATACTCCTGAGCTATTGAACAACATAAATTGCTCAGGGTTACCAGTACACAAGATCTCTCTAAAGGTTGGGACACCTATAATGTTGTTGAGGAACATTGATCAGGCAGCTGGACTATGTAATGGTACACGTTTACGTGTGACACAACTTGGTCAATCTGTCTTAGAGGCAGTGACGCTTAATGGGTCAAGACCTAACCAAAAGGTTTTGATTCATAGGATGGACATGAATCCTTCAGACAATCGTTTGCCGGTTCGAATGAAGAGGAGGCAGTTTCCTATATCGATTTCATTTGCGATGACCATCAACAAAAGCCAGGGGCAATCATTACGATGTGTGGGTATATATTTACCGAAGCCTGTTTTCACACATGGACAGTTGTATGTTGCACTTTCAAGAGTTAGGAGTATGGGGGGCTTGAAGATTTTATTACATGATGATGGTATGGCATCCAAAAATGCAACAACTAATGTTGTGTATAAGGAGGTGTTTAGGAACCTAACATATCATAGTTAATGAGGGTGTATTAAACACAAATGTTTAGGTTAGTTGCTTCATGGAATGTTGTTGTAATGAGGATGTCATGTATTTGAGGTGAATATATTTTACGTACCCAGTTGGTTGTATGCTTGTATCTAAAGAAAATGCTTCCCGCGCATCGCGCGGGGGAGTAAATGCTAGTTAGAGGTGAATAAGGCATTATGGTCGGAAGACGAATGAGCAGAAGATTGGTGCTTCTTGTCCATATCAGGTCTGGCATTAGAATGTGAGTTGGAGGAGGCTTTTGTAGAGGCCAAGGCAGATGCTTTCTTCTCCATCCTACGTCTCATCGCATATTCCTCCGAAATAAACACATCCATTTATGTCTATATGAGAAGAGACTAATGTTGCAGGGCAGAGAGAAGAAGAAGAACAAGTGAAAATGTGAGGGTTTAATGGAGAAGTGAGAGGTATTTATAGGGGAGGGGCAAATAAGGTGAAGTCAAACCAGGGGCTTTGGTCCCATGTTTTCGGTTAAACAGGCTGCTCACACCCTGAACTCTGCTTCAAGTTTTTAGCTTACCACTCACGTCCACATGTAGGTGGCTAAAGTTTATACGAGCCAGGCGTGGGACCCAACATTTTGTGTCCCCAACAACATTTTTGAGCTTACCTCTCACATTCTTGTCAATGTTTCGTAAATATCTCTATGCATGTTCACTGTTCAGCCCAGGTATATATTCTTATTCCGTGTCGCGCTTATTAAATGAAGAATTTTTTAAATTTCAATCATAAAAAATTAAATGTAAACAATTTAAATTGCTCAAATAAACCAGATGTCCAAAACATAAAACTAAACCAGACAATCCACTTTCATGTTGAATCACTATTCCCAGTACAGTTCAGGTAAAAAAAAAAAAGTATTCTCAGTGCAGCCGTCTGGAGAAAAAACCCAAATGTGCTTCATGAGGGTTGAGGTTGCTGGGGTCTAGTTTCTCAGGTGGGCCTGGCCTGGTTCGGTTTATTTGCCTTGGCCCGTGTTCCGTTTATAACGCACTTGAACCAAGGATTCCAGATGCAGCTCCAAAACCGAAAAATGAAGACAAAAACTGGGGGATAGAGTAGGAGAGAGGATGGGGAAGGAATAAAGTGAATAAACATTGAATTAATCATTGAACTTAGTTGGCTTGTGCTGGTAAACATGATGAAGAACTATCATATATAGATGTTGTTGTCTGCAGTTCTGCATTGAACCAGACACAGAGCATCAGGCCTAATCGATACTAGAGGCACTAAGAACAAGACTAAAATCAGTAAGTATATGAATGATCTAGTGTGAAGCAGCAAAGGGCAGGTTGATGAAAGAGTTGAAGAGGTAGCTAAGCGGAGAAGCAAGTAAAAAGAGGATTGTCAGAGAAGTCCTTAGAGTTGAAGGAGGAGGCACTGTCGGAAGAAGAATGAGCAGAAGACTTGTGATTCTTGTCCATTTCAGGTTTGGCCTGAGAATGTGAGTTGGAGGATCCTTTTGTGGAGGCCAAGGCAGATGCTTTCTTCTCCATCCTTCGTCTCATCACATATTCCTCTGAAATAAACACATCCATTTATGTCTATAATATATGGCAAGGCAGTGAGAAGAAGATGAAGAACAAGTGAAAATGTGGGGTTTAATGGAGTAATTGAGGTATTAATAAGGGAGGGGCAAACAAGGGAAAGTCAAACCAGGGGCGTTGGTCCCATGTTTTGTGTTAAACAGGCAGCTCGCATTCTAAACCCTGCTTCAATATCCTCCTCCATGGTTGTTACAAGAGAGCCTCAAGTTTTGAGCTTTCCACTCATGTCCACATGTTGTTCCCTGTAGCTGGCTAAGTTTATAGGAGCCAGGGTGTGGAACGCAACATTTTGTGTCCCAACAACTTATATATGGCATTGGCACCACCACGTGTCACTCTCTCTTTAAGAAGCACAGTCGTAGGAGTGAAGGTCGGTGTGAGAAGGTCGAATAATAATTGTCAATGTTTGAAGGAACGGAGAAACTCAGTCGAACATGTTTTTATCGTACAATGTGTGGAATTATTATAGAGTATAGTGCAACGTGATACCAATGGGAGGAGGGGTCAAAGGTGGTGGTGGTGGGATCGAAGGACAAAAAGTGTCATTATGGGACTGTCTGTCTTAGGTGGGTGGAAATTAAGGTATTGTGTGGTACGAGAAGGCAGGGTTACAGAGAAAAAAAAGCTTCTGGATCATGCTGGCTGTGACTTTGGGATTGAAGGGGCAGTAGTGGTTTATCGCAAACAATGGACTCTCTACTACAATCCCACGTGCCAGTATCAACCTCTTGTACGTTTCTGTTCTTATTATTATTAAGGTTAAAGTGCGCCGATTAAGGTTTGTGGTTAAGACGTTATAGTGGTTACCTTTGCGGCCTAATCCCAAGTTCCCGGGTGCAATATGCCCATAGGATTTGAGTGCGTGTGGCTTCAGCCTTTCACTCCCCTTACGGCTGCAGCAAGAAGAAGGTTGAATTTTATTTTATATAATAATGTAAAATATCTATTTCTTTTTTCTTTTTCTTTTTTTTTTTTTGTGACTGGCCATCTCACAGTAAGTTCAAATTTCTTGTCGCTCAAAATCACAATTCATGTTTCTCTTCACGCGATCATTCAAGGCCCAGCCACAGAAAAAACGCGCTCTTAACATAGGGGACTATAAAAGAACAAACCCTGTGATGACGTTGTTGTAGGTTAATCATCGACAAAATGACGGGGACAGATATTTCAAATACTTTTTAGTTTTTACGGACCAAAAATTGGGATCTAGATCAACTAAATTGTGATGTGGACTGATTGGACCAGATATTAATGGAACCCAAGATAGACCCGTATAAAAAAACCACAATACAAGACACGTAGAAGCGTATGTTTCATCCTTTCCATGAAGTGGCCTAATTCCCCTTTTTAAAAAGTGAAAAAAAAAAGCGTGATTTGGATATGAAAATGAAAGTAATTTTAGAATGCATAAGAGATGAGAGGAAAAATAGGATGCTTTTGAAAGACACGTAGAAGCGTATGTTTCATCCTTTCCATGAAGTGGCCTAATTCCCCTTTTTAAAAAGTGAAAAAAAAAGCGTGATTTGGATATGAAAATGAAAGTAATTTTAGAATGCACAAGAGATGAGAGGAAAAATAGGATGCTTTTGAAAGCTGGAGTGGTGTGACACGCAAGATGCAACAGAATCATCCACTTGGGACAATATGTGACGTCGTTTTAGGCACCGTCTTGGACTTGGCAGGTAATCTTCCTATCCCTGCGCATGAGGACTTCTTCTTCTTCTTCTTCTCGTGGGCCAATCTGGCCCACAACAAATCTCGCTTGTTCATTAAGACTCGTATCCTCGTGATTTATTGCAGCCCAAACAAAATCCATGGGATTTACTGTGGTTTTGTCTCCCATACAAAGTTGTCATGCTCATTAACTGACTACATAGAGAGAATAATTTAAATGATCGACATAATAGTTTTAAAATACAAAATTATTATAATCATGGGAAGTTGAGTCTAACAGAAAGGACCATTCTCTCATTGCGTGATAAATGAGGGTTAAATTCTTGTTGAGGTCTAGGTAGGGGTGAGCATGGTGCCCAGTGATCTGGTGCGCCCACCTCAACCCTGCAAAAAATTACCTAGCTTAGCCTTAAAATAATGGCCAGAAATTTTTTTTTTTCAACTTTGGGCAGGCTAATAATAAGGCAGCATCGGGCAAGGAGTGCTACTCTGCCCATTTGGCCCTGCCTGGAAAATTATTTTCATTTATTTAAAATATAAAATTTTATATCAATTAAATATTATTTCATATATTTTTTTTATTTAAAATATATATTGTCTATTGTATAATACTCTTCTGGTCATCTTTTTTTTTTTTTGCCCTAATCACTAAATACTATTCACAAATAGATTTCTTCCTTTCTTCTTTACTTTGTGATGTATTAAATTATAGTTGCTTTTTTTCCAGATGCTTCATCATTTGATCAACTTTTGGGACATTGAATTGATGCAAACTACTTTGACTTCAAAGCTTTAATTACAATCGTTTTGTTTTCTTATTTATAATGGATTATGAATGTTGTTTAATTTTTAAAGTATAGATATTTGTTAAGACGTATAGTAGTTTTTAAATTTTAAGACTCAAGTTGTAGATTTATTTTGAAATATCTCAGGATGTGGAATCATCGAATGTATTTGAAGTTTATATTACTTAAGGTGAAGTTAAGACATATGATATTAATAACTATAGGAATATTCATGAAATTTACATTGAATTATTTTTTTCATATATGACAAGACAATATGTTATCATCTGGGTAGGGAAGTTCACCTTGCCCAACCCACCCTTACTCAACCTAAAATAATTAAGGCTTTTAACAAACAGAGCAGGGCATCAGGCTACAATTCATCCTTCGGGCTAAACATCGGACAGGGGTTTCGCCCTGCCTAGTCCAACCCATACCCACCCCTAGACTTAGGAGAGGGATCACATTTAGCAGAAAAAGGAAAAAAACAAATTATTTAATAATGACATCGAAATGAAAGTAGTTCAAGTTTAATGACGAGAGCGTGACTATGTTCATGAAGGGTTTGTTTGACATGAGGGGAGGGAAAGTGAAAGAAGGAGAAAAATTTTGAATTGGATTTGTTTTTTTAAAAAAATTAGGATTAAAAGTATTTAATTAATTTTTTTATTCTTTTATTTTACGTTTCCTCTATATTAAATTTTTGTGACCATATTTTTTTATTTTTTTTTGAGTCGAACTCATAAAAATTTTATCTCTTATCTCTTTCCTTCTAAATCCCTCGTATCAAACATAGCCCAAGAAATCAAAATGTTTTAAAATGCATATCAAGTAAGTTTATTTATACCATGTTTCTTGTGGGCTTCTTTTTATAAATCATTTCAAGGATGACTGATACTAATTAAAGTAGGTGATTTAACCGCCCAGGGGGGCTTGGTCCGGTGGTTGAGACAAGGGAGCGCAAGATGCCCTCCCGCCACCTGGGCTCGATCCCTGGGAAGTCCCTCTCTAGGGGCGACTCCGGATTAGTCTGCATCTTCGGATGTGGGATACCGGAGGAAGTAATTCAAAAAAAAAAAGTAGGTGATTTAACCCATCAACTTTCGATGCGACTACCATCACACTTGTGGCACAGAATAGAAGCCTGACCTGGACAAATTATAATCAAACTTGCCGGCCCTCTACAGTGAAAATAAGACTCTCAGTAATTTCTCAGTTCATAATAAACCTCACTAAAAACTAAAAAGACACAATTCATGTATATTTATTATATTCAATTTCTCCTATCAAGTCTGGCCCTATATGATTTTTATTATTAATAATGGTGAAACGGGATTATAAAAGTTTAGGTTTTTCCTTTTTCACTTTTTAGTCCGGGAGGTTTTTCATTTTTGCATCCAAATTCCTAACTGATCTCCTTATACAAGCAAGACATGATAAATTGTTTATCTAATAAATTATGTTCCTTCTTTGTATTAATCATATTCCTATAGCCTCGAATGTAAATTGCAACGCTGCCGTTGCCGAAAAGCCATGGCCTTAACCATAACGCTCCTTCTATTGAGGGAAATTACACTTTCACCTACAATCATATTTTCATGGGAGATTTACACTTAGGTCCCATGCAAAGAAAAAAATGAAAAAATGGTCCTTATAGATTGCAAAATGAAAAAATGGTCCCATGGAGTTGTCAATACAGGCTCCTGGAGTTGTTAATGACAACTCCAGGAGCCTGTATTGACAACTCCATGGGACCATTTTTTCATTTTGCAATCTATAGGGACCATTTCTTCATTTCTCCTCTTCCTTGGGACTTCACTGTCATTCTCCCTATTTTCATCTTTGGTGATATCATTACTTGATTTGACTTTACAGATATAGTAATATTTATAAATGCTGTAAATTCATTTTTCAGTTTCGGACATCAACTTATCATCGAAATAAAATAAAAACGAATGATTGTTCATTCACAAATTCTATGCTGTTTTTTGGAATGAATAATGAATAATCCAAAACAAAGAACAGAACAAGGAAAAACCAAACCAGGAAAGAAGAAATGAAGAAGGCTGGAGAGAGAGAAGGACGAAAATAACGGAAAAAACTAAAAAATAAGCAAAGTAACGTAGGGCCATAGGTTTCAACTACCAAAGCCACAGGCATACTTGAACCCATAAAGTACAGAACAGAACAGGGCATCCATATCCAAAATATTCTATCATCGAGAAACAGAGAAAAAGCGAAGAGGTCTTATATTGTGGTCTCTGCTAAAATAATCACAGACATGGCAGAGAAGGAAGCTAACAAACCCCAAACACAACCTCAGACTGTGTCTGAGCTTGCCGACACTTCACCTCCTTCTGTTAAAGAAAGCGATTCCGGCAAGGTGTCCGAGCCTCTCGACTCTTCACCCCTTTCTGTCAAAAAAAGCGATTCCGGCAAGGTGTCCGAGCCTCTCGACTCTTCACCCCCTTCTGTCAAAAAAAGCGATTTCGCCAAGGAAGACTCTCCAAACGGCGTAGTACAAGCTCCTCCTTCAGCTGTTCAAAGTAGGTCTTCCAAATTCCTCTGTTTCTCAGCACTAATTGTATGTACAATTAGTCAACTCCTTTCACTCTGTTTCCTTCGATCATAGCTAAGACTCTGTTACTAGTATTTGTTCATGAATCAGGGTTCACTCTTCTTTACACAACCTCTTCTTTCACACTTCGAATTCGCTTATTATTTTATTTAGTTATGATCTTTAGGGAAACCTTGATTCTTTTTTGTGGGTACATGAAGGGAATTCTCGTTTTTCTACTTGGATGAATTCACTAGCACGTTGCTCTTTGTTTAGGTTAAATTAGCTTTAAGTGTTCCTTTTTATGCTACTGTTGTTTATTTGATTTATTGTAATTTTTATACAGAGATTGCAGATCCTCCTGCCAAAAACGATGCAAAAGATTCAGTTGATAGAGGTTATTTTCTTTTTTTAAAGATTTTTTTGCATTATTGATTTTACGAGGTAGGTAGCTTCCTGATTATTATATTTTCAGATTCTGTGCTTGCAAGAGTTGAAACAGAAAAAAGACTGGCCTTGATCAAAGCATGGGAAGAAAGTGAGAAGACAAAGGCGGATAACAAGTAAGATGGCATCTGATGATTTACTGTAATTATAATCACAAATTGAGAGATTCCTTTTTATGATTTAATTAAAGCAGCGTGATAACTATGCTTTATTAAACAAATATCCGATAATTAATGATACAGTAATGTCGTAAATCATAATATTTCTCTGATTATTACTTTCACTATAATGAATGTTGTGGTCGAATGAAACTAAGATTCTGAAACAGGGCATACAAGAAACACTCAGCTGTTGGATTGTGGGAAGATAGCAAGAAAGCATCTGAGGAAGCACAGCTCAAGAAAATTGAGGTGATTTTCACTGTAAACCAGATAATGAAAAACACTATTCACAAAACCCACTAAAAATAATTGACTGAAACGTAACTAACACATGAGAAAACGTGTTTGGATGGGGGTCAGGAAAAGCTGGAGAGAAAGAAGGCAGAATATGTGGAGAAGACAAAGAATAAGATAGCAGAGATTCATCAGTTAGCAGAAGAGAAGAGAGCAATGGTTGAAGCACACAGGAAGGAAGAGTGCCTCAAGATTGAAGAAACAGCTTCCAAGTTTCGTGCCACTGGTTATAGTCCAAGAAGATTTCTTGCGTGCTTTCGTGCCTGACTTGTTTCTGGCTTGCTTTGCTTGTTGCATATTTTGAATTCCCTTCAAAGTCTTCTGTTTCTTGCTTTGTAATGTAATGTAAAAAAAAAATGTTTGGAGTTGTTTTGGTTTGCTTCAAGTGTTTGTCATAAACGGCCAAAAAAAAAGGTGTTTGCTATAAACCTTATGGATACCATCAAATAAAGTTACAGATTTGTGGTTAACTTGCCTTGCGATGATGGGTTCTTGCCTTCTGATTAGATCAAATTTGAAGATTGTTTAGTTTAATTGGGAGTAGTTATGTCAAACCTTTTCATTAATATCAACGTCCGTTTGTGAGGGGCGTTGGTTTTTTCATTGTTGTGTTTTTCGTCCGACTATTGAGGGTCATGTAATCATCTTGATTGGTTCACTAATTAAGCATTTTGCATTCAATATGTTCGTTTGGAATAATTTATTTTTTAACAATAAGTGTTTATAAATTGTGATTCATGGTATACGAGGTAAGTATGTGAGAGGAGTTTTATCCCGGCTTGCGTAATAAGGACTTATTGTCCAACAATAAATGATCCCAAACACACCCAATGCCAGAATGCTAGTGTCATAATGTTGACCATGTCATAAATTAGTTGGTTTAGTTTCTCCAACCTTATATTTCTATCCAGTTAAACTTTTTCGCTGTTACTAAAATTAGAACAATCAAATTATTGCAGAGAAAAATAGTCATTCCACACCTAAACCTTTCATGTCATATGATACGTCATCATACCACACCGCGTGGAAAGAAAAATATACTAGTATATGAATAAGCATATCTGATGGCAAAAAAAAAAAAAAAGAATAAGCATATCTGAAAAATCTGTACAACGAGATTTTTACGGCGAAGATGCAAAAATACACTTTATGTTTTTTAAAAAGAACACCTGTCATCATAAACAAATCTTAGATGCAAAAACATATATGATAACTTAAAAAGGGTCCTAAAATTAATATGTCATTTTTGTTAAACTTTGTTTTTTTTTTTTTTTGAGTTGTGGATCCCACAACCAGTTTAGCTGTAATCTACTTGGTTATTTTGACCTATCATGTAATACATCTGTCGGGAATTTTTGCATTTTATAGCCCTTTTAGAATTGCTCCCTCTTTTGTATAAAAAAAATAAAGGGTATTTTTACTAAGGTAATTAAACCCGGATCGGTCACTAAACTGGTAGAAGTATTGGGTCAAAGGTCTATAGGTCAAACCGGAGCTAATTCGAGATCAAACCGATGAGAGATTGAAAATTTTAGGGCTACTAATATAAGATTCTAAAGATTAAAAAAATTGATTTTTTAAAAAACAAAAAATAAAAATACCGACTCGGATTAGACCGGTTGGCTAGCTTTCAGTCCGACTTTAAGAATAATGTTTTTTATACATTCACCTTTTTCTTTTTTTATAAATTCCTCTTTCTTATGAGCAACCAAACACGGGCTTGGTATCAATCAATATAACATATAAATCTCTTCCACCAAGCCACCTCCTTATGCGGCTTATCCATCGGCTTCAGACACAATTCACTGTTCACAAGCTGAATACCACTTCTTTTCGGGCTACGTGTCAGCCGTTTGCAAATGAAAGTGACTATCCAATAGCCCACGTTCCCCCAGCTCAATTCAAATTTGAACTTCAAAACTCCCCACCTAAAATATCTTCCTCCATGGCTATATAACCCCTTATCGTCATTCTCTTTAAGCACCTTAAGCTATGTGCCAACTATTCTTTTTTTACATCATTCAGTCCCTACTCTGTTTTTCACTCCCATTTTAAGCAATCGGCGTTCTCTTCATATTTAGTCACTTGGGTGCTTTTTCTGTCCTCCACATACCAAGCAAGCATTGTCCAGATACGTCTCCGCTTGAGGTATGTGCCAACTGATGTTAATAATTTAACATATTGCCTCCTCTGTTTTTCACTCCCGTTGTAAGGTGGGGCCTCACCCTCATTTTACTTATGTTAGGCTTGGTATACTGAACAAAAGAGATAGCTTACCGAATGCAGCTGGGGATGAAACGTAGTTCTGCCATTTTAGTCA
Organism: Inga oerstediana; assembly: GCA_963210345.1. Classification (NCBI taxonomy): domain Eukaryota; kingdom Viridiplantae; phylum Streptophyta; class Magnoliopsida; order Fabales; family Fabaceae; genus Inga; species Inga oerstediana. Next base: position 56,944,300 of record OY723409.1, read on the forward strand.
CCCGACGGAAGTGTCCTGCTCTCTTTTGTCAAGTCATGACAGTGGTGCTCCAGTGACCGAAGTCAAGCCGTTCGCAGTTTCTGGAAACTGAAAGCATGATTGTTATTGACAACCGCGTATTAAAATTGATATCTTCTGTTGAAATGATTATAGCGTGCTATTTATTCATGATTTACACCGACTACGAAACTCCTTATTCAATGGGATGTGCTGTTGCCATACGTACAGCCTCATATGCTTCAGTCCACGTGAAGATAGTAATGGGCTTATATGCTAACAATTGTCACTGTACAGCCGGTTCACAATAACTTTATTCTGAGTCTGTAATGGCCTTATAAGATCAGCATAACTAAAAAAAACTCGAACGGTCAGCTTAACAAAATAGCAACAACAAAAAGATGACGCATGTCGACAGCAACATTTTTTGAACGTTGGCACAAATTTGGGTTTTCACTAACAGAAGCCCATAACCATTTTAGTAATTGATAAGCCCACTTTGTTTTGGTTAAAAGCTTTAAAGCCCATGACTTGACGCAAACCGGTCAACCAATTTCTAAATTGGGTTGTTCCGTTAAATTGGCTAAATTGCTGCTTTGTTCCCTTTTCCTTTTATTTATGTATATATATATATATATATATATATATATATATGTTATATGCCTTTTCACGTCAGCTGTATTGCTTTTGTAGTCAAACATTTAGCTAAAATAAACTTTATTGACTACCTCGCAAATTCAAATGTTGGAAATGTAAGTCAGGATAGTTAAAATATTTGGGTTCGGTGGTTTGAAAACAAAAGTTTTGAAGTTGATTACTAAATAAAATGCTAAAGCAAATGGATAACAATTATAATATAACAATAATTAGTAAAAAATATGATGGTCCCCAAGAAGAAAAATTAAGTAATGTAAAAGTTCATTATGATATTTGCATACCTCATTTACAAAAAAAACGTTCACAAGTTGTTAGAGTTCATTATTGGTTTTGAAAATATATAATCTGAGTAGTGGATCGGAAATTTATGTGACAATGTTTATTATTGTATACCTAATATTTATGTTACACCACAATAATGAATGGGCTGGAATTTAGTTCTCCTTAAAATGAAACAGAACATCTCTCTAAGCAACATAAGCCAATAGCAAACCATATAAGATGGTAAAATATTATGTATCAAACACTATTCAACGATTAATAAATACTTTAAGAATTTATAGTTATTATATATTTATTAAACCTTTTTCATTGAAGCTTAGATTGGACTAATTATTATCTGAGAAACAATAACATTTTCCACAATTCGTTATGTTATACCTTATGTTTGTTAGTTGCTCAAGAGGAATACTACAAGAACATTGAGTTCAACTTCGAAATTCAAGCAGCAGAGCATAACCTTTCCAGTGAATCTGAGACAGAAGTCGATCAAGGTTGAAAACATCACCTGCGTATCTGCCCTTTACATTGTAATAGACAATGTCATTGATTGGTTATGCTAATCAAATGTTTATATTACAAAACAAGTGATTCATCAGACATGTTAGAAGCCTCAGTGGCTATAGGAAATGCAACAACCGGTCCGGCCACCTTTGACGACATTGCTTATCAAGGTAACATCAAGACTTCGCTGTTATATTCCGCTAGCATATCTTATAAACAGAATTTCAAAAAACCGTTATGTCCCATTTTATTATCTAATGCACTATATTTCAAATTAATATAACACCATATCATTACATCAAATATGACCCCAGATGAAGGGGATCCAATATATCAATGTCAGTTCTGTCAAGCACTACTTTGGTTTAATGAACGAGTGATGAAAGATAGGAAACAAAGAAATGGGTACACATTTTCATTATGTTGCTTGAGAGGGAAGGTTGTCCTCCCCGCTATGAAACCGCCTCCTCCGTTTTTCCAGAAATTGTTCTTTGAAAACGGTGAAGCAGCTTCAAGGAATTTCAAGGCAAATATAAGATAATACAACAATATGTTTTCTTTCACATCAATGGGAGGGAGAATAGATCATTCTATCAACTCCGGAGGTGGTCCTTATACTTATGTCTTATTTGGCATCAACTACCACACAATTGGCAACTTAATGCCACCTACAGGTGCAAGACCGATGTATTCTCAGTTGTATATACATGACACTGACAATGAAGTCTCTCATCGAATAGCTGCAGTGAGGTATGTTTTTTTTATTTCAATTATTCTATGAAACAAATCACTACGTATAAGTTATATTGATATTCATTTTCTCTTAGCAGCAAACATCAAAAGGATAACGTGCTTGACCCATACGTTGTTATTAAGATAAAGGACCAGCTGGATGATTGTAATCCTTTTGTCAAGCAATTCCGATTAGCCAGAGAGATTCTTTCAAATCCGAACCACTCTACCTTGAAGATGTGTTTGATGGGCAACAGACTGCATGATGGTCGCACGTATAACTTGCCAACAGCTTCCGAAGTAGCAGCATTAATTGTTGGAGATATTGATATGAATTTCAATGTGAGGGATATCATTGTGGAGACTCAGGAAGGATGCCTTCAACGAATCAACAAATTACATGCAGCATATTTGCCTCTACAATATCCTATTTTGTTCCCTTACGGTGAAGATGGCTATAGAGATGATGTCCAACATAGGCAAGAGACATTAACTAACACAAAGATGAAGAAAAGAGTTAGCATCTGTGAATTCTTCAGCTTTAGATTGATGCTTAGAAAGGATGAAGTCTGCACGCTACATCATGCTTCTCGCCTTTTGCAACAACTCATTGTTGATGGTTATACAATGATCGAAGCACAAAGATTATTGTGGGTTAGGACGCACCAAAAGGAGCTAAGGGCTGATTTATATCAAGGTTTGACAGATTCGGTAATAAATGGTGAGACTAATGCATCTTCAACTGGAAAAAGGATTGTACTCCCAGCATTATTCACTGGTGGTGCAAGGTATATGATTCAGAACTACCAAGATGCAATGGCAATATGTAGAACAGTGGGCTATCCAGATCTTTTCATTACTTTCACTTGCAATCCTGCATGGCCTGAAGTTACAAGATATTGTGATAAACAAGGTTTAAATCCTTCCGATTGTCCTATGGTACTTTCACGGATATTTGAGATGAAGTTAAGGTCATTGATGAAGACGTTGAAGGAAAAAAAAATATTTGGGACAATAAATGCAAGTAAGCCATTTCAAACTCTCATTTTTTTCTCAAATTGTCTTTCTCCATACTAAATTGTTGTCAGAGTTCTTTAGTTATATTTCCACTGTTCAGTTTACTTACTAACCATATATTTCACTTACATTTATGGCAGACATCTACACAATAGAGTTCCAGAAGAGGGGCCTTCCACATGCACATATCCTTCTATTTTTAGATCACAAGGACAAGCTTACTGACCCAGATTCTATTGACAAGGCGATCTCAGCTGAAATACCTGACAAGGAGAAATCACCCTTGCTTCATGAATTGGTTCAGAAATTCATGCTTCATGGTCCATGTGGAAATAGCAGACGTAATGCACCTTGCATGAAAGACAATAAATGTAGCAAGTATTTCCCAAAGAAGTTCAACAATAACACAACAATAGATGAAGATGGTTACCCTATATATAGATGCAGAGATAATGGAGGGGTTGTTGAGTTGAAGGGCATACCATTGGACAACCGTTTTGTTGTTCCCTATAATCCACAGCTCTTGCAAATGTTTCAAGCACATATTAATATTGAGAAATGCAACCAGTCAACCGCTATTAAATACTTATTCAAGTATATTAGCAAAGGGAATGATAGAGTTGTCCTTGGAATATTTGACAGCAACAAACACATATCAGCCAATGGTGTCATTGATGAAATCCAACAGTATTACAACTGCCGATATATTTCGGCATGTGAAGCTTCTTGGCGAATATTCGGTTTTGCAATCCATCATAGATATCCTGCAGTTGAGAGGTTAAGCATTCACCTTCCAAATCAGCAATATGTCATCTTTTCTAGCACAGACGATGTTGCTGAATTATTAGAAAAACCCCGAGTATGTGAATCACAGTTCCTATCATGGATGAAGATTAATGCTACAGATAGTTTTGCTAGAACTCTCACATATTCTGAGTTCCCAAACTATTATATTTACCAGAAAGACAAGCGTGAATGGAAAAAAAGGCCAAGAGGAGGTTCTGTAGGTAGAATTGCCCATGTAACCCCTTCTGCTGGTGAACTATATTATCTACGGGTTTTGCTAACTCAAGTGCGTGGGCCATCTTCTTTCGAAGCGATACGAACAGTTGATGGTGTCATCTACAATACCTTCAAAGAAGCATGCTTTGCATTGGGCCTCTTGGATGACGATAAAGAATATATAGCTGCAATTCGAGAAGCTTCTTCTTGGGCTACTGGTCACTCTTTAAGGAGGTTATTTGTTACAATGTTGCTTTGCAGTTCTTTGCAGCGTCCTCATAATGTTTGGAAAGAAACTTCACACCTATTGTCTGAAGATTTACTATACATCCCACGAAATGATCCAGCTCTATCAGGTTAGTTATATCTCACATCATAACATAATATATTCTACTATAGATTGTTCATAACAACTTTGTGGCCAATTATATGTAGGCATTCATGTTCCAATGTGTCAGAAAGAGGAAGCTGCGCTCCGGGAAATTGATACCCTTCTTAAACAGAATGGAAAGAGTTTACATGATTATAGCTCTCTTCCAATCCCAGATGAAATGGCACCGATTGATTTTTCAAACCACATGATCCTCCAAGAGTTGAATTATGACCGCCATAATTTACAAAGAGAGGCAGAGAAATTGTTAAACGATCTCAACGAGGAGCAAAGAAATGTATATGATCAAATATTGTCATCTCTCCACTTGCCTTGTGGTGGCTTCTTCTTTGTTTATGGATATGGTGGTACTGGCAAGACGTTCTTGTGGAATGCATTAGCGTCAACAATCCGTGCAATAGGACATATTGTTCTTACAGTTGCTTCTAGCGGAATTGCAGCAACATTACTTCCCTTAGGAAGGACAGCTCATTCTAGGTTTGCAATTCCAATCCAAATCACTGTGTCATCTACGTGTTCTATTTGGCAAAACTCACCATTAGCAAACCTCATAAAAGCTACAAAATTAATAATCTGGGATGAGGCACCTATGGTCCAGCGTTTTTGCATAGAAGCATTTGATAGAAGTTTGAGGGATATCATGCAATCTGATCGGCCTTTTGGCGGGAAATGCATTGTCATGGGAGGTGATTTCCGACAAATACTTCCTATCATACCAAAGGGTACAAGAGCAGTTATTGTCAATGCTTGCATAAGTTCTTCACACCTATGGCAGTATTGCAAAGTTTTCAGGCTGACAAAAAATATGCGCCTTAAATCTTCCAATGATCCCCAAGTTAATAAGAAAAAAGAATGGTTTTCAAATGGTTGTTAGATGTTGGTGATGGGAATTTAGGGGAAGCTATTGATGGAGTTGCAGACATTGAAATCCCAGAAGAAGTCCTGATTCCAAACTCCAATGATGGTGTCAATGCGATAGTGCAAGCGACATAAACTGACATCATGGACAACCTAACAATGAATGAGTACTTCAATGACAGGGCTATTCTAGCACCAACTATTGAGATGGTTAACAAAATAAACGATCACATGTGCTCCATGCTTCCAAGTGAAGAATTTGAGTTCCTTAGTTGTGATACTGTGTGCAAGTCAACCGAAGATGCTGATAGTTTTGACAACCTATACACGACAGAATTCCTGAACACGATCAGTTCCTCTGGGTTAGCACCACACAGACTTGTGCTAAAAGTCGGCGCCCCAATTATGTTGCTTAGGAATATTGATCAAGCCTCTGGCCTTTGCAATGGAACACGTCTGTGGGTCTCTTTCATTGGGAAGAAAGTCATTGAAGCAATCACTTTAAATGGATCCAAACCAAATCAAAAGGTGCTCATACACAGAATGGACATGAACCCTTCCAAGTCTAGATGGCCTTTTCGGATGCAACGGAGACAATTCCCAATCACATTATCATTTGCCATGACTATAAACAAAAGTCAAGGGCAATCTTTGCGTCATGTGGGATTATATCTCTCAAAACCCGTTTTCACACATGGACAACTCTATGTTGCATTGTCTAGAGTGAGGAGCATGGACGGCTTGAAGATTGTTTTGGAAGGAAATGAATGTGGAGGGAAAAAGACAACAAAAAATGTAGTCTATAAGGAGGTCTTTTGTAATGTCGATGTAGTTGCGTAGCCTTTTGTACTTGCTATGACCCATTTGAAAACGTTTCCCATTTGTGTTTGTCACCATAATGCATTTGTACTTAATATGTTGGTTGATGGTACCTTATTGTGAAAGGTTGTTTATTCATAAAATTTGTTCCATCGTGCTCTTCAGTGAAGCTTGATCTTCCCGTGCAACGCACGGGTAGCACATGCTCGTTTTAGCAACAACCCCATTGTTTCCTACTTTCCCCCTCCCCTTTGGGCCTAAAGTTCAGACCATGAATAATCTTCAAGATTAACATCCTTCGGCCAAAAAAAATTCAAATTAATATTGATATAAAGTATAGAAAAAATCTAGAAAAATACAAATAAAATTGACAAAGGACAAAATGGTATGGTGAATTGCTGAAACCCCAAATCAGACCATTAGTATGAATCTAGGATATGAAATTGTAAGCAAAAAGACAAGAATGCCCTGAGTAAAGTGAAAGTTATAGTCCTATTTCCAGAAGACTGCCCCAACCATAGGGAGAAAATTGCTGACGTCGTCCCTGCCACTATAGTCGGCTTGGTCTGGCAACGTTATTGCAATCTCCTACATGATGTTGTTGGGATTGATGCCGATGACAATCTTGATTCCTGCCTTCCCTGACTCTCCCTCTGGTGCTGAGTCCTCCTTCTCCAATTGGAACTACGAGAATCAAATTTCATTCAAATTGAAGCCGCCCAAGTATGCTGACACTGACAAAAAGAAGGGCATGCCCTGGATTGAGGAAGAACGTGGTAAAAAAGAAAGTGAAATTGTTAATGTAGAAGATGGTGTTGTTAGTACAGAGTAAGGTGTTGTTATTGACCCCCCAACTTGTTTATTTGGCACTTTTCTCTACAAAGTTATTGAACAAAAAAGTCAAGTCATTAACGTAGAAGATAATATTGTTAATAGAGAGAGGTGTTGTTTTTCGCCTCCCCAAATTGTTAATTTGACACTTTTCATTACGAAGTTGTTAAATAAGAAAATCAAGTCGTTAATGTAGAAGACGATGTTGTTAATAGAGATATGTGTTGTTATTCGTCTCCCTAGATTGTTAATTTGGCACTTTTTCATACGAAGTTGTTAAACAAAAAGTAAAGTCATTAATGTAAAAGATGATGTTGTTAATGGATAGAGATGTTGTTATTCGCCTCTCCAAATTGTTACTTTTGCACTGTTTCATATGAAGTTGTTAAACAAGAAAGTCAAGTCGTTAATGTAGAAAATGGTGTTGTTATTGGCTACTCTAACTTGTTAATTTGACATTTTTTCTTACGAAGTTGTTAAACAAGAAATTGAACTCATTAATGTACAAGATGGTATTGTTAATAAAGAGTGAGGTGTTGTTATTGGCCTCCCCAACTTATTAATTTGGTACTTTTCCATACGAAGTTGTTAAATAAGAAAGTCATGTAGTAAATATAAAAAGTGCCAAATTAACAAGTTGGGGAGGCCAATAACAACACCTCACTTTTTATTAACAACATCATTCTCTACATTAACGACTTGGCTTTCTTATTTAACAACTTTTGTAGGGAAAAGTGCCAAATTAACAAATCAGGGAGTCCAATAACAACACCTCATTCTTTATTAGCAACACCATGTTCTACATTAACCATTTCTTTTTCTTTTTTACCACGTTCTTCCTCAATCTAGGGCGTGCCCTTCTTTTTGTCGGTGACAGCATTATTGGGCGGCTTCAATTTGAATGAAATTTGATTATCGGAGTTCCAATCAGAGGAGGAGGGCTTAGCATCGAAGGGAAAGTCAGGGAAGACGGGAATCAGGACCATCACCGGCATCAGTCTCAATGATGTTGTGTAAGAGATCATAATGATGTTGCCAGACCAAACCGACGGTGTTGGCAAGGATGACGTTAGCAATATTCTCCTTGCAGTTGGGGCAATCCTCTGGAAACAAAACTATAGCCTGTCATTTTACTTAGGGCATTCTCGTCTTTTGTTCACAATTTCAGATATCAAATTTCTACTAATGGTCTGATTTGGAATTTTAGTAATTTACCATACCATATTACCCTTTATCAGTTTTGTTTGTATTTTTTTGAAACTTTCCCTCAAATATAACGATGTGTTCAATGACAATTAACAACTCATATTTAAAAATGTAACAAGTTTGTTCTTATAAAACAGAATGTAATAACTTTGGTTTTTTTTGGCTAATTCGTTTTTTAATCAAGCTTTGAAAAATGATAGAGAGGTTAAATTATGTCTAAAGACCAAAGTTTTAAATTTTTTATTATCAAGGATAGCAAAAATTATTTCGAAGATCCATTACTTAATAGGAGTGAGACATACCACTCGTTTTGAATAATGATTGAAATATTTTAAGGCAGCCTTTCAATCATAATTTACTATATATAAAATAAATACGTGAAAAAAATTTTATCTCAATTTACATAAAAAATAATTTATAAACAATCTCAATCCGATAACAAAGATGCACCGAATCTCCACCTTTTCTCAGTCTTCTCCATAAACCCTAAACCCTTCTTCGCAGATTGACCCCGTGTTCTGTTTTCTCCGAAACCATGTACTCGTCAATCGCAGCAGAACGATCCAGGGCATTGTCAAAAATTCTCTGCAACTTCATCTTGGTCCGAAACATGGGTGGGGGTCCTCGGACTTTCCCGGGCGGCGTCAACAAGTGGAAATGGAAGCGCATGCACGAGAAGCGAGCCAGAGATAAAGAGAGAAGGCTTCTTGAACAAGAAAAGCAGCTCTACCAGGCTCGCATTCGCTCCCATATCCGAGCTAAACTCGCGGGAAAACCTGACACCTCTAGCGCCACTCACAGCCCGATGGCCCCGGAGGACCATATTAAGGCCTTAGCCAATCGATTTATGAAGGAAGGTGCTGAAGATTTCTGGAACAGAAATGATGGTCCGTTGAAGCCTCTGCCCCCTCGTCTCAGAGAATTTCCGGGATCGAGCAGACGGCGGGGATCAATAGCGTCGCCTGTTGATCTGAGGAAACTGGTACCGGAAGGCCGTCACATGTGTTCTGATCGCCAAAATGACAATATGATGAATACGAGTAGTAATTTTACTCATACCAGGGATTACTCAACACAAAGTCGGAGGAGGTTTCAAAGGAATGAGAGCTCGTCAGAGGATGAGGATTCTGATTTTGGTTTGGAGAGAAATCCTGCAAGACCTATAGCCAGAAACTCATTTAGTACTCAGAAAACCCTGATTAACGCAAATGCGGGTGAGCATATAAACAACGAGAAAAATATGCCGAAAAGGCAACGAAAGTTATGGAGAGATGACAGTTCTTCCAGAGAGAATGAATCAGACATGGATTCAGACGGCTTAAGGATCGCCAGGGGCGTAAATAAGATAGGTAGTAGTTCTTCTTTGGGGAAGTATGACGTAAAGACGAAGAGGAGGGTGCTCCCGAAGTCTTATGACGAGGAGAGTGACCTTTCCGAACAGGTTGAATTGATCAGGTATGAACTAAATAAGAGGAAGATGACCGAGAATGAGCAGCAGAAAAGTGAGGAAGATACGTTACTTAGTCAAAAAAGGTATTCAAATTATATGTTTCCCCCCATTCGGTGCCTGTTGGGTTTATGATTTGCAATGTTTGTGTTGGGTAAAACAAGCCTAAGTTGTGACAACCTTTTCTCCCAACTATTCATCACACGAACTGGATTTGAACTTGTGTGCTTCCACAGTTCCACAGTTCCACAGTCATATCTATCTGGCTATTTCAGTTCAAATGATTTGGTTTTCTTGCTTCGTGTTACTGAGAAACTGAGTATTGAAAACTATCAATAACTTGTTCCATGTAAAATTTTGATAAGTATACGGAGGCAGATGAATGTTTGGTTACTTTATGAAACTGCAGTAACTAATTTTTCATATCTTGATTTTAACCTTTTTAATAGATTTGATGAGTGTGGTATATCGCCACTGACAATCAAGGCACTTTCTTCAGCTGGTTATATTCGCATGACACGAGTTCAAGAGGCTAGCCTTTCTGTTTGCCTTGAGGGTAAGTTGCCATTTGTTGCACTATAGATTTCAATTAATTGTGGATTAGATTACCACAAATCTCAGCCCCATCTTAAGCTGTATAATTTATGTTCTTTTATTAATTCAGCCTGCAACTATGTCTCAACATCCTGAATCATCTTCAGTGCCTGAAAGACATAGTCTGGGTTAAGGTGTAATGTCAGGTCTGATGAACATATTGAGCTGAAAGCCTGGTCAAATTCTTATTGAAATTAATTAATTTATTGATTATTGATGTGTAGATGTGTCTTTCACTAATTTTTTTTTGTTGTTTTCTGAAATCAAACTTTGAGTTGTCATTTATTGCCTAAATTATTATTGTCAGAGAAAATTGCATTGACTTGAACTGATGTTTGGTGTAACCTACGTCCTGATTCCCTATAGTTTGAGATTATACAAAGATCTCCCCTAATATCTAGACCAACACCTGTGGCTGAAGCTTTGAGACATGAGCTTCTCTATATGGCATTGGTTACAAGCGAAGTTATGCCTCCAGGGGTTGTTTTTGTATAATTTGATACTGGAGGGTACCCAGAGGTATTCAAAGATTTTAAGGAAGGTCATTTTATTTCTCTCTTTTTATTATTGTTACAGATCTTACATAGAGAAAAGTTCTCGACCCTATGCTCTATAGACCAACTTTGAATCATTTTATTTTCTTACAATCGACTTGCTCCAAGTTACTTGATATGACTATCTGAAACAATTCTGATGCTGTTTTAAATTCTGTTTTGACGCAGGCAAGGATGCTTTGGTCAAAGCTAAAACTGGCACTGGGAAAAGTGCAGCATTTTTGGTACACTCTAGTTCTTATACGCGCTTTTAATATTCTGCATGATATTCTGTTTATTTTTATCAATGATGTTGAATGCAAACAGCTTCCTGCTATTGAAACAGTTCTTAAGGCAATGAGTGTAAATGCCCCTCAACGTGTGCCTCCAATACTTGTTCTGATCCTCTGCCCGACCAGAGAACTTGCAATTCAACTCACTGCAGAATTAAAAGTTCTACTCAAGTATCATGATGGAATTGGAGTTCAGACTCTAATAGGAGGTATTCGATTTAAAGACGACCAAAAACGTCTTGAATCAGATCCATCGCAGGTTTTCCATTATGCTTGCTTAAATCTTTTATTTTATAGCTTGCGTTTACATGTTGCTAATCTTGTTGATAAAATCAGTGTTGTGTGCTATTGTGTTCACCTGTCTTGTATGAAATTTTGCAGATCATTGTTGCTACACCAGGTAGGTTGCTGGATCATATTGAGTACAAGTCTGGAATATCTCTGCGGTTGATGGGTTTGCAGATGCTTATACTTGATGAAGCTGATCATTTATTGGACCTGGGCTTTCGAAAGAGTGTAGAAAAGCTTGTTGATTGTTTGCCCCGTCAAAGGCAATCCTTGCTATTTTCTGCAACCATTCCAAAGGAGGTTGCTTTATGATGTTAATATTTTATCTATTTAATTTAATATCGGCTCTTATTAGCAATTTTATGAGTATTAATCTACATTTAAGTTATATTTCACTTATGCGCAGGTCCGGCGTATATCTCAACTTGTTTTGAAAAGGGATCACACATATATTGACACAGTGGGGATAAATAGTGTGGAAACTCCTGTTAAAGTAAGTTACAGTAACTACTGTGCGATTGCAAAACGTATCTCTTGGCTTCCTCTGGAGCCTTTATGCTTATAATTCTTGTTTTCATTGACTTGCTCAATAGTTATAGAATGTTTCTTTTAACTTGATTTGATCTTATCACTCATACTGAAGAAAGCATAGAGAACTTCCTGTGTTATAATTATTATCATTTAGCGGAAAGTATTAATACTTATTTTGGTTTGCTATCACAGGTAAAGCAGTCTTATCTTGTCGCTTCTCATGAATCTCATTTTCAAATATTGTACCGTATTTTGAAGGAGCACATCTTGGAAGCACCTGATTATAAGGTAAATTTCCTTTGGCTCTAAAGTTTGAATTGCTTTATCATGTAACTTGAGATTAACAGGTGGAGTTACTTTCAGGTTATTGTTTTCTGTATAACTGGGATGGTGACTTCACTCTCGTATCAACTTCTTCGGGAGATGAAAATGAATGTTAGGGACATACATTCCCGAAAACCTCAACTTTATCGAACTCGCATATTGGATGAGTTCAAGGAATCCAAACAACTGATTCTTATCTCGTCGGACGTTTCATCCCGTGGAATGAATTATCCCGATGTTAGCTTAGTCATCCAGGTATTGTTAAATCCTTCGGTGCATCTTTTCTCCGTCATTTGATAGATGAGCGATGCCAAACTGAACACTCATGCTCATGTTTGTTTTGCTTTCTTCAAATTTTCTCAAGTACTCTAGTTTTGTGTAAAATTCTTGGAAAATCAAGAATTTCTGTAGGTTTTTGCTGAGTTTTTTTTCTTGAAATTATAATAATGCCATATTATCTTCAAAAGAAAAATACCTCAATGAGAGGGCTCAGCCAAATTAATTTCGTATGTTTCAACTTTTTGTCCTGGATAATGTTCAAGTTATTGTTATGCAAGTCATCTAGCTGTTTATTTCCATGCAACTATTAACTGAAGACGGTGTGTAATTCATGTGTAATTCAGGTGGGTATTCCTACTGACAGAGAACAATATATCCATCGTGTTGGAAGAACAGGACGAGAAGGCAAAGAAGGGGAATGCATCTTGTTAATTGCTCCATGGGAAGAGTACTTTTTAGATGAAATCAAAGACCTCCCTCTCTCGAGATTCCCTTTACCGGATATAGATCCCGAGACAAAGCTTAAGGTTCATTTCTGGCTAATGCCCTATATTTTCTTTATTTTACTCTCTTTTTCACTCTCTAGAGAGTAAAATGATGAATAAACAGGGTTTTGATTCTCACTATTCACTCTACTTATTTGCGGATGATTTTGGAGTTAGGTGTCTTACCATTTACTGCGAACTTCATGATCGTTGGGGGATTTCGATACAATGCATGCACACGGATAATGAAATATACTCCCTCCGGTTCTAATTATAAGATAAAGTTCTAATTTTTGTCAATTTCTTCCTAAAATACCCCCTATTGATACTTTCTCAATAAAAATTAAACACAATAATTTAATAACAGTAGATCGGAAGTTGTTGAGTGAGATTGACGACGCTGGATTGTGTGAGAGCTTGGAGAAGTCGTGTGTGAGACAGGAGAGATATAAGAAAAAATAGAGAATCAACGTAATTAGATGTCATTTTAAATTTTAAATAAGGTTATTTTAGGAAAATAAATATGATTAATTAATTTAACTACTATCCTTAAATTTCTCCAAAGTTAGGTAAATATGTCCTATAATTAGGACCGGAGGGAGTATGTTATATGGAAAAAGGAAATTTCAACCCATGCAGGGGGAGGGAACTTACTAATTGTTATCTAAACCAGAATACGCAGTTTGTAATCTATGTGATGTTCATACTTGCAGGTAGAAAATTCAATTGCAAAGATTGATAATGAGGTCAAAGGATCAGCTTATCACTCGTGGCTTGGTTATTATAATTCGATAAGGGAAATTGGGAGAGACAAAACCACTCTGGTTGAGCTGGCGAACCAATTTTCGGAATCAATTGGGTTGCAGAGGCCTCCTGCTATTTACAGGAAAACTGCACTAAAGATGGGATTGAAAGACATTCCTGGTATCAGAATACGTAGATAGCTCTGTAAGGGTTCCAGGGAAGGTTTCAGGGATAACGACCTCTCATGATGAAATGTTGACTTTCCACACCCAATATTATTCTCTTGAAGGCCAAATATTTGCACTGGGTTGGCGGCTTCATATCGTAGACACCAAAACTTGTTCCTCCACGTGTAAGCGCTTCCCTGTTTCCCGTTAGTCAATTGTTTGACCTGAAAGTTGAAACCCATCCGCTGAAAGTTGGCGATCCCTGAATTGCTATCCACTGATGTTTGATTTACAAGAAAAACAAAAGCTTGTGTTTATATGATAATATGAAATTACACTTGCATCCACTTATGTTGTTTAAGACAACATGGTAGGGTCAGGGGTTCCTGTGGGATGTCACGCTGGTTTAGAAGTAAATAAATATAATTATAATGGAGAATCCGTGTTGGAGTCAATTCCGGACAGAAAACCCAAGGACGTGGTGATTGCGTGTAAGCCCAAAAACACGTAGGCCATATCCAACCTAGGCCTTGTTTTGTCGATCCCTCCTTGCTCCCTATGATCCCCTGATGGGGGTGCAATTTAAGACTTCTGGACTCGATATGCCCTGAGCCTTGTGGGCCATCTTCTTGTTGTGGTTCCTCATCCACAACCAATTCATTTTACTTCACCAAACCCTTAATTTATGGCCGATCACCCTTCAAATATGAATCTAATTTAATGGGTGTTTGTATTAGGAAGAGGATACTCTCAGAATCTCTTTTCTCTCTTTTTTTTTAGAATCTTATCTTCACCCTTAAATCAAAAAAATTAATGGTTCAGATTTAATATTTTCTAAAACTATAATTATATTGTTTTATAAGTTAATTTTTTCATTATTTGTGTTTGTATTACAGTTATGAATTGAATAGGTCATATTTTAACAGTTTAAATTTATTTATTTATGTTTAAAATAATAGTTTTATAAAATATTAAATCTAGACCATCCATTTTTAAGATCTGATGGTGGAGATGGAATTCTAAGAAGAGGAGAAAAAAGATTATAAGAGAATTCAGACCCATTTGTATTAACTTATTTTAAATAATTTTACATTGTATAAGAAAAATGTAAACAGAAATTTATATGTAAAAGTGTTTTTACCTTTAGTTTGTTTAGAACAGTTTAAAAAAAGCGTTTTTGCATTTTACAATGCTGAATTTCTCTAACATATTTACCGTGTCAAACACAATCACTTAGATTAATCCAAACACATGCTAAGTTGCCCCCTCCCAAATAGTTGCTTTGGGGCCACCTTGCTTTGTCCGATATATGATTATGCTTATCAAGAAACTTGAGCGGGTTAAAGTCAATGAATTGTCCGTACTTTCATACTTCACCTCACAAGAAACCTTATTGCTACGACTCAGATCGGAGCATGTTCGCGTGAGGAACAAGTGCAAGGTCTCCTAATTCTCTGGGTCACTGCCGGCTGATGCTCCTTTACACGGGAATTTTCAAACCCCATAATTGATTAACACAGTTGAAACGCTCGCCAGCCGAATCCTTATTCACATCGATCGTGTTCCATCTCAGCTTCCTCGTTTCTTCTCTGCTTGAACCACAGCAAATACTTGGTGCCACCAACTTCACAAATCACAAGATCATGTTGCGTTCACATTCCAACACATTCTGGCTTTCTGGTAGTAACCCACCACCATATTTGCAATCGCAGATGGATCTATGGGACAAATTCTGTCTCCAAGT
Source organism: Inga oerstediana (assembly GCA_963210345.1). Lineage (NCBI taxonomy): Eukaryota > Viridiplantae > Streptophyta > Magnoliopsida > Fabales > Fabaceae > Inga > Inga oerstediana. Next base: position 56,960,022 of record OY723409.1, read on the forward strand.
TTGCTTTGTTGTGTAGCATACTCCTGTATATGGGTACAGTAATAACTGATGGAACGCCGAAGTGGCAAGTCTTGTCACTTTATCCTGAATAGTTTAGATTACAAGGCCATGGCACATGTGGCGAGAGACAAGCCTCACTATCAAAGAGTAAGCTCCACTTGTCTTCCTGACACACCTGCATGGGGTCATCCTGTCCTTAAATACATATCTCAGTCTTCTGAATAATTACAAAAAAACTCAAATTAGTGTGTATAGCAAGCATCAAAACCATAGTTTTAAACCATGGTTTGCGCAATCTGAGAAAAAACTCTTCTCACACACTTACCTCGTAAGTCATAAAAGCTATTAAAAAAAGCTAATCCAACTAATCAGACTCATTCAAAACACTACACTCCATAGTCAACGCCCTCGTGCTTCCCTAAGCTGTATTAAGTTGGCACTCCACCTCCACCTTTTTGGACCAACATGTAACAACATTTTCACTGGTCAGATTGCAAATCCATAGATGATCCATGGGCAGTTGTGTCATTTCAACAAACTAATTAGTTTTGGCTCTATCTTGGCCATATCTTCCCTCACCCTGTATTTAAGGACAAATAATCCTCCTGCAGATGAGAACAAACTAAATTCAACCCCCCATTTCTCTCTGTATGCCATTGAATTATCATTCTCTCCCAGAAAACTGCTGCAGCCATGGCAAGTCAATATTCAAGGATCTCACTTGTAATGTTCATGATCGTACTGATTTGTCAGCTCTCAAGTTGCAGTGTGGCCCGTAGATTCCCAGGCGAAGCAATCAAGGTCACACACAGAAGCAACTCTTCTCATTTCTTCACCAAGACACAAGAGGAAGCTAGCAGAGATGAAGTCCATCCAATTTATGGAGTTTCTCTCAGAAATGTTCCGGGGGGCCCAAACCCGCTTCATAATTGATCAGCTATCTGGCAATTTTCTATACAAAATTTTGCGGGCTTCTTGTAGTCTAGCATACAGGAATGTTCTTGCCTCCCATAGAAGATGTAGATATAATCCGAGCCTGAGAGTCAAACTTGATATTCAGAACACTGTCCTTGCACTCGGATCAAATGGTAAGAAAATGACTTGTGCAGACCCAAAAAGTAAATAAACTTCATTCTTGTAAGTTGCCGAACATCAATAATCTTGAAGAGCTACGATGTGGGTAGTTGTTCTTTCTTTTGTTCATTTGTCTGTACATGTCTGAACAATTCTGTGACGGAACCTTCGGAGTGTAGAGCGTGCAGGTCTGTCGTATACACATCCATACTGACTCAAAACTTTGTTAAACGCTATGTAGAAGACTAGGATCAGGAAGAAATCAAGCATTGCAGAACTCAGTTAATAAGAAGAAACTTTATGCTTTTCCTGAATTAGCTTACACTTGTTGAATTGATTGATGAAACTATGTATGTTCATCATATCCCGTTACATAACATTTACACTACAGATTCAGGGACACTAATAGAGTAGCACGAATTTGACATCCATTAACAATACTTGATTAAGATATTATACAGGCAATACGGTCCTAAAACACATATATCTGGCATAATAAGAATCACATATACAATTATACACGTATGCAATAAGAAAAAGGCAATTTTCCCGAGTCATACTTCAGATTGTTGCAGAAAGGAATGGCTATTTTCCCATAGTTCACTGCAAAAGGACATGTGAGTGAGTGTAAAAAGGCAGACAATAACCTGCGTCCTTGTTCTCATAAATTAGAAAAACCCAAGCCGCATCTCTCGTGAAGAAATCTGCCAGCATTCATTACAAATAAGAAGAAGAAGAAGAAATAATCACCTTACCTTAATATTTGCCTTGGTAAGTAAATAGTACAAACTTACCGAATCCTTACTACATAATCTCAGTCCCCACTGGATCAACAGAGTAATAAAGAGACAGTGCTTTCTGGGTGATAGGCTGGAACTTAGACAGCCACATCTATTTTGCAAATTGAAACATAGTTTAGATTCTTCATGATATCGATAAACTTACAAAGACTAATATTATTTCAGTTTGATAAAGTATCAATTAGCTTCATCAAACTAATTTCAATGCAAAAGTTCATTTTTTTTAAAGGAAAGTTAGAAAGAGGATCAAGGAGAAAATTCTAGAATTCAAAATGACAGGGAAGTTTGAATTTCATGCTATACCAGGAAAGAATGATAGCAAAAACCCAAACAAAATTCAGAACTCTATTAATCATCTACGAGTTCTGCATAGCTCATGAAAAGACGGTATAGAAAGTGGAATTTGTGCAAAGAACACAAGCACGTCCTATAGGTTCATAGGCTGTCTATTAACCCATGGACAGTGAGGGAAATTTCTAGAATGCAGTAAATTAGGATTCTTTACATCTTTGTACTCTTTGCTGCTCATAAAAATCTCGAAAGTCTCAACTGCAAGAGAGGCCACCATGCACCAGTCAGCAAGACCAATGTAAAAGAGAATAAAGAATGATAAAAATCATGAAAAGAAGATCACCTGATCGAAATCGTATCACTGCTCCATGGGTATAATCCTTGGAGCTTGGAGTAAAATTTGAACCTAGCAATGCCACAACTAGAATTCATTCATAAATTGAAAACCTAATGAGGATGAATTCATTCATAATTGGACTTTTGCTGAGCCACCGAGCCCTAGTATACACTTGAGTCATATAACAGAAAAACAATTTTGGCAACTTGACAAAAGCACATACCTTGAGTTGATTGGACTATCAAGGAAGGAGATCCTGATGTCAAGGAAGTCAGGGAAGTTAATGCATCTTCCACTTTTTCAGCAGAAACTCCATCAAGAAATGAAATCAGAATCACAAATTCTAGTCCAAAGTTGAACTCCTACACACGACATTCATTGAATCACCCAAAAATCTGTTGTTAGAACCAGAAGCAGTGCAATCTAAATAGAAACATGCACACACAAAAAGTTTTCTGATGAATTCACAATCGGTAGCAATAAATGCTGCATGCCTTTTTGTAGTTTTGTCCTACCTCGCCTTTCCGGAATATAGAAAGCATCTCATCTTCCACTTCAGCTTCATAATCCACATTCATTAATCCCTGAAATAGAAAAAAAATTGAAGTTTGAATGATTGGTAGAAGTTCAAATTTCACAGCAAGGTTCGTTTGACATATATAAGGAAAAATTGGAAAAGAAACAGAGAATCGGTGTTTACATGTTGGTGCATACATGGCAGTAAGTGAATACATGCTCCTTCAGAACCTTCAAGTAAAACGGATTCTCGTAAAATTTTTCAAGGTGTTCTCTCCTTTGAAAGCGCATAAAAAGGCCATGCGTATAGTTCTCTGGATTCGAAGCAGAAATGCGTCCTATAGTAATGACAGATCATCACACACGTAGGCATATGAAAATATCACTGTCTCTCCACATATATCAAAAAGGCAGAAGAAGAAATGCAACTAGAGCTTTTAGATGTTTAAGCATTGCTTGTTATAAGCAGTGTATCTATGCTTAACCATCTAACGTGGACTTACCCAACGAAATTGCCACGACACCGCCCATTTGATATTGTGTTGTATACAAATGATCCAGCATGTCCGTCTCTTCCTCATCGGATAAATCTTGCTTTGCTTGGAGCAGGCAAATGTGTTCTACAACTTCTCTGCATGATATGAAGATATTATAAAGAAGCAATCCTACTTTGCCTTGACTATCCTTAAAATTAAAAATAATTAAAATAAGGGGACAAAACCTTCTCCTCCCAGAAGCTCTGCTCGGGCTCTGCTCGTTCGTAGCCGAAATTACCATCTTCTGATTCCTTCTTAGTTTCAAATGCGCCCTCTTGAATCCATTCCGTTGGGAAACTGAAGTAAGGAGTCGATAAATCGAACAAGTTATATGCAGTAAAACTGAGAACAATGAGGAAGGCAAAAATAGTAAAGATGAAATAGTCGGAACCAGAGTTGAAGTGAACTCAAACTCACAGTCGAAAGATACAGGGAGGGATGATACGGGGATGAGGCCGAATTGATGGGCTAGAGGGTTTGAAAAGCTTGAGCATAGTGGTTGAAGCTGAACCCGCATTGCGCAACCGATTTATGAGTTCTTCCTTTGCTTTGGTCTTCTCCAACAAGTAATGAAGTGAAGTTAGCAAAGGGGGTAAATGATATATAACAATTCACAGACCTGAAAGGAAATGCATTTCAATGGCAGGGATTGGAGAGACTGAGAAACGAACAAAGAGAGCGGGTAAAGATCTCATCTCAACATTTAAGAAGCCTCCTCGCCCCATCTTCGTCAATTCAAAAAAGAAAAAGAGGAATTTTTTCTTCAGCAGGGAAATGGGTGGACCAGGAAAAGCCATCGTTTAAATACTTGGGCTTTAATTTGGCGCCTCATAATCCAAATCGATAGCTATCGTCAGCTTATCGTGCCGTCTCCACGGAAAAGGGCTCATTAGTCATTACCCCCCCTTCTTCTTCTTGAAAACCGCAGTATGTTCCCATGAATAGTAACAATATTAAAAAAGTAATAATATGTGATTCACTGTCTAAAATTTTTTAAAAAATTCAATGATATTGATTCAAATTCTGAAAATACTTATTTATTTTATTATTAATATGACATATAAATATGTCAATGGTAATATTATGACTTATCAATATGGCATATACACTTGTCAACAATAATATTATGATTTGTCAATATAATACATACACTTATGAATGATAATATTATAACTTGTCAATGTGAGCAAACATATCATTTCATAATTTAAATTTATAACACTGGATTCTTCTTTAGGGGCCTGTTTGGTGTGAGGGATTTGGAGGGGAGAAAAATTTTTATGAATTGAATTTTAAAAGATTAAAAAAATGGGGTAATAAGATTTTAATAAAGAGAATATATAAAATAAAAGAGTAAGAAAAATTAATTAAAATTTTTAACCCTATTTCTCAAAATTTTTTAAATTTAACTCAAAATTTTTTTTCCTCCGCCTACTCTTCCTCCCTTCCTCTTCCCTCATACCAAACAAGTCCTAGGAGTTTTTAGATAATGAGTCGTACTGGGATCAGACATCTTCCCCTTTTTTTTTTTTTTCTCGTTTTTCTTATTTTTACCCCCTCCGCCCGATCGTCCTTTTAAGTCAAAGAGTAGAGGATATGCTCGCCTCAGAACGAATAATCCTTTTAAATACTTGGGCTTTAATTTGTCGCCTCATAATCCAAATCAATAATTTAAACCCTGCTTTCTTCGACTAGCCCGCTGATATGAAAGCATGGGCATGGGATATGATAGATAACAAAGGTTGAATTTTTTTTTTTTTTGCCAACAAATAACAAAGATGGATGGTTCCAATTAACTTTTAGTATTTGTTTTAAAGTTAGATAGCTAATGCCTAATTGTTGGCAAAAAATAAAGTTAGAAAGCTAATTGGAAGTTGTATGTAGTTAAAATCATATCGACCTTATGTCGGACGGAGGGGTGAGGTGGCATGAACTGAAAACTGAGCATTGCGTAACATTAACAACAGAGGTCAAAGACCCATTTCCGGAATAAAAAACTTATCAAAACCCCCCAACGTACGAGGCGTTTCCCTTCTCAACACGTGTCTCCAGGCCTTATTCGTCCAACTTTATTGTTTTTGGTTCAATAATAACAATAACAATAATTCGTCCACCATGCTCCAATGCTAATGATATTCACGAAGCAATGAAAAAAAGAAGCAATCTTTCAACTCCCCAGGAGCCGAAAATGCATGTGACGAAGAGCTAGAGTTCGATCCCTGAATAATTCATCGAAGCAACCTTGGGAACTCTGGCGGCAACCTGCGTGTGTAGAACTAGGGTAAAGCTTTATCATTTGCGTTAAATCTTCATCCTCGATCGAGCTGTGCTAATTTGGTGTCAGTAGCTAACTGAGTTGGATTTTTCTCTGCTTTATAACCATACTTATCCACTTGAAAGTTGATGTATTTCCAGTTTATTCTTTTCCCATTTGCATTGAAGATGAAACTCCTCTTGCTCATGATTAGTTAATCATCTTAGCAAAGAAGGGGGCAAAAGAATTTAGTCTAGAAAGAAGGAATTGCTGCATATGCTTTGATACGTTCGCTAATTGAAATTATAAAGTTAGCTTTCTTGTTAATGTTTAAAGGAATATCTCCTTGACTTCTCTTTGGATACCTTCAATGTATTCGAAAATCTCAAGGTATTTATTTATCTGGAGATAGCGTTCAGATGCCCCCATCTCTTTTAGGTGGCTTCAAGTTGTAGAAAATGGGAATATTAGTTGTGGAAGACGAAATATAATGGTTTGTCTGAATGATTGGCCATAGTTAGCGCTTTGGAGAAGGCTGCTTCTTCTGAGCTGAGACGAACAACCCTGCAGGCAAAATTTTAACTTACATAAGGTTCCAGGCTTAATTTATCTAGTTTTATTGAGGGAAAATGAAGTTTTGTTTGCGGTTGTAAAATTCTTATTTTGGTCAAATATAAATGTAACTGGGCTAGCGAATGACTTTTTGTTTTGTTATAGAATATAAATCTGAAATATGGATCTTTGGGTGATAGTGGTACCATGGTATTATGAGTTTCAAGTCTTATGCTGTGCAATTTAGTTGTTCATTGATGACATAGCTCCAGTTTTATAAGTTCTGGATGAGGAGTTTAACAACCTGGGTCAGTGTCCAGCATGGTGCTGATCTTCTTAAATGGAAGACTTGGACACTTCTGTTAAGAATCGAGACAATTGATTGCTTTTATTTTGCATAGCATGTCTATTAAATATCATGGTGAACCATAGGAGACTAAGGTATGGATATGATGGTATTTGTCGTGTAACACATTTCAACCAGAAACTGTGATAGGATCTCTTCAATGTGTATTGAGATATTCTTGGTTAAATCTTAGCTAATCTTCAGTTTCTATTGCCTTTTACAAATCATTAGCAAATCTTCAGTTTCTATTGCCTTTTACAAATCATTAGCAAATCTTGAAGAGCTAAGATTGATTCATGGTTCCTAATATGTGCCATTGCGTGTCTTGTCTTGTCATTGGTAAAATGATAAAAGTCAGGTAGCTCATGTTCCAATAGAGAGGATAGATCATCAGAAATTGTTGAAACGAGGAAGGAATTTTAAAGCCGTATAGTTTCCACAAACATTGAAACCGCAGAATTTTTACTTTTACGTGATACCACCTGTTACCTGAAAATGGGAAGAAATGACCTTGAAAAGTTTGAAGCAACCAATAGATTGTTCAGAAAGAGCACAAGTAGCGATTCTTCACAAGTGAGTGCAAATTTTGAAACCTATTTTTCATGAATATGTGCTCTGCAACCTGGCTAAACCATTGTCTCTCACCACTTCAATTATGCTTGAAAGTTTCAGATTTTAAAGAAAGGAAATGAACATCCTGCATGGTTACCTGATGGCTGGAATGTGGGTTTCAAAACCCGGAAAAGTGGCGTACACAAGGGAGCTAGATATAAGGTACTGGATAATTTTAGGAGGTTATGGGTTGCATGTCAGATATTAGTTCTGTTATTCCATTTTCTTGTTCATCCCAATGTATCACTGACTTTTGATCTGTTCTTGTCCTAAATTTGTTAGAGCTGGGTATATTAATGTCATTTGTGACCATACTTCAATGATTTACTGTGTTTATTTTCATGTTAATAGCTTCTCATGTTAAGTGATGTGCTTAAATATTTCTTCATTTTTCCCTGGTGGTATCTTATTTTCTCTTGCCCAGTTGCCAGACTATAAAGAGTATGACATACTTAGTTATTACATTACACATTTTAATTTCTATTTAGATTTTGTTGAGTTCTCACTGCTACTTATTTATTGAGAGAAAGTAATTGCTCATATGTTGGTTATGTTTTGTCAAGTATTTGTCCCCATTAACAATGCATCTGATAACATCTGTTTTAAACTGTGTTCTTATCGCAGTGCTTCATTGATCCATTGAATAGATTCAAATTCTACTCCAAACCTGAGGTATTACGGTATCTTGAAACTGTAGATGGCAGCAACTGCACTATCAAGAAGGGATGCACAGCTAAGCAATCTACAAGCAATGTTTGTACCTCTATCTCCAACTTCTGTAACTTAGCATTTTGGGTTTTAGTATCAAATTACAGCCTTATTTTTTGTACACACACACGAAAACATGCATGCATAATAATTACTTATTTATAAGATGAACCCTCTGAAACCAAAGAATCCTCAGAAAATGGGAATGTCAACATCCATAAGCCCTTGCTAGTCCTAGCTGCACAGGATGTGTTAATTTTTTCCATACGGACATTCTTGGTATGCACAACCATGTTGCCTTTAAAGTGTATTTGTCCAGCATGTGGTCATTTTATCATATCAAATTCAAACATGTGACGTGTGGTGCTTCCTTAAAAAGTCTTCCTTCTCTTTAACAATAGCTGATAACAACTGTATTATGCTTCCTCGTAGAATAACTCTGAGTACTACTTATTTTTATTGGTATGCCCTATCTGTCTAAATTCACGATGCTTTATATGACACTGCTAGCTCGAGCAATAATCCAATGAATATAACTTCTTCATACAGATCATTGCATCAAGAATGACTTAAGAATTCTTGTCTTGCTTTTGTTAATTTAGCTGTCATCTGCTGCCAAAAGACAGAAACTGAAGCATTCTGCAACCAAACAGCAGCATTTTGCCGGTGAGAAGTCAGAAGTAACATTTTTTTTAAGTTAATTGACTAACTGTGCCACATGTTAATCCCAGTTCAGAGTGATGAAAAATATGCCATGTGTGTCTAAAACCCATCTCTTTCTAATTCATGCATGTTGCTGCAGGCAAAGAAGTTTCTGACGGTGTCTTAGAATTGTCAAGTGCCTGCAACTCAAAAGAAGGGCAAAATATGAAGGTCTCTGCTGAATTTATGGTTTCTCCTGTTTTGACATCTGACTCTGTGGTCAAGATGCATTTGCCCAAGGATTCAGCTGAAAACAGTTCTGAAATTAAACAATCTAATCCAGGTAGCAAAGTACTACCAAATTTTGCGTCTCAGAATCAATAGAATATATATTCTGTACTGAAACTGGAAATTACTTAATTCCTGCAGCTGATGTGCAAGAGAGGAATTATTTTACAAGTGCTGATGAAGAGAACCCTGTTCACGCAAGCATGTCCAAAATTGACAAAGAATTGGATGTGCCTCACCGGAACTTGAGACAGCTCACTGGAAAAGCTGACCACTTAACCAGCACTGTGACCGATGCACTGACTCGTCGAGTTTCAAAGAGAAACTTAAGGAGGAAAAGTGTGACCCCTATGGTCGATGACTTGAAAAATAAATCATCTCAGAAGCTGAATGTTGTCCCTGAAATTCAGGGTGTGCAAAAAACACGTGGAGAGTTACTGAACAAAAACAGCAATTCTGAAGTTGAACTAGTTTATAGAGATCAACCATTCCAGCCAGTAACACAGAAAATAGATGACAAAGAGGTAGAACTTAAGTATTCTCAGTCTCAGGATTCCAGTGCACTGGGCCTCAAGGTTGAAATGAAGAACATCAAATGTGAATTACCTGCTAATGATGTTTCTCATAGGGAACAAAGTTTGGCTTCTGAAACTAATGTCATGGAAGACGACAAATTGCCTGTCAATCAGATTGGAAAATGCGATGCCTCTGAAATTCATGTTAACTTGAACAAATACACTTATAAGAAAGATCATTACAATCCATGTAGGCGGGCTTCCAAGCGACTTGCTGGATTAGAACCAGAGGTCATGACCAACTCCATAGTCTGCAAAAGAGCTCCTGAATACAAGAGCAGAAGGTCTAAGGGTAAGGTCAATGCGGTATTGCAGCACACTGAGGGTAGGCTGGCAGTTGATCTTTCAGAGAATGCTTCTACCTATATAAATACGCCATTAAATGGAGAGGCACCAAATAAAAACTTCACATCTCCGAAAATTCCACCCATTACCCATGAGCAACCAGAAAAGTATGCAAATGAAGAAATAGATTATGAGAAATCAGAACCTCAGGAGTCCATTGCTTCCCAATATTATCGGTCTGACCCATGCTTGGAATTTGCGATCAAGACTCTCACTGGTATGTTACCCATTGAGGATTCAATTGTTGATGGGCCTAATCTGGCTGCTGAAGCTATGTTATTTGACAGTCCTAAAGAAAGCAACAGTGACAGAAATGTGCAGGTGAATTCAAAAAAATTGAAGAGAAAGAAAAAGCTTTCTTTGCCTCACCGGTTATCGAGGAGACTTGCAGGCCATGAGCCTGAGGTAATGCCTGCTTTAAGAGCTCTAGAATATGCAACTAGGAAATCACGCAAAGATAAACCATCGGCAACTGTGGCTTTGAACTATGGAGTTTCTAAGCTAGTAAGTTCTGGCAAAGAAGCAGAGCTTACTCTTGATGCATCTGACAGTTTGTTGAAAGCAACTGTGCTCGGTGAATCATCTAACAAGAGTGAAAAGTCATATGAAGTCCAAAATTTTCCCAAGGATCAACAGCAGAAGATTGAAACTGATAGAAATGGTGACAAGAGTTTGGAGACACAGGTCTGCTTACTGTTTGGGATGGACACACAGCATACTTTCCGTGCATCTGACAGTTTGGAAGCAAGGGTACTTGAAACATCAAACAAGAGTGAGAAGCCATATGAAACCCAACCGGTTGGAGAATTGAATGAGAGTGTGAAATTATTTGAAACCCAAGCTATTCCCATGAAGCAACAGCAGGGCCTTGAAAACGTGATGACTTCAGGAAGACAGCTTTGCTTAACAGTTGATAAAGAAACTGAGTGTACGCTTCATGCATCTGGCAGTTCAGAAACAAGATTACCCAAAGACACATCGAACAACAGTGTGAAGTCATATGAATCTCAAACTATTGAAGAATTGTTGTATGAAGATCAAACTGTTGCCAATGAGCAACAGCAGAAGCTTGAAGCTGAAAAACTTGGAGGTGTGATGTCAGAGTCACAAACGTGCTTAGCCTATGAGCAGTTTTGTTCAGATCCATGCCTAGAATTTGCAATCAAGACCCTAACAGGTGCATTGCCTGTGGATGATGCTGCCAACGTTTTGCCAGTTATGACTCCTGATAACAATGACCAAGCAGGAAAGGAATTGCTTGACCGTGTGGTAAAGAGTCCCAGAGAAGAAAGTCATTGTAACTTGAACCAATCCCAAACTAATAAGCTCATGATGCCTAATTTATTTTTCCAGCCTCCGAAACAAACTCAGTTGAGTACCAGTTCCACATTTTACCAAAATGGGGTGTCTTGTAGTAATGAAGCTGATTTAACCAGGAGTTTGAGTGAAGGAGAGCTCCTTTGTAGGGAAGATGTGGAGACAACAAGACCTGCGCATCAACGAATAACTGGAAGCACGGTTATCCATGAAGAGCTATCGAAGAAAATCCCCCAAGTTCTTGATAACGATTCTGTTCCATCCGAGCAACCTCAACTCGAAACTGAAATTGTGAGCCGTGAGAAGCCTGAGGCACAGTATCGTTATCCATTTATGGATTCTTGGTCAGACCCAAGTCTGGAATTTGCATTCAAGACTCTAACAGGTGCCATAACAATAGAGGAAGATTTGCCAATACAAGGATGTTTGGAGGAAACTTCCATATGGAATGGCCAGAGGGACAGTTACTCATCGTTACCAGATTTTGGGTCTACCAGTTTTTCTCAAAGTGATATATCGTCCTTCTACAATATGGAGGAGAGATCCATACCAGAGCAGCAGCCACAAACGAGCCTTGGCGTGGAGGTTGATCCTCAGAAATACCTTTCTCATTGCAATTGGAAAATTACTAGGTAACTTCCTCAAAAATACTTGTGTGGCCCCAGGATTACTTGTTGGCCGTCTCTGAATTCCCGTTACTCATCTTGATGTAGTTGTTGTAACATAGTAGGGAATTTTTTCCTGAACAGATCTGTTTAAACTAGATATTGTATTTTGTATGTCAGCTCTATGTATTAGGTGCATCCAAAAAATGCTCTATGTATTAAACAAAGCGGGGGTGTATGATAGTCCTACAGCTGTACGATCTATCTTTAGATTCTTTTACTCTGGAACCTAACAATATTTAAGTTTCAGTCTATGTTGAAATTCGAAATTATAAACCGATGGGATCGAGAACTGCTTCAGCAACCTATTTCGTATTTACACACCGAAGGCACAAAATAAAATAAAAATTATTTCCTATTGCTTCAAGTGGCTGAAATAAGTTTGATGTTCGTTTTCAAGTTGTGGGTAATTCCGAAGTTTTTTTCAGGTTACTTTGCATACTAATGGATTCGATTTTTCAACTACTATAGATAAAAGCTTTCTGAGATGATAAATCACAAAGCTTTTGTGCACCTGGGCGCTTGTTGTGAGCAATGAGCATGGTATTATAAAAAGAAGTCTTATTATTAATGATCAGGGAACCAAAGTTGTAAGCAGCAGATGAGGACAGACATCCAAAGAAACGGAGGAAAAGTAAACACGGAATTAATAAGCAAAACGATGCGTTTTGAAGACAAAGCATAGAGCTCCTTAAACGACCAATAGATTTGAAGATCTGCTGGATTTAGAAGTCTCTGCTAGATTCCCTCCATCCACCTACGTTTTCCTCTTCCACATATTCGCTGCCGCGTCCCTGAGATTTCAAAAAAAAAAAAAACACACACACATATATATATATATATATATGCAACCAGATGTGAACGAGATATGATCTATGAAATGTCTGGTTTAGTTTGTAATTGATAAAAACGGCAAAAAGTTGTTTTTGATAATTACCATGATTTTGTATAAAAATATGGAGTAAAATGGAAGCTAAAAGGAAACAGAATTACCTCGGGGGTAAAAGTGAGGCCAAGTTTAATCTCGCCGCGATACTCCTCATCCTTGACAACATTGTATGCCGTAGGAGGGATGGTTCCTTCAGTGAACAGGGCATCTAGTGGGATCCTGCATAGAATCATCAATCTGACTACTTTTAGAAATCATCATGATTTGTTACCATAAATAGAAATCATCATGGTTTCTACCCTCAGGGCTTGTTTGGTCGAAGCAGTGGGGATAGAGATGGAAGGAGAGGAAAAATGAGTCATCTTCTCTTTTGGTTTAAAACAGGGGTTAAAATAATTATAAATAAAAATGTTATTATATTAATTAGATAAAATGTAAATTAATTTATTTAACATACAAATAAAAAATAGAATAAAATACAATGACTACCCCTGTTTTATTTAAATTACACAAACCTCCCATTTATTTTGAAAACGTACATAAACCTCCCATGAAATTAAAATACAAGTTACAAAAACCTTCCTTACATATTTGATATTCTATTTTCATCCACCTAATCGTTAGTATTTTCTTTCCAACTAAACAAAACAAAATAACCCTCTACATTTTCTTTCCACCCCTCCCCTTCAAATCAAAAAGGCCTTTGCTAAATTATTTCTACTTTTCAACCCCTTGCGATCGTCCAGCACCAAGCGTGTCATCTATTACCCTCCCCCTACAGATCACAAATTCCTCTGTAACTAGTCAGCTCCGTACAAAGTTATAATACTCCTTAAGTTGATCTTCATCCGATATAGTTTTTATATTTATTAATTTTTTTTAATTTATAAAAATGAGAGAATTAAAAACGATGATTATGATATTTTAAAAAATATATATTTTATTAACTAACATAATTAACTTCTTTAATCTAATTAAATTAAGTAAATAAATTTTATATTAAGGATAAAAAGGAGTACCATGAATATTCATCCCAATATTCATTTTGGACTATCCACTATTTGATTGCAATATTCCTTTATAATTATAGTAATTATGTCGTTAATGTCTTGATTTATAACATGTTAAGATTTTGAATAATATATATAATATGAATTTTAACTTTTCCATTTACTGTCAAGAGTTGGTCCTCCACACTAAAGGACGTACATTATGTTTATAAATGCAAGGGATATATGTTCATGCACCACTTTGTTATCTACTGATTTTTATTTTTATTTTTATTTTTTGGGACCAAAGAATTAGTAACTCTTCACACTTTTATGTTAGTTTATTTAATTATTATATATTGATTCAAAATTAAATATGGATGATTCGACTAAAAAATAAAATAAATTAAAATGTGGACTCCGTTATTCTTTTTTTTTTTTTTTTATTACATTGGTGGCACGAGTCGAATCAGTGTGGGGGACCCGGGACAGTGGTCTAAGACCGCTTCAAGGACCACTGAGCCAGCTGGTCGACTCCGTTATTCTTTGAAGACAACCTTTTGCCACCTACCATCTCTCTTTTTAGTTTTTATGGATAACCGCGGCATCCTACTTTCCAATTCTATAGCATTTTCACGTAGGTTTTTAGTCAGACACCTGTTTTTTCTTTTTTACCCACATAGAGAATCCTGATATATTTGGACATTTTTTTATGAGAGGAAAAAAATCTTTTAGACTTAAAAGTTTGGCGTCAACCCTTCTACAACGGTTCAAATCGATCAGAATCACCTCTTTTTTTCCCCCCCGACCTCTAGCTTACCCAGCCCCAATCAATGAATGTCAAATCGCTGGAATGCAATTATCGCAGAGATTCGTATAGGTCAGCACTCGAGAGAACTCCTATACTGGTATATGGAATGCTAAACGATTATAAAGATGTCATGAATTCGTATTAAGCAGGAGAAAGAGATCAAAAGCTAGAGATGAAAAGGGCAAAACTCACGTTGCTTCTCCGACGAAATCGTCATCGGTGCCAACATCACTGTCCAAAATCTTCAATGTGAGTTCCGAAATGTCACCGGTCAAGTTGAAAACAAAGGTTTCATTCCATTCCGGCTCAGATCCTTTACCTGATTTCACAATTCATCACTGTAAAATGCTTGCTAACTTCTACTGATTTGACTAATTGAATCGAAACAGACGTTTATATCAGAATCCGACGCCGATCATCAGTGATAGCACTGATCATTGGATTCAAATTAAAGAAGGTACAGTACCTGATGCTACGCTGCTTTTCTGCTCCTGAGTACGGCAGGTGAGGATCACATAAGGATCCATGTTGTCTGTTCAAAAGCATATACACATAATGAAATTAGAATTCAGAGAACAGAAACGAATACGGAAGATGGATCAATGATTGGATGGAGAAGAAACTCACTGAGAAAATCGGTATTCTCGAGGCCTTTGGCACTGACCAGGAGAACTTCGAGGGTTCCATGAGGCATCTTCTTCAATGATTAGATTTGGATCGCAGAGAATGAAATTGAAAAGTAGAGAATCTGAGAGGAATCGCAGAGAGATCTATCTCGCCTTCCCCAGTACCGTTCGCTTCAATATATAGAAACGCCAACTCCGCTTGCTAATTATTTAAAACCGAATTGTATGATGTTGATGATGATCTGGACGGTCTCTCTTGCTCTTAATTCATAGATTTCGTTACAGAGTATCAAAACCTGGTTAAGTAACCGCGTGGCGTGATCCACAATCCCCTCTGTCACTTTATTGAGCGTTGTGGGTCGTTCTTGGGCTTTAATTCAATCAGCTTTTCGGCCTGGCTCGATCCACGGCTGTTCATTTTCAAAAGTAAGTTTATTAGATAACTAATTTGTGGAAATTAATAAAATTAATTATAATAAATGTGTGTTAGTTTTTCTAAAATAAATTTTCTGGCTATGTGTATTGTCTTTTGATAAAAATTTTCTTAATATGATGCAATTAATAAATATATTTTAAAAAAAATTATAAATTTGTAAGGTGAAATAGATTGATGGTTTATGTTTGTTGTGAATTCTAACTTTAAACTAATGATTAAAGTTTCACTGTTACTCGTTTTGCACACAATATTAGACCCAACCTCTTTGCTCTCTCGTCCACATATCGGCTTACTTAAGACTTAAGAGCCAAGACTGATAAAGATTTTTTCATATACAGACGACAAAAGATTAGGCATGATTATTAACGCACTATCTTCGTTAAGTGGACTTTACATCATGATTACTGAACATAATTATTCGGTAAGAAAGTTGGCCCACAGAGAAAGAAATAAAAAGAGATAGACTCCAATAATTAGTAATCGTCTTAATTTTCAAATAAAAAACACAGTAAGACTTAGGTTGACGTCGTACGTAGGGTGAGCAAATCTTAATCGAAACCGAAGACCGAACCGAATCGAATAGATTTCGGTTTTTCAGTTTTTGATCGGTTTTTAAAATAAACATATTCTGGTTTTCGGTGCAGTTTTTATAAAATTATTTCGATTTTAACCGAATAACCGAAGTTATACTAAACGACGTCGTTTTATGTATTTTTTTTTTGTTTTGCTTTCAATATTTGCCTCACTCTTCACTCCTCACTACCCAACTTGGCCTAAACCCAACGTCCCAAGTCCTAACCCAATACCCAACTTTGAGCCAAAAAAAAAACCCCAATTCCCTCACGGCCTCATTCCTCACTCACTAATTCACTTAAACTCTCGTCTCTCAACTCTCAAGTGCTCAGAAACCCTAACGCTCTCGAGTAGCCGAGTCTCTCAAATCTGAAACCCTAGCCGTGGCTCTCGCCCTCTCGTCTCTCACTTCACCCTCAGTCCTCACTGGCTCTCTGCTTTCAGAGCCTGAGAGTCTCGATCTCGACTCTCCTAGTCTCCTCAGAGTCTCAATCCCAACTCTCCTGTTCTCCTCAGAGTCTCAATTCCAACTCTCTCAATATCTCAGTCAGAAGCAGAAGGTTGTCGCTACCTCGTCACTCTCACTTTGCTCTCTCTCTCTCTCTCTCTCTCTCTCACTTCGGTGTCGATCTAGCCGTCTCCACCTCATCTCAGCCGAAATCAAAACTTGGATCTGTCGTTTAAGCCTCCTCTGTCACTTGGGTGAGTTACTTGCTTGATTCATTGGTTCTATTTTTTTAGCTTTAGTTTAGTTTTTTGATCTGCAAAACGTCGATCTCACACCCTCACACGAGTTACCTGCTTGATTCATTGGTTCTATTTTTTTAGCTTTAGTTCAGTTTTTTTATCTGCAAAACATTGATCTCACACCCTCACACAAGTTACTTGCTTGATTCATTGATTCATTGAGTTGCTTCACTTCTGTTTTCTTGCTTGATTCATTGGTTCTGATAGCTTGCTCGATTTTAATGTGTGTTTCTGGTATATTTTTTTAGTGATGTGTTTACAATGGCAATGATTCTTCAGTGGCTGAATTCAGTGATGTGTGTTTTTGGTTTTTTTAGTGATGTGGTTTCACTGACTCAGAGACCGATATATCTTCGTCCGTAGCTTTGTGCAATATTCCACTCATATTCTTTATAGTAATCAATGTGTTGATGAATAATATATATATATATATATATATATATATATATATATATATTACTATTATTCACTAGCTAGTACTATTCGAAGGTATTAAAGAAGTAATTAAATAAATTAGAAAGTTGAATGACAAACGAATGCAGTGGATTCAGTGGCTTGCTGGATGCAATGGATTCAGTGGCTTGAAGTAATTAAATTATGCAATTAAATGAATGAGAAAGTTAAATGAATTAGAAAGTTGAATGACAAAATTTTGTTTGCTGGATTCAGTGGCTTGCTCAGTTTTGATGTGTGTTTATGGTTTTTTATTTTTTTTTAAACAAATGCAAGAGGGCAATGGTTCTGATGTGTGTTGACAATGGTTCTGATGTTTGAATAATTATTGTAATGGTTCTGTTTGCAATGGTTTTGATGTGTGTTTTTGGAATTGTGATGTGTGGACGTGTGGTCATTATTATTGTACAGTTTGTTTGCAATGGTTTTGTTTGCCATGGTTCTGATGTCACAATGGTTCTTTAGTGATGTGTGTTTACAATGGAGAAGTGAAGGTGATGATTCAAGCCACATGCTGTGCTTTAATAAACACTTGAATCTGTGACTGCGTAGCATGTGGCTTGAATCATCACCTTCCAAACCACATTTATTCGTTCGAATTGATTAATTATTAATTATTTATTAAATGGGATGTCTTTTGTGGTTCTGTGATTCTGTCAATCTCCCGAGTTTTTTGTGAATCATATCTGTTTTGTTCCTAATTGAATGGGATGTCTTTTGTGGTTCTGTGATTCTGTCAATCTACCAAGCGTTTTATGAATCATATCTGTTCTGTTCCTAATTGAATGGGATGTCTTTTGCAGGTGAAATTATGGCTGAACAAACTGCTGCTCAAGCAACTGGTGGGCATGGTGCAAATCAAAACACTGAGCCTTCACCAGTTATCACTGGAAAAGGGAAAGCTATGAAGAAAAGATCAAAAGTGTGGGACCGCTTTACCAAATTTGTGAATGATGCTGGTGAGATAAGAGGTAAGTGCAATTACTGTGGAAAGGATCTTGCTTGTGATCCAAAATCTAATGGGACCACTGCACTAAATAATCATTTTATGAATATTTGTAAGCAGAGGCACCCTTCTGATGAACTTAAACAATCTCATTTAAAGTTTAATGCTGAAGATGATAAATTAGGTCTTGTGAATTGGAAATTTGACCAAGATAGTATTAGGAAAGGCTTGGCTTCTATGCTAATCATTGATGAATTGCCTTTTAAGTTTGTTGAGGGGGTTGGGTTTAGGAATTTCATGTTGGCTGCCTAGCCCAGATTTAAAATTCCATTAAGATGGACAATAGGCCGTGACTGTTTCAGCATGTATATTGATGAAAAAATGAGATTTAAAGATTATTTGCACCATAGAAAGCAAAGGGTTTGTCTTACTACTGACACTTGGACATCAATTCAAAGAATTAATTACATGTGTATTACTGCTCACTTTGTAGATGACACATGGTCAATGAAAAAAAGAGTTTTGAATTTCATTCCTATAGCCAATCATAAGGGGAGGGACATTGAAATT
This sequence comes from Inga oerstediana, assembly GCA_963210345.1. Classification (NCBI taxonomy): domain Eukaryota; kingdom Viridiplantae; phylum Streptophyta; class Magnoliopsida; order Fabales; family Fabaceae; genus Inga; species Inga oerstediana. The sequence continues at coordinate 56,978,920 of OY723409.1, forward strand.
GAAATGGAGAAGTGTTTGCTTGAGTAGGGTATTGAGAGGGTGCTTACAATCACTGTGGACAATGTTGGCTCTAATGACGTTTCAATTGAATATTTGGGAGGAAAAATTGTTAGGTGAGGGTAGTCAGTTATGAAATGTCAGTTTTTACATATAAGATGTGTGTCACACATAATTAATTTGATTGTTAATGAAGAACTGAAAGAGGTAGGTCAGTCGGTTAAGAAAGTTAGAGAGGCTGTTCGTTTTATTAGACAGTCACCACTTAGAATGAGAAAGTTTAAAGAGAGTTGTGTTGATGAGAAAATTCAGACCAAGCAAATGTTATGCTTAGATGTCCCTACAAGGTGGAATTCTACCTATTTGATGTTAGAGACAGCTAAAAAATTTGAGGCAGCCTTTAAGAGGTATAAGGACAAAGATCCATACTTTTGGTTTGATCCTGAAGAGGGGGTGCCTGAACAGGAAGATTGAAAGAATGTTAGGAGGATGACTATGGTATTAAGTCATTTTTATGATTTAACTGTGTGAATTTCTGGTTCTTTATATGTTACATCCAATAACTTCTTTCGTGAAATTTACATGGTTTATTGTTTCTTGGATGAGTGGACTAAAAGTGATATGATTGAGTTAGCTAATGCTGCAAGTAGAATGAAAGAGAAATATGACAAGTATTGGGGAGATCCTATGAGGATCAATAAACTTCTTTATATTGCCACTATTCTTGACCCCCGATATAAGCTAGATTGGGTGCAATTTGCTCTATGTAAAATGCATACATGTGCTGTTGGTGAAAATTTGGGGTACTTATTAAAGAAGTCTTGATTTCTTTATATAATGAGTACAAACAACTTCTATCTCCATCAGCACAGTCTGAAAGAGGAGCATCAAATGACACACAAGAAGGTCTTTTTGATGATGATGACCCTAGTCAAAAAGTTAGGAAATTGCTTGATATTGAGGAACAATTATTCATGGATGAACATCTTGGTGGAAGGACTAGTAGAACAGAAGTAGATAGATATTTAAATGAAGAAATTGAGCCCAGAAAAGATGATTTTGATATTTTAAGTTGGTGGAAGGTGAATAGTCCTAGATTCCCTACTCTTTATCAAATAGCAAGAGATGTGTTGACTATCCCAATTTCTACTGTTGCTTCTGAGTCTACCTTCAGCACTGGAAGAAGAGTTCTAGATTCATTTAGGAGCTCTTTAACTCCTAAAGCTATGCAGTCCTTAATTTGTGCTCAAGATTGGCTTAGGCACTCACTTAACTATATTAAAGAAGTAGGAGATGATGATTTTCAGCAAATAGAATTTGGTAATATCTTTTACATCTATTTTCTGTCTTCATAAAAATAATATATTTATTATGATATTTTATGGGAAGTTTAATTTTGTGTTTTTATTGCTAGATTTTTAAAAGATTGTATTGGAGGCAACTGTTGATATATAGTAGATGCAATGTTAATATGTTTGTAAGTCATTCATCAATATCTTTGTATTGGTGTAATATTTTATTTCCTTTTTATTTGATTTATGCTCCAGTTTATGTTGGTTGTGTATACACAATGATCAATGGATATTTAATTGCAGGCTGCTGTCAATATCTTTCTTTTGGATCATTTTATGCTGGCTGTGTGATGGACTGATGGTCAATGGATGAGTTGCTGGCTTGCTGCAGTTGTTTTTGGTATTGACTACACATGGAAAACTTTTGTGTTTCATTTGATACTCCAGTTTATGTAAATTGGAAACATTGTTGTCAATTTGCCTTGTTTTATTAGACATCAAATGAGCTGTGGTAGCTAGTAGACTTGTGGAGTTATGGTGCCATTTTTTGTATGATAATTATTGGTCAACTTTTCTATCAAACTTGCCTTTTTTATTGATGTTTGATGATTATTGGCCAACTTCTAATGCCAGACAACATTACTATCGAACTCATACTATGGCAGTTTACAATAGGAATTATAATGAATTGTAATTACATCATTTCCTCTTCATATGTTTGGCTTTTACAGTTTGTTTCTTTTCTTTTTTTTTTTGTTACAATACAGTTTGTTTCTTAAATGTTAAAAATATAACTGTTTTATGGTGATAAAAAGACCCAAAATGTGGACAAGTTTGAATCAAAAAAGGCCCTTATTTTTAGTTTTCTCGTATTGGACATGGTTGAATAAAAAAGGCCCAAAATATGGCCCAAACACCGAAAAAACGAAACACCAAACCAAAATATATCAGTTCAGTTTTTTGGTTTTCGGTTTTTTTATCATTTCGGTTTCGATTCGGTTGTAAAAAATTATGTGTTTTCAGTTTTCAATTTATTGATTTTAACCGAATACCAAACCGAGAAATCATTTGCTAACCCCTAGTCATACTAGCTAGGCTGATTAACAATTCTTACCTAGTTTCTCGATATAATATTGTTCGACAACACATAAGTGGCCAAGTCTGCATATATAGCAATCAACTGGCGGCCGATAACGAGGAAATTTGTTGTTATGCCTGATTAGATGAAATTAAAAATTTCATTCAAATTTATGAAGTCAGCATCTTTGAATGCAATAGTCGATAAGAAAGACAACGAAAATATGAAAGGATAGATACATACATACATACATACATATTCAAATTTGCTGGGAACGAAGAACGTGTCTCCTTACAAAGTCCTTTATTTGAAGTTAATTAATGGAAGAAAAAGAAAACAAGGAACCACTAATAATATATTCAAGGGCAAAAAACAACCCTGTAGTTGGTTCCACCTAGGCAGGTGAAAGTGCTGGTAGCGTCATCCTTAGGGTAACTATAAGCATCAGGGCACCTATCCTTAAAGAATTTAGAATAATCAGTGGGCCCACAGCTTCCAGAGTTGCAACAATACTCATCTCTCTTAAACACAGTGCAGGGATTATTACAGCCACCCTGAGTTTTCAGCGGGCCAGGGCACTGTCCGACGATGTCGGCGGTGCATCGGATGGCACGTGTGCATCCATTAGACGTCGGACTGAACTCCATAGGAACATTGAAACCGTCCACCAATGAAATATCAAAGAAGTCCATGTTATTATACTGGTTAAGGGCAAATTCGGCAAGTGTGTTTGGGGGCGTTCCATAGGCTTGGCATTGGAGTAAACCTCCACAATCACCAGTTTCACAGTGTCCACGACCCGACCCGTCGAAGTTGCAGTTGGTTCGGGCCCATATGCGGGCCCCGGTGGTGCCGGCAGCCACGTCAAAGCTCCATGTCTCGCCAGAGTTCAGCTGTTTGCCACCGCCAGGCACTGCGGCCGCCCAGAGGGTGTAGGTGCATTTGTTGGTAACATCGAACCTGGCGGCGTGGGAGAGAGAGAAGGCAAGAGCCAGAAGAAGGAAGGAGAAGAGAGGGAAGCTTTTGATGAATGCCATTTTTTGTGGCGATTGCTTTTGTGAAGAAAAGGGATAACACCGATGGTGTTTATATGGCATTTCAGGAAACCAAACAAGTGCCGTTTTGAAAATCAGGACGATGATGTCATGTAATTACCTTGGAAAATTCAAATATATATAGAGAGTGCCAGTCCAATTTGGATATGGACGAGAAATATCATAGCAAATGCTAGTTTGAAAAAATGGATGGGCATGTACGTGCTTAATATGTAGATAGATGCCCACGTGGATTGAGGCGTGATTGCAGCTAGCCCGCATATATTATAAGGTTTTCTGCTCTCATTGAAGCTGAACCTTAGTGTATAAGGAATCCATATGTTTGAATAATCGGTTCCATTGATCTAGCTCAGCGTCTGAACACAACTTGTCTCGGTATAAGTTCCTGGTTATTACACACACGCAACATGTCCCAAGGGTGAAATATATATGTACATGGACTAACATAGAGAGTTGGCAAAAAAAAAAAAAAAAGGACTAACATAGAGAGCAACAATCAAATGATTGCTTAGATTGGTGTGGTAGAAGCTTTTTTATCAACGTGATTGACGGGGTATAAGATAAGCATGTGAAAATGAGTTTTATCTCAACTTACATAAATATACTTCCCCAATACTAACCTAAATAGATACTAAATCTACGCCTAGTTTGGGAATATATCTCTTTCATCATACCAGTTATTGAACTGGGGTCCTCTAAGAAAAGAATTCTAACTTCAAGCCATGAGGGCCAAATTACTAGTTTGGGAATATATCTCTGATATCATCTTTTTTGTTTATTGAGAAGGGGAGATCCTCACTGTGACTTTTTTTTAAGCCCAGGGACGAAGGCTAAAGGAAAAGCACCTAGTTTTGGATTGAGACGGTATTATGAGAAATAAAGTTTAACGGAATTATTAAGATATAGTCATATAGGATGATATCATCGATCCCTAATATAAGACATATTTATCTAATTTGATTAGATTAAGGAAGTTAGTTAGAATTAAGTAATAAGACTGTTTTCTAAAACACTTTAGACACCTTCCTTAATTTTTTCATTCCCTCTCCTCCTTAATTATTATTGAGGGAGTGTCAATATAAGTGAATTTAGAAAAAACCAAAAAATATAAAAATATCAATTCTTAAATATGTCATATATTAAAGAGTGGAGGGAGTATGATATTATATAATGGGAAAAAACAAGTCCATGGTCAATATATATAGTCAATATCTCGTTAGGTTTATTTGACTCTGAAGCATTCAAATCTGATGATGATGCCATAAATGAAAGCTTTCTGCTGTTTTGTCAACATAATATGGGATGCCGTGTAAACCACAAATTACAAATCTCTCTCTTTTCTCTTCCATTCCAGTTCATTCGTTTTTTTAATTAAAAAAATTGATGGAGTTAGGTTTCCCCCTCTTAGAATTTACATTTCGCAAGCAAATGTAACATGGTCTTTTTCAATGTCTTCAAAATTGAAATGTCAATTATAAAGTACCTTACGAAAAGTTTCAAATTTAGGAAGACAATGTCAAATTCTGGAACTCTCAAATAATTGTCCAAGTTGATTTTAATGTCCTATCTTAAAATTTGGAAGGTCGGTTTGGGCAGTTAGGTATTAAATCGTAATTGGCTTTGACCAGAGGTTGGGGGCCTGGGGGTTTAAGTAATTTTCTCTTTAAATTATAATCACCAGTTAAGGCTCGTTGAGTCGGTGGCCCTTTATTGTCATTTTGAAATTTGATCGTCCTTCAATGACATTAATTTCCCCTTTTAATCCTGAACTGTACCAGGAGGGGGAAAAAAGGGGAAAATATGTAATAAAGAACTTCAAAAATATTAAAAGATAAAAATATATTTAGAATATTCATAATTTCAGAAAAATATTAAACTTAATTAATCTTTTTTAAAATTAAAAGAAAAAGACACAATTACCCTTCATTTTATTAAAACCCTCTCTCTTATGTTCCCGTCTCCCTCTCATTCTCCATCCCTCCCTCCCTCCTCATCTCCGTCCTCTTCCTAGACCAATGGTGACAAGTCCTCCAACGACCCGGCCATCAACGACAACGGTCTCCCTTCCTTCCCCTTCCATTGCCATCAACAATGCAGTCCAGCCCTAACAACCACCGCATTCCAAGACCATCACCAAATCCGAATCCACGTCCCTTTACCCCACCACATTTGTCCAAGCCGACACTTCCTCCTTCAAGCAGGTTGTCCAAATTCTCACCAGATCCTCCAACACCATCCGACACGCCTCCTCCTCCAAACCCAATTTCGATTCCAAGAATCACATCCCACCCAACATTGTCCGACACACGCCTTCGCCTCCATTCGATTGCTCTCGATGTGGCCACGACAGCAACAGCTGAAAATTGTTCTTATTGTTCTTCTTCTTGTTCTTGTTGTCGTTATCGTTTGCCTTCTTTCTTGTCATTTCGATTGATTCGTTTGAAGCTGAAAATCCTTTTGTATTTGCGTGTGGCTTGAATTTGTGCTTGACGATGGGGTTGTTGGTGGTGGGTTGAAAAGATAAGATTTTGTGTTTTCTGGTTGGAGGTCTTGAGAGATTGAGAATCGTGTTTGAAGCGAAAATTTGGGTTTTCAAGATTATTTTGAATTTGGGATTTCAGGTTTGATTTGAGTTGTGAGATTTTTATTGTTCTGAATCTTATCCATAAATTATTCATAAAGTGCAGGGATGATTCATCGATAGAAATTTGTGAGATTTGAGTTGGCAAGCTTTGTTGTGAAACTCCATCAAAACTTATGAAAATTTTTATCAAATCTAATGAATTTTGATTTGTAATTTGTGAAATTCTTTTCAGAATTTGTGAAAATCTTATTCGAACGTGTGAAATCTCTATTAGAACATGTGAAAACCCTTATCAAATATTGTGAATTTTGATTTACAACTTGTGAGATTTTTTGAGGAAGTTGTGAAATTCTTTTAACAACTTGTGAAAACCTTATTTGAATTTGTAAAACCTTTATCAAAATTTGTGAAACGTATATCAAATCTTGTGAAATTCTTTAAGAAAGTTGCAAAATTCATTTGAAAACTTGTAAAAACCTTTTACGAACTTATAAAACCTCTGTCAGAACTTGTAAAATCCTTATCAAATCTTGTGAAAGTTGGCAACTTGTGAGATCACATATTCTTCTTGAAAATCCATATCTTCCTTAGGGATTGTGTCAAGCTTGGAAGTACCAGAAAATCTCCAAAAGAATTCCAGAAGTGAAGGCACCACCTCCACCCAAATCTTTATACCCCTTCTTCTTTTTCTTCTTTGTTGTTAGAGGAGGCCAAGGCCACCATTGTTGTTGCTAAACTCTCTAGATATCAAACCAGAAGAAGGAAAAAAAAGAGAATAAAAGAAAGTAAAAATGAGATTTAAAGAGATTATTTGTATCTTTTCTTTTAAATTTTAAAAAAGATAAATCAAGTACTAACACTTTTTTTGGATTATGAATATTTAAAATACCTTTTTGTTTTTTATTATTTAAAAATTCTTTTTAAGGAAATTTTTTTTTTTAAAAAAAAAAGAAGACTGCGACATCTAGGCTGTCAACACCCGTTTCCATTTCGATAATCGAAGAGTAATAAAGACGGAATTCAATGGGCATACAGAAAAGTACAATTATACTGATAAAAATATTCGTTTACAATCCCAACGTCATTCGTTTACAATTCCGATATTGTTCGTCGACGGAAATAGAAAATACAGCGGAAGCTTAATATTTACAAATTATCCAAAATATTAAGGCATAGACTAAGGCATAACCACGTTCATATCCTCGCCTCGAGACACGCGCTGCTCCCTTTCCAACGTCAATGTCTTTGCCCTTTGGCCCACTGGTACCCGCTGAGGTATTTGTTTAAAAATAGGGTGAGATTCCGAAGAATCCCCGTAGAGACATAATATCGTTCATAGAAGATGCGAAAAGTAAATATGTCATGCGCCAAGGTATGCACAAATTAATGAACAATATAAACACATCATCGTCATGTATACATGAGTAGGGCCCAGCTCCACAATCTACACCGGTTGGACTTCTGCCAACTCCCAGTGTAAGTGCACCTCTGGCACTAACAGCCTCTCTCTAGGCAAATCATGTTATTAATAAGTGCATTTACAAAACAATGGCATCCACACAATCACATAACTTATGGCATAGTGTATGAAGGATAATGTCCCTACCTCAAAGCTTTATAATCCTCTTTTAAATGTGCCTCGAAGGACGTGTCGTATCCGGCCTCCAAATCGGTCCTAAAATATTAAATGTACCAGAAATAGGTCATAACCTATCCAAGTATCATTTTAGACTCTTCCATAGTGTTTATTGTGGTTATATTAGTCTATGGTGAAAATTTATAAAAATGCCCCCGGGAACCCGGCCTGGCCCCGCCGTACCCGGCCTGATGGCACGTTTTTCCAAAATTTTAACTAAAGCTATTCTGACTTATTTTCGCCCAAGGAATCCATTTCCGGGCTCGAAATCACCAAATTCACAGTAAAATTATGAAAATACCCTTGACAGCCCTTATTTAGGGATTTCAGTGGCGTTTTCGTAATTATGCTTTTCCGGCCTCTACCGAAAAAGTGCCCAACTGTAACCCCACCTATTTTTGCCCACTAAGTCCAATGGAACCATTTATTTCATGAAAATCCAACTCCTACTACCAGATCTTGTCTTGGCCGAAATATTGAAGGAAAAATAGAAAAATGGAGCTTTGTGTTTTAGCTTCCAAAACTTATACTTTTCCACTTCTAATCCTTGATTAACTCACTTAAACACTTCTTAATCATGATTTAAATAAATTTGGGCAGCATAACCCCTTAGGATTAGCACTTTCCAAATTTACAAACTCAACAAAATAACCAAATCCAACCATAATCATCAACAATAACCACATACTAGCATAATTTTAGAATTTGTGAAGTTACCTTCTTGAGTTCTTTTCCTTTCTCTAGAGGTCTTCCTTTCTCTTTCTCTTTGAGCTCAAGATTTGCTTGCTAAACATAGTGTTTCATGGAGAAGAAGAGATTAGAGAGGAGATTATACAAATTGGAAGCCTTAAAACTTGGATCCACAAGGTCTTACCTTAAGATTTCTCCTCCTTCTCTCTAGATTTTCCCAAGCTCTCCCTCTCCCTCTATCTTTGTTGTTTGGATGTGAGAATGAGCAAGAAAGATGAAGCATGGGCTTCATAAAATATCTCACCTCTTCTCTTCATATTTCATCTTAACCCTTGATCTCATCAATGGTTGAGATTGCAACACCTTTTATGTACTTGGCCTTATCCACTTTCAACTTGTGCTTATCTACTCCAAACTTGTGTCATAAGTCTTATTGTAATTGAACCAATTCCCTTCAATTAACAATTGGGTTTTCTACAATTATCTCATTCCTTTGGTCAACATAATATATTTTATTGCAATTTAAACATGTGCTCCAACTTTAGCCATTATAATTTAATCTCTTGGCTTTAGATGATGCCACTTGGCATATTTATCTTCCAAGTAAATATTTCCCTTCTCCTAAATATCCACCAATAAAAGAGCTTTTACTTTATTCCACAAATCTCAATTTATTCCACCAAGAATATTCAATTCTTGAATTTATTTGCCCATTTCCTTATGAATATGAATATTTCAAAATTCACAAGATCTAATTTCCATGAATATTCACCATTCTATTGAATTACTCAAATAATTACAATATATTTTTGGTGAATATAAAATTTGGGATGTTACATAGGCTCTACCTAACAAAACTAAGCTTGGGTTCTGTAAAAGGCCAGAAGAGAATTAATGACACTTGGACTTATAAATCCAATAACTAACTAAATAAATAAATAGAGGAATATAGGATATTAGACAAATCCCCCCCCCCCCTCTTCATATGTCAAAAACGACACCACTTTTAATTTTTTTTAAATTTATTTAAGAATTATGAAATTCAAGTGGGCTCCATTATTTGTATATCTAACATCAGACAGGAAAAAAGGAAGAAATTTTAGATCTGTATGATTGCTAGATTACTGTAATTTGATTTAAGAAGTCTGACCCAATTAAATGCATTAAGCACGCAGTAGGTCGGACATAGTGATGATTAAAAACGAGAAGTACGACAAGGAAAAGACCATAGTCAAGGTGAACATCTTAAAATGGAATCAAACATGGAAACCACAGAAATATTCGGAGACCATCACTCCATACTTATTGCCATATATCCCAATTTAGAATCCTCAATCAGCTTCTCGGTTTTCTCCAACTTCTCTTCATATTTGCCTGTTCTGCCATCCCAGACGGGGGTTTTTGTTTTTTAAAGAATAATAGTAGCTTTTAGCTTTTTAAAAATTGAGATGTGTGATTAACATTTTGATAATTGAGTTTTTTTTTTTAAAGCAATTTTTGAGAATAAATTTAAAAGTTTAGATTTTTCAAAAAAATTATTTTTATTACAACCAATTTAAATATAAATTATATTTAAAATATGACTTTTATTTTATTTAATTTTTATAAAAATCATATTAAAAAAAAACTACTTCTGTCACCACTAACTCAAAACAAAGATACTCATGATCTTCAACGGACGGTCCTCCGGATAAATATATTCTCACTCTTCCTCTCCCAATTTCTGTTTGTGTGTCTCCGTCATGGCTTCGTCGGCTTAAATCATACTCGTCACCGGAGAGGCCGGCTTCCTAGGCTCTGACAACGTTGTTCATCTTCTCAAAGGTGGCTTTAACGTTACTGTCATCGATAACCTTGACAATTCCGTCATGGAAGCCGTCCACCGTGTTCGGGATTTGGTCGGCCCCGACCTTTCTAAGAACCTCGACTTCAGACCAATAACATTAAAATGAAGTCCATTCTCCCCTGTTGTTACATTATGGTTTGATCCTTTATATTGATATAACAGGAAGGACGTTAACTTGTCTCCCCTGTTTATCATGAATGTATTACATCCTTATAACTTAAGGTTGTTAGCTTAAGTATATGTTGGGCATCGTTTTAGCTTATGCTTCTGCTATATAAATGCCTCCACGCAGGCAAAAGGGGTCACATTCGCGTGCTTGTCTTGTAATGAAACAGGGAATTTAACTTGTCTCCCGTTTCTTTAATTTCTTTCTTTCTTTCCTTTGCATACGTAATGTGTTTTAATGGGTGAATCAGATGGTGTTCTCATCATCTGCAACCGTATATGGTGAAGCTAAAAAGATACCGTGTGATGAGAATTCAGAGTTAATGGCCGTGAGTCCTTACGGAAGGACCAAGGTAAGCATATGACTTTGATTGGCAGCAATTCTATAAACTGATTTTGAGTATAGAAATACGTACTTGTGTTCTGTGTTTGATACGTGAAATTGTTAATACAGTTGATACTATAAGACATTGCTCGAGACCTTGAAAAAGCAGAGTCAGATTGGGGCATAATTTTGCTGAGATACTTCAATCCAGTGGGAGCACATGAAAGTGGCAAAATTGGTGAAGATCTGAGAGGAATCCCCAATAACCTCATGCCTTTCATACAGCAAGTTGCTGTTGGAAGATTGCCTGAGCTCAACGTACTTGGTCTTGATTACCCCACAAAGGATGGCACCGCGGTTCGTAAACCTTATTCTATAATAATTTTCCATGAACTCAAGGAATCAGTAAAAATCTTCTCCATCCTGTCTAAAATATGTACTTTTTTCTTTCAATCTGGTTTTAAAAAACTAGGTACGTGACTATATCCATGTAATGGATTTGGCAGATGGTCACATTGCTGCACTGCGCAAGCTTTTCAGCGCAGACAATATTGGTGATTTTGTATACGCGTTGTTGTTCGTAATGTCTAAATGGTGTTATCTCCTTTCCTAAGCTTAATTATCTAATTTGAGTAAATTTAGCATACTTGCTAATTTTTTTTTAAAATACTTCAATTATTTTGCTTGATTCCCTCTCTCCCTCTATTACTTAGATTGACTCGGAGGGAATATCAAAAGGGTTGATTTGAGAAAAAATTGATAAATATATAAAATAAGTCTTACATTTAAAATCGACATCAACTCTTCAATTAAATCTTATGTTAAGGACCGAGGGAAAACTTTATTATCCTTGTGCGGTGGTTAAAATTATGGTGCAACAAACTTGGTACTAGGTTGTACGGCTTACAATCTGGGAACTGGTCGTGGAAAGTCTGTGCTCGAAATGGTTGCAGCATTCCAAAATGCTTCTGGAAATGTAACTTCGAATCTTCTTTAATTTGTTCATGAAAGTGACAAAGAGAGGTGAATTTGGTGAAGAAGGTTGTTATTTGATGCGCAGAAAATTCCCCTGAAGAAGTGTCCGAGGAGGGCAGGAGATGCTGTTGCTGTATACGCATCTACAGAGAAAGCAGAGAAAGAACTGGGGTGGAAGTAAGAACTTATAATCCTTAAAAATATTAAGGACATTAGTAATAATGATGATTCATTGTGGTTGTTGTTTGATGAAATATATGATGTTCGTGGATGTAGGGCAAAATATGGTGTAGAAGAAATGTGCAGGAATCAATGGTGTTGGGCAAGCAACAACCCGTGGGGCTACATGGGGAAGCCATAGTTCTATAAGTTAAATGGGAGACACAGGCTTCCCAAGTTACTGCACTTCTTTTCAAAAAAAAAAAAAGATATTTATTTTTGTACTGTTTTGCATCCTGAAACAATACAATGTCTTGGGAAAATTGTGGTAGGTTTGTTTGGCAAGCCTAGAAAATTGACCAATGATTTCATGGTGCCAATTAGTTTTTGGGATCCTGAACTTTTGTAAGGATGGTTGAAACAATATTTATTAAACTGCCTTCCCTTGACATTCCTTTGAACCACTTTATGTGAGAGGACTTTGAAGAAATTTGTCAAGTAGTAACGAAATTTCTTAAGATGTAGGTCCCATCCCTGCTTTCCCGTGACATTCCTTTGAAACACTTGCATGTGCAACATACTGCTTCGTGTAAATTAAACTAGATAATTAATTCATAAATATTAAAAAAATTAGTTTTTATTAATTATTTATTGATAAAAAAATTAGTTTTTGTAAATAGGTTTACAAAAAAAAAGATATTGAGAGTTTTATTTTGTAAACCTATTTATTACAAATACTAATAAGTTTCTATCAATAAATAATTTCAATGCACATGAAATCAACACTCATTATATTCATTACCACCAGTGGATCTAGATACCAAATTGCTTGCAAGGAATTTCAAATTCCAAATAAATTTTTATCCCAATATGGCCATGTTTAAATATAGAGCAAGGTATTGTTTATCTTATGTATTATATGGAGTTTCTAAAAATAAATTACATTGTTTATGGTTCATTATAAATTATACTACAACTCGTTATTATTTTTGTTTTATATGTACATGAATAAATGCATTCTTTGCACTGTAAGTATAGGTGGGTGGGCATGATTGTAATTGTCTCCTATTAAAAAATATATAAAATATTAAAACTATAATTTACAGAGGTGTCATCAATACTCAAAAGCGTTTACAAAACACAATATTCGTTGAAGATGAAGAACCTCTCGGAGAATCCTGTGCTTTATAGAAAGTTCACATGTACCTTTTGTCGTTGATGTATGAACTTTTTTACCTTCCAAGGTGGCTGGCCTTCTATGGAACCACACACACACACACACATTTATGACATTTATTTTTTATTTTTGGCCAAATTGAAGAATTTCATTCACTAGAAATCAAATTACAGACACTGAAAGTCTGAAACAAACCAAAACGAAAAACTGAAATTAAGCTTACAGACACATCAGATACTACCAAAACCAAAGAACCAACTGCAGTCAAGATCTTGCAGGTCAAAGGTATGGAGCCATTTTTCATTCCACCATGATCAAATGAAAGGGCGATAGAGGGTGGTTGTCCAAAGACATGCTCGCCTGAGCCCACCCTCCTTGATGCCAATATCGCTGCAACTTCAAACGCAGCTTCAAATCCACCCCTTATAATAGGAGAGTGGTTAAACATCTGGGATTTGAGAACAAAACCCAAAAGAATAACGATCATAGTAGAAGAAAGCCAACCTCCCACACAACCAACATTTACCCACAAAAGAAGGCAAAACCAACAACACCCAAACATCTGCAAAAGAAAAACAAGAAACAAGATTGAAAGCAAAAACATCAAAATTAACAGGGGCGACCAAGACACCAAAACCACTACCAAAGATGCCCCCAACTTTGGTGGAACCAAGCAGAGGAACTCATGGTAGCAAGGTGGCTGTAGGCCAGCCATCAGCCATCAGTGAGAAATGTGATGCAGAATTCACCTCTTTCAAACCCAAGCACAATCCATTCCACTGCTTGTGTGCATCTGGCTTCGGGATCTTTAGATTCTTGTTCCCGACAATCTTTGAAACTTTAGCCACCAACATTTATGACTTTGCTTAAAGTTATTTTATAATAGGATATTATCATCATTCTTTTGATACTTTCATATTATTTAACTTTGAACAAAGGTTATGCAAACATTCTATTTATTATTTTCCACTTATACCAAACACATTTTGGAAGTCTATAGTATAATTCTTTCATCTTCCTTTACTACCTGATTCCTCCTTCAAGAGATGCTCCATCATATCAAACGTGACAAAAAGAATAATAGGCTTTTGAAGTCTCATCCTCCTTATAATTCTTCAACATGTCAACAAGATTTTTTGGCATCATTGAAGCCAAGCCTAAACGTCATGGAAATGAGATTGAGTTTACTAACAGGCACAGTCCAAGCCTTCATGCGCACACTTTGGGATTAATTAAACAGTGTATTGGGTCAGCAAAGATGGGCCGTTGATGGCTGCTCAATGTTTTCTGTATCCGTTACGTGTGGCTACCGCTTGTGCTTATGTGCCATACGATATTGTAAGGTTCATGAACCCAGAATCCGGTTGGATATTGAATCAATTGGGGTATTGGGTTAAAGATCAGTGGATTAAATTGAGGCTAAACCGGAGCTAAATTGGGACTAAACTGATGAAAAATTAAAAATTTTAGGTTTATTAATATGAAATTCTAAAAAAAAAATTAATTTTTTTTTAAATATAAACCCAGACCGGTTTACCGGCCGGTTATCCGATTTCTGGGCTGGACTGGGCAGTCCGGTCCAGATTCACAAACACTGTAATATTGTCAATTTTGAAGGCTAGCTGCCTAGCTTCATGAGATTTGATGGTTAATTCCTAAAAATATAAAATAATTAACTCTACTCTTATCCCATTCCATGCACGTCTCTACATAATTTATCTTACTTTTAAACAACAAAGTTCCGTGATGCATGGGGTCTCCAGCGTGACCAATTCCACCCACAGAAGATAAAAAGGCCACCTCATTAATTAGCCGCCATACCCTAAAGAATGAGAACCATGGTTACGGAATAGGAGAAATACTTGTATATTGTAGGAGTGCTATTTTATTTATACATTAATTAAAATATAAAAAATTATTTCATTTCAATCTTACATGAATGATGAGTCATTTGAAAAAATTTAAATTTTATGATTTTAAAAAATATAAACTTCATAATTTAGAAAAAAAAAAAAAAAAAAGCAATTTCCTCTCTTAAATTGTTATTTTTTAAAATCATAAAATTTAAATTTTTTAGATGACTCATCAAACATGTAAGATTAAAATAAGATGAGTTATATTTTAATCAATCAACATATAAAATTACAGATAAAGTAATACTCTTAAAATATGTAAGTATTTCTATAAGGCATAAATGAGTTTCATTGGAGAGGTCCAAAAGGCTTCATGACCCGGGATCCGAACCAAGTACCGTCCCGGCTCGACTTCACTAACTCGCTGGGCTCGAACTCAGTGACTCGCTCTCCTCGTGTCCTCTTTTCTAGCGCCTTCTTCTTATGTCTTATCCCTTCGCTGTCTCTCTCTCTCTCTCCATCCATCATATGTGGGACCCACTGTTGCTACTTGCTATTGTCATTTCCAAATTCCTCCCCCACCCTTCCTTCTCGAACCCACGATTTCTCTTTCCCTCCCCCTCTCTCCCCTCTCTCCCTCCTCAAATCCAGCCTCTATTATTTACTCTCGCATCGGAAACTTCTAGAAGCAACAACAAAAAAACCTACCGCCACCTCCCTCCTTCGTTCTCTTGCCGCACCCGCTGCTTCTGGTCGTTTCTGGCCCAGCTGCTTACGACCGCGTTTCTTTTTCCCTCCTCGGTGAGTCGCGAGTTTTCAGGGCCTTAACTTGTCCGTCCCTGTCAAGGTATCACGTATCTTCAAACTAGTATTCGTATGTGTTCGATTGTATTTGTCTGCATTTCCAATCATTTATTATAATATTAATGTCAGAATAGTGCAGCTGATTATAAGGAATATGGATTTGGCTTAATTTAGGATAGTTTGACTTCCTTGTAGGTTGCAATACTGATTCTGAGAAAACCTTCATCTGAGTTGTGAATATCATTTGTACTGATTTTCGTTTGTGTTGGAGGATAGTTATGGAGGTGCGAGAAGCCTGAACTTCTTCAGATCTGGAAGTGGAGCTCATGGCGCCATTGCCGGTGGAGCAGACTGGTGAATCAGCACCGACTGACTCTCTGAGATCTATTCCGACGCCGTTTCTGACGAAAACGTACCAGCTTGTGGACGAGCCCTCTATGGATGACCTGATTTCCTGGAATGACGATGGAACCAGTTTCATAGTTTGGCGACCCGCCGAATTCGCTCGCGATTTGCTTCCAAAGTATTTCAAACACAATAATTTTTCCAGTTTCGTCCGTCAACTAAATACTTATGTAAGCTTTTACTGTTTTATTTCCCATTTATTAATACAAATATATGTTTTTTCCATTATTTTCTGGCCTGTCTAATTTACTCACCTCTGATTTGGCAGGGATTTCGGAAGGTTGTCCCTGATCGGTGGGAATTCGCGAATGACTGTTTCCGGCGAGGCGAGAGAAGCCTGCTCCGGGACATTCAACGGCGGAAAATATCACTGTCTCCGGCTGCCGGAGGTGCGGCCAATGCAGTGACTGTGGCTGCAGTACCTGCCGCCGCCATAGGGGTGTCTCCGACAAACTCCGGTGAGGAACAGGTAATCTCTTCAAACACATCTCCGGTTGCTGGGAATAGTACAGTGCATGGCACCACAAGTTGCACCACTGCACCCGAGCTCTTAGAAGAGAATAAAAAGCTTAGGAAAGAGAACATGCAATTGAGTAATGAATTGAGTCAATTGAAGGGGCTCTGTAATAACATACTGACATTGATGACGAATTATGCTTCAAGCCAATTAGAGTCCAGTAGTGCCGCCGACGGAAAACAACTGGACCTTTTCACTGCGGCGCAGCTTTCGGCTGAGGAAGCCATCGTAGGCGGTGGCGCCTCGCAAGACATGAAAGTTGCAGAGGAGGAGGTGCCCAAATTGTTTGGGGTTTCAATTGTGGCAAAACGCCGTCGAAGTTCAGAGTTTGAGGAGGCAGAGAAAGAAGAACAAAATCAAACACAGTCGTCCCAAGAACGCGGTGGTGGCTCCGATGTAAAAACAGAGCCGCTAGATGGTAGTAACTCCGATGATCAGGAGACACCCTGGTTGGAACTTGGGAAACAATAGCCGATAAGTTATTATCTTGATGGCTTTGTATCTTGAGCTGCCATGTTCGGATGCTGTAAGGAGAGAATCCCATGTGCGAAGGCCTGGGAGGCACGTGATTTGAAGCCCTGTCTACTTACCAAATGTTGCAGCACAGTGAAGACGAGAAGGATAAGAACTGAAAAGTGCTTTATTTGGGTGGGAAAAGTGAAAAGTTGTGAAAGGAAAATGGATTGTCATTTTGATGGGTAGATTGTTAAGAAATGATCAGCAAATATAACGACCGGGGAAAAATGACGGATCACGACCAGATGTGGTTATTCGAACCACATGTAATTTCGATTCGGTTCAAGTAATTTTAAGCTTACCTTATTTAGATTTTTGATCTTGTTCTTTCTTTTATTGTTTTCTAATTTGATGTTTTTTAATTAAATTTAAGAAAGGGAGGGGAGGAATAAATTAAAGAAAATGATTATTATATTTTAAAAAATGTATATGTTATATAATTAAATTAAATTTTTTAATTTAATCAAATTAAATAAATAAGTGTTATAAAAATACTAGTGAAACGCAACGACTAAGAATTAAAAACGTAAAACCCATATGGAAAACGTACTTGAGGTTCGAGAAGATGGTGCGGAACATTTATGAATTGGGGAGATATGTTTCTTAATTTGGGCTGTTTTGAAGTTGCGGTGGCCCATATGGATAACGTACGAGGCGTTAATTATTAGTGGTTTGGAAATAGGAATCCAAGTCTAAAACATGCCAAAATTGGCAATTACTATTTGACTGGTGTCCTGTATATATTACTCCTTCTGGTTTTTAATACAAAGTCAATTAATTTTTTAAGAGAAATTAATGAATTTAAACAAATTACTTAATAATAATATAAGTTATGTATAGTTAGATTATGTGTGTATTTGGTTGGACTTATTTTTAGACAATAAGTCCTTATTACGCAAGCCGAGATAAAACACCTCTCTCATACTTACCTCGTATACCGTAAATCACGATTTATAAGGACTTATTATTCAAAAATAAGATATTCCAAACGAGCAATATAAGTTTATAAGTCAGAAAATAAATTTAGAAAAAAATAATAAATATAAATATTTTAATATAAGTTATTTAATTTTTTTTTCTCTGGAAAAAAATCAATTTGTTTTTATATCAAAGATTGAAAGTAATATATTAGTATGCGCTCTTCTCCACCTGGGCTCTGCCGAGAAAACTATAGAGCAAAAATTTTACCGTCTCATTCGTGTCTGCACAAACTACATCCCCTTTTGATGGAATAGACTAGAAAATTAATGACTTGTACGACGAAAAAAGAAATTATGACTAGAAATTATTATACTCTCTTTATACTAGACGTGTTCCTATGTGTGTGTACAGAATTCACTGTATTATATTTATTCACACTTTATAAATCAAGAGCAGAAGCTGAACTTTAAAAAACAACATCAACGCAAAAACGTAAGCCAAAGGTTTGGGGCGCTTAATGTTTACTTATTACTCTTCAATAAAGGAAGTTGTACCATAACGAATGCCGAATCAACATTTGATATTGTTATAGTTGACAGAAGTCAGAACTCGATTAGGTCAATTCTCCGAGTCTGGGCAACTTAGGAAAAAATGAATCCGATCAAAACACGTGTTTCTCTATTTCCTTCACCGTCCACTTCCTTCCATTTCTTCATTCACACTGTTAGATTAACTCTAAATGGTTGAGATTTAATATTCTATAAAAATATTATTATAATATTAAATAACAAAAATATATATAAATAAATTTAAATAATTAAAATTTGATATAACTAGTTCATATATTTATATTTTTATTAAAGTATTATATATTTATGTATATACACGCTTTTTATAGGATATTAAATCTCAACCCTTCAGAGATAATCTAACGGTGAGAATAAAGAAGTGGAGGGAAGCGGATAGTTAGGGAAATGGAGAGACCCCTCTCCATCAAAACTGGTCCAGACCGTTTTCCCTTTTTTTAAAAATAAATCAAAACTATAATAAAATTGTTGATTAGTGGGTTTTGTTAATCATGAATGCTTGCAGTGTTATATTTTTAATCATTTATTTTATTTTATTGATTTAATTAAAATATCTTTTTTGAACAATTTAATTAAAATATCTTGAGTATCACTAATTAGTCAGTTTAGACCCAATCTAATTAAGGTTTTGCTCAGATCATTTAACCTTGATGGAAGGGTAATGATTGACAGCCAAATGGATGAGTGATACAAGAAAACGGATCTGAGGGTTTGTAACCGTTGACAGCTATTATTAGTTATCATTATTATGTCCAAACACCAGTTAGAAAAGACCCTGATTCATTTCTATTAATTGTATTATATGTTTTAAGTTTCCCATACTAGATCATAATCCCATGCTAGATCGTAATTATGTGGATTACGGCTTTGAATCATTTAAGTATGGCGAGGAGTAATTATAATTTTTGAGACTTTAGTGTTGTAGAAATTTTATATGCTCACATAGTATTTATTTAGAATATGCCTGAGTATTAGTTTAGTTGGAGACTTGGTGTTCGTTTGGAATAGCTTATTTTTTAGCAATAAGTGCTTATAAATCGTGATTCACAGTATACGAGATAAGTATGTGAGAGGAGTTTTATATCGGCTTGCGTAACAAAGACTTATTTTTTAAGAAAATGCCGCACCAAACAAGCTTTTATTTCTATCTTAGAAAGTGGTATTTAAGTTGGATGTGTACGTATGAAATTATGTTAGTTTGGCATATTAAACAAACGTAAGCCTATTACGTCCCATATGCTGACGCGATTTGGGAATTGTTGGAACTAAGCAATGAGGACAAGCGCCGTTTAAAGATTGTCTCTACGTGGATGTGGAAAAAGTGACATTTAAGTCTAATATAGACTGAATCAATAATAGTTTAGTGCCAAAAAAAATTTTAAAAAATTTGAAATTGAGAATTATATTTGAAAATTACTTATTTAAATTAATTTCCACAGCTCATTTTTCAAAAAAAAAAAAGGAAAAACCATTAATTTGTTCTTTTGGACCAAACTCTGAGTCGTCTTGCTTGTCTATTTCGTGGAAAAGAGTGGTAGTATGTCCCCGCACGCACTAATCAGTAGTAATCACGAGTCCCAATTCCAGATAGAAGAGCCGTCCTCTTATTATTATAAGCTATAGCTTTTGGCCGTTGACTCACTCGGTCTTTTTATTTTAATTCTGAACACCATTATGAGTGAACAAATTGGTAATGTTGTAGTAAGAGAAGATTTATGAAAAATTCCTATTTAAAAATTTTATTAAATAGAAGAATCTGAATTTAAGTATTGATATATATATATTTGTGTATGAAATTCTATCAAGTACATGTAGTTTCAGTGTATAAAACCATATAAAGTTTTTTTTACCAATAAAATTGTTAAACAGGAACTTTCCAACTATCTCCTCAACAATTTTATATTCCATAATGGTTCTATATATCATAAGCAAGAAAGTATACAATAATTGGGAAACTTGTGTATTTAATTTATTAGAGTAAAGGGGAGGGGATATGATCCTTTATTTTGTTTAAAGGAATGAGAGGGAATTAATGCTAAAATTTTGGTTTCTCTCAAACACACCTTTTAGAAAATAATAATTTAAAAAAAAAAAAAAAAAAGGAGGAGGAGAGGGTGACAAGGGAAGAAGGAAAGGTACGTAACAATTGATGTGTGTTAAGAAAAGACACAGTCAATAAAAAGTAGCTAAATTTTTATACACACAGATAGAAGCTACTACCTTGCTTTTCTGAATATTCCAGTCCCCACATCCGACCAATCAAATCCCATCATCAACATTATATATCTTACACATGTACGGTATATAAATCATTTCTTCTTCATCCACGTGGTTTCATACGTAGTTTCCTATGTTAAAAATCCAACTCTCCAATCACTTTCTTCATCCATATACAGCCTCCTCCTTATTACTCATCATCTATATCTTGTGTTTTTTGCGTCTGAGAGAAGCAGAGACCTGATCATCATGTGGGAGCTGGAGATCAGAGTTTTGTCATGTGAAGGCCTGAATCTGATAAGCCCCTCATCTTCTTCTTCTTTTTTCTCTTGGTGGTCCTCTCTCACATTTATACCGCCGAGTTCGCATTATTTCATGTCTGTCACAAAGCTGCCTGATCAGAAACCCAAGGTGTACAGTGAGAGGCTGAATCAGGAAGGTGAAGGTGCAGGAGAAGGAGGGGTGTTGCGCGTTCCAGCTGATTCCAGCTTCCTCTCTGATACTCAGTCGTGTCTGTACCTTGAGATATACCAGAAGCGGCGAATTTTGGGGCCCACTCAAGTTGGATGGTGTCTGGTTCCGACGCCTGATATTGGGCCTCCTCCGCCGCCAGATCCTTCTCCGTCTCTTCCTATTCGGTGCCTGAGTTACAGGTTACGAGGGAGAGATGGTTGCGTGGGTAGTGCCATAATCAACCTGAGTATTCGGTTGAAGGAAACGTGTGAGGCTGCTCCTCCTCCTCCTCCTCCTCCGGTCGTCGGAATCCCCATTGGGACGATGGAAGAGGGACACATCAAATTTGGGTGTTGATTTGATAATTTTCCTTGGTTTACTACTTTAGCAGAAACAACCTTTCTCGATCGCGGTGGAAAAATAGGAGAATGCATGCTTTCTAGTCCATTTCTGTGTACGTGTCGTGTGTTCTTATGTTTCTTTTCACCTTTCTTTAATTATTCGGCTTGAATCATTGGAGAGTTTTATTCAAGTAGACCCTCGCTTAAATATGCACTAGTGGATTGTGAACATCGTTAATTATTTGTACTGAACTGAAAAACGAATCTTTTTCTTTAAGAAAAAACTTAAGGTGGAAGGATATACTGAATATTGTTGCTTTTCTAAATTCTCTCTTGCGCACACATTGATATACTGTAATATTGATACCTCTTCCCTATTGTTTCCTTTAGCTTTCGATGGATTAAAGTCTTCACTTTTAATTTTTTTGACCAAAAGTTTATACTTTTAAATGGTGTACTATAAATTAAGAAATAAAATTATACATTTATTGGCGCAAAGCCTCAAACTTGAATACGGCTCGCATTGCAAGCCAACTAAGAAGCTACGGAATCCAAGATCCTCAAAAAAGAAAAAAAACAAAAACAAAGAAACATCATGAGCTAAGTCTCTCCAGAGCCCCTAGTTTTGGACAATGAATGATAATAGGAATAATGGGGGAAAGAAAATTGTCAAGTATTGGATAATATTTCTGTTGTTATTAAGTTATAATAGCTTTATGTTATGTAATCATTTATGTATCTTAACCATAGGACTAACCATAGTTTGCTATATGGTTCATTGATGTATAAATACTAGTTACTATAATAATGAGATATTATTCACTTTTCTCAATCAGATTCAGTAACATGGCATCATGGGCCTAACTTTTTTTCCCACTCTCTTCTTCACTTTTACCTTTCCATTTCTACCCTTCCTATTTTTCTCTGCCCTTCTCTCTCTTTACCCCCGATCTTCTTCTTCTTCCTTTGATCTTCCATGGCTGCCAACTCCATCATCGATCTGATCAGTCCTTATTACATCCACCCGAATGAAAATCCTGCTCTGGTCTTAGTCGCGCGGCCACTTGATGGCTTGAATTATTACAGCTAGGCACGATCGATGCGTATAACATTACTCTCAAAGAATAGGCTCCAATTTATTGATGGTTCAATTCCTTCACCGCCGGTCACCGATTGCTTATTTCTGGTTTGGGAGCCTTGTAATAAGCTCTCTCCAACTATTATGAAGAGCATCCTTTGGTTTGACAAGGCTTCAAAAATCTAGTCCGATCTTCATTCGCACTTTTCTTAGTCAAATATTTTTTGAATTGCTGACCTCCAAGAGGAAATTTATATCTTAAAGCAAGGTAACTTGAGTGTTAGTGATTATTACACTAAGCTCAAAATTCTTTGGGATGAACTCTCCAATATTTGTCCTCTTACACAGTGCGATTGTAGCTCTCTCGGTATTGCGGCTAAGCATAGGGAAAAAGATTATGTGATTTGCTTCCTCAAAGGCTTGAACGAGTAATTTGCTCCTGTCAAATCTCAAATCATGCTCTTGGATCCACTGCCTCTGATTAATTATGTGTTCTCCTTGGTTCTTCAACAGGAACATGAGTTTTACACTTCACCTGAACCTAAGATTTTGTTGACTAAGGGTTTGAGACCTTCCTTCTCTGGTATGAAGCAGTGCACAACTAGGCATTGTGGAAAGCCACGCCACATACAGAAGAAACATGCTATCATAAGCATGGTTTTCCCCCTGGTTTTAAATTTTGAACTGGCTCTTCTGCTGCAGTGAATAATGTTTCTACTCCAGCATATGTTTCTGTTCAAGACATCCACCCTACTAAGCATCTTCCTCCAAGTTCAACATGAACATCTTCAGTTTTACCTCAGTTGTCTCATGATCAGTACCAACGTCTCCTTAGTCTCCTAAATTCTTCTTAGCCTTCCACCTCTGCTTCAGCTAACCATTTGACTACCTCTGTGTCTTCCGTTTAAGGTAATTGTCTTACTCTATCTTCCACAAATCTTGTTACCTAGATCATTGATTCTGGTGCTACAGATCATGTTTATTGTTCTCTCAATTTATTTTCTTCTAATCATTCAATTTCTCCTATATTTGTGAGTTTGCCTATAGGTTCTCATGTTGCTTTTGTTTCTAGCACAGTTACTTTGTCTTCTACCTTAGTTCTTCATGATGTCCTTTATATTCCATCCTTTTCTTTCAATATTATCTCAATTTATCGTTTAACCTTTTCTCTTAATTGTTTTTTAACCTTCTATTCTAATTATTGTCAGATATACTTACTCCAACCTTCACTAATGATTGGTATAACTCTTTGAAGGGCTGTATTTCTTAAATGCATATATGCTTTCATCCCATCCTATTTCTACCATTCACATGGCAGCTACAACTTCTACCTCAGATTTCACCCTTTGGCATCTTTGATTGGGTCACTTTTCAAACTCAACACTTTCTGTTTTATGTATGATAGCCCCTGAAATTTCATGTATTCACCATTCACATGCTTGTGACATTTGTCATTTTGCTAAACAAAGACATAATTCATTTCGTGTAAGCTCTAATTCAAGTAATAACATCTTTGATCTGATTCATGTAGACATTTGGGGTCCTTTTTCAATCCCTTTTGTTCAAGGTTATAAATACTTTCTAACAATTGTGGGTGATTACTCCTATTTCACTTGGATTTTTTTGTTGACGCTCAAATCTGATGCTAGGCCTCAACTCAAAAATTTCTTTAATCTTATTGAAACTCAGTTTTCTATTACAATTAAACAGTTAAGTTCTAACAATGGTCCAAAATTTTCTATGCCTGATTTTTATGATGCTTTTAAGGGTGTTTTACACCAAACATGTTGTGTTGAGGCTCCTCAACAAAATGGTCTTGTTGAGGAAAATGCCAACATATTTTAAATGTTGCTAGAGCTTTGCCTTTTCAATCTAACTTGCCTATTATCTATTGGCCATTTGTGGTTCAGCATGCTACCTTTATCATCAATCGTCTTCCCTCACCTATTACTCACAATGTAACCTCATTTAAAAAATTATACAACTTTGCTCCTTCATACACTCTAATTTTAGAGCTTTTGGTTATTTATGTTTTGCTTCTACTTTGACTAATCATCGCTCTAAATCCCCCCCCCCCCCCCCCGCTCTCACAAATGTGTTTTTCTGGGTTTTCCTTCTGGTTCAAAGGCTTACATCTTATTGGACTTAGTGACTAATAATATTCTTATCTAAAGATGTTATTTTTCATGAACTAGTTTTTCCATTTAAAAATGACAATGTCACTCCTTTTGCATCTCCACCTCCTATTCAAACATCTGAACCCACTATTCAAGCATTTCCTGCTTTTCTAGCTGATGATACATGTTCCCATTTCTATCCCTACCTCTTCTCCATTATCTCTATCTACCATTGACCCATCCTCTCCTGCTCTTAATTCCCCACCTCAACCACATCGTCGCTCAACTAGACCCTATAAATCACCTTCATATTTGCATGATTATCATTGTGTTCTTCCATCTATTACTAACGAATCATCAAGTTCATGAAGTCCTAGGTATCCTCTATCTTCTGTTATATCCTACTCATCTCTATCTTCTCCAAATAAAACTTTGTTTTTGTTGTCACTACTAACCCTGATCCGAAAACATCTCATCAACTGTGACACATTCAGTTTGGAGAGATGCTATGCAAGCAGAAATAAATGCTCTTGAACGGAATCAAATCTGGATTTTAACTCCTTTATCATCTGGTAAGAATACCATCGGATGCAAGTGGGTTTATAAAACCAAATTTAAGTCTAATGGTGAGATTGAAAGACACAAGGCTAGACTTATAGCCAAAGATTACACCCAAACTGAAGGCATTGATTATTTTGACACTTTTTCCCCAGTGGTAAAAATGACTACTCTTAAAATGTTACTCTTTTTTTGCTGCCGCTAAAAATTGGTTTCTATACTAATTGGATGTCAATAATGTCTTCCTCTATGAAAATTTGAATGAAGAAGTTTATATGGAGTTACCTAAAGGTTTTACACCTCCTTTTCCCATCCTGGTTTGTAAATTACAAAAATCCCTCTATGGATTAAAGCAAGCCAGTGGGCAGTAGTATTCAAAATTATCTTCTGCTTTGTTGTCCTATGGTTATACACAATTTGCCTCTAGTCATTCCCTATTTTTTTAAAGCTACTTCTTCCTCTATTACTATTATATTGGTGTATGTAGATGATGTCATTCTTGCTGGCAATGATTTGTCTGATATGAATGTTGTTAACAAGTAGTTGAATGAAGCTTTTACTATCAAAGATCTAGGTGAGCTTCGCTATTTCCTTGGCCTCAAACTAGCTCGATCTAAGGAAGGTATTTTTCGTTCCCAACGGAAGTTTGCTTTAGAATTGCTTGAACATACTGGTTACTTGGCTTGCAAACCAACTTCTTCCCCTATCGACCCTCATCCTAAGCTCTCAAAGGACATGGGGAAACCACTTGACAATCCCCAGCTTTGTAGAAAGCTCATTGGCCGACTTCAGAATCTCACCACCACTCGGCCTGAACTTAGCTTTGACACTTAGCAATTAAGCTAGTTTATGTCTGATCCTTGAGATATACATTTGCATGCTACACACCGTGTTCTTAGGTATATTAAATCTTTCCCTGGAGCTGGTCTTTTTCTCTCCTCTAAATCAGACTTGAAGCTACAGAGTTTTAGTGATCTTGATTGGGCCAATTGTGTTTATACCCGACATTCTGTGATCGGTTTTGATGTGTTTTTTGGCCCTTCTTTGATCTCCTGGCGTGCCAAGAAACAATCGATGGTCTCTCAATCTTCCTCGGAGCTTGAATATAGAGTTTTAACATCCGTTACTTGTGAATTAAAGTGGCTCATTTATCTTTTAACTAATTTCAATTTATCACATATTGATCTAGCTTTGTTGTATTGCGATAATCAATCGGCCATCCAAATTGCTTCAAATCCCACATTTCATGAAAGGACCAAATATGTAGAGGCAGACCATCATTTAGTGCATGAAAAGTTGCAAGCTCGGATCATTCATATCCTCACTGATAAGTTTGCTGATCAACAAGCCGATATCTTCACCAAGCCTTTGCATCCTGTCCATTTTCATGAGCTCATTTCCAAGTTGAGCATAAAAATAGCCATGCTCCAATTTGCAAGGGTGCCAAGTATAGGATAATATTTATGTTGTTGTTAAGTTATAACAGCTTTCAGTTATGTATCTTAACCTTACGGCTAATCATAGTTTGCTATATGGTTCATTGATGTACAAATACTAGTTACTACAGTAAGGAAATATTATTCATTTTTCCCAATCAGATTCAATAACAATAGTCGGCGAAACGTGGGACCAAATAATTGGAATACTTGAGGGAAAGGATCAAACTTTGAAGATGATTTGAAGAATTTAAAATCTTGTGAGAGGCTCGGATGGTCAAGTTGCAGCGGGCTTCATGCAGAACCTAATTCGCCTTCATTCAATACATTCCCTCAAATGCTGCTCTCTTTAACAACCTTCAATACCTTGATGTTCAATTCGCTCGTCTTCATCTTATATTTCTCGAGTTCCCACCTGGAAATTGTTCCTCCATGCAGTGATCCTGGGGTCAACATTTCGTTTCATGTTAACATACATTCTCCTATAGAAATGGCTTACCTCAATCGGAAGCCCCATTAGAATATTCCAAGACAAGCCCTTGTCCACAGCATAGACCACAGAACACATGTCGCAGTCAACTTTCCTAACAGCGTGTCCTTTCTTACATGCAATCATTTCTACTGTCTCCATTATAAGAAGTTAAGAACCTTACAATACTGAACATAGACACATGAGACTGGACAGCGTCTAATGACAAATTTACAGATCACACAGCCAACTAGGGTGACTTACAAGTGTTCAAGTACTAAATTCACATTAATAGCGTATCGCCTCAAGATGATTATGGCACAAACTTACTGAACACGCCCAATATGCACACCAACTCAAACCCACTGCAAAATTGGCCTGGATTAAAGTAATATCAACATGCTGTACATAACATGCTCAGACAACGAATATGCCGATTCACCAACATGAGTGCTAGAAACTTTGTTGGTCCACTACGCTTCCTCTTGGTTGATTCTCTTCAAGATGTTATACTTGCAGAGAGGACAAGTAGCATTAATGTGCAGCCACTTGTCTACACAGGCACAGTGAAAATGGTGGCCACAAGGAAGTTCTCTAAGGTCAACACCATCATCATAAGCAGATAGACAGATGCAGCATTCCTGAGATAATATATCAAAATAAAATAAAAACATAAGTAAAAATAAATTATTAATCGTTTCAATAGATAACTAAGGACAGCGTAAACATGTTTGTGGACGCAGGTTCAGCTTCAAAATTAAGGCAGCCAACACAGATTGAACAAAACATCGGTTTGAACAATCAAGTCAATCTCTTCCAATGGTATGAAGCAGTAGCAGGACAAACGGGATGCCAGAACAAGTACTGAGAAATGGATATACACAGTATCCTCCTCTTACATATATATGTTCATTAGGTAAATCTGATGAGCATCACAAAATCAATGACAACATGCTCATAAGAAAGCCGGTAATATTGAGTTCCCTTTCACATTTGCATTTAGATAATATCTTCAGAATAATGGATGAAGATTACCCGGAAACTATAAAAGAAAAAATGGAAGAGAGCAGAGACTAATCTCAAATATGAGAAACCGTACCGCATCCTCCTCAGAAAGAATATGTTCACTCGGTGAATCAGTGCCACATTCAGTCATTATTCCACCAACTGGTTCTTGTGCATTACCAGCAAGTTTCTCATCATTGTCAATTCTTCTGAATTTGAACTTAGCCAACTGCTCAATGTCTTCTTTTGATGCTCCTTCCTGCAACCAAAAAGAAGAAGAAATATTAAGGCCAAAAACAACGGATTTAATTCATAATATTCTAGAAATGAATCATAGTTTTGCCCAACTTATTTCTGGCAACTCCTTCAATCTCACAACGTTTTCCTTTAAAAAATTCTGCCCTCTTTTTTTCCTTAAAAAAATAAACTCATTCTAGCAAAGTAAAATTTTCACATACTTAATATAGCTATAACTGCTTTTATAATGAACCCAGCCACGTTCAACCATACCTAAACCTCCAAAGTATCAAAACCCTGAGAAAAATCTCATCTCGGCTTTTGTTTTATACAATATAACATTTCCAAATTTCCAAGAATTTCTAATAAAATTTGAAGGCACGAGTATTTCTAATTTTCTAATAGCATGTGCAAGACACCCAAGGGCTCTGCCATTACACTAAGATTGAATCAGTTCAGATTTAACACTTGCCCTGAAAGCAAATAAAAACCCCTTAAATAAACTTCATAGATAATTATTCGAAGTCAAAGGCCAACTCTTCTGATCCATAATTTACAGAGTTACTTTATCTTCAAAACAATCTATCAAAGTTTACTACAACCATAACTCATCAATGTTTAAAATACTCTATTAATACATATTTGTATAAACCTAAGGTCGCATAAGTTGAAAAGGCCATATTAGTAAGTAAAAAATTTTCTTATCTATAAAAAAAAGCACGTCTCAGTGAACTTTGGATGGAAGAGAGTCATAGGGCAATATCAACTCAATAACGAGTAAAAAACAGGCAAAGCTCCCAATTACCTGGTCTGCAACAGCATATAGAAGTGCAATAATACATGGAAGACAACAGCATACAGCAATACCAATGATGAATGCCAGAGCAACACAGAATACAACAAAGAAAACATCAAAACCCAGGAAAGCTATACATAACCTGCACAGCAAGTTCAATTTGTCAAGGTAAAATTCAACAAAACAACAGCATATTAGCTCAAAGGCAACTCAATTCAGTAATAAAAATGAAATAATTCATAATTATATAAATGAACAAATTGCTTGATAGAGAGCACAGACCAGTATAATAATGGAGAATCAAGGACTAAAGATTGACCACCAGCTGATACCCAGTAAAATCCAATGATCCACCAGATAAATGAAAACATTGTGTTTGCTGACTCCAAATGCTTCGCTACACTGCAGGGAAGAAAAGACAAACGTAAAAAAGCATTACTCTTTTTCTTTTCAAGTTTTCTTTACCAGGGTCGAAGTAGATGACAGGTCACAAATTTAAAAAACTAGTAATTCTTGTCCTTTTTTCTTAAAAAAAGACAGCTTAAAAATATTAAAAGTATAGTATCAACATATAAGCTACAACACAGTTGCGATATGCACAGAATTAATAAAACTAAACACAATTACGATATGCGCATAATTAAAAAAAAACTACGTTAGGATTTGAAGGTTACAATAGATTTCAGATGCGGATGGCGCTCAAGCAAACATACTTTGAAACTCCTTTTCCTTAATTTAAATCAGGCATATAAACACTGGTCCCATGTGCAGTCAAATTAACAGAACCAAAGGTCACTTAACACTCGTGTTTACGAGTGTTTCTGGCTTGGTATAATGAGGCTCAGATTTTAAATTTTGGGCAACAACTAAATTTAAAAACAATTCAAGTAGTTATCAGAAGATAGATTTTATTATCGCACATAATAGATTTATGCAGGTATTAAAAGTGCAGCGGCAGAAATTATTCACCAAAATTAAACCGGATGGAGCACAAATTCACCTTGAACCCTCTTCGTTGAATTGCGCCAATGTCACATAGTGCCCAGAACCATCCCTTGAACCCGGACTCAGATTCTCACCGCTGCCAGTCCTTCCGTGCACTGCGTCCAGGGATGGCGGATACTGGGGCCGCCGGAGCCGCCTCCGCCTCCTATATTCAACGCAGACGCAGAACACGTGAAGGATGCATTGCAGAGCGTAGCCCGCAATCCACAAACTCAAAGGCATGCTCGGCGACTCGCTTCGACTCAAAATTAAAACTGTAACAGCCCCGACAACAAAGACGAAGTTCCAGATAATATCAAGGATCACAACGGGTTTAGAATAAGCCCAATCTCCTTGTCTCTCCTCCAATTGCTCGGCTGCAGTCTCTCTGACTAGCATCGATGGCTCGCGCATCATCCTCCGGCCACTGGCCTGCCTCAGGAACCGAGCCGCTTGGCGTAGGCTCTGCCTGCGAACAAAGCGACGGCCAGAATTCAATTCATCGGAAGACCCGCCTGAATTTTCTATGAACGGCGTCGAATCGACTATGTCGTCGGAGGAAGGATTCCGTGACCTAGTCGTCGCCATGTCTTGCGTATTTCCCTTGGGGAGGGCAGTAAGTTAAGCTTCAAATCAAAGCTGCCTCGAAATTGGAACTGCACGGCTTGATTCCAGACCGAGTTCAGCCCAGAAGAAAAATCGTAGAGTATTTAAAATGTTGAGGGAATCAAGCGCTTTCCGTAAAATCAAGGATGGTAAATCGTCTTAGAATACTGGAACACGAACTCAACCTCAAGGGTTGATAGTTGAGATGAGACGGTGGATTGGAGATTTGGAGGTGACCGAGTTGGACCGGACCCGGATCCGATGGTCATTACGCGGAAAGAGCAAAAAGTTTCTCCCTTTCTATCTTTTTTTGTTTTTTTGAGGGTCCATCTCCCTTTTTATCTTGTCCGCAAATTGCAATTGTGACAGCTTATTATCCGTGGGATTTTCATGACCCATCACGAGCACCAGGTTTCAACTCCCTGTTATTTACTCGGAATTAAAAAAAAAAAAAGTTGATTGTTATTTAATTACTAGGGTTAGACTTTTATCCCCAAAAAAAAAAATATAAGGACAAATGTTTACTTTTTGGAATAAGACAATGTTAATTTTAATCCTAAAAATAAGATTTCAACTTATTTTATTCATAAATTTATAAATTTTATCTTTAAAGTATTTATATTGAGAACACATATTAAAAAGGGTTTCCATCAATTTTAGTATATATGATTAAAGAGGTATTTTAGAAGAATTAACACACATTTTATATAAATAAATAGGGGAAAATTTCTAAAAAAAGATGGTTAAGCTATTCAAATTTTAAATTAGATTGTTAAATTCAATAAATTATAAATCAGGTCAAATATTTTAAGATAAGATTTCAAAATTCAATATTTTTATCTTAATACCTCTCATTTGATTTCAACTTAATAATAAATAGTCATATGTGTAACCTACCTGTCATCTATCCATCTCTATTATGTTTTTTCACAAAAATTTTACTAACTGCAAAACTTTTCTAAAATCCAGAGTAAAAAAAACCGGATCAGACCGGCCGGTTCGATCGGTTGAACCGGGGAACCGGTCCCTGGTCCGATCCGGTTTGATCAGTAAACCGATCAGATCAGTTGACCCGGTTTCTTCCTTTTTTAAAAAAATTTTCCAAATTTTTATTTTGTGTTTTTTGAGGGCAAAATGAAAAGTTGAAGACTAAAATGAAAAGAAAAATAGATAAAGAAAGAACAAATCTAAAAAAATGAAGAAAATAATGAAAAAAATTATTTAAAAAGATATAATAATTATAGGAAATGAGATATCTTTACATAAGTATAAGTATAGGTATTATAACTAATACTAATAGATTTTAAACATTTTTTTTCTAAAAATATTTATTTTTATCTATAGAAGTTTAAAAATATATTAATATATATTATCACTAATAAATTATAATATTTTAATATGACCGGTTATGACCGATTCAACTATCGGTTAGACTCCGATTGACCCATTAACTCTTGAACCTGTGCTGTGACCGGTTCATTATCCGGTCCGGTTTCCAGTTCCTTGCTAAAATCTCTCCCCCTCTCCCCGCCACTTCTTTCATTCCCCCTATACCCACGCCCCTCTCTCTTCAGTTAATCATTATATAGGTATGAGAGGTTGGCATTAGAGCAGTCATGAACATCA
Organism: Inga oerstediana; assembly: GCA_963210345.1. Taxonomy (NCBI): domain Eukaryota; kingdom Viridiplantae; phylum Streptophyta; class Magnoliopsida; order Fabales; family Fabaceae; genus Inga; species Inga oerstediana. Next base: position 57,011,425 of record OY723409.1, read on the forward strand.
TCGTCATCTTAAAACATTATCAAGAAAAAACCTAATAAAAGCTGGATGAAAATATAAGCCATTTCATCATAATAATAAGAATTTGTTATCCGATAATAAACCCAACTAAATCAATGCGGACACGAACATATATAACCAACTTTATATATCTGTAAGCTACATTATTAATAAGTACAATATGAACATTAATCTTGTGAATTGAAAGTTTGATAATTTGAACCCATCAAAATGTTAAAATCTCTCCATGCATTAAAGGATGAAATATTCCATTTAAATCCTCGGAACCTAAAGATTAATTTTTGGGGTATCATTAGATCCCGCAAAAGAAAAACAGTGTGAAAGAAGAAGTGGCGAGTTGGAGAGGGGGAGAGTTTTTGGAAAAAAAATTGCAAATGAGACAGAATAATTAATGAGTTAGTATTTTTGTAAAAAAATTAAAATAATAGAGACAGATGAATGACAGTTAGCTTACCCTTAGGACTATTTATTATTGAGTTGAAATCAAATGAGAGGTAGTAAGATAAAATTATTGGATTCTAAGATTATATTTTATAACATATGACCTGATTTATAATTTGTTAAATCTAACAACCCAATTTAAAATTTGAATAATTTAATTGTCTTTTTTAGGAATTTTCCTAATAAATAACTTCCTTAATATATAATAATTAATTATATATTCCTTATATTAACAAATCATGTGCCTCCAAAACCAAATGAAATAAAAAAGGCTAGATGGGAATCAACAAGATTGGAATCCTTCTTTTACCTTGCGATTCTGTTTCTAATTTTTGGATGAATTGTTAATTGATAGGTTCAATAATAAAAAACACAAAGATGGTAAATAATAATAATAATAATACAAAAGCTTATATCCAAATTTTTTTATTGTTCATTCTAAAAGGACTAGCATTTTATAAATTATGAATTAATTACAAAACTGATACATTAATTTTGAAGTATAACAAATATTTTATAAACCAATAATTTATCTTCATTAAATGGCCAATATTAATTTTGATAATAAAAAGCAAAATGAAAAATTTTAAAGGAAAATTCCAAACCAATACCTTCAAAATACTAAAATCTCAAATCAGTTCTATTTGTAATAGTTTAGGTGTTGACCATACTTAATTAGTAATTAATAATTTATTTTAGTAAGAAATTACCGAGGTTTTATGAACTTGGACCGGATATTGAACCAGTCGAGGTACTAGATTAAAGATCAGTGGGTTAGATTAAAGCCGGGGTTAAACCGGTGAGAAATTGAAGATTTTAGACTTATTAATATGAATTCTAAAAAATAAAATAAAATATCCTTTTTTTAAAATAGGAACTCGAACCGAACCAGTCTATAGGCCAGTTCGTCAATTTTCGGGCCGAACCAGCCGGTCCTATCCGGGTTCTTTAACCTTGGAAATTACTCATTTAAAATTTTTAAAAAAATTAAAAATATTTTTCTGAAATTTTAAATGGGGTGTACGGGGCACGGGTTACACGCCTATGCGTCCGTTTGGTACTTAATAGGGAGGAAAAGATTACTCCTGTTTTTTTCTCCGCCGTTGAAGGGGAGGAAAAGATTATCAGATAAGTATCACACCAATCCTATTTATAAATCCATTTTAATTAAATCTCATATATCAAGAAGAGGTAATTAACTCAATAATTATTAGGGTTCTTGGACCCGGATCGGATCGGCCGGTCCGGACTGGGTCCCAATTTTTAAAAAAAAATTTACTTTTTCCTTTGGAATTTCATACTATAAGCCTAAAATCTTTAATTATTCACCGGTTTGGTCCCAGTTTAGCTCCAGTTTGGTCCCGGTTTGACCCACTGACTCTTAACTCAATACCCCAACTGGTTCAATACCCGGTCTGAGTTTTAATACCTTGATGATTATGGAGTAAATTTTTAACTTTGTCTTTATTTATGAATGGGTATTTTTCAATTTTTTTTTTCTCTATATATTTAATAGGGGTAAAATTATTCTAATCTCATTTATTACTCTGAAACTGAAACTATAAATAAGATAAATTTTTTTAATAAAAAAATTTATAAGTAAGACTGATAAATATTGAACGGGACCCTACTTGACCGCATCCGCGTATTTTGCACGTAGCCTTGGGGTGAGGAAGCATTAAAATTTTCAAAAATAAAATCACATTGGCGTCGCCATCGGAGACCTTCAGTGTGTTAGTGAATGTTTGGTAATATCCTAAATCTAGATTTTAAATTTAGGTTTGTATAAATCGAGATAAAATTTCTCTCATATATTTATCTCGTAAATCGTAAAAACTATTTATAAAAACTAATTCAAACATACACTTAAACTGACTTGATAACCAACTACCCCATGACACCTTAATACCTGGGGGTAAATTTCTGTTTTATTTTTACATTACGTTTTTTTTTGGCTCACATTAAGTTTGATTTAGTCCGACTTTAACGAAAATTTGGAAAGTTATTTTAGACTCCCCTATTGTTCTAAATAAAATGTATAGTTGAACTTTTTTCAAAGAGATTAAAGAAGTTAAATAAGTTACTTAATCATATTGTATGTTGTGTATCATTAGATTATATATATCATTTGAAAAGTTAGTCAAAACATTTTGGAAAAAAATTGATAAAAATAAATATCTTAAAGTAATTTAATTAGTTTTTTTAATATCAATAAAAAAAAGTTAACTCTATCTTATATTTAGGATCGAAAAGGGTAATTTACATCAAAAACAACTTCAAATTTGCCAAGCCAATTCAGCTTTTTATTTTTCTGTAATTTTAATCTTTGAATAAAACTAAACAGGGAAAATCCCCAAGAACTTTAAAAATCCTAAAAAGACAAAAAAATATTTTGAATATTTATAATCTCAATAAAAACGTTAAACTCAATTTGTCTTTTCTAAAATTAAAAAAAATGACCAAATTACCTTTATAGATATTTTTTTTAAAAAAAATATTACCCCTGCTGACCATCGCTACCAGAGCTCCAATGGAAATATTCTATTAGGAATTAATATTCCCCAAGTGGTGGGGTTGAGAACCCCCACCACTTGATTTGTCTAAAAGGTTAAAGATAAAAAGTTAACATATTATATATATATATATATATATTTGTTTGTATATAATATATTGAAAGCTATTGGGCCACCAACCTTTTAGGTAAACCAAGTGGTGAGGGTTCGAAATGCACCCCCACCACTTTGGGAATATAACTTCCCGGCAAAATATCCCCATCAAAGGTCTAACGGCCGACTACCCACTGGAGCTCTAACTCCTGACAGGGGTAGTCGCCAGCAACGGGTGGGAGCAATATTTTTTTAAAATATATATATGTAAGAGCAATTTAGTCATTTTCTTTTAATTTCAGAAGAAACAAATTAAACCTAACATCTCTCTAAGATTATGAATATTCAAAACACTTTTTTCTTCTTTTAGATTTTTAAAGTTCTTTATTAGTATTTTCCCAACTAAATAAATCAAGTTGAATGACTTGAATATTAAAAAAGTATGTAACGTAACCCTCAAATTGTCAAATTACAAGCCTTTGAATTAACCAATGAGATGAAGAAGCCAATGTTAAAATAGTCCGTGGAAGTTCAATTGATATACAATTAGGCATTAGCATCAAGGTATAACACTATAGTAACTGGGAAGAGCTCACCGGCATAAATCCATGAGTTCACATCTTGGAAGTCATATGCATTAAAAATGGTCAACAGCTATCTTAAGTAAGCAGGCCATGACAGTAAAGGCTATCACCTAACTCAGTTAAAACTCGTTAGCAAGTTCATACGTCATGCAACACAATCTGACCAAGGTGGTCCAAAAAGCACTTTCAAGCCAACATTTTCAGTTTCTATAACTCATAGGCAAACCAAACTTATCCAAACGACCAGAATCTGGATAGGCTTTGTTAGTTAAGCTTGCATGCAAAGCAGAGGCCCTCTGTGCAGCCAATATTGACCCTCCAAATCGGTTCATTGAGAACCTATTAGACGAAGCAGACCTCTCATATCTTGTCCTCTGTTTTGGAGCACTGAGAGATCTGACCTTTGCCTTGGAAGATTCTGTATAAGCCATATAATTTGGGCGCTCAGAATAAGCAGTCGCATAGCTTCTTGAACCATCACTCCTGGTGGGAGTAAAAGGGCTTCTTTTAGAGCTACCATCCCTAGAGGACCCAGAAAAAAACTGAGGACTGTTGTTTGCTGTGCAGAATGGGGTCTCTTCAACTTGATGTCCTTCTGGGGGACTGTAAGATTGGTGAACTTCACGATAGATTGGACCAGAATGGTGAATTGTTGAGTTCTTTGTGGGGGTCATCAAAGTCTGACTATAAGGATCAGAAACTAAGGCAAGATTAGTGGAGTGGAAGAGGTTTCTGGCTCTGCGTTTTGGTGGAAAAATTCCTTTTTCAGAATCCATTTCCAGGATCCTTATATTTCTTTCATCATCGTCCACACAGGTTCCTACCAACGATCTTTGTCGATTCCATGATTTCTCATCCACCCAACTGTCTGTTGTCTTCCAACGTTTCTCCTTATTGCCACTGCTCTGGACATAGGATTTGGAATTATCTCTCTACAGTAACATAAATGCTTTCATTATTAGTATACACGTTAAATGACAGAATGAACTGAATCCCTCAATGCTAGAAAAATACCTTGAGTGTTGATGATTGATCATATTTCATGCTCTTGGATCTGATGGGGTTTTCAACCTTGTCAGGTGTTGCCGGACCCTGGAAACGAAAGAAATAAATGAGATGAGACAGCGAGTAATATTAACAAATTAAACAGTTTAAACACAATTATATCATCAACTTGTGTATTCCAGCAGAATGAAATTACATATAGTAGAAGCATAATTCAGTGGACAGGAAAATTAATGGAAGGACCACTAATTATTTACATGGAGGTTGACATTTGATGACTTAGAGATCAAAGATGACCGAAGCCGCCCCGCCCGAACTTGAGCCTGAGCTCTCAAGAGTAATTGCATTTTTTGCAGCTGCTCAGCCGTCCGCCTCCTCTCCACCTGACCTCTCACCAATGCCTGCAGCTTTACCAATCCCTTTAGCGCTCGCAGGGCTCTCCTTGCCTATCAAATTTCCATATTGAGTTTCACATCATTCAAAGTTGAATTGTCTATCTCATAAATGAACCAAAAATTAGAGCACTCAGGGCACGTAATGACATGGGTTATGACAAAGGGTCCGCATTACGTGCTCAACCCATTTATGAATTTATGAGCTCATCTTGTTGTTTTTCTACCAAAACGACGCAGTTTCACGCAAGCTTATAGATGAGCAAAGCAGATAATGCAATCTGTTTTTTTGGCTTTTTGATATCTGAGCCCAATACAAGGAGGAACACCAAGCTGTTGTCCTGTTATATGGGAGAGATATGACAGTTTCAAGCTTGTCCTGTTATATGGGAGAGATATGACAGTTTCAGGACCAAGCTGTTTCATTCATTTGAAGAGCTTTCAGATTGGCGCCAAGTAAAAGGACAGCACGGAGGCAACGAGAAAATTCAAAGGTAACTAGGCGCCAAAATGATTGAAATTTTATTTTACAGTTAAGAAAGGCCTGACATGACATCGAGAAGACAAGGACGTAACAGAAGCAAGACGCTTTTGCGGTATTTGAAAAAATAAATAAAAATTAAAAATTCTGAATCTTCATTGGTCGTGAAACAGCCCAGCTTTTTTCTTGGAAAAGTCATTACCTCAGGAATCAGGATTACCGATCAGCATACCGGAGTTCCTATTTTTTTTCCTCATTCCTGTAGCTTTCCCCACCGTCCCAATAATTCCCAGAGACCAAAGATTAAAACCAAAGGTCAATGTTATTGGCTTATTGCCACTATCTGCTAATGGATGGTTCAGAGTTAAGTGTGGAAAAGGTAATGGTGAAAGCTATATTTTGTAGCAAAACTTTTAGGGCTATCAATTCTGAATAAAACGACACTAGACAACAGCTCACTTCGCACCAGTAGGATAATTGGAAGGAATATATTATCTCACAACAACCAAATGAATAAAACATCATGTTCTCGCAAATAGGCCAATCTGCAAAGCTGTCCTATCAGCTTCGAATCAGACTGGACCGGAAAAAAAAAATCTGTTCCAGGGATTTCCATATCTTCCTGACTAAAGTTCGATTCAGTTTTAATCTCTCTCTCTCTCTCTCTCTCTTTCTATATATATATATTGCTCGCAGTAGGAATCCAAGTTCATTTGTTAATTTCTTTTCATGAAAAATAAACAACACGCTCTTCCCTCGCTACATCAATAATGCGTGTTCAAGATCAACATGGAATTAAAAAAATACCGCATTCTCGATACACGCGAAACACTCTTGATTACTGTGGATTTAGGGTGTGAAGCTGTGAATAACTCGAAATAAGTGATCCAATGGCTAGTCCCGGATATTCAACTTTCAACGGATTTTGCGTTCACATGCCAGTAACTGCCAAAAGAAATAAATATCATTAAATATAGAAAAGAAAACTAACCAAACAGCCACGAAAAGCGGCCTGAATCTTAACGGCTGCCCATTCCTCACGGTTAGCGGTGGTCTCCGCCGTGGCTCGGACGCATCGTCCGCCGCCGCCGTGAAGTCTGAGTGCAGAGGAGGCTGCAGCCACGGCGGCGATCGTGTGATTGTCATTATTATGAATGCCGCTTTTTGCAGTAGCGGTGGTGACGGTAGGGTGGTTATCGATTTCTCTGGGAGATTTAACGAAGCTCCATCGGCGTTTTTCTTTGGGTGGTTTTGGAAGTGAGGTGGTGGAGGGAGTGGGAGATGAGGAATCAGGCCTTTTAAGACTGAGAAGACCACGGAACCATTTGGATACCTTGCCCATTTCTTGTGAGGAGCAAAGGGAATAAGGTGCTGGTAGTTACTTCGACATTAAAAATGCCTTCTAGAGAGAGAACGAGAAGGGAAGAGAAGGAAACTCTGGGAGAGGTGGGAGGGAAGGATGGCTTTTAGTGTAAACAGTGCGGTTATTACCCGGGGTCGAGGGCCGTTATGGAAAAGGGCACACTGATCCGCGTGCATACAATTATTTATCTTTTTTCTATGGCCAAAAATAAAGAGTTTTTCTTCTGCTTCTTTTTAGCAAAGCATACGAAAAAATTTAGTTTTATGGCTTTTATAGTTGAAAAAGTAAGGTTATGAAACCCAAATTCATCGTATTATTGAGTTGAGGGTTAGTAGTTCAGATTAAAGTTAATATAGAGTCAAACCGATAAGAAGTTAAATATTTTAGGTTTATTAATATAAAATTCTAAAAAAATATATTAAAAAATGATTTCTTTAAAAAATAAAATAAAATAACCTTGGACAAGATAGGTTTACCAGTCGGTTGGCTGGTTTCTTATTCAGGCTGGTCAGTTTGGGTTTAAAAATCCTAAGAAAAAGAGAGGATGAAAAAATTAGAAAAAATCTCACACAGACCCTAAGAATAAAAATATACATATATATAAAAAGTTTCAGTATAGATTCATTTATTAAAAAAATCTACGTATAGAATCCTCTATTAAAAAAAAAAAAAGTCCCTAAAGACCTTAATGAAAAATGAATTCCAATTGATCTACTCTCTAAAAATAAGTAAATAACTCACGGGATATATATATGTATATATGTATGTATAGGTGTATGATATGAGATTGCAAGCCAGATAGATGGCCAGCTTTTCATATAGACGTCGGTACTTTGAGTTTATTGTAAGGAGTCACGCATGATCACTCGAATGATGTATATGATATGGATAGTCCTGTACAACCTGAAATCTAGAGCTGGGAATCAGGGCCGGCCCGGCCCTACAGGGCCGGCCCTTGACGGGCCAGGGCCTAACAGGGCCGGCCCTAAAGGGTTCGGGGTCAGGAAAATTGCAGTTTTTCAAGGCCCGGCCCGAGAACATCAGGGCCAGGGCCGGCCCGCAGGGCCGGAAAATCATTTTAACAATATTTAACTATTTTTCCTGCGTATTTTCCCCAAAGAGATATAATTAGTAAATAACAATGATTAAAGTTCTAATTTAATACATAAATGTTATCAACATTAAGGTTTAAATAACACGTCTCTTGCAACAAATAAACACAGTTACTAATGTATAATCAAAGGTAAAATCATGTCCATAAATAACTCACACAAAGGCCAAAGTATAAGAAGGCAATAAGCTAAATACTCTAACCTCTAAACAACATGAGTATGACGACTATCATTTTCACCTTCTTCGCCACTATCATCAATTTCAAGGATATTTGATTGTGTTTCACTTTGAGCAGTAAGTTCAAGTAGTCAAATAATCACAACCTCCATAAAAAATCATACTCTATCAAGAAAAATAGTATATAATATGATTTTAGTCTAAATAGGCAAAACAATATATTCAAAAATCATAATATGATTCAATTAGACAAAACAATATACTCAAAAATCATACTTTATACAATATTAGGACAGAGTGACATATAGATTCAATAAGGTAATTCAAAAATGTAACATGGTTCCTTTCAAAGTAAAATAAATAAAAAATAAACGGGCCTAAAGGGCCGGCCCGAGGCCCTCCAGGGCCGGCCCTTTTAAGCCCGAGGCCCTACAGGGCCGGCCCTTTTAGGCCCGACTTCCTTTTGAGGCTACAATTTATAAGCCCGGCCCTTGAAGGGCCAGGGCCTAAAAGGGCCGGCCCGACGGGCTCGGCCCGTTTTCCCGGCTCTACTGAAATCTGATCATTAATTATTCTTAAAAATCACATGAAAACATGTGAAAATTGTACAATATTAATAATGTGCATGACACAAATCAGTTCATGAACACACGAATTCCTCTGGTGGGAGAGTGATTAACGTTGCTACTTCAGTACAAATCATGATTAATAGTCCTACCACACACAGTGATTCCAAAATGATTAGCCCTTTTAAACAAACATGGTTGGTTGTTCAAGTACAGCCCAGCTTGATATAGTGCGGGAAATCAATTCAGTATTAATAACGATAAAAAAAATGATTTTTTTTATTTGACTTTTTATAATCATACTTTAGATAAAAATCAGATTTTATAATGTAATTTATGTCTAGATAAATTTTGTAAAAGTAAGTGAGTATTTAGATTGACTTAAATATAAATAACTTTTATGATAATAGTAAGAGAGAGTGGGTAGAAAAATATTTAAAAAATCAAATAAATATTTAAAAATTACTTTAAAATATTAGGTACAACTGAAAAAAATATTTTAAGGGGTCAAAAACACTAAAAAATATTTTAAAGTAATTTTTGAAGTTGAAAAAGTACATTAAAGGCAAAATTGTAATAAGTCTATTAGCACACTGGGTATAACTGAAAAAATATTTTAAGGGGTTAAAAACACTAAAAAATATTTTAAAGTAATTTTTGAAGTTGAAAAAATATATTAAGGAATTACAATCAGTCTTATAGCATACTAGGTACAACTAAGTTAGGAAAATTAATGTCAGAGTCAATATATTTGGATTATGTGTCAGTTTATAAGTTAGGAAAAATAGTTTGAAAAAAATTATAAATATGAATATTTTAAAGTAATTTTATTAGTTTTCTTAATATTTCTAAAAAATTAATTTTATCTTATATTTAAAATCGAAAGGAGTATAAATTAGTGATATATATAAATATTTTTCATATCTCTCTCCTCCATCCTTCTCTTTTTCATCTCCCTTTCACTTTCACACGTCACCCTCCCTCCCTCCCTCTGTGGCACCAAAAGTCCAAAACAACCCCCATCATCCTTCTCTTTCTCTGTTTCTCCGTCTAAATGAATCAATGCGATAACTTAAAGTTAAAAGTCACGCCTGCTTGCTTGAAAGAAATCGTGTGAATAAGCAAAAGTCATAAGTATCAATAAGCAACACCAAACACACAAAAAAAAACATCTCCATCCTCAATTATACGATTTATCAAATATCCCCCCCCCCCCCCCCAATTCAAACAACCAAACACTCACTTAGTGTGATTACGTCAAAAATTATTGGCTTAAATTCACTCACCTCAAGTAATATCATTTAAAAGGTGGTAAATGAGACAACAAAATTTAAAGAATTAAAGTATAAATTTGTTCTAAAAGTTTTCGTCGAGGAGCGATGTTGTCTTAAAAATCTTTTTTTAGATTTAATGTTACGCACGAAGTATTAAAATGAAGTAATATTGCCCTTTACTGTTAAAATGTAAATTTTGAATGTTAATTTTTTAACAGTCAAAGCTAGTTTTTTAGCAGTATAGGGCAATGTTGCTACGTTTTGAAATTTTTGGGTGACATTAAACCTGAAAAAACTTTTGAGACAATATTGCTCCTTAATGAATACTTCTGTAATAAATTTGCACCTTAATCCAAATGTAAAAGAATTGTATAGTGCTATAGTACCATCTTTGATGTTAATTTTGAGGCGAAACATAATAAATACTATAAGTCTTTTCTGTACCATCTATATAAAGTCTCTATTATGTATGATCGATGCTTTAATTAATTATCTCCTTAATTACTCTCAGAGTTTTGGTCATTACTGATAAACATTTCTAGGTAAGATCTTAGATATAGTTTGTGAGATGCATCTTATACTCCCTCCCATCTTAATTATGGTCTTAAATTTAATGAAAGGCAAAATTGGCTTGTATATTTTTCTACGAGTTAAATAATATCAACTACGCAATACCCCTTATGAAATGTGAAGTTAGTTAACTTCAATCTGCCTTATAATTATTAAGAAATTGTCGGTTGAAGTGGTAAGAGACCTTATCCCCATAAAAAAAGGAATACAAGTTTAAATTCCAGAAAACTCACTTATTAAGAAGTGTGAAAACTCTTTACGCTAAAAAATATAACTAAAAAATAATTAATTTTCAAATAAATTATAAAAATAAAATACCATATCCCAGTAAATATACGAAGTATGTTACAATCTGAATGTATATTGTGGGATCTTTACGACGAGGAACACACACAGGTATAAAGTGAATTGTTCTAAGCTCTCAAAACAATTCTAATATAACTACTCTTCCTAAATATGAATGTAGGGAATCACTTTGGTTTGAACATTTTCAAATATTTAAAATAAAGAAACTTAGATTGAAAACCAAGAATGCTGCGTCACTTTCGATACCCGGTACTTGATTTCCGAAATGGTGGTGTTGATGTTATTAGCGTAGCTATAGTTGTTTATATATATTATCCTCCTCCTCCACCTCTCCCTCTCTTTTAATTGGTAGTTGATTTTTTATATTAACGAGCAGGTCCTATCTATACGTTATACGGCAAGACTATAATGTAAATCATTTATAGACATATTTATTAGGTAAAAATAGTTATTCTCCTTTTCATCAGATCAATTAGTTACATTCTATGTGCAATAAAAACAATGTACTTCACGCTATGATTTTGTGCACAACATATAAAACCTTGCATTCATAAACAGAAATGCATTGTATTTTGCTTGTCACCTTACATGATCATAATTAAGGATCTACATTTCTAAAAACTTCCTTGTACACAACATTCTTTGCAATGTTTGTTGGTCTTGCATTAGCTGGTCTAACAAAAACTTTCATTTATTACCCCAAACAACTTCTCTAAGGGTATAATTCCTAAATAAATAATTTAAAGAAATGTTTATTATTTGTGCATTCTATGCCTTTACTGAAATGTACTGAATAATATTAATTACGACAATTCATATTAGCATTTACTCCCTTCAATGAATTAACTTTATTATATGTTATCAAATAATTCATTTTCAACATTTATTCAATTTACTATCACAATAAGTAACTGGATATATGAAATGATCTGGCTAAAATACCTCAAGAGATTTGATCAAATAGGTGAGAGAGAATTGAATATATGAAAGGATACATCTAACTACCCATGGATAACAGTCCTCAAGTTACTGCTACCTTTAGTTGCATGGGATATCTTCACTCAAAGCATTAAATAGTATTGTTTATTATAACAATCCATTAAGTTACTGGATATATGAAATGATCTGGCTAAAATACCTCAAGAGATTTGATCAAATAGGTGAGAGAGAATTGAATATATGAAAGGATACATCTAACTGCCCATGGATAACAGTCCTCAAGTTACTGCTGCCTTTAGTTGCATGGGATATCTTCACTCAAAGCATTAAATAGTATTGTTTATTATAACAATCCATTAGCATTACTCCCCTTGATGAATTAACTTTTCAGTATGTTATCAAATTATTTGTTTTCAACATTCATACAAGCTCTATCACAATATAAAATTAGGCCATAAGCAATTACGATTAGAGAGGAGAAATATCAACCAATACTTCATAGAAGGCCAAATTAACACCAACAATGGGGAAGATCTAGACTAAATCTTTACTCATCATAACACCTGTGACATCAGAACTTCAAGAACATGATAATTCATGAATTAGAAATCTATGTATTGAAATTTTCAAAAAGCTGACAGTTCTAAACACGCCAACCGGTAGCTTGTAGAGTAGACATTATCAGACGACCAAGATAGATCAACTTCGAAGTAGACGATTCAGTCCTGGACTCTAGTTAGAGTGGATGTGGTGGTATTACTCGAGTTGATGATGGCGGACGGACTGGGGGCTACATGTGCAAGTTAACCTCCGTTCCTCCAACTATTTCAGAAGTCATTGGCATCATCTAGAGTCTCCAAATTTGCTGGAACAAATGATTCATGAATGTTATATTACTTAATGATTACATTGAAGCTGTCAATTTGCTGACTAGGGGGTGTGAGTCTAGACACCCATTTTTTGATATTATTACTGACACTAAATTATGGTTATCTAAGAATTGATAGGTGTTACTTTGTCATATACCTAAGGAAAATAATACTCTTACAGACTACTTAACAAAGTTCACCCATAATATTGTTAGAAGTTTTGTTTTTCTTAATCATCCACCACCACCTTACCAAGAGACGATTGTTAATGAGGGATGATAGTCACGCTTTGAGACTTTTTGTTTGTATTTTGCTGTAAGCGATATTGTCATACAGTTTTATAGTAAAAAAACGATAACCGACCCAATGTTTCTTTCAAGCCCACGGAACACTAGGCTGGAAGTTAAGTTCAAATTTTCGCTATTGGTAAAGTCAAAAGCAGAACTTACCGTAGGATCGTACTTTCCCAATAATCTCTGGTCAAAACTGTTCGTTGCTTATTCAAGCAAGCGCGTTTCATCATTGGTCATCTCATCATTAAAAGTTTATTTGTGATAGTTTATTTTTAGGTAATAAATATTTATAATCTGTGATTTACAGTATACGAGTTAAATATATAAGATGAGTTTTATCTCGACTTATATAATAAATACTTATTTTTCAGAAATAAGTTATTCTAAACACTCACTAAGAAGCCGACAATATACCCAACCGTTTCGCAAATTAATTACAATTCTAAATTTAATTTTTTAACAAATTTGTACGACTTACTTAGAAATAAACCTGACTTATTAGTTATTTGTAATTTTTCTCTGATTTTTTATATAAAAAACTGTCTTTCTAAATGGGGGCCACTAAGTGCAACGATGCGTCGAGACTTTGGACTGCTGGGAAAGAGACGGGGTTTTTGGGTGTTCTCACTTCTCATCAAATTCAAAACCGTCTTCTTCAACCATGGAATAACCGCTCATGACAGCAGTCATGCACAATTGCACAGTAAAGCCAAAATAACGCAATTTTTCGATCCATACTCATTGTTTCCTTCCATTTTCAATATTTATTACACAATCCTCCAAAACCGTATCGTGACACGGGGTAAAATCATACTTCATTGTTCATTCTATAAGAACCCACTAGTGATTGAAAATTCTGAGCAGGAAAATGGAAGTGCAGAGAACAACGATAATCTTCATAGCCCTTTGGTTTCTTAACTACCTGAATCCACTAGATGTTTCTGGAGTTCAGATTATTTCTAAATCAAGGCTCGAGAAGTGCGAGAAAAGTTCCAATTCCGACGATCTCAACTGCACTATGAAAATCGTCGTCAACATGGCTGTTCCAAGTGGTTCGGTAATCTTCACTTGCTTCTTCGAACTTTCTTTCTCCCCGTCAGTTTCCAGGGGTTTCTTCGAGTAGCACATTTGGTTTTGTGCGGAAATACATTTTCCGCCACCCCATTTGATTTACCCACAAAGTATAATGCAAATTTGGTAGAAAGAGCAAAATGTATTTAAACTAAACAGAACGCCAAGGGTTCAAGTCATCTCTAATCTCCCTCTTCAAAGGACAAGTGTTATGATAGTTACTTTTGTAGTGCTGGATGTAACCATGGTCAAGCAAATCAATCAATTATGAAGTTGCTTCTTCTAACTCTGTTGGGTATTTTTGTTTTTTTTTGTTTTTACTTCAATGGGCACTTATTTCGTCATGCCAGAGTGGAGGAGAAGCCTCACTTGTTGCGGAGATTGTGGAGGTGGAGGAAAATTCAACCAACAAGGTGCAGACATTGCGAATACCACCGATCGTGACAGTCAACAAATCAGCTGCTTATGCCGTGTATGAATTAACATATATACGGGTATGGGAATTCTCATTTTCACCTTTCTCCTAACTTCTAACTTTAAGTCCTTCTTATTGGACTTTGCTGGAAAACAATCTTGTCCCCTGCCATCTGTAATTTTGGTTGCACTAAATTTGTAAGTTGACATTTTAACAGGATGTTCCATATAAACCTGAAGAGTATTATGTTATGACGCGGAAGTGTGAGCCAGATGCTGGTGAAGAAGTTGTAAAGATATGCGCGAGGCAAGCCATGTTTGATTACTATTATTAATCAGAGATTTATCCTAGCCTCACTGTGTGCTGTGTGCAGCAATATGGATTTCACTGATTAATTTTCGGTGTTTTTTGTAGGCTGAAAGATGATGAGGGTCATGTTATGGAGAAAACTCAGGTGACATTTTTTTCCCACCATGTTGGATTTGCTTTTAAGGCTTTGAACAAGGCGTGTACCCTGAGTATTAGTTGTTGCATATGAACGAGTAATTTGACTGCTTAAAACGAAATGCCAGATTTCTTTATTTGGTCATGCCTTTTCCTTTTCCTCTTCAATTCGTATGTAACATGTTTCCTCTTTTTCTTTATTTAATTTTATTTAGCCAATTTGTTGCCCATGTGGGCCTCAGCGTCGGATGCCTTCATCATGTGGAAATTTTTGTAAGTGCCTTGATGTTCTTATCATTCTTAAATTTCGAGGCTAGATGGAAGTCTGGAACTAACAGAGCTTGGTAATATTGATATGAATAGTTGACAAACTGACAAAAGGAAAGGCCAACACTGCACATTGTGTGCGTTTTCCAGGCGAATGGCAAGCTAACCTTATCATTTTTTATTCAATTGTGATTTTTTTAGTAGTTGATTTGATCTTGTAAATGTCGATGAATTAATAGAATACAATATCTTCCTTCCTTAACTAATTGTCTTGCCTACCAATTCAGGTTTCATGTTTTTGGTATTGGGCGACGGACGTTGGGATTTAGTGTTCAGATACAAGTGAAGACTGGAACGAAAGTTTCGGTGTGTAATTGTTGGTTTTTCTAAATAATATAGTAGTCCAATGATATATGAATCACCTTGTGCCTCAGATTTTGTATTTAATAGAGATTTTATCTGTTTATAATTTGGTCAGCAGGAAGTGGTTGTAGGTCCTGAAAATAGAACAGTGACATCTGATGGAAACTTTTTGAGGGTTAATCTTATTGGAGATTTTGTTGGATATACAAATATACCATCTTTTGAGGATTTCTATCTAGTTGTTCCAAGGCAGGTATGCTTGTTTCACTTATACAACCTTAAATGGCATTCATTGATTTAACTGCTATAAGCAATATATTGAAAACGATATACGTTTTCATGCTTTTCTTTTGATGGTAGGGTGGCCCTGGTCAACCACAGGATTTGGGGAGAAACTTTTCTGCATGGATGCTGCTAGAGAGAGTTAGATTTACGTTAGATGGTCTTGAATGTAATAAAATTGGTGTCAGTTTTGAAGCTTTCAATGGACAGCCAAACTTTTGCTCTTCACCTTTTTGGAGTTGCTTGCATAATCAATTGTGGAACTTTCGGGAGGTTGGTAACATCAAACTGCAATATATATGCTTATTAAATTTCCTAGTAATTATGCACTTTTTCCTTCATTTTTTTGGGTAGGATCTCTTTCCTTCTTTTTATATCCCTATTTTCTGCACTTTTATGGAATTATCATACGTGTGAAGTAGTTTTTGGCAGTGTTCTTGCCTTTCTACCACATAAATATGTGAACTGAATAAACTTTCATTGGTACATTTTATATAGTTTTCTTCTTGTTGTAATTTGCAAAGAAAATTTCTTGTCCTCAACAGGCTGACCTAAACAGAATCACTAGGAATCAGATTCCGCTGTATGGTGTGGAAGGAAGGTTTGAAAGGATAAACCAGCACCCAGTATGTTGCAATAATTGTAGTTTAATTTACAGTGGCTTTCATATTGGAAACTAATGTAACTTGACTTGGTGGCAGAATGCAGGGACCCATTCTTTCTCCATAGGAATCACAGAAGTTCTTAATACAAACCTTGTGATAGAATTAAGCGCCAATGACGTAGAATACGTCTACCAAAGGTATATGATATTAGCTGCAGCCATCTCTTTCTCTATTTTTGTTAATTTAATCAACAGAGTTTAGCTTTGTTGTTATGTAAGTGAAGTAGACATTAAAGTTCCCAGTCTTTTAAGGAAGTGCCATTGCTAAAAAAGAAAATGTTTTAATGGAGACGGCACTTTGAAAAAATAGCAGAGAAATGTGGTTAATTTTATTTGAGATGATTTTGGGGGAACGGTTTTGGTTTTTCATGAAATTAGTGCAGTGTTTGTTTCTTCATGTGTTAACTAAAATGTTTTTCTCTAGGAGCCCCGGAAAAATTGTAAGTGTCAGCGTCCCTACATTTGAAGCTTTATCTCAATCTGGAGTTGCAACCATCACTACTAAGAATACTGGTGAGGTGGAAGCATCATATAGTTTGACGGTAGTTTGCTGTTCAACTTTTCCTATCATAGTTCCTCACTTTTCTGCTATTAGATAACGCCTACACTGAGCTTCATAGGATAGGATCTATATCTGTTTCTTAAATATTCCATTAATTCATTGTTACTCTAACTTTTCTGGATGAAGTGCTATGAATAAACTGAATTTCAAAGAACGCAGCATTATTACTTGATTCTTGAAGGTGTTTGCAGAGTTCTGCTCATTCTCATTTTGGTTATTTGGTCTTCTAGTCTGTTAGACTGAGTGTGGTTATCAACTTTCTATAATGAACTAGGCAAATGAAAGTAATAGATCCATGATGTTTTTCATGTATTTATGTTTTGTTTAGGATATATTAACTGCGCTTGCATTGTTGTGCTTTCTTCAAAGGGTTCAACAAGTTCTTTCGGTTTTGATGTATTTTCTTGTATTTCAGTTCAATTGCTCAAATGATGTCACCTTGATGGAGGTACTTCCTGGAAATATCTAAGTTAAACAAATTTCAGCTTTACAAGTTTATATGTAATTTATTTGTAGATCATACTTTGAAAGTTCTAATGGTTTCAGGAGCAATTCTTAATAATGAAGCCCAATGAGATTACCACCCGAGAATTTAAAATCTTCCCAACCACAAATCAAGCTGCAAAATACATCTGTGCAGGTAAATTCGATGCTCATGATTGGATTGCGTTATCATCTGTTGAGGACCAAAAACCGGAAGAACTTATTTCTTTAATGTCTTCTTTTTGTATTCCTTTTGAAGCTATACTAAAGGACTCTGATTACAACGAAGTTGATCGAGCTGAGTGCCAGTTTACTACTACGGCAACTGTTCTCGACAACGGAACTCAGGTTTGTTCTCTTATCGCATCTTAATTTTGTTGAGCTTGCTTTGAATAATTCAAACCAGGACATGAAATTATAATGAATTCAAAAGCTGAAATTGATCAAATCCATATGGTTTGGTAGGCTAGGGGCAGATGCACTAGAGAAGGAGAAAGAATAGGAGCAATATTCATGTTATAGAGCCAGCTCCTAACACTTCAGTCGTAAACTACCAAAATGCCACACGACCATAAGTCGTGATCAATAATGCTACAGTTTGGTCAGCTAATCAAACGTACCTACCTATTCTGCATGGTCAGCTATTATACTTGCCTTGCCTGCCTTCTCCGAGTGCTTGGCTGCTACGCTTCTTCCATTCCATGAAATTTTACACCGCTACTACTCACTTCTATTCCATAACATTTTACATTCTCAGGTTTTAAAGAGTGAAAGTAAATATTTAAGGGATTATGAGTGGTTTTATCCGTGTCAAGAAAAATGGAATTAAGCTTAGATCTGAAAGTTAGGAGGAATCCAAATTTCCAGGTTACTTATTTTATCAAAAGAAAGAAAAAAAGGAAAAATGCAACACATATCATATTATATCAGTTACAAATGAGCATGCCAGAGGTTTAAGCAGAGAAATTCTGACATAGTCACCGAAAACAATCTTGTTGAACCAAAAAAATTCTAGTTAAATGGTATGGAAACAAGAGCATTTGAATTCGAGTAACATTCAATTGTTTTTTTAGCGCAGGGTATGCCATTTCAACCACCAGAGACTGGTAAAAATGGTTTCTTCGATTCTATTGGAATCATATGGAACAAAATATGGGCAAGCATTAAAGACTTTATCACTGGAAAAAATTGCAGGTAATATTTTCTATTAAAAATTTCACATTTTTATCACTCTAGATTACCTATGATATTTGTGTATTTCTTGAATGTTTTTTTTCACTTGCTTCCCATTACAAATCTGATGCAATTCCTTGTTCCCTCCCCCTTTTGTACTGTTGGAATGAATTGAACAGACAAAAATGCTCAGGGTTTTTTGACTTGCGCTGCCATATACAGTACATATGCTTGAGTTGGATAGTGCTGTTTGGTCTGTTCTTGGCAATTGTTCCAGTTGGTACGGCTTTTATTTAGTTTATATTAGCATCCTAAATATAATCAATAATTAATCATATCATACGCATGGATCATAGATACTGTTAGTTGAATTGCAGTGCTTGTGCTATTGTGGCTTCTGCACGACAAAGGATTATTCGATCCTCTTTATGAATGGTGGGAAGATAGCTGTGGTGATGATGATCAGAGGATGTTGGACAAACACAAGTTAAAAACTGGAAGGGGACACCACCACGTTCACGATATTCCACATCGCAGGCAGGAACTGAAGCAGCCTAGGCATGGCTCCCATTATAGGCGAAAAAGCAGCCATAATAATGGCCACAAGCATAAGCATCCTCAAAGAGAATCTGATCATTACCATTATCTCCATAATGTTCAGAAAGATATACACAAGCATGTTCACAACAAGGATATAGATGTTATTCACAGGCACAGAATGGAAGGACCCAGTTCAAAGGGACCAGAGAAAGTGACCAGACATAACAAAAAGTGACCCTAATTTATATATAGTTACCATCATCTGTTAATCTTTGAATTTCCCTATCTTTCTTTTATTTGGACCTCCCTCTCCCTCTAATGTTTGGAAAGTAAATAGCTGAGGAAGGTATGTTATTGGAAGATGAATGTAATTTAATGTTGTGAAGTGAGAGATAATCAATAGAAAGGATACGATTTATAGATTGATATATATATATATATAGATGCAGCATGTTACAGAGTGAAAATTTCCCCTCCTCATCTCTCACCTTTCTCGGAGGTTAAAACATTGCCCTGTTTTGGGATCTGATGCATGCATTTAAAACCTTTTTTTTTCCTGTTCTTTCTTTTTCCCTTCAATACTATATTGAGAATATAACTGAAGTATGGAACACAGTTGTTTACAGTGACCGGAACAAAATTTGAGGGACCTTCCAGGTTACTGCTCTGGCTTCCATTGGTTGAGAACATGTCAAAGGATAATCCTTTTCTATATCATGACACTGCCATATTCACGCCTCTGCAAATTTCTTGTTCCTGCATATTTTGATCTTTCTCTATGATTTGAACGTGATAACCATCTGGAAATTGTAAACCAGGAGTCCTCAGAATGTTCCCTCCTTTGATAGGTCGCCACCTGAAATAAATAATTCAGATGCTAAAGTGGTTATTTTAACTGTGCACGTTGACAAAAATACAAGAGACAGCATGATCTTTTGCTTCTTAATTACCTGAATTTTGTCACCAAGCAATGCAGAAAAACAGCCATTTGAACCTTAGTGAACTCTGTTCCAACACAAAATCTCATTCCCCCACCAAACGCCATGAAATTTTTTGACCTACCGTTTGTTTCCATTCCCTACAAGCAAGCAACAACCACAACAACTAATTCTTGTATCCCTTGAAAAACCTATGATGAGAAATTAGGTTCATAGAATGTAAAAATATACAAGTTTTTACCTACCTGCCATCTCCATGGGTTGACAGAAAGAGGATCCTTGTATATATCAGGGTTCAAGTGTACAGCTGGGGGACAAACCATTACTGCCCAACCTGCAGGGATGGTATAACCTGAAGTGGCCACCCAATCATGTGACTTTGAGAGATTTGGTCATTGCATAAAAGAATAGGCTAAGTAATGATATGGTACTGATCACATACCTTTGAAATTAATTTCCTTCAGTGCCTTTCGGAAGATTCCTGGAACTATATTTGCGAGTCTCGCGGTTTCATTTATGAACTGCCATCAGATTCAGTCATATACACCGAAAGGATCTTTAAATTTGTCTTTAAAGAAAGTATCAAAATAAAAATCTTGTCCCACCTGAAATGTAAATGTCATTGATTTGTATTCTTTCCACGTGACTCCTGAATTAGGATCTTCACGTTGCTTCAGGATGGCTTCATGTTCTTCCTAATCAAAGTACCATAGCCAGGGTTTTTTTTTTAAATATCTTGGACTGCACAATGTAGGAAAATATACAAGTATAAAACCATAAAATAAGGTATAGTTTTTAATATTTATTCCACATACTTCTAATCCCTTGAGCACTAAGGGATTTTCCACGAGGAATTTGATGGCACATGTAAGAGCCAGAGAGGTTGTTTCGAAGCTTGCAAACAGAAGCACGAACATGAGGTCAAGAGCTATCTCTTCTGTAAGTACTGTTCCTTCTTTCTGAATCTCTTCGACTACATAATCAAAAAAATCATTCTGCACTTTCCGAGGCCTTGCTCTTCTTTCTTGCAGCATGTTCTTCAGCATCTTCATTGCCTTTTTCCTACCCTGAGTTTGAGAGTTGAAGGGGTAAGCTTCCCTTTAGAAATCTTCATTCAGAAAAGCCAAAGATAGTTCTTTTTCTTTTTGCGAACGAAAAAGCTAAAGATCCAACAAGGTGGGTGAAGTTAAAAATATTAACTCGATTTTGGCAGATTTACCTGAAGACATTTGTAATAGGCTGTTCCAGGAATGTTAAGTGGGAATGAAATGAGTCCTTGGATAAATGCAACGAAGTTCTCCCTTAAGTTATCTGAGGACTTGGAAGAATCATAACTGATGAGCTTCTTAGCAGTCAAATCAAATATCATCTGTAAGTAATTAATATCAAACTGTTCGTCAGTTAAATTTCTGTGAGAAAACAAATAGTTAACAACTTAGTAATCATCAAATTACCACCTTTGCTGTTGTTTCCTTCAATTCAACGCTTTCCTGGAAGGACCACTGCTGCAATGTTGTACAAACTGTTTGTTCAACTTCAGAAATCATGTTCTTCAGGCTCTCAGGACCAAACAAGTGTAATACCATGTTCTTGAGGTATTTGTACATAAAACCATGCAAAGAACCAACATTTTGTCTCCCAAATATCTCTGTGAAGGTATCTGGGTACCAGCTCTGAAACAAGTTTCCTTCTTGTTGGAAGATGAAGTGATTAAGAGCTGAGTCTGTTGACACCACAACTGGACGTCCCACCAAGTTGGTCTTAAATATAGGGCCATACCTGAATCATTCAAAATGAAAGACAAAATTTTTAACTAACCAGAATAACTTAGATATGTAAAAGTACATTTCTTGTGAAACAAGAAGAAAACTTTATGCATTTAACTTACTTTTCCATCCTCAATTTGATGAAGGGAGGAATGTTATCAGTTCTGTTTGGAGAGAAAAAATGAAGGGTTTCACCCAAAAGTGGCAATCCCATGGAACCAGGTGGGAGTTTCCCATTATTGCATCTGGGATTTCTCCATCTGTAAACCCAATGTGTAATCCATATAATAACCAGTGCTCCAACACATAGACACCACATTTTTCCTAAACTTCTCTTAAAAGTTGCAAACTTGTTCGGAGAAGATACTATATATGTGGAAAAAAGTGAAGGGTTTTTGACAGAAGAGGGAAGGAAGGACAGGTTCAGAGAAATGAATGTGAAGGAGAGAGCCTAAGGCGAGAAGAAGGGGAAGAATGGGACAGAAAGGAGTAGACAGTGCTGGCATGCTTCTCAGAAGATCTACTTTAAATAGGCAAGCCACGTCCTAAGGAAAATAATATATTAATAACTTTGAGCTTCTCTTTGTTTTGTGCAGTTGGTTGCTCAAAAAGCTGTATGAGTGGTTGGAGATAGAATAGAATAATAATTGGGGGTTATTAATTTTTGCCATAATAATTGGGAGTTATACTTATATATACCTGAGTATAGACAAAGTACCATTATAATTTGCTTTGTCAACGGCATATATGATGTGTTCAAAAGGCCTTGTATCGTACGAAACTTACCCAGATGCTTCCATTTCCCCACATCTTCACTCTTAAAAACAAAAACTTTTACTTTTCTATTTTCATATTTCTCTGATTATTGTTGTGAACAGTCCAACTATGACAGGAAGCTGGTGAAGAAGCAGAGCATTTTTTTAAGGAGATTTTGAGGGAATTTCCTAGATTTGTTTGGAGTATGGTAGAGATTGAAAGAATCTGTATGACGAAACTAAGCATCTCAAGTAAATCTTCCACGGATCATTAAATGCTTAAAAGTAGTCCTCAACTTCCTGAAGCTTTCACCAACTTGGAATAAATCTTTGCAATATCTATGCTAAATATTATTCAATCCAAGAGGTTAACGATACCCACAAGAGATGGCACACCATATTACTCTTGTTCCTTTCCTACTCATAATTGGACAAATATTTTCCTAGATCTTCCTCCCAGAACCAAATAGATAACACATTCCCATATCAACTAATAAAATGCTCTATCTTCCACCATAAGACACACATCATTGGTGATTATCTGGAGGAGTCTGGAAAGTTCATCCGACAACTACTATACATGGTCTTGGTCTTTATTTATTGATGTGGTAAAAAAGTTTAGTTATTGAGCACCGCCCAATCTGTCCATTGAGCCACGGACTTGACCACATTTTTAGCAATTACCATGCTAATAGGTAGGTTTACTGTGTGAAAAAGACCCACCATTATTGGCTTTTCAATTTAAATATCTCCATTTGAATATGGTGTCACCTCATAATTGGTTGGATACAATTAATCAGGACAGAGTTTAATCAAATTGGACAATGTGCACTGATAGAAACTGGTCTTTCCCAAATATATGGCTATGGGTTTTGAAGTTGCTTTACTGGAGCATGTAATTAAAGTTGGTTTAGGAGGAGATATGTGTCATTAGCTGTCAGAAGTATGGATTGATTATGAGACGATGAGAAAAGCTCAAGCACTAAATAATCAAAAGTATCGATCTTTGTTCTCTTCAAACGCCTGCAATGTGAAATAATGGTTGAGTGTGTTATAAATCCAGCAAAAGGATGAGTTGGATTATTGCTTGTCTTTTTGGCATGAACTTGGAAAGGTACTGAGAAAAAGGTGGGCAATAAGGCTGGATCAACGAATCCTTTTTATTTAATTCAAGTTTAAAACTTGTTTCACAACAGGTATAGTGGAAAGCTTCAGCTATGAGGTCATGCAGAGGCTTTTCTTTAATTTTATTCTCTCTCCCCCCCCCCCCCCCCCCTCATCCTTTTTGAGAAAGTATGGTTTTTTTCAATAAAAATATGGTTTGGAGAGAAATGAGATGTTTTTGTATTAGACTGCCCGACATGTCTGACTGTTAAATGGCACAAAATCTTATGGTGAGTACCCATAAGCAGCTGGTCCATTTCAGATCTGTTTCATGTTCCACTTGATGCTATTGATTCACTTTCATTTGTTAAGTTCATCCATTTAGGCTTTTTGTTTTGGGGTTGATGTGTGTGGATCCATAAAGTTGACTCTGAAGATTTGATGATGAACCCTCATTGATTCATTATTACTATTCAATGTGTTATCTATTCACAATTCCTTTCAAGACATCCAAATTAGCTCATAAATATTATTTTCTCCGGTCCTAAATATAAGATAAAGTTAAATTTTCTAGAGAGATTAAGAAAGCTAATTAAATTACTTTAAAATATTTATATTTTTGTTTTTTCCCCTCAAAATTAATTAGTTTGACTAATAAATTAATATATAATCTAAAGATACACAATATATGGTATAATTAAATAACTTATTTAGCTTTCTTAATCTCTCCAAAAAAAATCAATTTTGTCTTATATTTAGGACTAGAAGGAGTATTAGTTTTTTCGCCACCATTATAATCACACATTTTGTGCTAAAACTCAAGTCCTTGATATTAGTGCTGAACTAATTTTTTTATTAACCATCTCAAAAAAATTCTTATTCTAATTTCAAACACTGGACAACATGAACTTAAAGTTGGAGTAGCTGAAATGGAAATGTTGAGATAGATATGTGGTGATATAAGAAAAGATAAGATTCTTAATGATCATATATACGAATGAGTTGGAGTGGCACCTATTGAGGAGAAAATGGTAGAAAATCGTTTGAGGTGGTTTGGATACGTTCAAAGAAAGCTATTGAGTGCGCCGGTGAGGAGGGTTGATCAAGCAGCATGAAGTCTTCTAAAAAGAGGTCAAGGAAGATCAAAACGAACACTCAATGAGGTTATAGAACGGAATCTTTTGGTTAATAATATGGCCGAAAATCTAGTTTTTGATAGAATACAATACTGTCATGTAATCCATATAATCGACTTCACCAAGTGAGATAAGGTTTTGTGGTTATTATTGTTGTTGTTGTTGTAATTTCAAACACCCAAAATATACATTGAAAAAGAAGCCTTGGGAGTATGCAACAGCAGAACGGTCATAGTCCAATCAAATATTATAGAATTTTATATTGAAGAACCTGGTGTTGCAATCAACTTGCAGAGGAGGAGATCTGATCAACAACTGACTAAGATGTTTCTTTTCATTTAATGCTCAAAACAGCTTTTTAAAAAAGAGTTTTTGCATTTTATGAGATGAAACCCTCTAATATATTTATGTTATAGTGCAAAATCACTTAAAATAAGTAAATATAAGGAAGCATACTTGTTAGTGCACTAGAGATATGTGTGTGTTACACTCCCAAACTCACAGAATTAAAGAAAAGAAAGAAACTTCATGCTGGGTCATAATTCACTTTTTGCTTCCTAAAGGAATCAAAGAAGACGTTGACACGCTAAGATCTAGCTTGACTTTATCACATACATGTACACGTATGTGCCACTAATTATAATCCAAGTTTTTATTATAAGAACCAGGAATACATTTACCCATGAACAGGAAGCAAATTTTGTGTGTTTGTGTGTGTGTGTGTGTGTGTGTGGGTGGGTGTTGTCAATACTTGTTGGAGACGTCATGTTTGGGGTGGAGGGATGAATGTGGTATAGTCAAAGTGATAAATTAAAGGTAATCATCCCGATTAACAGGAGGTAAGCGTGTGGTTCTTAAATATTAATTAACCAAATCAATGTAGAAGACAACAGAAATATAATGTTGATAAGAGTGCTGTTATGTTCTATAAATAGAAGTTCAGTGCCTTGAAATGCAAGTTTCTGAAGTCCATTTTGTCGACCTCTGAACACTTCTAGGCCATTTTATATTACCTTTTTCTAATGCCATTCATTTATCTTCACCCTTCAGTATCTGATCCTGACTCTCAAATAATTAACCCTTTATTTGCAATACAAGCCACGCCTTTGAAAATGTGTGTGTTAAAGTATGATTTTTTTACGGGGACCGTTGCAATATTGAATAAGCAAAAGCTCCTCTATATGCTCTCAACCTCACACGTGTTTGGTCTATATGTTGATTCAAGAGTCAAAACTATACCCTTTTGATGATAGAATTGGAAGGGTAAAAAAGTTGTTAAATGCTCATACACCTTTCTTACAACTTCATCCTCGGCTTTTGCATTACAGAATTCGCGCCAAGAAAATACAGTGTTTGATTGCGAAGACAGATATGTTGGACTTTTTTTCTTCGATCTGTAAATGACAATTTTGGCGTTTTTTTCTTCCTCGTTTATTTTTCTAAAATGAAAAGAAGTGCATAATGAATTAATGATAACTAACAAGTTGTGAGAAAATCAGAAGCGGGTGAGCCAAGCAAGCTGTGGTCCTTCGTCCAAGAATTGATTATATATGGAAACGGGAAACACAGTTCTCTCTCTCACTCCTCGCCTTCTCTCTCTCTCTCTCACTCACATATATCCTTCTTCAAACTGTATAATTTAATATGAGATACTGAAAGAAAGAAACATATTGTAATATTTTTTACAAAAAATAAAATAAGAGATGTTTTATGAAAATTTTTAAGGAGACAAACAAGAAACTAGCTAAGGGCATAGGAGAAAATATTGTGAGATGGAAGTCATATCCTTTAAGGGACTGTTTGGGAAGGCGGTAGGGACTGAAAAAGCATTATGAGAGTAAAATGATGTGTTTCTGTAGGCATTCAAATGGGTTTTTAGGCCAAAAGCTATTTTTAAGAAGAAGCAACTAAGGTTAACGATTATAGAAGTGACTTTTTTTTTTTTAAATCTGACTTTTATAAAAGTTAGATAGGATAAAAGTCATATTGTAAATGTGATTTGTGTTTGGATTGACAGTGGTAGAAGTGGTTTTTTTTTGGAAAAGCCAGACTCTTGATCTTCTTCTCAAAAGCTGCTTTTAGAAAGAAAAGAAACCTCGTTACCAAAACGCCAACCCAAACACCCCAGTTTTCAAAAAGCCAAAAGCCACCGTGATTTTTGGGAAAAAAAAAAAAAAACTGTTTGGGATGGCGTTCAGGCACTAAAACCAGTTTTTCACAGTGCAGATGAGATTTTATCACTGCTAATCCAAATATAAATCACATTTATAATATGAATTTTATCCTATCGTAAGTGCATGTTTGGAACCCTAAAAAGTGCTTATTATGTAAATTAAAATAAAAAATCTTTTCACATACTTATCAGATATATCGTAAATATCATAATTGAAAAACTGTTTTTAAAAACTCCAATCACTACTCTAACAAATCCAAACAGGCCCTAAGCAAGCGGGGGACGGATGAAGTTTGAAGACTACAGCCTACAGGTAATCCCTATCTTTTTGCGTCCTCGTTGTATGATGAACTCTTCCGTAGCATATGAGAAACTAGAGTCATGGGATACACAAAAGATTTGTATGTAGATGACACGTCTTCAAATCATAAACGGAATGGACTAGATCATCTGTACAAGTGCATGGTTGGAAGGTTCAAAAATCAGTTAGAAAAAAAAAGAGGGTGAGCTAGTTAGATGCAAAAATGTATGTTTAGAATGACTTGAAGGAAATTGAGGGTGTTTGTTTGGACATTTCCATGTCCAAACGGGTTTGAACAGTGGTGTAAATGGATTTGAACAGTGGAAAAGTTAATTATGGGTGTTTGGTTGAATGTTGGGCTTTAAGCTAAAAAGAGGCAGAAGTTAGAAAAAGTCATAAACCTCAAAATGGAACTTATTGGAGTTTATTGCTATAAAATAATATTGATAGGAGTATTTTCATGCTTTTGGGGATCAATAAGGTACTCAAAATCACTTCTAATAACAAAAATTCTTTTATGAAAAATGTTCTAAATAATTTTCTCTTTCTTTAGATAGTAATCTTCTGCTAATTAGAGAATACTTTGGGATAAAAGTTGAGGCAAGTTTTGAGTTTTGTTAATATATGACTGTAGAAATGTAGAGAATAATTAATTCTAATCAGTTTAGATTTATTATTTAGTTGTTTTATGATTTTATAATCAATTTTTTTATAAACATGTCATAAATTAGTTTCTATATAGTGTTTTTACTCATTAAATTTAATTTAAATAATTTATTTGGATTATTGGAGGTATTATTGAGATTTTAATCTGTTTATTTTGTTAGATTTTGAGCTATGTGAAAATATGAGTTAGGATTTAATATTTAAATTAGAATTTGATATAATTTATAAGATTTAAGCTTGAGGTGCACAGTAAAAAATAATTTTGGAATGTACCAATTTAAATTAGAGTTTGATATAATTTTATTAAAATTGTACCATTATCAAATTTTCAAAGTTAATTTTTGAGAAAATTGTGAAAAAATCCCTCCGTGTGTAGATATCTTCCCAGGTCCTATTGGCAATTAAATTGCCAATGAGGACTTTTTTCACAATTATCCCTTCATTTTTTCATTTTTCATAATTTTTTCAATTTTTTTCTCTTAATTAATACAAAAGTCACTTATGCAAAAGTCAAACTAAACATCATTCACTTTTATATAAGTTACTTTAAGTTACTTATCCAATCGCTAATCCAAACACTCATCATTTTATCCAATCTAACTTTTTTCCAATCTTAAGATTCCATAAGTTTAAATAAAAATAAGTTACTTATCCAATTACCAAAATAAAGTTAATAAACACACCCAATGACTTCAGAGTTGAAAGTGACTTTAAAGTTGACGTACCATTTTTGTAGCTTTTTAGATTTTTTAAATATATTTAAACATCTCAAAATTGACCTTTTAATAAATCATTACTAACTATTTTATACACAATTTAATTTGCAAAAACGTAAACTAAACTAAATATTCATCTGGTCCGCATCTCACTCTCTTCAATTATGAAGTAACCAAATAGTAGTGGCCAGGATAGTTTCCTAGTTTGCCCTCATTGTCAAGTGTTGGAGGGGAAGAAGTGATTTAAATGGCTGAACTTGAAGCATGGCGAAGCCTATAATTGGTTGGTTAGGCCTAGTTGCACAGGGCACAACAAAAGAAGAAATCTGAGGGGGATGAAGATGGATGGAGGCAAGCTCGGTACTTGTAGGCCGATCCGTCACAAGGCATGTTCCACATTATCCGACCACCCGGTACATTGTTCCTTACATTCCGGCTCTCAAGGGCCCCCCTGCTGCAAAAGGTAGTCAGCCATGACGTCACTTTGAAACACCTTTCTCAGTTCTCACTCCCTTCTTCCCCACATATATACAAGAATGTCTAGTCCGATTAGGGTTGGGCATGGGTAGGCTTGGGTAGGGCGAGACCCCTGCCCGATGCTTGGCCTGAAGGATGAACGGGCTGTAAAGCCCTGCCCGTTAAAAGCCCTAACTATTTTGGGTTGGGTAAGGGTGAGCTTCCCTACCCAAATGATAACACCTTGTCTTATCCACATATGAAAAAAATAATTCCGTGTAAATTTCATAAACATTCCTATAGTTACCAATACCATATGTCTTAACTTCGCCCTAATTAATATAAATTTCAAATGCATTCGATGATTACACGTTTTAGAATATTTTAAAATAAGTCTACAACTTAAGTCTTGAAATTTAAAAAATACCATATGTCTTAACAAATATCCATACTTCAAAAATTAAACAAGATCCATAATCCATTATAAATAAGGAAACAAAACGATTGTAATTAAAGCTGTGAAGTCAAAGTAGTTTGCATCAATTCAATGTCCCAAAAGTTGAACAAATGATGAAGTATCTGGAAAAAATATAAAAAGCAACTATAATTTAATACATCACAAAGTAAAGAAGAAATTTACTTGTAAATAATGTCTAGTGGCTAGGGCAAAAAAGAAAGGACTAGAAGAGTATTATACAATAGACAATATATATTTTAAATAAAAATATATATATGAAATAATATTTAATTAATATGAAATTTTATATTTTAAATAAATGAAAATAATTTTCAGGGCAGGGCCAAATGGGCAGGGCAACACCCCTTGCCCGATGCCCGGCCCGATTATTAGCCCGCCTAAAGCTGCCCAAAATTTTTTCGGGCCACTTTTTTAGGGCTGGGCTAGGTAATTTTTTGCAGGGTTAGGGTGGGCGCACCAAACCACTGGGCACCATGCTCACCCCTAAGTCAAACATGCACTTGTGTCAACCCGAGTCATATACTTATCACCTGTTAGAGATGCCACTTAGTGGGGGAGTTTATGGCCCCTTTTAAGCTCGATTGGATAAGCAAAGCTCAATTGTCAATTGAGAAAAAAAATAATGTGTTTGGATAGGTGATTTTTCAATTTAGCTTATGATCTCATAAACTCAATTGGGTAACAGCTCTTATTTGAAGTTTTTTGAAATCAAGCTTGTGAAAATTTATTAATCCAAACATAAATCATATTACATAATCTGACTTTTACAAAAAATAAGATTACAAAAAGCTAAATTGAAAAAAATTATTTTTCCAATCGTTGTTCTAAATACACACATATGTTTGAATTAGCTTTTGGAGAATAGATATATGACAGGAATTTTATCTCGATTTGTGAAGAAGGGTTTTTGAAACTACAGTTTGAGGCTTACTCAAACACAAAGTTAGGCTACTTAGGCTGACTTAAACTTTAAAACTGATGAAGCTGGTGCTGCACAAATTAAAAAATCACCAATCACACTTGAACCCGGAAATTGTACCATTACAGAAGTTGACCCAATTAGCGTGCCTTGTAGAAGAAACATGATATATCACTATTATACATTGAAAGCCAATAGTGTTGAGCAATGAGATAATATTTTGTAATTCCCTATTCTTAAATTCTATCCTGATGCTGACAATCTGCATCTAAAAGCTAACCACAATCTCAGCAATTCCTGTTCAACCACATACAAAGCGAATTGACAGGTCGAATAATGGCACAGTTAAGGATTGTGGGATCCGGGTCCGGGACCTTCTGGAGCTCATTGAAACCAGAGAAACTCAATGTTCATATAAGCAACCATGCTTCTAAGGAGTTCTTCAGGCTTTGACATCTTGAAGCTTTGCTCCGGTTAGCTTTGTAAGCATTCTGTCATGATTGAGCATGGCACTAACACTTTCGACCACCAGAATAAGCTGCCAATGAGCCGTCAAAAGTATTATGCATAAGTTGACAGGATGGCTATGGATCATCTATCAATTATTACAACTTAAAACTTCAAACCCAAGTCCCAAACTTCACAAAGACAAAGCACACTTGTGTGGTTCTGCCATAAAGGAAGGGATAATCAGCTTCTATTCACATTTTTGCTTCATATTTTTCCAAACACGAATAGAATAAGCAGTTTAAAGGTTTGTGCAATCAAAGAGGTCAGGAGAAGCCAGATTAGATGGGGCACCCGAGCCACACTAAAGCACACATACCCCCCCTCCCCCCTTTTACTCTCCCTTAAAAAAACAGAGACAGGCCCCAGGAGAGAAAACAATGTCAATAAGTAGATATAACAAACCTGCAAGCAAGCATATGCGATTGCAGTTGCAAAGTAGAAGTTCGCATTCCCAGTGCCCTGCCAATTTCATTGCTCAGGTGGAGATCAAAAGGATCGTAAATCTTTTTTGAAAATGTAGATCAGTCAAAAAAGATACATACCCGCCATATCCATAGATTGTGCATCACAGGGCTAAGGAGTGAAACCCCAACATAACCACAAAACAGGAAGAATGAAAACTTCATGTCTGAAAAATCATGGAAGGAATACGGATTAAAACAATAGTTGATGCCAACAAAAGTTCAGAAGAAAAATAGACTATACCAGAGAGTTCGTAAGCAAATAACCCCAGGATACCCAAGTATAGAGCTGAATCACCAACCTAATCAAAAAAAAAAAACAAAACAAAACAAAACAATGAAGGAACTAATCACCCTGCAAAGGTATCCATAACCCACAATAAATGAAGCAAGGAACATAAACATCAAAATAACAAGACATTTGTGATTCATGAATTTGAGCAACTGTTCAACCAATTCAAATTTGAAAGCCTACATTTTCCTACTAAGTTGCTTGTTCTTTCTACTTTATGCTGGAGTATGTGGAAGTGCAAAGTGCAAGTAATAGCGCACAGATGCTCTCATCTGAGCATTTTCCAATTGAAAGTTGGTTTGATTTGAACCCAACATAAGAGTAATGACCAAAGGATTTCAATATGCTTCTTGCTATAACAAGTTATGCAAAATAATGTGCGCATAGGGATTTTTTTGAACAGGATACTTTATTGAGTCCTAGACTCATCAAAGTCAGGGGAGGCCTCACAACACAAAACAAAAATTATAGATACTTACAAATTAGCTAGCAACAAGGTTCTCATACAAGCAACAGGATTCCAACCTACATCTTGTAGGGAATTGTATCCTTATTAATTGGAGCAATTTTTTTGGCTAGAAAACAGTTTTCTAATCCTCTCAGTCAATGAATGGTAGAACTTATATATTAGAAAAGTTCATGATTAAGAAGATAGAGAAAACTTCAACCGAGTTCTAGATAGAGGGTAATGGAAAAAAGAGACGACCTACCGATGGATAAGACTTTAGCATAGAAGCAACCACAGTATATACAAAAGCTAGAAAGCATGGGCGGTGATTAAGCCGTAAGGCCAATGGTACTATCATCAGCAAAACATTCCCATGGAATACTATTAGGAAAAAAGTTCTGAAGAAGTCAAATACTTCTGCAAAGAAGTACCTGCATTCATATATGAGAAGACTGTAAGTGCAATGGTTTGTGAGAGGAATAACATTCAACAATGGAGTAGTAAATACCACAGGACACCTATATTTGGAGACAGATCAGGTAAGGTAAGAATGAAGCCATAAGTTCTGCACAAACAAGCCACAAATACAAAACCAATCATTATGGCAAAATTGTAGTAGAGCACAAATACAGATAAAGAACTCAAGCAAAACCTTCTAAACAACTCCTTGAGACCACCATGTTGTCTGGCATAAATGCCACATAAAACTAGAACATAGGATGACCACAGCAAAATCCAGAACAAAAAATGTAAGACTGGTTTCCATGAAAAGTTCAGCCCTCTTGGCTGATTCTTCACATCCTTTTCTACAGAACTGTTATCAATTGAAGAGGAGTTGTCAATTTTTGTCCTTTGCCGTAATAATTTTCTAGGAGGCGCATCAGGACCATAACCAAATAACAATACCACCTGAAAAAGGGGCAGAGACATGAATCTACATTGTATATAAATTACAGAAGACTTGCAGAAAATGCTTCAAAAGTCAACTAAATAGTTCAGGCAAAAGCATACTGGGATAATTAAAATTGCAGGGTACAGAGACAAATGTGTGGCCATGACCCAACCAAAAGCTGCCAGGGGAGCTTGTCCTACAATACATCATAAGTACAAAGTTTAATATCAAAAGAAAATTAACAAGAGAAAATGTCATTTATTCCTAACGTTCTTTAAGCCATATCTATGCTGATCAGCAAAATGATGGGCAGTACAATAAAACAAGTCACAAATAAGGACTCCCGAATATTCTTGTGTTGGACACAAGATTGTATGTTCATTACAGTCATGACTGAATGAGTAATCTAAATATTCATAAATGGGAAGCCAACTGCTTACGTGTACATCCTCCATAAAGGGATAGTACAATCATCAAATTCTCAATTGCAGATGTGGACAAACCGACACATGCTACTAGTGTGAAAGGATTCCATAGGTATACAAGAGCAGCAATATCTCCAGAAGGAAGAACCTCTGCAAGCAACAAAGAAGCTATCAACAGGGAAGCAGAATTGGTATTGAAAGCTACGATGCTAACATGGAAACAAAATTCTTCACTTCATATTGGTTGCCCATAAGTGAACTGTTTTGTAAATATAAAAGGAACAAGTGCTCAAAACAACTTAATGTTTTCATAACCAGACAAGTATTGGTATTAATTTCACCACCTATTTGTTTATAGAAACACACAAATCTAAACACACAATTTTATCCACATTCCAACCCTATTGACAAACTTATGGAGTGGTCTTTTCATTTAATAAGGTTATGGAGGTCTGATGTTTGGATAGTTCTTTAGGAAGCATGGATGCTAAAACCAAGACATAAGATTTGAAGTGTCCATTTTTATTTTAAACTGTCTACAGTATCACGAAGTATCTTCTACAAGTGTCCACTATGTGTCAAACAGAATCGCAACTCTATTTTGAAGTGCCTATGGTTAATAGATAATTCATATTTCTGGCCACAATCTATTACATTATAATAAATTCACACAAATTTTCAATATTTATTTACATATATAATTACATAGGGGCTCCTTGTGAAATTAGTTAATTAGAAGCGTACATCAAAATTCAAACTGTGCGGTAATAGTTCATGCAGCCTAGCAATTTTCAATTAAAAGACAGAGCTAGACTATGGCATGGCTTTAACTGTCACTGCGCTGCACAGACTGATAAATTCCCAAGTAGTAATTCCTAATTATCACTGAGCTGCTTTATTCCCCCTCCTTTTCTTCCACATGTAAAAAGTACTCACTTAACGCACAGAGAGCAAAGAAATAGTTAAAAAATAATTCAAAGTCAATAGGTTAATATTTTGCAGCATAGTATTTATATTATCTGATCAATTGTCAGGCAAGTGACATGTTATACCTTTTATATGATACAGTTTGGAACTATATAGAAAACCTATCATTGGTATTAAGGCATATCTTTATTTGTTAAAGGATTTCGTACTTATATGCCTATGCTATTTGTTATACTACAGTAATTACATTAATAATTAGAAGTACAAAAAGCGGACTTGACCATGGCATCTAATACTAAAGAACGGATCACACCAATAAGAAATGCTAATAACCTGAGTATTCTAGCGTGTGATGAAGGCCGATGGATTTTAAACTCAAACTTGATGACATCTTAAGGCTTTGACCAGCAGCACGAATGAGCATTGCAGTAACCACATCTGCAATCACAAGAACTAAACTGTACCCAGAAATAAGTTGATATCGAGTGCCTAAACAGCAAGCATCAGGAGAAGAATATGGATGCATAACATGGATTAAAAGAATGGCAACGAAGATCATTCCTTGACTTGATGCTAGTTTTTTTTTTCTTGGGTACAAGATGAAACAGAGGACAGCATAATTAGTGAAACTATTATTTTTCCATCTACACAGGTACCAGTCACAAAAATAAATTTTAAGAAAGAAGGCTTCTTGTTTGCTCGATGAATATAATCATTGACCAATGAAAATCAAGCAATCACAATTAATAAAACAGGACATAAACAACCAAATGGACATTATTACAATTTGAAGTTACCTGCATAAGAGATGATCCGGTTGTCCTTCAATTCTGCACCACCACCAAGTTTTTCAATGTCATTATACCGTGATTAACTCAAGCAGTACGCTTTAGCAAATAAGTCCCTAGCTTTGTTCATATCCTCGGGATCCTATAATTTTAGGGTTGGACAACTGATTTTGAATTTTGGTTCCGATTAAATGAAGAAAGCATAGAGCCAGAAATTGCGAAACAAAGCACGCTTCCAGAAAAATCATATTCACAAAAAATCAAATGGAGAAAATTCTCTAGAGAATAGAAGTTGTTTTGGAGTACAAACTAGCTTAAGCTGATAGTTGATACCTTCTAACAGTTAGCGGGCCGAGGAGTGTCAGTAGCAGAGGAGAACCATGGTACATTGATCCTGATATGAAAAATATAACGGCGAAGAAATCCTTATGTTACACATAATGGCGTGATAAAGGAAGGGAGGAATTCATGAAGTTCAAGTAAGAAGTTACTGATGAACCTGCATAAGGTGACAATGAAGACTGCTTCAACCAGTATCCCTCGGCCACTGCGAAATGGAAAGAATCATAGAACTTAAGCGTAAATTTTGACGTTTCACCGAGATGTAAACAAGTATAACAGTAGTAGTCAGGTGTAGAGCAGCAAAGAGCATACAACGACGAAAGCTGGTGAGAGGGGTGGACACTTCAGGGCGAGAAGAGAGGTTGAGGCTTTTTGGAAAGTAAATAAGGATGAGCCTGAAAATGAGGGAAGCAATCACCCAAATCCAAAACCATCGAATCTTGGCGTTGGACTCTCTCATCTCGTCTTCGTCGTGGCGACTGTGACCGTGGCAGCGTCGCTACAGCATCGACGGAGCAAGGACTAGTAGATCGCAAATCGCAATTCGGAAGCTGGCAGATTCCGCCGGGAGTGAGATAGATTGTCTTGGCCTCTTGGATATCTGTCTTTTTTTTTTACACAAAAAGTTTTATGTTAAGCCCACATAATATGGGTATATGATTGGGGCTGATGAGGCCCGTATGTTTTATTGTGAATCATGATCATGATAGAACCCTTCTGGGCGAAAAAAAATGATAGAACCCAAAGAAAAAGGCTGGGCTTGACTTGAGATGACCCGCTGCTCAAAATAGATGGTCCGGTTTGGCTAACTAAAGAACAACAGCAATAATAAAAAACAGGTTGATGAAAGGGGAAAAAAAGATAATTTCATTTATTAACATGCGAAGATAATTATTTATCTCTGTCTGAACTCTGAAAAAAATATTCCTTTTAAAAATAATAATGAAATCAAAGCAAACATTATCATAGATACTGTTCTTAGTTTCTTACATGATACTCCCTTCCCTTTTGTCTTTTGTCTTTAAGGATATTTCATAATATGATATGTTTTGTTTAAAATATTAATTTTTTTACGTAGCATCCCTAATTAACTATATATTTTCATAACTAATTAACCAAAATCCCCTAACTAATAACTTTAATGAATGATGATTTTAATACGTAGTATTTAAGAAGAAATAATTAATTTTAATTAATTTCATTACATTATGTAAAATTATAATTAGGTACTTATAATAAAGATTGGAGGGAGTAATGTGATAAAAAAAATCAATTTAAAGTTTACAATAAAATTAAAAAGATTGATATTATAAAAAATCTTCATGACAAATATAGGTCAATATATTACTTAAACATAATCAAGAAAAAATCCTATAAAAAAAAGTCAGTATTCATCAAAGAATTTAAAAAAAAATCAGCATAATACATACATAACGAACCCCATATATAAGTCCACCTAGCTACAACTGTCCAGAGAACAAATTTTTCTTTTATTTTTTATGTAAGTCAGATTGACTTGTATGCTTTCTCCTTAATATTTTGAAATATTTAGTAGTTTAAAGCTTTGAAAATAAAACTTGACTCACTTTTTGGTTACTCGGAAAACTTGAGTTCTGAAAATTCAATTAGAAAAATTTTCAAAGAATTTTTTAGATCTCCTTCTATTACTATTTTTTTTTTACCTGTGTCCTTTAATATTAATTTAAACATTAAATATTAGGGGTTCCATTACATAAACTTCAATCCTCATAAACAAGATTAAGAATTCGGGATAATTACAGCAAGAGATATTTTTAATTGGCGTTAACAATACTTAAATTTAATTTGACAATAATTATTGTCTAAAAACATGGCTAAACATTCGTGAATTTACTTGTTGGGCAATTTCCAAGTATAGTCGGGAATTCGGGTCGAGCCCGTTTAGGCCCGAGCCCGTCAAGGGCCGGGCCTATGATTTAGAGGCTGAAAATAGAAGCGGGCCTAAAAGGGCCGGCCCTGTAGGGCCTCAAGCCCTGTAGGGCCGGCCCTTTTAGGCCCGTTTAATATTTTTTTAAAATAAATTAATAAATATAATATCATTATATCAAATTATCAATATGAGAGACACTTAAGTTCCTAATAGAGTATTAATAACAGGCAAACACTTATTAATTGGTTTGATTTATTTTATTTTCTATAATGTTTTATTCATTTAAACTTAAAAATGTTAATTTGGACATTAGATGATTATTTTAACTAAAAATTTATGAGTTTTATAAATAATGTATACCAATTTAAAGTAAAATAATAAATAAATTGTAAAACTTTAAAAAAAAATGTTTTGAATTAAAATGAGTTTAAGCTCATTTAGGCCCGAGCCCGTGAAAGGCCAACCCTGTAGGGCCGCGGGCTTCAAAAATATCGTACTTTTTAGGAAACGGGTCTAAACGGGCCGGTCTGTTTAGGTCCGAGCCAGTAGGGCCGGCACGTTTTCCCAGTTCTTTCAAGCATATGCGTTTTGAAGCGACTTGACCATCCAGTCTCTGAGCGTGAACAGCCGGCCCGTTCTCCCAGCTCTTTCCAAGCATATGCGTCTTGAAGCGACTTGACCATCCAGTCTCTGAGCGATGCATGGCGTGTATTACGTGTAAGATGCGATAATTTCAAATATTTCAATCGTATATAAGTATCAAACCCAAAATGCGCATTTCAATATATTTCACCCAAGTATCTCTCACTTCTTTTTAAGCGCGAAAAGGAGATTCTACGATTCAGAGAGATTCAAAGAAGCAACAGTACACCTTGCAGCTCAATTTCGGTTACAAACCAATCAGATTCCAATGGCGAGGCCTAATCAGGAAGCAATTGAGACGTTCATGAGCATCACGGGCGTATCCGAAGCAATCGCAGTGCAGAAACTTGAGGTTAACCCTCATTTCTTTCTTTTCTTTACGATAACTGTCTGTGAGTTTGGTTTTAATTGAAAACTTAAAGAAAGAAGCAACGATAAATCAAGATTATTTTTATTGATCTTTCTGTTGGGTGCTGACTGGTCATTGTTAGCGTTCTTAAGCATTGTGGAGGGAGTTCAGTTCTTTCATCTGCGTGGCTCAGCCATCGTTTCTTTAGTCTTTCTGAATGTTCATTTCAGTTCTTGCATCGAGTTCAAACTCAATAATTTTTTCCCTTGCTTATTTGCCTCCTTTCGTCCTTTTGCTGATTTAACTAGCCACAATGTTCTTATTTTCATTCTGATTAATCATAGTTCCGCATTTTCATTGAAAAAACAAAAAATATTATAATTTTGCGGGAGGGAATGAAAAAATTGGTGCATTAACTATTCTTTCCTAATTACTGATTGACTGATCGTTAGTCTCTGGGAATATAGGAAACATAGAGTTGATCATAGCGTTGTGATTTTCTGGGCTTCTAGGAAATACTGGGAAATTTTTTTGGCAATATCTTACTGTCACGCTGTCTGTTATGACTTTCAGTGTTTCATCTTTAATTGTGATAGTATGGTTGGCATTTTGGAATGAATGTTAATTGATAAAGGCTAACAATGTTGCGACGACCAAGAAGCTTCAAAGATTCTGCAAGCAATTTGACAGCGAGCAGGAGGAGGGTCTCTGTTTGTGTCGGTTCTATGCCATCACTGTGATAAGAAATTTGCACGTAAACTTGTCTTGCACTGATTGTCTCATCAAATTGAACTATGGCATCTGATGTTAGTCTCTGTTTGATAATGCCTAATAAATTAATCGTTATAACCCAAAAAAAAGGGCACTTTGATAATTCCTCTCCACTTCATTTTATAATGTCTTCCTATCAGGAGCATCGTGGTGATGTTAACGACGCTGTCCACGAACATTTCAATGAAGGAGACAGAAATGTGGCACGAAATCACAGTCCCTCTTCTATTCATGATTCAACTATTGGTAGAAATAGATTTGATGCTCTTTCTGGCCCAACAAACCAGTTACTAGGTGGAAGTGATAGGCCTATTGCTCCTTCATTTGAAAAGCTGTCAGATGGTAGGGATGACACAGACGAACAAACGATGCGTGCTGTCATGGAATCTTCTGAACTGGAGTTTGAGGTAAACCCAGAGTTCAACATTGGCGGACATATTGTACATCTCTTTCTTGGATGGATTTTTTTGTGTGCTTTATATTCTATTGAAATGTTAACCTTGGGATTGAACTCACATTTGCCGCAGTGTTCCAGTAGATCTCAGGAAGAACGTGATATTGAACGTGCAATTTCCTTGTCCATTGAGGTACAGAATACATCTTAAGTTTCACTTCTTCTTTTTTATCCATTTCATAACTCCTTGAACCTTTCATCTTGATTAACTTGATCCCATTGATGACTTCAAAGATTTAAAGACTCCTTTTACATTATCATTTATCCATACTAGAACCTTGATTTCTTCCAAACATCCATTAAATCCAGACAGATGGGCAAGAAAGAGCACAGCGCATGCAAGGAGATTTCAGAGCACCAATTGTGGGGCCACCTGAGTCATGTGGGGTGGAACATGGGAAAATAACAGCATCAAATGGAAGGTTCAGTCTTTTTCTTTACATTCTATCTTAGCACTACTTCATATATGCATCTTTCTATGATACTGCGCTTGGAACTTAAAAGTCCTCTGCCATGTTGGCAGAATAGGATTCAGTATTTCCGTAAAGGGTAGGATGTATTTTAGGATTGTCAAATACTCAATTATAATAAGGGTGTTCATGATCATTTTAGGTTTCAGGCAGGAAGTTCTTTCTTGCAAGATGAAGCTGAAGATGCAATGGAGCAACCTTTAATTCGGAAAAGGCCTAGACCTATATTTTTGAGCTCCACAGATTTAGCTGAAAATGCCGATGTCGTTGAGACCAGCACAATGTCAAGCTCAGGAAATCGGGACAGCAATAATAAACGTCAGCATACCAGAAATGCCATCCATGAGGAGGAGGTATAGTCCTTCTATTAATGCATCATGATTTCATATATACAGAAGGAAAACTCCTACCCTTCAAGTTGTTTAAACTTGCATCTTCTGTATTCTGTTTCAGGAATTGGAAAGACGGTTGGCAGAAAAAGAAGCTGATCTGCCACCAGAACCATCCTCTGAAGATGAGAATGCTGTGACCTTGCTAGTAAAAATGTTAGATGGAATCCATCGTAGACGTCGATTTCTTAGATCTGACAAACTGCAGGTAAAAAGGACTGCTTGAAATTGTTCTCTGTTTGTCCTTCCTATTGGTGCATTTAACATTGAACCTGCTGATGTTTTTTTTCTTTTTTCAGTATCTTTTCGACTTCATAGATGTAAGTAGAGAGGTGAAACCCGGCACTTATAAATTGGTGAGTAAACTCCAGAGCTTTTCAGTTTCGTCAGTCATGCTCTGAATCATTTTGACTTACTAAGAAACTCTCCTGATCGTGGGGACTGTAATGTTATTCTTTGAACAGGTGAGACAATATCCTCGACGTGTATTTAGTGATGGAGAAGGTGCATTGACTCTGAATGAAGTTGGCATGACAAACAAGCAAGAAGTCTTG
The DNA here is from genome assembly GCA_963210345.1 of Inga oerstediana. Lineage (NCBI taxonomy): Eukaryota > Viridiplantae > Streptophyta > Magnoliopsida > Fabales > Fabaceae > Inga > Inga oerstediana. The sequence continues at coordinate 57,052,717 of OY723409.1, forward strand.
TATTTGGAGTTAATCTAATGTACTCACTCCAGATTTGTGGAAAGCAATGAGTTGAAGCAATTTGATTTTCGGTTTGTGTACTATTTGGATGAAATTACCTGTGTATTTTCTGCTATTCAAAATCAACTACCATGTACAGAATTATCGCACTTCTTACAGGCATTGAGACGAATGCTTCGCATAGTAGTATACAGATACAGTGGCATAGGATTGTGATACAAGTCATCAGTTTTACGATTTTGAAATTGCAAGATCTTATATCATCTATATGTCTCCTGCCCTTTCCATTCTTTACATCTCTCTTGAGGTTTCTATTCCCAAATCAACTCATTGCGGGGAATAAGGAGATGAATTGAGTTTTTCCTATTTATTTCGTTTGTTGTGCTTATGATCATAAATACTTTTTCATCGTTGTCGCCTTTAAAATGAAGGTTGAGATTACTGGTTTTAATATAGATTAAATGTTCGAAGAAAAAAAAAACAATCTTTTGAAAGCATTTAAGTTGTATATTTTTTATTATGCATTTGCAAAAAAAAAAAAAAAAAGCTAATACTAATATAAAACAGAATTTTTCTAGTTTTTATCATTTTTATAGTACAACAATAACGAAGTCTTATCACACTAGATGGAGTTGGCTACATGGATCAAACAACGCCATTGAGCTTGATCAAAAACTAAATCTCATGATAGATTTTTAACTAGTAGCCCATTTAGTTCGATTCTATGGGAGATGATTACATATAATCTTAATACAATAGATTGATTGTAACATTTGGTTGAATTCAGGTAAAGAGGATTATATTTTGTAATTCTCATTATATCATTTGATGTAATCTGTATTATACTACTAAAACTAATGAACGAGGATGCGCATCTCTTGTAACTAAGGGCTCGTTTGGTTAGATTGCATTGCCACCTGCAGTGCAATGCAATCGAAATGCAATGTAATGCTAATTATAAGGATCATGTTTGGTATGCTTTTTAAAATGGGCTGCAATGAGTTATTTTATAATAATGTTCCAAAATTAAGAAATTTTTAAAAGACCACTTTACCCTTTAAAATAATTCATAAGCCTCAGGCCCACTTTTTTCGACAATTAGCTTGAACCATATTGTCAGCCACCATTCCTCTCACATAGGCGGAGGACGAGAGGAGGGGGCGAGCACGGCAGAGGACGAGCACTGCTGAGGGGGGCGAGCACGGACGCCTATGGCTCTTTCTTGAATCACAATTGAATTTTGTTGTCCTAAAGAATAATAGCTCTCTGTTGCTAAGTTCGACAAATTAATATTCCCCATATGGTTAAGTTCAACATTTCTGACATTACTTCACATGCTTTGTACTGCCGTTGTAGATCTCGATGAACAAACACTATCAATAATTTCAGGGAATCCCAGGGAAGGAAATGTTTCACATGTTTTCTCCATTTCCCAAACCAGCCCAAGTAGCCATTCCAACGATTCTGACATTAACTAAGAATACCACGATCTAAGAAACTGTTGCTGAAGTTCCAATCTTGCTGGACACAGAATAGATTCAACCTAAGGACGAGCTAATTTTATGGTTCATACCATCTTTAGCTTTGAAGATATCAGCTTTTATATGTTCAACGAAGCATTAACGTTCCATTGGTCTCGTATTTTAAAGGACCGTCCAGTTCAGTCATTAATTTAGTTCATCTGATAATTTATGGTGTTCATTGATAATTGACTAAGCACGCTTCTGTATGCCAACTCATGCTATGATTAAATATAATATGGATTTCTCTTGCATTATCGAATAGAGAGGATAAATGGGTATAGATGGGGGGTAGCAAGGGGATATACTCGGTAAAGGATGGGTATAAAGTGGCTCAAATTTTAGTGAATAATTTCCGCAGAAGTGAGCCAGGGTCCTTGATGCGTGCTTCTGTCGCTAAAGCAATCAATTAATAACTAGGACAACCTACTAATGCAATATAGTGGCAACCTAGGTCATTCTCTCAAGGAGCAATATGTGGGTTTTCTCTAGAATTGAATTTAGGTGATAAAAAATGCAATGGAATGAACCTAAACTTAAATGCAAGACTCTACTATCTAAATGCAAAATGTAAAAGACTCTAAAACCTATATGAGAATGAAACTAACCTAAATAATGAACATGCAATTTTTGGGGTTTTTCTTATGAGAGGGAAATTAAAATCCTAAGGAAAAGAAATAAACTAATATCTAAGAAAATCAACAAAGGTTAGTTCAATTATGATGGTGAAGGGGACAACTCAGGATTCACATGGATTTAGCTTTCTTAGCCATTTAATTTATTAGACCAAAGGGAGGTTCATGAAAAATTGGAATTAATAAACTTAATCACCTAATCAAGACATGGGAAACCCTCAAGCTCAATAATATCTAATCCACTAGAAAACTCATAATGGAAAAATGGTGGTTAATTAAATCCATTAAAAACCAATCACAACTGTTTAAGATAATTTGGAAATTATGTTCACAATTACCTAATTAAACAATTCGACAATTAATCACCTTAATTAAACAATCAAGAGATTAAACCCAAATCGACAATTAAATTAATAATGAAAAATCGATTAATAATCTAATTGACAATTAAAGGTTTGCAAACAAAAATCCCAATAATCGATTGAGAATAAATCAAATCCAAATTATCAATTCAATCCAAATAAAAAATAAGTCTACAATCTAAAACTAGATTGTTCTCAATTAACACAACCCAAAATCATTTAAAACTAAATAATCTTAAGTCTTGAATCAAAAAGATAAAAGAAAGACACTCCCTTATAGTCTTCAAGTGTAAGCTTCTAGGCTCTAGCTTCCTCCATGCTCTTCCCAAGTTGTCTCCTAAAATAGCTTAAGCCTCCATGATATTTGTCCTCCTTCCAAGCCCCAAACACGTCACCACAGCCATGAGAATAGGAGAATGGACGTGGACCCGCGGTGATTGGAGGTAATGAATCGCACAATCACTTTGCTGTGTGTGCGCGTCTGCGGTTCAGAGGAAGAATTGGAATGGAGATAATTGCTGCCAGGGTGTGTCTGTCCGTGCCTCCCTCTCCAGCCGAGTCCGTCCGTCTCCATATGTGACGGCTAGGGTAATTAAAAAGGAGGAGAAGAGAGTTTTTTGGGTATCAACTCGAGCCCATTAAAATCTAAGAAGCCCAATAATATTCAACCGTTGGATATTCTTTTAGCTTTTCAGAAAATTTCTACACCGTAGGATCTTTCAATCTGCTTTTCCCTATCCTGCAAGATATAATAAAATCGTGATTTATCATATAATTGGAAAGATTTTCCAATCACAAGATATCAATCAAAATAATAATAATTTAAGCTCAATAATATCATAATTAATTCAGATTTATATTATTTCCCAAAATCGGCTAATTATCCAAATATTATCTAATAAATCCAAATTAGCCTAGAATGATCCCCAAAATAAATGAATAAGGTAGGATAAAATATAATAAATTTGGGATTTATCAGTCCTCAAACAATGCACACCACCATTTGTGAAAGGAAGTGTGGAGATTGAAAGCCCCTCACAAATTCAAGCTATTTATATAGAGATTATCTTCAAATGCTCTTCCCACTTTTGAGAATTTAAATAAACGGGGAGTATGTGCGGCTGACTTATGCCTTGTTTGCAAATCCAAACCTGAGTCTTTGAATCACTTATTTTGTTTTTGTCCTTGGGTCCAACATGTGTGATTTGGAAGTGCCTTCTCTTTTCTTTTTGACTGTAAACAGAAATTTGATTTAAAGTTATGGATAACTCATTGTTTGCTTGAGCTGTGTCTCTTAGATTGGCAGAAAGCTCTTCTGGCCATGATCATATGGAATATTTGGAAGAGTAGGAACCGATTTATATATGAGAGGGTAGAGGTAGACCCCATATTCACCTTTTCTCAAGCGACTTCTTTGTTGTAGGAGTTTTGGCAGGCACGTGGATGGTTAGATGTCACCATACAAGCATCCCAAACCTCAAGAAGCAATCAACCAGCTGCTAGAGTATAGCGCAAACCTGAAGGCAATGAACTCAAAATCAATACTGATTATGCCTATAATCAAGCTGAGGGTATAGTGGCAATCTCATTTGTGGTGCGTGACTCTAATGGGTGGCTTCTTGATGGAGGTACTAGAATACTAGAGGCTGATTCAACTTATATGGGAGAATGCTTGGCTATGCAAGAAGCAGTAGTGTATGCTACTGAAAACCAGTTAGAAGATGTATTTTTTGAATCTGATAATTAGACCCTTATTAAATGTTTAACTGAGGGAAGTTTATCTCTAAGTTGTAGGTGTGATATAATTTTGGAAAATATCCTTACTATAAGGAATCTTAAGAGAAACCATTCATTTGTTTGGATTTCCAGGAAGGCCAATATGGTAGCCGATTGGGTTGCCAAAGCATTTTTAAATGGGTTATGTCTATTTGATTGGATCACTAGAACCCTGGTGGCATTGCAAAAGTTACTGCTACAAGATAGAATAGGTTTTATTATGGATTATGGTTGAATGTTATTCTACATCTATGTACTTGTAATTCATCCCCTAGACTCGTATTTCATTATAATGCAATACCACTTCTGTATTGGCAAAAAAAATATAATATGGATTTCTGCGTTGTCATAAATTCCCTACTCATCAACTGATCACTATGTTCGTGTCATGTTGATCTCAATTCTCAAAATCACAAAATGGACTATCGGTTTGCCATAGATTGTGTAACATCCCAAATTTTATTTTGTTAAATAATAGCATGAGATTTATTATCTAATGAGCTTTAGAATATATTAAATTTATTTATTCTGAGTATTACAAGATTATTTTAAGGTGATTAGAATTTACCATATAAATATTTAAGTAAGAATGATTTAATCAAAATATAATTAATAATTAAAAAAAATATTATTATTAAAATATATATATATATATATATAAAGCCACTTAAGTGGCGCCGAAAGTTGAAAGATAGTGGCAGGTGCCACTATCTTAACAATCATTATGTTTATTAAAATAATAATAATAATAATAATTTAAGGCGGAGGGGTATTTATAACTCACTTCACGCAGATTACTTGCGTGGAGTATTGTGCAGAAATAGTGTGAGGTGAGATTTTAGTAGGTGTAATTTTGATTCTTTAAAGATTAATAAGGTATTCAAATTCTATTTTGATCATAAAACTCTTTTTATGAGTAATGTTCTAAATAATTTTATCTTTCTTGTGATAGTAATTTCTTACTGATTAAAGAACAATATAGAATTAGAATTTTAGGCAGACGGTGGATAAAATAAGTAAGAAGACTCTCAATGATTTTTTTAGCTGTGATTTGAAATCTTCCTCAAATCCCCTACAAGATGCCGAAAAATCCCTCCAAAATTATATTTAGATTTTTCCCTCATTTTATATCAGCGATTCAGCAGCCAGAAAATCAGTTTCAGTGGAGGGAGACGGTGATTTTCGGATTTTTAGACTAAACTGTCATTTTAAAACTTTGGGGTATTTTTCCGTAATTTCTGTTGATATATTCCTCGGTGAAAGGCGGTGGTTTTTCCGATTTTGGGCCAAACTGACATTTTCAAAATTTGGGGTCATTTTCTGTAATTTCCGCTGATATGTTCTTCACTAAAAGTAGGGGATAATATTACAGAAAAGTACCCCAACTTTCTGTCACAATTCCCATTAGCCACATGTAGAATTTCATTTTCTTCGTTAGTCCTTATGCATCTTTACTTTTTGGTCTTTTATCTCCAACTTTCCAAAATGACCTATAATTCAAATCAATATTTTGTAATATATTTATTCAAAATTAAACTTTTAAAGAGCAAGACTATAGAAATGTAGAGGATGATTAATAGTGAATTGTAATCGGTTTACTTTTGTTATTCAATTGATATATTATTTTATAATGAATTTTCTACATAATATATCTATAAATAATTATATATATTGGACTTTTTAACTGATTAAATTTGGGTTAAATAATTTATTTGGATTGTTGGGGGTATTCTTTAGGCTTTAATCGGTTTAGATTTTTTTTAGATGAAGATTTATAATTTAGTATTTTAGATCTTAAACTTAAAATTTGGGGATTTTCATGTATTGGAATGAAATTAACAATAATCAATTACTTGAATAGGTTATTTGAATTAAGAAAAATAATTAAATTTTATAATTGGAATTTTAGTGTGAGATTGGAATTTTAGGAGTAATTAATTCAAAACTTAGAAATTATAGAATTGAGTTAAATAAATTAATTTTTCTAATAACTCAAGTAGTTATTAATATATAATAAATTGATTGTTGTAGATTGATTTTTGGCGTGTATTTGAGCTCTTAGATTAGGAGCTTGTGGTTATAATTGTGCTTTGGCGAGAGGTAACCACTTTCCTCTTGTTGTGCATATTTGTATGATGTTTGTGAGTGATTTTTAATTACATAGAATTATAAATTTGGCTATTGATATATGATGTGGACTTTGAAAAATATGTTATTAATGAAATAGTCTTGTGGGACTTATTTTCGCTGAGAAAATGAGTAGTGATATTTTATTATATGAATTGATATTTATTTATGAGATTGAAAATATCCTTTTGATAATGATTTGTTATAATCATACATATTAATATGAGAGGGGATGGTGGATGTTGATTTGACGGGTTGTTACTTAAAGAGGAAATAAGGGGGTGAACTTTTGTACAAAAAGAGGTGATAAGGTGGTGGACTTCCAGGTGTACACTGGTTAGTCCTTTGGCCCAATTGTGTTCAGTAGGGCCTTGACACCCTACTAATATAATTAGAGGGGGAACCCATGGTCCGGTCTCGTGCTCTATGGATTTTGGCCAGTCCATATCACTTGATTGGTGAGCTTGTTAAGTTAAACTACCAATTATATGGGTCAGTGCTAGCCCATGGGTTCAGTCAGAGGAAATAAGGCAGGAGAGGAAATAAATTATCGTATACTGATTCTTGTATACTTGTGATAAATATGAGAACGAGATTATGATATGGTAAATTAATGTGTATATATACATGTGGACATATGACATTTTAATATTGATATGATTTTAATAACGATCCCACTTGGCGCCTCATGGGCACTTACTCTTATGCCCGATGAGATGGATTGTTGGTTGCTGAGGCTTTTGTCTCACCCCGTTGATTTAACATTTTTCCAGGTGATAGTTGTTGTGCGGGTCCATCAGGGAAGACTCCGGAAGCTTAAACTACTTCTGCTAAAAGTAGTGCTTCTATCTTTATAATATATGTTGGATTATTATATATTGCCACGTTAGGGCTCATTTTGCATACTCTGGTTTATTTTGGAGAGTTGATATTTAAAACTATATATATTTAATTACTCTTGATGATGTTGGATGACCTATAGGTCTTATGACATGTTTTGAATTGGTGGAACTATAATTTGGTTTGATATGGATATTGTAATATATGATGAGATATTATTCAGTTAAAAAGTTGTCAAATGATTAGTTGAACTCTTTTCTACCATGGTAATCTTTTGGAAGATGAGTTGTAATCTTTTATTACCATGGTAGAGTTTTCAAATGGTTAAAATAATGTTTTGTTTAAAAAAATGGTTTTATCAAATTAATAGTAAATTTTTATGTATAAGGAAAGGATTTTACAATTTGGTATCAGAGCCCAACGATTCTGTGAACTGTCTTGCATGCATTGCATTTAGTGGCGATATATAATATTCACATATACGTTCCCTGTTTAGTTGTTTTTGTAGTGTTTTGTTTGTCGGCTCACTTGTTATGGTGGGTTGCATCCTTAGGGGGAGAAAGTGTAAGAAATTAAGGAATTTAGTATGTTTTGTACATGTTTATACCCTAAAATAATGTAAATTTAGGGCAAAATAGAGGAGATATAGTGAAATTTAGGTGTGAAAATTTTAATGTTTAGGGTGGAAACAAATAGAATGAAATGTCAAAGATCAATAGAGAAGAAGAGTCATGTGTTGGAAGAGAATAGTAAGCTTCATATCGTGTTTAATGGAAAAAAAAAAACTGCTCAAGTAAATGTGATTTTTTAATGAAAGTGTGGGGTTACTAACTGAATAAATCCGTACTAATAAGTATATAAATAGTTGGTTGTAGAAATTTGTTGTTGCCTAGTTAGACTTCTTACAAGATAAGTAATAAATACAATTGTTTGTGTAGTTTTTCTCTTTGTTGTTTTCCAAGCAATTAAGTCATTACGAAATTAATAAATTATATTTTCAAATATTTTCTTGCTATTAAGGAAGAGATTTAAAAAGTTTGTGATAGCAAAGTAAAAGTTAAAGTGAAAAAATAAAGTTTTGAGGATCTATATGTTAATAAAAATTATGATTTGATTGAATTTGGTTTGGAAATGACTATTAAGTAAATGTATTATTTAACTTAGTAAAATCTTATAAGTGGAACTTGAGATTTTGATTACTAAAGTATGTTGATGATAAGTTATTTGACTTTAATATGACTTGTATAGTTAAAATATAGTGTAATAATTAAATTCAGAGTATTACATGAAATGATGAAGTGGAGTGAATGAAGTTGTTCTACACAAGGTTTGTTGTATTTAGGTATGAATTACGTTTGTGTTGAAAACCCTTTTTGATTTGGAAAGGACATAAAATAGTGTTGGTCGGACAAATTATTTAGTGAATGGCTATTTTCCCCTGTATTTCAAAGTTTTTATGCCAAAGGTGGTTTTGAAGGTTTTACTTGATAAATTAGAGTAGATAAATCTTCCTATTAAAATCTTATTAAATTGTTAAAAAAAAAAATCTTGGCACTCTTTTATTCTGTATGTATTAAAAAAAAATGCAAAATGTTGGAGTAGGTATAAAATCTTGAAATATGAGTATTTTTATAGTTAGTGATATGAAAGCAAGGATTTGTCGTTGAAGTATCATCTGAGGTTGAAGATTTTGATTAGGCAAATGATCAATTATTATGAGTATTATTTGATTCTTAGTGTGTGTTTGGATTAGTTTTTTTTAATAGCTTTTACGACTTACGAGATAGGTGTGTGAGAGGAGTTTTATCTCGGGTTGCGCAAACCATGGTTTTGGTGCTTGCCAATTAGAGTATTAGTGATAAGTTGATAGATAATGGTAAATTGAGATATATCATAAATCTTGATAAGAGATTAGAAATGTGAATATTTATACACATACAAGTTTTTATGAAAATTTTTACATTTTTTTTAAGGATATTCAATTATTGAAATATTCTTGCAAATTGTGTTTTGACAAACAATATATGTTATGGACATTGCTTCTTTATTTTGTATGTGTGTGCATATATGCACATAATAGTGAATTTCACACATATATTACAAGTTGAAATGACGTTGTGAACTTATTAAAGGTATAAGTTAAGTAACAGTCTTTGATCATTTATGATGCATTGAAAATATATACACATTTTGCTAATGAGAAAATATTTGATAAGATTGAGAAAAAAAATGATATTGAGACAAGAATTATCATGATTAATTATTGTCCACCCATGATTCTTGTTACTAATCTTTCGTTGAAAAAAAAAAAAATTAGGCCTTGATTGATTTTTAATTTATTATTCTCACATTTTTGGAGCTACCGAGGTTGGAATAAGAGTCAAATGGTTAAGATTCACAATTGGATGCTTGATTTGAGAAAACTAAAATTTGAGTTTGATTGAGAAATTTGTGATTTATGATATTGGGCTTTTAGATTCAAATTTTATGATATATTTTAGCTTATTGGGGTTTATATTGAGGACTGAATGGATTGATTTTGAGATTTATAATGAAATATGAATATTGAAAATTTTGGTTAAAACTTTAAGTGTTGGAATTTGGGTGTTTTGAAAGAAATTGAGGAGATAGTTTAATGGTTCTAATAGGTAGGAAAGAGCTAATGGAAGGAATGAATGAAATTGGAAAGATGATTTTGAGAAATAATTATTTATGTGATTTTTCTTAAGGATTTAAAGTGAGTGAATTTTGCGGATTTAAGAATGAATGGAGGAGAGTATTATTATCAATAATTTTATTGGGCCAAATAAAATTTTTAGGATGATGGAAATATTGTTGGATTGAGGATTTAAATTATGGTAGTAAATTGAGAATTTTAAAAATTTATATTAAAGTAAATAATTTGGAGGTTGTACGGATATTTGAAATAGAGTTTTATTTTTGGAGTTAAATTTTGAGTTGACATTGATAACGTGACTATGAGAAATGAGGTTTGGTAATTGGGTAAGTTAGAAGCGATCGAAGATGAGAGTTGGTATTTCTAAAGAGACTTTAAATCTCTTAATTATTTTTACCAATCAATTAGTTTGAATATTAAATTGTGGTTCCAATAGATTGTTATAGATTGGTTTACAATTTATGATTATACTTGTCTTGATTGAATTATTGTATTCTGATTGTGTTTTTGTTCCTCACTTAAATCGAATTTTGAGGACAAAATTCTTAAAAGGAGGGGAGAATTGTAACATCCCAAATTTTATTTTGTTAAATAATAGCATGAGATTTATTATCTAATGAGCTTTAGAATATATTAAATTTATTTATTCTGAGTATTACAAGATTATTTTAAGGTGATTAGAATTTACCATATAAATATTTAAGTAAGAATGATTTAATCAAAATATAATTAAAAATTAAAAAAAATATTATTATTAATATATATATATATATATAAAGCCACTTAAGTGGCGCCGAAAGTTGAAAGATAGTGGCAGGTGCCACTATCTTAACAATCATTATGTTTATTAAAATAATAATAATAATAATAATTTAAGGCGGAGGGGATATTATAAATACCCCTTCCCCAAACTCACTTCACGCAGATTACTTGCGTGGAGTGTTGTGCAGAAATAGTGTGAGGTGAGATTTTAGTAGGAGTAATTTTGATTCTTCAGAGATTAATAAGGTACTCAAATTCTATTTTGATCATAAAACTCTTTTTATGAGTAATGTTCTAAATAATTTTATCTTTCTTGTGATAGTAATTTCTTACTGATTAAAGAACAATATAGAATTAGAATTTTAGGCAGACGGTGGATAAAATAAGTAAGAAGACTCTCAATGATTTTTTTAGCTGTGATTTGAAATCTTCATCAAATCCCCTACAAGATGCCGAAAAATCCCTCCAAGATTATATTTAGATTTCTCCCTCATTTTATATCAGCGATTCAGCAGCCAGAAAATCAGTTTCAGTGGAGGGAGACGGTGATTTTCGGATTTTTAGACTAAACTGTCATTTTAAAACTTTGGGGTATTTTTCCGTAATTTCTGTTGATATATTCCTCGGTGGAAGGCGGTGGTTTTTCCGATTTTGGGCTAAACTGACATTTTCAAAATTCGGGGTCATTTTCTGTAATTTCCGCTGATATGTTCTTCACTAAAAGTAGGGGATAATATTACAGAAAAGTACCCCAACTTTCTGTCACAATTCCCATTAGCCACATGTAGAATTTCATTTTCTTCGTTAGTCCTTATGCATCTTTACTTTTTGGTCTTTTATCTCCAACTTTCCAAAATGACCTATAATTCAAATCAATATTTTGTAATATCTTTATTCTGCTAAAAGTAGTGCTAAAAGTAGTGCTTCTATCTTTATAATATATGTTGGATTATTATATATTGCCACGTTAGGGCTCATTTTGCATACTCTGGTTTATTTTAGAGAGTTGATATTTAAAACTATATATATTTAATTACTCTTGATGATGTTGGATGACCTATAGGTCTTATGACGTGTTTTGAATTGGTGGAACTATAATTTGGTTTGATATGGATATTGTAATATATGATGAGATATTATTTAGTTAAAAAGTTGTCAAATGATTAGTTGAACTCTTTTCTACCATGGTAATCTTTTGGAAGATGAGTTGTAATCTTTTATTACCATGGTAGAGTTTTCAAATGGTTAAAATAATGTTTTGTTTTAAAAAAAATGGTTTTATCAAATTAATAGTAAATTTTTATGTATAAGGAAAGGATTTTACAGATTGTATTGCTTCTAGTCAATCTGTACATTTCTCTTTGTTCTTTAAAGTTGATCTGATTCTTTCAGCTATGCGACAACATCTATACTATTATCACAACGCAAAAAGTTACAGATAAATACAGTAAGAACAAAGGAAATCTCTTGAGTTGAAAGGAGGTGGCAGAGGTGCAATAAGTAATACCCAAAAAGATTAAAATTCATCAACCAACTCAAAACTTAGCAGAACTATCCAACTCAACTCCTCATGCAATCACAATTCACATTCCTTTTTAAAGGGCAACCCCCTTCAAGGCTTTCAAATTCGACCATCCCTTAGTCCTTGCTTCAAGAAGCAATGATAAGGTGCCATCTGCAAGAAAAGGGCAGCAACAAAATTCAACACTTGTTGTAGAACAAAATAGATCATCATCCTTAAGCAATGATTGCATATTCAGTATTATTTTATTAGGTATAAAAAGCATGTTGTTCAATAAGTAAAAGCTGGCCAACATGTAATCATTAATATCATCAATGTAAAATATGAAATCTATAACAAGCTGTTCTCTTTTTTTCTTGGCCAACTACAAGTTGTTCTAATTAAATTTGATATGTGTTATCATTATCATCAATAAAATCACAGAATTTCTAGACAGATGTCACCTTTATTTATAATTCAACAAAAGAATATCAGAGGAGATTGTTGCAAAAAATTAAAATCCTAAAAGAAAGAGATAGAATCCATAAAAAAAAATATCTTATGGAGGTATATACACAATATAAATGTAGCAGCAATCATGATGCCCTTAAAATAAAATTAAAACATCTAGTTCCATAACTCTAAAAAACCAGCTTGCAACTAGTAAGTTCATATCCTTTTGAAATAAAATCTAAATAACAACTCCTTTAAATCTCCTACATAAAATGGTTATACTAGTTCATTGATGAGACGACGAATCTAACGAGCCTTGCGTTCATTTGGAATGAGAGGGAAGCTACACATAAGGGTCTGAGATACAATAATTTTTAGATGAGCTATTTCGATCTCATCAGATGTCAACCCTTCAACTTTCATCAATTCAGCATACAGTCCTTCAACAACTTTCATATGAGAAGAATCTTCACAAACCTCAACAAATGATTTGCACATATTCTCGGAGACTTGGACCAAAGTTTTAGAAGATTCTTTCATTTCTTCAGACAACAATTCGACAACATCACGACTTGAACGACGCCGCTTCCTCAAAGTTGACTGCACTTCACTTTGCTCTATCTCAACATATTGTTCAATAACCGGGTCAGCTTGGTTATTTTCAGTTGCATCTTCATTTTCTTTTGCCTCTTGTTCAGCCTCCTATTGTGCTTGGGTAGGCCTTAAGGCGCTGTTTCCAGTGGCACGATCTTTACCCCATATAAATGTTAGCTTTTCAAAGTGTGACAACTTCCTATTGTAGAATTTACCTATTTTACTATTCACCTTAAAGCACAAAAATTATGAAATAACAGCAATATAAATGTATTTATATATTTACAATGAATGACATACCTTCACATATTATTCCCACACCGCATCCTCAGCTATGACATACTTATTTACCATGTCCCAACCAAAACTAGAAGTATTGGTGCCATAAATCAAGTTGTGGACAATTTGCCATTGTTGTTTCAATGTCCTCAATCTAGACCATATATTAGGATGTGCTTTGATTTTAGTTCCTGGAAGTTTTTCTTGCATAATTTCCTCCAATTTTCCAACATAGCCTCCACCAAAACCTGTGTCAGCAACAAACTTGCCTTCTACCTTCAGTTGAACCAAACAATCAATAAGAACATCATCCTCAGAACTAGTCCATTGATGCTTGTTTCCCTTTGAAGCATTGTCCTGCTCTTAGTTGTCCATTCTAAAACAACCACATAAAAACAAATTTAAAATAAGGTATCATGTCAAACACATAAATTCAGACCGTGCAACAACTTTCAATCACATTCAAACAAATTTGAATTATTTCTAAAAGAGCCAAATTCATCATAACATTGCAACATATAAAATTCAAGTACACATACTGTGAAAGTTTTAAATCATAAGTCTAAGTACTAAAAATATAAAAGTGCCAAATATCCAAAGCATAAGGACTAATAACACAAGTCTCAAATCCATCACAAATGGCTTATTTATTTCCCCTACGAACTCTAAATGCATTGAACATTTCATTAACTAAATTATCTCAAAATGCACTCCACTCATCTGAGGGCTCTATAGTTAGAATGAGATTGAATTCTATAGGGATGTTTGGTTCATCTTGTGCATCAAATTCAGCCTCCAATGGATCATTCAAGTTGTCCCACATAATGAGATTATGGAGCAAGCAACAAACAATAATATAATGATTTTGCACGGGAATGAGATAAAATGATGGACTTCTCAATATTGGCCATCTCAACTTTAGCATTATAAAGTATCTTTCAATTATATTTCGTGCTAATGAGTGTCGCATGTTAAAGCACTCTGAGGATTTTGAGGATGTCGACCTTCTCGCCACTCACTTAGATGATATCGTTAACCTCTATATGGGGCAAGAAACCCTTGACAAATGGTGTAGCTCGCATCAACCAAATAAAAATTGCCTACACCCAATTAATTATTGTCAGAAACCAAGGCCTACAACTCCAAATCAATAGTAGACTCAAAATAGTAAAGAAGTCATTGTGGTATATGTACCTTGGGGCACCTTGAACCCATTAGATCCACCAATAACATCCCGTAATACTCTTCTATCTGCTGCTAAGCCTTCCCAACCTGAATATACAAATATAAATTGGCCATCTGGGGAGCACACACCAAGCACAGTAGTGGTTACTTCTCCTTTTCTATTTTGGTACCTAGCCTTTATGGAAAGTGGCACTTGAAACCTTATGTATCTGTCATCCAATGCACCTAAGCAACCCTGCATCCAAAAGTCATCATAAGTTACCATGTATTACCTCCTAAGCTAATTTAAAAACACAAGAATCATTAGTATGTTAAACCATCTCCACCTCTCGTCGTTTGAATCTTCAGGAATTGGCTCAGGAGTTTTGAAAAGCTCTCCTTGGATGAGCATCATGGCTCTTAGTACTATGGTGAAATAACGACTAATGGTCTCCCCAGACCGCCCAAACTCAAATTGGATTACTCTTTTTTTCATATGATGAGCAAGTATATGCAAGAACATAGCTACTTGCTCATCCACTAACATGTGTTTAGTTGGTTTTAGGCCACCTATTGTATCCAGCATACCACAAAGTTTATCAAATGTCAACCTATATATCCTAATTTGGTTGTAACAAGTATTGTCACTGCCATAAATCAACTCCCTAATATGCTTTCTCTTAGTATGAAAATCAAGAGTGTAGGAATGGTCTTGTATGATCCTACTATTCAAAATAGTTACAGCGCACATCATATTCATCAACATTGTTTGAAAAGCATGGATAAGAATTAACCTTCCAAGCATTAGATGGAGAACTGCTTCCTTACGAACTTTATCCATATTTTTTGGCTTCTGATAACCATCCACATTTTTAAATAAAAAAAAGATGGAGGTTGCAATCAATCAAACAACATATATAAAACAGCAATGGTAAAGCATACGTGAACATGAATATAATCAAACATATAAATCAAACACAGTTTTTATAGCTTTTCTATCCCTTTTAACAATATATAATTTCAAACTATATGTTTTAAAAGATCTTTCAGAAATACCTTTATTTACTATTTTTTGTTCTTGCTTTTGCCAATGTCGTTCGAATCTTTGACATGTGATGAGGAAATTGTTCTCTCAATCAACTAACATGACATCCGAACATTGACTTTACTAATTTTTTTCTTATTGTTAATATTGATACTTTCAAAAATAGGTATGACTAACTATTCTTTCCAATCCATCTTTCAGGGTTTAAATATCACTATCTTTACCTTAAAAGTAGAAATTAAAAAAAAAAAAGTTAGACTTTTGACATAGGCCTACAGCTTGGCCTAGTTAAAGCTTGACCTATTTAATAAAAAGGTCAGATTTCATGCCTGTTTAAAAGTGTGTTTGCATAAATAGGCTAGACTTTTTCTTTAAAAACATATCTTACAAATCTGCAGGTTTGACCTATTTAATAAATAATATATTTTAAATAATTTCTTAAATAATAATATGTAATTAAATCAAGTCTTATTTTAATTTAATATAGGCTTTGAGCCTATTTAAATGCTCTAATTTGTATATGTGTAGGCTTTGAAACCTACCAAAAGCATACATACATATAGGTTTTAGTACGCTTAAAGCTTATTTAATGCTTTAAAAGCATGCAATATGAGGCATTTTAAAAGGCTTACATTGCAAATAGGTCTTTAAAAAGGCTTCAGCCTTTCTTAAGGCTCAGGCTAAATCTAAAAAAATCTCAGACACAATCTTAGGTTTTATACCTCTTTTTACAAGCTCAAACCTATTTGACCAAAGCCTGACTTGGCTTGATTTATTTTTGCTCTTACTTAAAAAGCTAACAGTCTAATAAATAATAATATTAATAATAAATAACGAACAGTAAAATTGTATATCTATAAAAAAAATTTAATAACATGCCTACGAATAGGCTCAAAAAATAGACTATTAGAACCAAAGGAGTATACAGATAAAATAATGTAACAGATTTTTTTATTAAAAAATTTATATATATATATATATATATATATAATTGAGGAGGTCTCAACCCACGTTTAGAATTCGATCCAAAAAAAAATCCACGTTTAGAAGAGAAGTACTATTAGTAAATTTGATTGCATTAGAGTCTATTCAACTTTTAGTTTTTTTTTTCGTGCCCAAACTATTCAACTTTTAGTTATCTTATTGGAAATCTGAGTTAGTATGGGTTTGGATTAGCTTTTAAAAATAATTTTTATGATTTACGAAGTAAGTATGTGAAAGGAGTTTTAACCCTAAGAATAATATTTATGATTTACGAAGTAAGTATGTGAAAAGAAGTTTTATCTCGGGTTACGCAAAACTAAGTTTGAACACTCCCATAAATGCGAGTTGCCAGCATTATTCGTTTTGAAACGACTTGACCAGCAAGTCTCCGAGGGATGCATGGCCTATAAGATGCGATAACTTCAGCTATTTCCATCGTATATAAGTCTTAAACCCAAAATGCCCATTCCAATATATTTCACCCAAGTATCCCTCATTTCTTTTTAAGCGCGAAAAGGAAATTCTCCGATAAAGAGAGAATCAAAGAAGCAACACTTCACCTTGCATCTCAATTTCTGTTACAAACCAATCTGATGATTCCAATGGCGAGGCCTAATCAGCGAGCAATTGAGAGGTTCATGAGAATCACGGGCGTATCTGAAGCAGTCGCAGCGCAGAAGCTAGAGGTTAACCGTCATTTCTTTCTTTTGTTTACGATAATTGTCTTTGAGTAATTGGTTTTAATTGAAAACTTAAAGAAAGAAGCAACGATAAATCAAGATTATTTTTATGCACGATCTTTCATTCAGGGGCTGACTGGTTATTTCATCTGCATGGCTCAGCCATCGTTTCTTTAATCTTTCTATATGGTCTTTTCGGTTCTTGCATCGAGTTCAAACTCATAATTTTTTTTCTTGCTTAATTGCCTCCTTTGGTCCTTTTGCTGATTTAAACTGATCTTGTTTACGAAGCTGTATGTGTGCAGAGATAATTCATTTTAACTGATCAAAATGTTCTTATTTTCATTCTGATTAATTATAGTTCCACATTTTCATTCAAAAAACAAAAATGTTCTTGTTTTGCGGGAGGGAATGAAAAAATTGGTGCATTAACTATTCTTTTCTAATTACTGATTGACTCTCGTTAGTCTCTGGGAAGTAGGAAACATAGAGTTGATTAAGGATTCCCCTCCAGAACAAGAATCCTTCCTGTGATAAGAGTTTTGCACGTAAACTTGTCTTATACTGATTGTCTCATCAAACTATGGTATGTGATGTTAGTCAGTTTGAAACTTTGAATAGGACCAGCTGTGTGCGTTGTGCAGCTGTCTTATGCTTTGATGATGCTTCATGAATTAATCGTTTTAAGCCCAAAAAAAAAAAGCACTTTGATAATTCCTCTCCACTTCATTTCTTTAATGTCTTCTTATCAGGAGCATGGTGGTGATGTTATCGAAGCTCTCAGTGAACATTTCAATGAAGGAGACAGAAATGTGGCAGGAGAGGTAAGGGAGACACCCATAGATGTTATGGACTGGAATCAATATACTCCTCAAGCTGGCCATGCTCATTATTTACATCAGGATGACCAGACAGATAAAATCTTGTCTGATACTCCACTATGTGGAAGAGCCAAAGACGAACAACTGACACCATTCAGTGTTTTGATCGAGTATGTTAGACAGATGTGTCAGGAAAAATGTGATATTGAACGTGCAATTTCCTTGTCCATTGAGGTACAGCATGCTTCTTAAGTTTCACTTTGTTTTCCATTTCATAATTCCTTGAACCTTTCATCTTGATTAAGTTGACCTCAATGATAACTTCAAAGATTTTGAGACTCCTTTATACTAGAAACTTGATTGCTTCCAAACATAAATTGAATCCAGACAGCTGAGCAAGAAGGAGCACAGCGCTTGCAGGGAGATGTCAGTGCACCAATTGTGGGGCCACCTGAGTCATCTGGGGTGGAACTTGGGAAAATAATAGCCTCAAATGGAAGGTTCAGTCTTTTTCTTCACATTTTATTTTGGCGCTACTTCATATATGCATCTTTCTATGATACTGCACTCAGAAATGCTCTCCCATGTTGGCATAATAGGATTCAGTATTTTTGTAAAGGATAGTATGCATTTTAAGATTGTCAAATATAATAAGGGGGTTCATGATCGTCTTAGGTTGCAGGCAGGACGTTCATTCTTCCAAGATGAAGCTGAAGATGCAGGGGAGCAGCCTCTAACTCGGAAAAGGCCTAGAACTACACCATTGGGCTCCACAGATTTAGCTAAAAATGCAGATTTCATTGAGACCAGCACGATGTCAAGCTCAGGAAGTCGGGAAAGAATTAATAATTCTAAGCATAACAGAACTGCCATCCATGAGGAGGAGGTATAGTCCTTCTGTTTATGAATTTTTCATGAGGGTTAATGTTCATGTTCATTTGTCATATCATTCATTCATCTCAAGAGTCCATGCCTCCTAATTCTTAATGTGTGAACTCTTTGAAATTGAAGTTGGGTGTTATTTCTTCTGTGGAGCGTGATGTTGCATTAATGCTCAAGGCCTTAACGTTGGGTGGAATCCCTGAAGGGAATGGTTATGGCTTTCCTAATGATTTCATGCAGAATAGGGTTTCCTATCCGCGGCCTGCACCTCACCCACCTTTGCCATCACTCACTGCTCAGCCCTTAATAAGGCAACAGCAGGTATCATTTATTTCTTCTTGATCGCCATAATTCTATGTTGTAGAAGATAATCTAAACATTGATTCTGGTGCATACTTATTTGATGAAGGGTGATGAATTGCTCAAACCATTACAAGCAGACAGAGGAAAAAAATTAAGGGCAGTTGAAGAAGCTAAGGCTGCCCGTGAAGAGGAAAGGAGGAGAGAGGAAGAATTGCAGAAGATATTACAAGAAGAGAAAGTAATGTCTTTTGCAACTCATTGCTTGCTTCTTCTTCTTCTTGTACCCACACATCCTTTAAATTTATTTAGTCTTACAATTGATCAAGTTACAAAACGATTCTCATGCATTTTGTTCATGTTGACATTAGAAATCCTGCTAGAAGCGCCTATGAAATTACTGTTATTCTCAGTTTAAAGCTAAGAGTTGTGCCGAGGCTGAGATTTTGTGAGGGTGGGCTTCACTAACTTACCATTTTTCGTAGAAGAATACTTCCTGGCCATGTACATGATACTAAAGCAAGGAATGGTGTATCAATTGTCTCCATTACAGCTCAATAAATTAAATGTCATGTTTTTTTGGCCTAACAATCAAATGCCCTGTTTGAGTGATTGTATTTTCTGTTAGGAAAGAATAAGAAAGTGAATTGAAAAATGTTTACATTTATGGAAAATATAGTGATATGCAGCAAATGTAAAACGCTGAAAGAAGTGTTCAAATGATCTATGGATAAAACTAAAGTAGGTGACTGTGTTATAATAATATCGTGACATCATTGAATATTGACATTTACAGAATGATTTTGTCACGGTACTGAAGATGCCGTTGTGTATTGAATCGTTCATTCTTGTAACTGTGAATAAGTAATGTTTACTGAGGTAATGTTTATTATTTCGCTATTCAAGAGAATGTTGCAACAAATGTCTTTTCATGAGTGGTAACCCTGACTGGATTACGCAAAACCTTATCATTTGTGCATCATGATTTCATATGGACAGCAGGAAAACTCCTACCTTTCAAGTTGTTTAAACTTGCATTTTCTGTAATTCTGTGTCAGGAATTGGAAAGACGGTTGGCAGCAAAAGAAGCTGCTCTGCCACCAGAACCATCCTCAGAAGATAAGAATGCTGTGACCTTGCTACTAAAAATGCCAGATGGAAGACATCATGGACGTCGATTTCTCAGATCTGACAGTCTTCAGGTAACAAGGCCTGCTTGAATTTGTTCTCTGTTTGTTCTTCTTGTTGGTGCATTTAGCATTGAACCTGCTGATGGGTTTTTCATTTTCCAGTGTCTTTTCGGCTTCATAGATATTGGCAGGTTGGTAAGACCTGGCGCTTATAGAGTGGTGAGTAAACTCCAAAGGTTTTCAGTTTGATCAGTCCAGCTCTAAGTCATTTTGACTTTTTGAATATGATTAATTAACAATTGTATATTAAAGAAGTTCTCCCGGTTTGGGACTGTAATGTTATTCTTTGAACAGGTGAGACCATATCCTCGACGTGCATTTAGTGATAGAGAAGGTGCATTGACTCTGAATGAAGTTGGCATGACAGACAATCAAGTCTTGTATTTGGAGCTAATCTAATGTCCTGACGCCAGATTTGTGGAAACCATTGAATTAAAGCAATTTGATTTGGGTTTGTGTACTATTTGGATGAAATTACCTGTGCATTTTCAGCTATTCAAAATCAACCACCATGTACAGAACCATCGCACTTCTTGCAGGCAATGAGAATGAACAATTCTTCGTGGGGAATGCTTCGTATAGTAGCATACATTACAGATATAGAGGCATGAGATCTTGATACAATCCATTTCTTTGTGCAAGATCTTGGATCGTCCATATAATTCGTACCCTTTTCCATTCTCTACATCTCTCTTGAGGTTTCTTTTCCGAAGTCAACTCACTGCGAGGAATAAGGAGATAAAGGGTGTGTTTGTTTTGATGATTGGATAAGTAACTTATTTTTACTTAAATTTATGGAATCTTAATATTGGAAAAAAGTTAGATTGGGTAAAACGATAAATGTTTGGATTAGCGATTGGATAAGTAACTTAAAGTAACTTATGTAAAAGTTAGGATATTTGGTTTGACTTTTGCATAAGTGACTTTTGTATTAATTAAGAGAAAAAAATTAAAAAATTATGAAAAAAGAAAAAATGAAGGGATAATTGTGAAAAAAGTCATCATTGGCAACTTAATTATCAATGGGACCTAGGAAGATATCTACACACGGAGGGATTTTTTCACAATTTTCTCAAAAATTAATTTTGAAAATTTGGTAATGGTACAATTTTAATAAAATTATATCAAACTCTAATTTAAATTGGTACACTCCAAAAGTCTTTTCTATTGTGCACCTCAAGCTTAAATCTTATAAATTATATCAAACTCTAATTTAAATATTAAATTCTAACTTATATTTTCACATAGCTCAAAATCTAACAAAATAAACCGATTAAAATCTCAATAATACCTCCAATAATCCAAATAAATTATTTAAACTAAATTTAATGGGTAAAAACACTATATAGAAAGTAATTTATGACATGTTTATAAAAAAAAAATTGATTATAAAATCATAAAACAACTAAATAATAAATCTAAACTGATTAAAATTAATTATTAATTATTCTTTACATTTCTACAGTCATATATTAACAAAACTCAAAATTTGCTTAAACTCTTATCCTAAAGTATTCTCTAATTAGCAGAAAATTACTATCTAAAGAAAGAGAAAAATATTTAGAACATTTTTCATAAAGGAAGTTTTGTGATTAGAAGTGATTTTGAGTACCTCATTGATCCTCAAAAATATGAAAATACTCCTATCAATATTTTTTTATACACGTACAGGCACATAAGCTCCAATAAGCTTCATTTTGAGGCTTATGACTTTTTCCAACTTATGACTTTTTTTACCTTAAATCCAATCGTTGAAACAAACACTCACTTTTAATCAAAACATTGTTCAAGTCCAATTGAGTACTGTTGAAGCCTGATTTCCCCTCAAAACGCCGAAACAAACACGCTGTTTTCATATGGATTAAATGTTAGAAAAATAAAAAACTATTGAAAGCACTTAAGTTGTTGATTATTTTTTATTATGCATTTGCAGGAAAATAATCATATTTAATTTAATACTCTTACCACCCCTAAATATAACACATAATTTTTCGAACTCCTCTCTCGTTTTATAATATATAATTTAAAATTATGTTTTAAAAGATCTTCTCAAAAATACCTTTACTTAATTCAATAAAAGAAATCTCTTTACCCTTAATATAAAATCTATTTAATTAATATGATTATATTAAGAAAGTTAGTTAAAATATTTAATATGACTTGTTTTTTTAAAGACATAGGAATCTTCTTCCTTAATTCTTTTTCTCTCTTCTTATATGTAAGACTAAGATTAACTCAACAATTTAGTCCTATGTTAAGCATTGGAGAGAGGGAGTATATCTTTTTTTTTTTTTTTTGAATGAACCTCTTACTTCAGGGTTAAAAAAATGAATGATCCTTTCAAAAATAGACGTTATTATAATTACTAACTTTGCCTTAAAGTTAATAACTTTTCAACTTTATCCCTAATTAACTGCATACTTTCCAAGAAAATATAATTTTCATCTACATAATAATTAATGATGGATAAAATTATACATCTATGTAAACAATTTAATGGCATGCCTTATAAATGGAATGAGAGGAGCGCCATGCAGATAAAATAATTTAATAGATCTCTAGATAAAAAAATTGAGTCAATGTGCAAATTTGTCGTGGAAGTTTTTATTGAAAAATAATGTTGCCCTGACAGTTTTTTCAGGTTTAATGCTACCCCAGAAGTTTCAAAAGGTAGTAATGTTGTCTCATACTGTTAAAAAACTAACGTTGACCGTTAAAAAAATTGACGTTAACCATTAATTTTTTAACGATAAGGGGTAACATTACTCTATATTAAGACTTTCAGGGTAATATTAATCCTAAGAAAACTTTTGAGGTAATATTACTTTACAATCAAAACTTTCAGGATAAATTTGGATCTCGATCGTAAAAAATTAATATATATATATATATATATATATATATAACTAAGGCGGTCCCAATCAACATAGAAGAGAAGTACACAAAGAAGTACTTTAGCAAATTTATATTTAGGGTTTAGGTTTGCTTCTCTTTGCTTTCAAGCTGCATTGTCGTGGATGCTATAGTCTCCATTATTTTCGGACAGACCAAAGCAAGAATTGCAAGTGATGCCTTTAAAGAAGCAATTCCTTGCGCTAAAGGGATCAATTACTCCAACCTCTAATTGCATCTATCAGGATAGGATATAAGCGTTGTTATTTCCATGGTTCATGAACCCGGATCAGACCGGTCAGTTGGGACCAAAATCCGACGAACCGACCAACTGGTCGGTCCGATTCAATCAGCTACTCGTTACTATTCTGACCCAGTGTGACCCAATGTTGACCTGGTGCAATCCGACAGAGTCATGGGTTTCCTCTCTCTCTCTCTGTTTTTTTTTTTAACTTAACTATTTTATGTTGAAATTATTTTCTTGAAATTTTTAAATTTTTAAGGAGCTTTAAAAGGACTGTGGAATATTTTTGATATTGGTTGGAGAAACATTCTTATATACTTAACAATATTTTTGTAGGTATTAAGTTTAGAAGGTTAGACTAAACTATTGGTTGAAAAAAAAAACTATTATGTAATTTTTTAAATGGTATAGATAAACATTTAAATTATATATATATATATTTTTTTTTTAATTGACCCCGGTCTAACTCCCAGATTGACTTTGATTTGAACTATTAACCCTTAACCCAATACCCCAACTGATTCAGTATGCAGTTTGATTTTTAGGACCTTGGTTCTTTCACATTTTCTTTTTGATGAGGTTTTTTAGTGCAGCATATTAATGTAAACTTTTCTGATTTCCCAGCCTCTTGCATCACTATCCGGCATCCGCGCTGACATGTGAGGCAATGAATTTTTATGTACTGCTCCCTTCATCCATAAATATAAACTTTAAATTTATAAATAAATTTATTCTAAAATGTAAGCTTTATTTTAGAAAAAGTCAAAACATTTATTATGCTTTTTTCTAATTGCTTTTTAATTATATTTGTTGCAGTTATTATCTCTCACATTAATCCTCTTTATAAATAATGACATACTTAAAAAATATATATATTTATTGTTTTTAATTAATTTTAACTATTTTTTTTATAAATATAAATTGATTATTTGAAATTTTTTTGCCATGATTGTTTGAAGCTTATATTTAGTTACAAGAAAGGAATTATCATCTTCTTTGGAATGCATTTCACTTGCCTCCAAGAAAATATATATACATATAGTTGACTGCATTAATTACTAAAGTCTATTAAGTACTTGAGATAATTTATTTTTGAACAATAAGTATTAATAATTTATGATTCACGATATACGAGGTAAGTATGTGAGAGGAGTTTTGTCTCAACTTATGTAATAAGTACTTATTTTCCAAAAATAAATGATGTCAAACCCTCTATAAACCTTCAGTTATCTTAACGGAAATTTAACTAATGTCAGTCGCCAGCATTATTCGGTTTTGAAGCGACTTGACCATTAATTCTCCTAGGGATGCTTGGCGTATGAGATGCTATAACTTCAGCTATTTCCATCATATATAAGTCTTAAAACCCAAAATGCCCATTCCAATATATTTCACCCAAGTACCCCTCACTTCTTTTTAAGCGCGACAAGGGAATTCTCCAATAGAGAGAGAATCAAAGAAGCAACACTTCACCCTGCAGCTCAATTTCTGTTACAAACCATTCAGATTCTAATGGCGAGGCCTAATCAGGAAGCAATTGAGACGTTCAAGAGCATCACGGGCTCATCTCAAGCAATCGCAGCGCAGAAGCTTGAGGTTAACTCTCCTTTCTTTCTATTCTTTATGATAACTGTCTTTGAGTTTGGTTTTAATTGAAAACTTAAAGAAAGAAGCAACGATAAATCAGGATTATTTTTATTCATGATCTCTCTATTGGGTAATGACTGGTCCTTGTTAGCTTTCTTGTGCATTGTGGAGGAATTCAGTTCTTTCATCTGCGTGGCTCAGCCATCGTTTCTTTAATTTTTCTGAATGGCCTTTTCAGTTCTTGCATCGAGTTCAAACTCATAATTTTTCACTTGCTTAATTGCCTCCTTGACTTCATTTGCTGATAATTCCTCTCCACTTCCTTTTTTTAATGTCTTCCTATCAGGATCGTGGTGACGTTAATGACGCTCTCGACTCACATTTGGAAAGAGACAGAAATTTGGCAGCTAGGTAAACTCCTTTCATTTTCATTAACGAATTTGTTATATTCTACGTATTCGTGTTCTCATATGACATTGATGTTTTAATTCATTGCTCCCAACCAGCTCTCATAATTTCTTGGATACAGAGGAAGACCTTCATCCTCAACTTCAAAGACCCCTCTCACGCCTGTCTTCAGAAGGAAATCACAGTCCTCCTTCTATTCTTGATTCAACTGTTTCTAGAAATATATTTCAAGCTCTTTCTGAACCAACAAAGCTCTGCCATGTTGGCGGAATAGGATGTATAGTATTTTTGTAAAGGATAGGATGTATTTTATGGTTGTCAAATTTAATAAAGGTGTTCATGAACATTTTAGGTTGCAGGCAGGATGTTCATTCTTCAAGGATGAAGCTGAAGATGCAAGGGAGCAGCCTCTAATTTGGAACATGTCTAGACCCATATCTTTGGGCTCCGCAGATTTAGCTAAAAATGCCGATGCCTATAATAATCATCAGCAAAACAGAAATGCCATCCATGTGGAAAAGGTATAGTCCTTTTCTTTATGAATTTTCCATGAGGGTTAGTATTCATGTCCCCTTGTCATATCCCTAATTCCTAATGTGTGAAACTCTTTGAAATTGAAGTTGGGTGGCATTTCTTCTGCTGAGCATGATGAAGCATTAATGGCCGAGGCTATAAAGGTTGGTGGAATCCCTGAAGCGAGTATTTGTAGCTTTCCAAATGATTTCATGCAGAAAAGTGTTTCCTGTCTGTGGCCTGCACCTCTCCCACCTTCGCCATCACTCAGTGCTCAGTGCTTGATAAGGGAACAGGAGGTATAATTTATTTCCTCTTGATCGCCAGAATTCTATGTTACAGTACAGCAGATAATCTAAACATTGATTCTGGTCTATACATTTGATGAAGGATGATGAATATCTCAAATCATTACAAGCAGACATAGAAAAAGAAACAAGGGCACTTGACTTGAGGAAGCTAAGGCTGCCCGTGAAGAGGAAAGGAGGAGAACGGAAGAATCGCATAAGAAATTACAACAGGAGAAGGTCATGTCTCCTACACGTTTGCATTTTCTATATCTATCTTGAGGTTTCTATTCGGAAATCAAGTCGTTGAGATGAATAAGGAGATAAACTGAGTTTCCTATACATTTCAGCAGTGGTGCTCATTATTATATGCTACCTCTAAAGTGAAGGTTGAGACTTGAGATTACATATTTTAATATGGATTAAATGTTAGAAAAATAAAAACAATCTCTTGAGAGAAATTAGGTTAATTATTTTTCTTATTATGCATTTGCAGAAAAAAAAATGTTAAATTTAATAGTCCATCCAACCCTCCATCCCTAAATGTAACACACAATTTTTCTAACTTCTATCCCTTTTTATATAATACTATAATTCGATTTTTTTTTTTTGGCCTATCCTATAATTCGAAATTATACTGTGTTTTAAAAGGTCTTTTAAAAAATACCTTTATTTAATGATTGTTTCCTAACCTTGAATGAATGATCCTTTCAAAAATACTATTCACACACAAAACAAACTCCTTATTCAGCATAATTTTAATAATTGTATCATATTGAGGGAGTAAAGTAAAATACAAAATATATGGCGCCCACCAAATGAGAATGCAACCACCAGTTCTTCCATTTCCATGTTTATGGGCTTGTTTGATAAAGTGGTGGAAAAATATATTTACGTAAGTCAAAATAAAACTCCTCTCATAAACATACTTTATATATCGTAAATCACGTTGAAAAATCAACTTTTATGGTTAATCCAAACATATACTATATCATCCTTTTAAATGAAAATGTTAATTTTATGTATGTGTCGTATATTCCCTCCTCATTTTCTCATATATATCCACAGCATCAGGAGAAGGTTATTGCTTTAATTAATTGCATTAAAATTCTGCTTTGTTGTTCCTCAATTTGTATTGTACTTAACTACTACTCCCTCCTGTCCTAATTATAGGATAATATTTAGGAGTTGATTTTAATCCTAATTATAGGACTAAATTTTAATTTTTGTCAATTTCTTCCCAAAATACTCCCATTAATATTTTCTCAATAATAATGAAATGTAATAATAATTTTATAATACACCTATGTTTTTCACGCTTCATGTGAGTATATCTGCTTCATACTCCTACTTTAAGTAACACAGTCCTGTTAGTTGCCACCAGCACGCTTTTTCATTACTTAAGATAGATTCATATAGTATTTCTAAATCACCTTTATTAAATAAGGATATTTTAGAAAAATGAATAAGATTAACTAATTTAACTATTATTCTTAATTTTTTTAACATTAAATAAATATGTCCTATAATTAAAATCAGAGGGAGTAATTTGAAAGTGCAAAACGATAGATGGATGTCTCCTCGGGGAACAACATATTCTGTAACCCTAACCATAGCCCATTGGCTATCGATGCTTTCTGGATTTGATCCACATCACAAGTTCTTGTTGTGCTGCCCCATCACTCTCATGACTCATCAGGAATTTTATGGTTGGCGACACCATTTAAGTAATTTTACGGTGTCTCAAGTAAATATGTGAAAGTAGCTATATTCCGGCTTACAGAAAAGTATTTAATGAACACTTTTTAGCCCATCTACATGATTCAAATTATAGGATTAAAAGAGTATTAAATTAAATTTTAAATAGTTTATTTTTAATGTTTTTAAAATGTGAAATTGCATTAAAAAAATAAATTCAACTTGCTAAAACTTAATTTGAACTAATAAAATATCTTAAAATATATATTTTGTAAATAATATTAAAATCTACTTAATTAAAAAACTAATCTAATTATTAGTTAGGAAGCTAACTATCTTTAATATAAGATATATTTACCTAATTTAATATGATATGTAAAGTTTAAAACACCCTAATGATCTTCGTTAATTACTTCATACCCTCTCATTCTTTATTATTTTTTTTTTTTGGATAGAAATGACAAGAGAGAATCTCTTGGGCCATTACGGGCCAATTACAATGGACCTGAATACAGGCAATACAAGGTAGATCCAATTCATTTAGCTGAGGTCAGCTAACAATTGGATCGAACAAAAATCAGGAGGATGTTCCAAAAAAGATAAATCATGAGCCAAATGTAGGGCATTCCGCGCCAAGGCATCAGCACACCTCATAGCTTCTCGGTGAGTGTGGGTAATCTCTAGGTCCCAATTCTTGTAAATCAGTTGCCTTGCTTCCTCTAACTCGGTCTGGAGGGGGTGGTATTGCCCTCCTGGCTGGAGTAACAATCGAATGGCTTCTGTTGAGTCTGTGTGAAGCTTGATCTTCTTGAGATTCATGCTTTGACAAATCAGTAGACCCGTTTTGATAGCTTGAACCTCGGTGGCTGTCGAACCAAATGAGAATCCTAAGTTCTGTTGGAAACCGCAAATCCAGGCTCCTGAGTTGTCACGAATCACTCCTCCAACTGCAGAGCTTCTGTTCTCGTCAACCGCGGCATCTACATCAATCCTGACAAACCCCGGCGGCGGAGCATTCCATCTTGCCGTGTCCCTCTCTGACACTCTGAAAATCTTGTGTCTGAACCGGCCATCCTCTATACTTTCATGAAGAAAATGTAGACCTCGGTGGAGAAGTTGTTGTGTGAGATCACTGGTTCCATCGAAAGCTCTTTTGCATCTGTTTTTCCAAATGAGCCAGCATATTGAACCAAAAACCCTAAGCCAGGGCCATTTGGACATCTTTCGGTCACCTGCAGAGTGCTGCATATTCCAGTTGATCCAATCCTGTAAGTTACCAGAAAAAAATGCAGAATAATAAATGGGGTTAATGCAAGAAAACCAAACAGAAGTTGCAAATTCGCAATCTCTCAAAGCATGTATTGCTGTTTCCTCACAATTGCACTCAAAAGGACACTCAGTGTTTATCCTCGCGTCTCTCCTAGCGCGAACGGAGTTCGTAGGAACTCTTTCCTGGAACAGTTGCCACATAAAGAATTTAACTTTCTCCGGAATAGGCCATCTCCAGATACTTTGCCAGAAATGATCGGGGGATTCTTCAAACGACGAGTAGATCATGGAATAAGCCGATTTGACGCTGAAATTTCCATCAGAAGATTTCCTCCACCAGAAATTGTCGCTACCTGATTGGGAAGGAGGGGGAACTTTCTTGATTCTTTCCACGGCCCACCAGGGTAAAAACATTCCCCATCTATGCAGGTCCCACTCTCCGTCTGAATCGACAAAATTTCGGACAGTTTCTTCAGGATTTAGGGAGGCGTGGTTGCGGTCAACATAGAACAGGAGGGGTTGATCAAGGCTAGTCCATAAATCCAACCAGGCATTTGTTGTGTACCCGCTTTTTAGTTTTTTGCCCACTGCTGCACTGAATGAGTCCCAGACTGTTGTAATTGCGTTCCAAACAGCGGATTGATTTCTTTTCTTCTCAACTATTGGTAAAGTCCCATCACCGCAGCCGTACTTTGATCTGAGAACTTTCACCCATAAAGCATCAGGTCTAGTGATAAGACTCCAACACAACTTCATGATGAGAGCTTTGTTTTGGCTAATTAGATCTTTGATGCCAAGGCCCCCATCTTTTTTCCCCTTCTTGATATTCTCCCAAGCAATAAGATGCTGTTTCTTGCTATCCGGACCTTGATTCCAAAAGAAGTTCCTATTGATTTTTTCAAGATCTTGCAAGACCCTTTTAGGAAGAAGGTTTGTTTGCATCTGGTAAGTCGGAAGGGTGGAGAGAATGGAGTTAATCAGAACTGTTCTGCCAGCCATACTCAGAAATCTTCCTTTCCAGTTAGACAGTTTCTTCTGGACTTTAGAAACCAAAGGGGCGTAAGTCAGCCTGGTAGTTCTTTTGTGAAGAAGAGGAACACCTAGGTATTTGCCAAGATCTCCGGAAACACTGATTCCTATGGCCTGGCCAAGTTGCAACGCTCTTTGGAACTGGACATTTCTAGAAGCGAAAAGCTTAGATTTTGAGAGGTTGATTTTGTGGCCCGAGACTTTGCAAAAGTAATCCATCACTTCCTTAATATTCTCCATTTGGTACGAAGAAGCCTCACAGAATAAGAGAAGATCATCTGCGAAGAACAGATGAGAGAGTTTCGGGCCCGAATTAGTGATACTTAAAGGCTTCCATCTTCCTTCATTCACTTCTTGGTTAATCAGTTGGCTTAGGCGCTCTATACATAAGATGAAAAGATAGGGACTTAAAGGGTCGCCTTGACGTACACCTCTTGTTGGTTGAAACTGTTCAGAAAGAGACCCATTCCAAACCACTCTCATAGATGCAGATGAGACGCATCTCATCAACAGCTTGACAAAATGGTCATTTATGCCCAAACTAATAAGATTAAACTGCAGGAAATCCCAGTCTAATCTGTCAAAAGCTTTCTCCATATCCACTTTAATAGCAACGAATCCCTTCTTCTTCCTGGTTGTTCTCATTGTGTGGATCGCTTCTTGAGCCAGGATTATGTTATCACTACTCTGTCTCCCCTTTATGAAACTGCATTGAGAGGGATGAATAAGGTAATCCATAACATTTCTCATCCTATTTGCAAGAACTTTGCTGAGGATCTTGTAGCTCACATTGCAAAGAGAAATGGGCCGAAACTCTTTGATCGAGGTAGGGTTGTCTACCTTGGGAATCAAAGTGATATGAGTCTGATTTATATCACTAATCTTATCCGGGTCTCTGAAGATGGAAAAAATAAGATCGCAGATCTTTGGGCCCACAACCTCCCATTGAGATTGGAAGAAATGAGGTTGCAACCCGTCGGGACCGGGCGCCTTGAAAGCATCCATCTCGAAAGCAGCATTCTTTATCTCTACCACAGAAACCTCTCTTTGGATCATACAAAGTTGGGAATCATCCAGAGCAAGGAAACCAACCGGCCACTCAGACACCTCCGGAACGTCTTGATCCGATGAATAGAGGTCTTGGAAATATCTAAGGGCAGAGTTCTTGAGCTCCTCTTGATCGGTAATCCATTCGCCCTGGGCATTTTGAAGAGCATCAATTTTGCTTTTTTTTCTTTTGATCATCGTAGAAGAGTGGAAGAAGCTAGTGTTTTTGTCTCCAAATTTGAGCCATTTACATCTTGACTTTTGGTACCAGAGGAGCTCTTCTTGGTTCACAACTTTGGAGTACTCCTTCCAGAGCTTAGCTTCAAGCTTAAGCAAGCCAGCATGGGGATGCGAGGTGATAGCACGGTCAACTCCCTCTAATCTATTAAGCAGTGACCTCTTCTTTTTTGGTAGATTTCCAACTACATTCCTATTCCACCAAGAGGCTTTATTTTCAAATTCGATACATCCTGATAACCAGTCCTTATCTTGCCAAGCGTTGGAAACTAAATCGGGAAAACCCTCTTCAAGACACCAGGCAGCATGGTATCTAAAACTATTTGGGTTGGAAGAGGTATTTACATTCCCGGCAGCTATCACCAGGACTCTGTGATCCGATTTATAGCGGAGATGATGAAAGGCTTTGTGATCTGGATGACCCACTTCCCAATCTAAATTACTAAAAGCCCAATCTAGCCTTTCCTTCAAGTTATTTCTAGACCAAGTGAATTTATCACCCACCACAGGTAGGTCAAGGAGGCCGCAATCGTGGACACAGTTTTGGAAAGGTTTCAAGGATCTATCAGGGACAGCCGCACCACCAAACTTGTCAGAGTGATTCAAGAAAGAGTTAAAATCGCCCAGAATAAGCCAAGCCTCGGATACATTTTCCCCCAAAATCCGCAGATCATACCATAGCTCTTGCCTATAAC
Source organism: Inga oerstediana (assembly GCA_963210345.1). Lineage (NCBI taxonomy): Eukaryota > Viridiplantae > Streptophyta > Magnoliopsida > Fabales > Fabaceae > Inga > Inga oerstediana. The sequence goes on from OY723409.1 coordinate 57,085,215, forward strand.
TCCATCTGGGGTTGCCTATAACTCTCATTCTTTATTATTATTGATTATTGAGGAGCATCAATAGAGATAAATTAGAAAAATTTTGATAAATATCAAACTTGTGTTTTATATTTAGGACCAAAATCAACTATTTAAATATATCTTATATTTATTATAGGAGGGAATACTTAATATATTTATTAAAATATGTAGGCGATAAATATGAGAATATAGTCAAAATAGACGTGATTGCACGTGTTTATTTTCTATGCACCATCTTTCAGTTTCATGGCATAAATGCTCCGGATGGTCTTATCTCCTACAGAAGTTCTTAACTTCTTATATATCCATATTATCTATAAGTCTTTTTTATACTATTTTGATTTTATTTATAAGTTTTTTTTTTATTAAAAATTTTGATCCTATTTATAAATATAGTTTCATGGTAGTAAATATATTTTGTACTTTTTTATCCCTATCCATTATAATAAATAAATAAAAATATTTATGTTGACTTTTGAAACCAATTATAGATAAGGGAGAAATTGGAAATTTAGCCCATAATTAATGAGTTAACTAATTCACCTTGGTATGTGAGAATTAATTAAAAATGATTTATAAATAAGACCAGAGTGGTATATTAATATTGAATAATGATTAAAAAATTGTAATAAATAATCAATGTGAAGTTTTAAAAAAGAATTCCTCTTCCAAACGTCTTATAAATAAAACTAGAGAAAGTATGAATCTCTAAAACAATGAAAATTATCATATAATTTGTACAACTCATAAAATAAAAGAAAATAATTTACTATATTTATTGATTTACAAGTTAATGTAACATGGAAAAGAACTCATATTAAAATAGTGAACTTTTTTTTTTTTTTTTGTAATTAATGGGTGAAAAGTCTTTCTTTTTGTTTAGTGTTATCTGTTAACATGATATGATGTGGACAACTCAGCTTGAAATTAACTATTAATAATTTTTTAGTGAAAAATTGTATACATATAGTTTAGCGGAGTTGAAATGGTGGCTTGGATATATATACAAAAAAGTTATTAGATATGCCGGCACTGATGACTGATAAGTAATGTAGCTAGATTAAGTGTTAGTTTGGATTAGTTTATTTTTTATTTATAAGTGTTTATAAATTGTGATTTACGGTATATGAGGTAAGTATATAAGAGAAGTTTTATCTCGACTTACATAATAAGGATTTATTATCCAAAAATAAGTGATGTCAAATATATGTTAAATGGTATAGGGTTATATAAAAACGAATAAAGACAAATTGTGAAAGATGAACGTTCAATAAAGTTATTAAGCGAAATTTTTTTAATTAATAATTTATCTAAAAATTTAATTATTAATAAAATATAATAACATACCTCACGTAATGAGATAGGTTTATTGTGTATAGTTTAAATAGTTGGACATCAAATTGTATGCTATCTGTATATATTTTTTGATCATTATATTATACTATAAATTTGTGTATACACACATACATAATTACACGCACAAACATATTTCTCTGCAATCATGTGATGCTGATTCTATTTTGGCAAAGAAAATGGTTTGTTCAACCCCTACCGGTCTTGCGTGTCTTCGATTGTATTAGGCGTTATTCAGTTTAAAAAACAAAGAACTGTTTTAGTTGTTATTAGGGGTGGAAACAGGCCAGGCCGCCTGACAGGGGCCTATGGCCTGGCCTGTTAGAGGCCTGAACAGGCCTGGCCTGACAGGCTAAAAGGCCAGGCCAAGGCTGTTCTGAAAGCCTATTTATCTTAACAGGCCAGGCCAAGGCCTATTGACAGGCCTGTTAGGCCTGTCAGGCCGGCCTGAGCCTGTTAAGCTTTTATAAAAAAAAAAAAAAAAATCTAGAGGTCATGTATAATTACAATTCTGCCACTCCTCTTTCCTATTTCCCTAACCCTAATTTTCAAAGCCTCATTTTCACAGTTTCGAAACTGCGTCCAGGGATCCAGCACCGCGACTGTGAGTGACCACACCGCAATCTCCCATTATACCAATCTCGACTCTCAACTCCCAATCTCCCATTATCCCATAGCTCTACTGTGACTCTGAGTGACTGCACCAGAAATCCGCAAGACAGCATGTAGCTCGTCGGCTATCTCCGCCGACCATCTCCGGCAAGTCGCAACCGTCCTCTCTCCGTCTTCTCCCAGTGTGCCAGTCAAAGATCTGTCCTTCCTGTCAAAGATCGGTCCTCTCTCCGTCGTCCCTCACTCTCAGTCCACCGTCGAAGATCGGTCCTCTCTCTGTCGTCTCTCACTCTCAGTCCACCGTCGAAGACTCTCCGTCGTGTTTCATTTCAGCTATTAGGTAAGTATTGGTTTTTTTTATCTATTTATTACTGAAATGTGTCTGATTCAGGGCTTGAAATTTTGCAATTTGGTTCAGCTCGTCGATTTTGTTCTCATTTCTGTTTGATTCTGTTGGTTGTTTCAGTTCAACTCTATTTCTTTTCTCTTATCAAGCTACTTATTGGCATGTTTATGCAGGGGAGAGGTTGGGAAATGGATAGCCTTTATTGCTATTGTGTTATGGCTTTTCTTTCCAAGACATTTCCCTGGTATATATGATTTCAGTTGACATTAAATCATTAATCATCGTTCTTCTTGTCTGTATTGGGTCAAGACCTCAAGTTAGAAACTTTTGGGGTGCCTTTGATTGAGCAGACAAGTATCTTGTGCTGCTATGACTTTTTGTGATCTATGTTTTATTCTAGAGCAAACGTACTTTTTAACTGATTTGTTTGTGTATGAGAAAACTCTTTTAACTAGGCCTGATTAAGTGAATTATAATTTGATATGTAGTCGTTTCCAGGAACGCTTTTGAACGAGAACCACTTTTAAGATGGTTTTGTTAAAAAATTGTAATCAATTCGATTTCAATATCTTTCTTATAGATATGTTTACTTTATTTACCAAAGAAAGAGCTTCTAAGAAAATGTAACTTCCATGCAGATTGGTTGGAGTTGCCTGCTGCTTTGATTCTGCTTATAGTTGTGGCTCCTAGTCTATTCGCTAGCACCTTGAGAAGCAGCTGGATTGGCCTGGTGATATGCCTCGCCATTGCATGTTATTTACTGCAAGAACACATTCAAGCTTCTGGTGGTTTCAGGGCTTCCTTCACAAAAGCTCATGGCGTATCAAACACAATCGGCATAATCCTTCTTTTAGTCTATCCTGTTTGGGCATTGGTAATCGACATTATAGAAAACACAAAGTTTTAACAGTTGTTGGCATTTGGTTGTTAAAATAATATTATTTTTTATACATGTTAAATTGTGTTATGCTCTAATACTATATATTTCATTAATTTTTTTCAAGGTCTTTGAATAAGGAGAAGAAATTATTTTGAAGATTTGATGTGAAGGTGAGAAGAATCATTAACTTTACATTTGAAAATTGGTGAAGTTGTAATGAAAATTAAGTTGTTGTATTTAATTTCATATTTTATGATGTATGTATGTTGGATGTTGGATGACATGGCTGATTTAAGGAACCCTTGTAGGTGTTAGTTTTGATTGTATGGTATCCTTTATCCAAAAAAAAATGTTACTGGGCCTGTTTTGGGCCTGCTTGTGTTGGCTTGTTTAGGATGCTAGCTTGTTAGCATGTTTAAGTTTTTTTCTAAAACCAGGCTTCCTTAACAGGCCACAGGCCAGGCCAGGCCTATGTACAGGCCAGGCTTAGGCCTAATAAAAAGCCTCCAACAGGCCACAGGCCAGGCTCAGGCCGTCTTGTGCCTTAACAGGCCTGGCCTGTTAAGGCACAAGCCTGGCCTGGCCTGTTTCCACCCCTAGTTGTTATATATGGCAGAAATTAAACATATCCTCTGATTATTCGTATGTGCGAAGGAAAAATACACAATATAAGTTCGTTATATGCTTTTACTTATTTATTTATTTATTTATTGCAATTCCATTCAGTTTTTTTTCATTGTACAATGAACACTATTAAAAAAAGATAGGATTTTTTGCTCTCTTTAATTTTTTTGTTTTAGTCATTTATTCATGAAAACTATCTATAAAAAATTAGATAGAATAGCTTCGACCTTGTCAACTGATAATGAGAAAATGAAATCCGAATAAATACCAATATCTATTACAGGTATAAGGATAGAAATCGAAATAAATAACTCTCGGGGCCCAGAATCAAAAAATAAAGAGTTTGGTTTATTAAAAAACTTGTATCCATAGAACATCTGGCGTAACATAGATAATAAATAAATAGGAGTTAATATCATTCCAATTGCCATTACAAAAGTGATTAGTATTTTTGTCATTAAAAGATATTTTTGACTGGTAATTATTCAAAAAAAAAACTATCAATTCTGCAACAAAACCGCTCATGCCCGGCAATGCAAGAGAAGCCATCGATAAGATACTGAAAACCGTGAATATTTTTGGCATTGGAATAGCCATTCTGCCCATTTCGTCGAGATAATAAAGGCGTATTCTATCATAACTCGTTCCTGCCAAGAAAAAAAGCGCAGCACCAATAAATCCATGAGAAATTATTTGTAAAATGGCTCTGTTAAGTCCCATATCGCTTATAGAACAAATTCCTATAATTATGAAACCCATATGAGATACGGAGGAATAAGCTATTCTTTTTTTTAAATTACATTGACTAAGAGATGTTGAAGTTGCATAGATTATTTGAATTGCGCCTAATAGAATTAACCAGGGGGAAAATAGAGAATGAGCGTAGGGTAATAATTCCATATTAATTCGAACCAATCCATACGCTCCCATTTTTAATAAGATTCCGGCTAAAAGCATACAAGTACTGTAATGTGCTTCTCCGTGGGTATCTGGTAACCATGTATGTAAGGGTATAATCGATGATTTGACAGCAAAAGCAATAAGAAATCCAATATAGAATATTATTTCCAGTGCCACAGGATACGACTGATTAGCTGATGTTTAAAAATTTAATGTTGGTTCATTCGAACCATATAAACCGATACCGAGAACTCCCATTAATAAAAAAATGGAACTTCCCGCAGTATACAAAATAAACTTTGTAGCCGAATACAAACGTTTCTTTCCACCCCACATGGATAAAAGTAGATAAACAGGAATTAATTCTAATTCCCACATGATGAAAAAAAGTAAAATGTCTTGAGAAGAAAATGATCCTATTTGACCGCTATACATTGCTAACATCAGGAAATGGAATAATCGGGATTCCCAAGTAACCGGTTGAGCCGCTAAAGTAGCTAAAGTGATGATAAATCCCGTCAGTAAAATAGGGCCTATAGAGAGTCCATCTATTCCGAATCTCCAGTAAAAATCAAAAAATTGGATCCATTTATAATTCTTCGTCAACTGGATTAATGGATCGTCCAATTGGAAATGATAACAGAATGCATAGGTTGTTATAAGGAGATTCATTAAGCATATCAAAATGGTATACCACCTAATTACCTTATTTCCTCTATGGGGAAATAAGAAGATTAAGGAACCCGCGGATATTGGGAAAACTACAACTATTATTAACCAAGGAAAAAAATTCGTGGTAAAAATAAGATATACTTGGGCCAGAAAAACCCGTGCTCAAAATGGAAAAAAAAAATCTTTTCCACTTTGAGCACGGGTTTTTGTCAGTAAAAAAAAGTATTCGTATGTGGTTTTTTGAAACGTATCAATAAGCTAGACCCATACTTCGAGTTGTTTCATGCCATAAATAAACTTGAATAATCAAGAAATCTGTCGGACAGGCGGATTCACACCTCTTACAACCAACACAGTCCTCTGTTCTTGGAGCAGAAGCTATTTGCTTAGCTTTACATCCGCCCCAAAGTATCATTTCTAATACATCTGTGGGGCAGGCTCGGACACATTGAGTACATCCTATACATGTATCATAAATCTTTACTGAATGAGACATTGGCTCTATTAATTTTTAACATCAGCAATTTTCGATCTAGTAAACTTGTAAATGAATCATATATTTCGACACCAGATGAATCAATGATTTACCAGAATTTTTCTAATCAATCTACCTTTTCATCAATTCATAACAGAGGGCCAAGATACTTTGATTTCTTACGTTTTCACAAACATGATCATACGTTATCATACATGCGAATTTGAATTGATAAATATTCGAATTTCAAATCTTTCTAATTAATACTATTTATTCAACAAATTCGATTGATTGAGACGAGTTGATTTTCTGTTACGATAAATTGACGAAACAATAGCCGGCCCAATAGCTGCTTCAGCGGCTGCAATAGCTATAACAAAAATGGAAAAAACATTTCCTTTTAATTGGCGACTATCAAAAAAATCAGAAAAAGCTACGAAATTTATATTAACCGCATTCAGTATAAGTTCAAGACACATAAGGGCTCTAACCATATTTCGGCTTGTGATCAATCCGTAGATACCGATAGAAAATAAATAGGCACTCAAAACAAGTACATGTTCGAGCATCATTGACCAACTCCTTATCAATTTTGATTCATTTCAATATGAACAACACTTCAACATATTCGATTGACTAGAGAATATAATAAGTACAGACAAAAAGAAGATATTGGTAATAAGTCGAATAATAAAATTCTTTTAAACATAAACAATCTTTCACTTTCCCATTCACATGTAAAATTCAAAGGAAATGGAGATAAAATAAATAGAACAAAATGGAATTTAGATTGATATTACTAGTTCTATTCTTACTGGCGAACCACGACAATTGCACCTATCAAAGCAGCTAAAAGAATTATTGAAATGAGTTCAAATGGAAGAAAAAAAATCTGTTAATAAATGAATTCCAATTTGTTGACTATTATTTATCAAATCTGCTCTATAATCTGATTTGATCTTGTAGTCCAAATAATCCCGTACCATGATATATCTGGAATAGTAGTTATTAGTGAAACAAAAATACTTGTACAAACCACCAAAGTAACTCCATCCCCAACTGTCCAAAGATGAAAATCTTGATAATATTCTGAACCATTTATGAACATCACAGCAAATATGATTAAAACGTTTATAGCTCCTACATAAATAAGTAGCTGTGCTGCAGCTATAAAATGGGAGTTCGATAAAATATAGAATAAAGATATACAAATAAGAACCAGTCCCAACGATGGTAAATAATACTACTCCTAGACTTCCTAATACATGACCTGATCCCAGAAATATATACAGATAGCATACAATTTGATGTCCAACTATTTGCGTGTTATATGCTTTTATTTATTTATTTATTGCAATTCCATTCAGTCTAACTGAAGCAACGGCTGATCGTTATATTAAGATAAACACGTAATTTATGTCACTATTTTTGCTAACATGAGAGGCATAGTAGTTGTTGAATCAAACTTGTTTTTTAATACTGACTTGAGGCAACAAATCAATTTTTGAATAAGAGAATAATATGACTACACACACACACATTTCAATATAAGAAAATTCTGTTGCCGAAATAATTTTATTAAGTGGTCAGGGAACCGGAAGTGCACATAGATTCCTCAAACAAAGGCTTGCAAGCTTTATCTTACATGTGACATTCATATTGCAGCCCAATAATTTCCGAAGCCAAACCTCCCATATATATAATATTATAATAAATCCAATGGAACAGCAAGGTCCAACGCTAACAACAACAATTAAAAAATATTGCCGCCTTTTATTTTTAATCCACTTCTCATAAAAAGACACATAAAATAAGAACATAAATAACACCAATACACGAGTATATATTACTTCCTCCTTTCGGTGTTATTTATAAACATTTTTTAATATGAGGTTTGTCCTTTTTATAAACAATTTTCACTTTGTATCTGAAAATATAAGTTTCTTTTTTCTATTTTTCCCTTATTAAATACATAATCTATAATTAATTATCACATATATCAAGAATTATATTTAAGAGTGAGAGTGAAAAAGACTAGGTGAATGACGTTAACAAAACATTGAGAAAATATATATTTTACTATTTCTCATACTTTTTATACATTATTTCTCCTATATTCTTTTTATAAATAGGGACATATATAAAAAAATATGATATTTTTAGCACATCAGTTCATTTTACACAATTAAAAAAATTGTTTATAAATATAATCGAACGAGTATATTATAGTTTAAGAGGGCACGTTATTCATGATCTAGTCAGCTATGGTGTTCCTTATCCATATATAGTGGATGGACTCTTTGTGATCCCTACACGTGTCACGTGCCGGCACGAACAACGAATGTAAGGTTGATATGTAATGAAGCTGACTCAGCACCACGTTGAGGTGGCTCTCTGTCCTTGTCATTTTGTGGTTTCCCTGCAAAGTCCATTAATCACCACACTATTAATTAGTGATGATTAATCGTAATTTATATTTACATGAGGACACCTTCAACTACCTTGCCACTATTTTTAATTTTTACGTTTAAAATGATTTGTGGGTGATAATGAAGTACGAGCCCTTCAAATTTTTTATTATTTGTGTAATAAAATTGTTGCCTCTTTGCAGAACAACATGTAATTTTTTAATTTAATTACATGTCAAGAAAATGTCCTTGCTGTAAAGCAAGAATTAATTTTTGTTTCCTTTGCTCTTTTAAAAATGGGAAAATTCCAAAAAACTACACTCAAAATATACAAAGGACAAATCAGTACATCGAAATTCAGAAAAGACAAATCAGGCGGGTGTCAAAAAAAGACCAATCTGTCATTTTGAAATTTCGGCCAAATTACCAAAATACCCTTCAGCCCTCAGTCGCAATAACAACATCAGAGTTGTTAATGGCGAATCATGAGTTGTTAATGGCGAGGTGAGTGTTGTTATTGGCCCTGAAACTTGTTAAGTGTTGAAAGAAGAAATTGGAGTTGTTAATAACGAATCCGGAGTTGTTAATGGCGAGTTATGTGTTGTTATTGGTCCTGAAATTTGTTAATTGTCAAAGAAGAATTCCAGTTGTTAATACCGAATCTGAAGGTGTTAATTCCGATGATCATGTTGTTATTCTGAAGTGTGCATGAAGGGTATTTTGGTAATTTAGCCGAAATTTTAAAATGACAGATTGGTCTTTTTTCTGACACCCGCCTGATTTGTCTTTTCTGAATTTCGATGTACTGATTTGTCCTTTGTATATTTTAAGTGTAGTTTTTTAGAATTTTCCCTTTAAAAATCCTCACAAGTACGTCTCTTTTTTTTTTTGCCAAACTCACAAGTACGTCTCGGTGTACGTGGATTGACTTGTCTGGTATGGGAATTAATTTTTGTTTCCTTTTCTCTTTTAAAAATCCTCACAACTAGTCACAAGTACGTCTCGGTCTACGTGGATTGACTTGTCTGGTATGATGGATAATAAATAGTAGAACGACGGGGAAGCAGGAAATTTATATTACACAGAATAAAATAATTTAATATATCTTTCATTAACAATTTAAAATAGAGAAAATTTCAAAAAACTACACTCAAAATATAAAAAAAGACAAATCAATACATTGAAATTCTGAAAAGACAAATCAGACGGGTGTCAGAAAAAAGAGGAATCTGTCCTTTTAAAATTTCGGCCAAATTACCAAAATGCCCTTCAACACTTCATGCACACTTCAGAATAACAACATGATCATCGCAATTAACATCTTCGGATTCGGTATTAACAACTGCAATTCTTCTTTTACAATTAACAAATTTCAGGACCAATAACAACACATATCTCGCCATTAACAACTCCGGATTCGATATTAATAACTCCAATTTCTTCTTTCAACACTTAACAAGTTTCAGGGCCAATAACAACACTCATCTCGCTATTAACAACTCATGATTCACTATTAACAACTTCTATATTGTTATTGTGACTGAGGGCTGAAGGGCATTTTCGTAATTTGGCCGAAATTTCAAAAGGACAAATTCCTCCTTTTTCTGACACCCGCCTGATTCGTTTTTTTTTTTAATTTCGATGTACTGATTTGTTCTTTTTATATTTTGAGTGTAGTTTTTTGGAATTTTCCCTTTAAAATATATACTCTCTCCAGTTCCATTTATAAACAACTTTTTCCTTAATTATACATAACGAATTAGTAGTTAAAAGTAATAATTTAATGTAAAACAATTTATATTACATAGAATAAAATAATTTAATATATCTTTCATTAACAATTTAAAATATATATTCCATTCGGTTCTATTTATAAGCAACTTTTTTTTTTATTGTGCAAAATGAACTGGTAGTTGAAAGTAATAAATGTGTCAAAAATGTCATATTTTTTTTCCATATATGCGTCTATTTATGAAAATGATATAGGAGAGATAACAAATAAAAAGTATGAGAGAGAATAAGTATTTAATAAGGGTAAAATATGATAAAGAAGCTTCTATTTTTAGACAAAAAATGAAAGTTGCTTATAAAGAGGAATAACCTTATAAAAAAAATTTGTTTATAAATAGGATTGGAGAAAGTATATAATTGGGGAGATCTCAATCGACGTATAAGAAAAGTGCTCTAAAGGTATATTATTTGATTGCATTATTTACTGTAGTATTGTTAGTTATCTTATTGGAAAATTGACTTATGCGAGTTTTTTTCCCAATAATTTGTAACTCGATCAGTTGCATATGTGATAATATAGTTATAGCATGGTGAGGTATAACGAGGTTTTATTATTCTTGTTTTATAATGATAAGATGTAACTGAAATGGATAGCCAAACTACAAATAAAATGATGATGAAAGTTGACAAAATTGACAATGAACGCAACGATGAACCTCCAAATTAATCGTTGTCAAGAATTATTAGCATAACCTTGGCCCAAAAAAAAGAAAGAAAGAAACATTAGGACCACATTACAGTAAATAAATTAAATATGAATCTTTCTAGAGGATAAGTCTCATAGGCATATATAGATTAATATAACAATTGTTGGCAAATAAAAAAAAAGATTAAGATAACGATTAAACCAAACTTTTAAAATTATCAATAAATGTTAATATTCCACACACGGGAGTATTTTGCTTATGGGACTTTGAAGGTCTCATTTCCATCTTTAATTTACCGTATATGGTATTAGCATGCCTGGGAGTAGGGGTGAGCAAATTAGAACCGAAACCGAAAACCGAACCAAACTTAATTTGGTTTTTGATAAAATTTCGGTTTGTATTACTCTAAAACTTCGGTGTTCGGTTTCGGTTCGGTTTTTTGAAAAATAATTCGGTTTAAACTGAAAAACCGAAATATATATAATGTATTTATATTTAATATATATTATTTAATAAATGCATATTTTATAATTAAATAGGTATAAATTTTCAATAATATTAGATAAAATCTGTTGATATTTTAAATCTAATTAATTAATTTTATATATTTTACCCTTAAATCTAATTTTAAGGATAATTTGTTTAAAAAAAAATTTAATTATATATATTTTATTTTGTAGATAAAAAATAAAAAAAATCGGTTAATTCGGTTATTAACCGAACCGAAATATTTTGATTAATTCGGTTAATCGGTTTCGGTTCGGTTTATAAAATTAGTTTAGTTCGGTTTTCGGTTATTTCGGTTTTCACCGAAAAACCGAGGCTCACCCCTACCTGGGAGGATTACTGTGCTTATATAGAAACATCCTTTATATAGAAATCATGGAATTCATGAGTTATAAGTCTAACGTTATTGTTTTCTAGATGGATTCAACATTTTGCTTCAATTTTTGAAGAACACAGTGATGAAAAAGGCCGGTTGAATGCATTGGGGTGTTTTCTTTTTCTTTTTAATTAACAGGATGTCTTAGTTAGAAACGGTAAGCCGTCAGGATAAAAATGGTGTCCCGTTTTAACCAATGTTAAGGAGTCCGGACCGGACAGGCAGGTCCGGCTCAGAAATCGGCGGACCGGCTGATAGACCGGTCCAGTCCGAGTTTCTATATATAAAAAAAATTTAAATTTTTCCTTTATAATTTCATACTGTAAGCCTAAAATTATTAATTTCTCACCGGTTTTGTCGGTTTGGCCCCAGTCTAACTTACTGACCTTTAACCCAATATCCCAACCAGTTCAATATCCGATCCGGGTTTTAATACCTTGGTTTTAACCCATGAACGCACCCCTAACTTTTAGTTAGGCTTGACAATGTTTGTATATATCACCCAATTTAGAAAAGCAATATTAATTTAAGTGGACTCTATTTTATATTTAAAAACATAGTAGATAAAATGAGGGATGCATTAGTCATAAAACAAGTGTAATACTCTATGAAAAAACTTCATTATCACAAAACCTGCCGCTGTGCCACAGATACAAACATTGGATTGCATGTAAATGAACAAAAAAAAAAAAGATAAATGGATAAAACGGCACCAACACCCTCTGCTTTAATACAGTCATTAATACTCCTCGTCATCGTCATTATCTACTTTTCCGCCCCACGAGAACGAGCTCTCACATTCGCTCCTCAGGGAACGCGCCAACAAATTCTACGTTCTGTTGATACATACGCGTACGCCGGACCTCTATAAACAACCCACGTTTCCAACATTTTCACCCTCTCCCCGCGTTACCTGAATTTCCTCGAAGGCTTGCGAACATTCCAGTCCTTTTTCCATTCTGTCTCTCTTCTTGAGATGGGTGTTGGATCTTCTTCTTTGGAAGGAGAACGATGTGGCGCTTCGATTTTGCCGTCCAAACCCACTATGGGGGATTTACCCGAGGGTTGTGTCGCTTTGATCCTCCAATATATGGATCCTCCGGAAATTTGTAAACTCGCGCGCTTGAATCGGACTTTTCATGGCGCTTCCTTGGCCGATTTCGTCTGGGAATCCAAGTTGCCCCCTAATTTTGATGTTCTTGTCAAGAAAATCTTCGGCGATCTGCCTCCCAATTTGGGGAAGAGAGGAATTTATGCGAAGTTGTGTCAGCTGAATTCTTTTGATGACGGCACTAAGGTACCTATACAACCCACGTGATAGTCGTATTGTGAAACACTAAATATAAGAAAGAAGCTGGCGGCTGATATTCTGCACTTGAAAAGGCTGAGATCTTGAAATTTAGAATTGGGGCTGAAAGAGAGGGAAAGGACTCTGCCTTCCCTTTAATGAAATGGGGTTGATGAAATTTATGAATGGACTGCAAACATGATTTTATAGTCTGTCGAGCGTATTGATGTGTCGCTTATATGATGTATTCATTTCTTTTGCTCCATATAATTTCTTATCTTACTTTCTTTTTTATTCTCGGTGGTAATGCTTTGTATGCATTTTTCATTCTTTAGTATACTCTGAGTCAGCAAATTAAGCACAGAAGTTTGTGATGTTTGGTGTGTTCAGACTCCCTTCTGATAATATGTTGGTTTTTGCAGAAAGTTTGGCTGGATAAAAACACGGGCAAACTTTGTTTGGCCGTGTCATCAAAGGGACTGTCAATAACCGGGATTGATGATCGAAGATATTGGAATCATATTCAAACGGAAGAATCTAGGTGAGATTTTTGGCACCCATCTAGCATCATGCACGAATGTAGAAATTTCAGAGAGATTGGAATAGCATAAAAAAATTGAACTCTTGCTTATGAGGAGGATACTCTCTATGGAATTAAGGAAAATTAGATGTTTTCTTATGTTTATTGTTTCATGTTCTGTTCCTCTCCTTTTGTTGTCATTTAATGATTTCGTGACTAAATAGGCCTGGGATAAATTCTTTAAATTTTACCCTATCTAAGTTATACTTTGATGGCTGCTCTTTGATAACTCTAATGCTTTCTCCTTTGAAGATTTTGAACCTCATATTGTCCAGTAATACGGTTTTCCTCTCAGATTATTGAAATTTTCATTTCCTTACAAGCGTAAAGTGAAGTTCAATGTTCAGATTCATTTCAATCATAAATATACTCATCCGGCGACCGTTCATGACCAAAAAGTTGGTTGGCTTTTTCATTCCTATAGAGATCTATAATCTTCTTGCGAATCTTGCCATAAAGTCATAGTAAATGCAAGTGAATGACCATGCTTCATGTCACAGCTGTCGTTTATGGCACCCTTCAATGTTTAGCACGTTGCAGAATATAGTGGACGTGAAAATAAATGAAAAACTATTCAAGTTAAGGTTTGTTTGTTTAAAAAGTCACAAAATTATGCTGCTTTGAAGGATAACATGCAGACAATATTGATGAAGCTTTAGAATCATGAGCCATGGCACTTGTAAACCCAGAACAACGAAGTCAATTTTTTTTTTCCCTTTTTCTGACGAGTTTTGAATTTCAAAGTCAAATGGCTTAATTGCCAGAAAAACAAGTTAAATCCTCTCTGTACGCAATAAGTCTAATCTAATAGAGTATTGCAACTAACCCATACTTGTTTACACTGCGTGCAGATTCAATACAGTAGCATATCTACAGCAAATTTGGTGGTTTGAAGTTGATGGGGAAGTTGATTTCCCATTCCCAGGAGGAACATACAGCCTCTATTTCAGAATCCATTTAGGGCGACCATCCAGGAGATTTGGAAGACGTGTATGCAATAATGAGAATGTTCATGGGTGGGACATTAAGCCAGTACGATTACAGCTATGGAGTTCAGATGGGCAGTACGCTACTTCTCAGTGTTTTTTGGAAGGACCTGGCAAATGGAGTTATTACCATGCAGGCGATTTTGTGGTTGGCAATGGCAACACAGCAACCAAAATCAAGTTCTCTCTCACTCAAATTGATTGTACTCATACCAAAGGTGGTCTCTGTTTAGATTCTGTGCTTATATACCCAACTGAGTCCACAAAGCTTAATTCATTTTTTATTTCAAATTCCTCTTAACCTCTCCGTATGGGGCAGGAATCAAAATGTATAAAATGTGTTATATATCATAGGATGGGGGGCGGTGTGTAGAGAATTAGGGAGAATCGAGTTTTTTGTAGTGGTTCTATAAGGCTAGAGTAATGCATGAGATGAGGCAGTGTATATATGTAATTTGCTTCTTTCTGTGAGATGCTTATTTATGTTGCACAACTCTTTTTGGGTATTATGGTGAGGCATTTTTCCAAAGAAGCATTTTTTCGTCCATAGGCCAGAGTTTAGCATGAACTGTTTTCTTGCTGAAGTTATTTTTTATTACCATGAAATTTAAATTCCAATCCTATTGTCATATTGAGTGCCAGGGCTTTTTCCACGCGATGGGAACAAAATATAATAGAAGAAAGAGAAAGAAGTGTGTTTCAGATGGAACAGGAGAAATTCAGTCTTGGCTGACCTAGAAATGTACTTGAACATAACTACACGATGATAATATAATTTTTATTTAAGAAAAAACTTGTGCATCGTAAATGATCACGTGCTGATAGGATTCCGCCAATTACTCCCACTGATCAAGGCACTTGTATGCATTGTATTTGCTGCTAAGGCGATAGAGGATCATAGATTGGGTTGGTCATCAACATTTGTGCCTTTTAAAAGTGTTTTTATAAGTTGTCTCGTTGTAAAAAAGTTATAAACATTAAAGAACTTATTCTTGCTAATAGGTTGGTAAAACTTGTACGTAACATTGTAAGAAATTTTTGTCTTTGATGGTCCATCACCGAAATGGCAGAAGATGATGAAAACAATTAGGTTGTAATAGCATTACTTTTTGTACTTTTGCATTATACAATGATATTCAGTTTAATACTCAATAAATTAGTTCGGTGGGATTGGGGTTAGGGCCTAAATTTTTTTTGGAAAAAAAGATAGAAAAATACCATTTGAACTTCAGAATCCCGCTGACAAGAATGGTAATGGGATTGACAAGAATGATAATGAGATTGACAACGTAAATATTTGTCAAATAACTAATTTAGGATTTTAAAGTTCAAGTCGTATTTTTCTGTCTTTTTCCCAATTTTTTTTTCTTGGCCAGCAGGGCCTCCTGGCCTATAACAACAATAATCAGGGTTGTGGGACCCGGACCGGACAGGCCGGTCCGGCCCGGAACCCGCCAGACCGGTCACTAGACCGGTCCGGGTCCCAAATTAAAAAAAAAAAAAAAATTTTTTTACTTTTTCCTTTAGAAAATCATACTATAAGTCTAAAATTTTCAATTACTCACCGGTTTGGTCCCGGTTTAGCTCCGGTTTAGCCCCGGTTTGACCCACTGACCCTTAACCCAGTACCCCGACCGGTTCAATACCCGGTCCGGGTTTTAATACCTTGACAATAATAAATAAAAGTGGGACAGAAGAAGTCCCAGAACAGGTTTAAGGGTTAATGGGTCAATCGGGATTTAACTGGTAGTTGAACCGGTCATATTAAAATATTATAATTTATTAATGGCAATATATATTAATATATTTTTAAACTTCTATAGATAAAAATGAAGATTTTTAGAAACAAATACTTAAAATATATTAGTATGAGTTATAATGCTTATACTTATGTAATGATATCTCCTTTTCTATAATTATTATATCTTTTTAAATAATTTTTTTCATTATCTTCTTCATTTTTTTTAGATTTGTTCTTTCTTCACCTATTTTTCTCTTCATTTTGTTTTCAACTTCTGATTTTACCCTAAAAAAAGCAAAAAAAAAAAGAAAGAAAGAAAGAAAGAAATTGGTCCAACCGGTTTGAACACCGGTTTTAACCGGTTCCTCAGTTTAACCATTAAACCAGGCCGGACCACTGATCGTTCTCGGTTCAGCTAGTCGAACCGGCCGGTCCAGTCCAGTTTTTTGTACAGTGAGTACAAGGGAATAAGAAAAATACTCCCTCAAATCTTAAATATAAAATAAAGTTAATTTTTTTTAGAGATTAAAGAAACTAATTAAATTATTTTAAAGTATTTTTATTTTTATTTTTTCCTCCAAACTAATTAGTTTGACTAATAAATTGATATATAATATAAGGATATATAATATATGATATGATTAAATAACTTATTTAACTTCCTTATATTTAGAACCGAATGGAATAATAAATTAGGCATAAGATAAAAAGCCCACATCATTGTCGAGTGAATCAAGAGTAAGGTTAATCCCCCGCTCTATTGCCAGGAGCCTTTTGGTTTCTTCTATTTCTCAATCCAGAACCCAACCATTTTTTGTTTTGAGTTTCTAGTTCAAAATCCACATAACTAACTGCGTTGCATGATGATTCAATTTAATTTGAATAATGAACGCAGGAGAGTTAATGTGTATGCAAAGACGGGGACATCAGGGAATGGGCAAAAGTAACTAACTAGTAGGGGTGTTTAAATTTGGTACGAGGACCATGATCCCCCACTCTCAATTCCGGTTTCATTTTTTGGTTGAGATATAAATTGCATCGCGGTACCGGTCTCAATAATCCCAGGATCGGGATTGGAACCAAATTAGGAAATCCCGGTTTGTTTAAAAAAAAATTAAATTTAAAGTATATTATTATATTAATTAATTTTTTTTATAATCTAGTTTTTAAAGTAATTATTTAACATCTAATAAGGCCATAATAATCACACAAGTTGATCTAGAATTGAAGAATAACATTACATTATTATTATTATTATTATGATCACCTTCATTATTTTAGTTATTAACTTTATACGTTATATAGTTAGGATTAGTATCACAATATATACAGTTTAACTCCAACTAAATATGTGATACACATTTTATCAAATGATAATTTAATTTATAGGATAAAAAAAATACAAAAATAAGAAATAACTTACTTTTTTTTAAAAAAAAAATTTAAAAAAATGGGACCGGGATCACAATGTGTGAGCCCAGGCCGATTCCGATTCCTATCGGGATAAAATATTCTCTGGATCAAAATGTCTGAGATCAGATCCGGATAATCGTGATTAAGACACCTTGAACACCCCACCCCAGCTAACTAGTAACTACCTCCTCCATCCTAAAACCACACACCCAAAAAAGTGGCCGCCGGTGACCACTGAATTCAATACATTGATTTGACCCTATGATATAATTGCTGCATGTAACTCGCTTTCCATTCCTGCCCTCCCATATTTGCCAAACCCCCCAATATGGGCTTTGTTATGGTCCTTGAGTAAGTGTGTCCTGTGTAATAAATCTTTCTTTATTGAATAAAAGAAATGAATGTTCAATTCATAAAAATACTCTATCAGTAGCTGGTAGAAGGGGTATTTTATCTTCTTCTTTTTAAAAAAAATAATATTTCAAGAGACATACTTTGTGCTTGTTTTTGTAACTAAATACATTTTTCATATCTTATTCTTACAATAAAAAAATATTTTTATATGATGTCTCCTTGTCTAGACTTTGAAACAAGTTAGATTGTTTTTTCATCTTCAACTAACTATATTGTTTGACTTAGAAGAGTGTAATTTTTTTTAAAATAATGATAATTAAAGGCTTTGTAAAGGAAACTGAAATAAAATAAAAATCTTCAAACTTTGAATTATTAATTTAGAAGTTTTTTTGGTCGAATTAACTTAGAAGTTTGAAATGAACCCAAATTCTGACTTTATATTAATCCTTTGTAAGTTTCTTATTTGTCATTCTTCCGTTTTTTTAAATAGATGGAATGGTTGGATTATGAGAAAGGGAGAGAAAATCAAGAAGAAAGTCCATAAAAGGGCAGGGATGTAATTTCGGAACCATTCGTTTTTTTTTTTATATAGCTTTCCCGTTCACCACATGAAACAGTTGAAGCTGTCGTGTAGACGGCACTGAAATTCCTGGGGAGATCGATTTGATCGCGGCTTCGAAATCTGAAGGTGAGGACCATGGTCATGGAGGTGGACATGGACGCCATGGCGGGTGCCATCGGAGTTTCCGTCCCTGTACTTCGCTTCCTTCTCTGTTTCGTGGCCACTATTCCCGTCAGCTTCCTTGCGCGATTCGTTCCCGGTTCATTTCCCAAGCACCTTTTCTCCGCCGGCACCGGTGCTTTTCTCTCCTACGTTTCTTTTGGCTTCTCTTCCAATCTTCATTTCTTGGTTCCTATGTTAGCCGGCTACGCTTCCATGATTCTTTGTCGCTCTCGATGTGGGATCATCACATTCTTTTTGGGATTTGCTTACCTCATCGGTTGGTATGTCAAGGGTTTTAACTTTTTGATCCCCTTTATGCTTATTTAAAAATAATGGTACTAGTTTTCTTTAAACTAGATTTTCTCTCTGTGAAGGTCAACTGGTTTTGGAGTTTTGACTTTGAGCGATTCGGTATCAATTGTTTAGTCTCTGATCCGATTTCATCATTGTCATTGTTTCATTTGCATATCTAAGCATTAAATTACGTGGTGTAGAATGCTTATTTCACGCACGCCTTTAACAGTCTCCTTCAAAATCTTAACTTTTGCTATGTGTTTGTGTAGCCATGTATATTACATGAGCGGAGACTTGTGGAAGGAGGGTGGTATAGATGCTACCGGTGAGCCTTAATTCATCATTTTCGATAAATAAATCAGTTGCTTTTTATTATTGTTCAAGCTTTAACTTGGCGTGAATTTTCTTTTTGGAAAAGGCGCCTTGATGGTGTTGACACTGAAGGTCATCTCGTGTGCAATAAATTACAATGATGGGTTGTTGAAAGAGGAACGTTTGCGTGAGGCACAGAAGAAAAACCGGTTGATTAAATTGCCTTCATTGATTGAGTACTTCGGCTACTGCCTCTGCTGTGGGAGTCACTTTGCAGGTCCAGTTTTCGAAATGAAGGATTATCTAGATTGGGCTGAAGGAAAGGGGGTACGTTTAATGAAAATTTTCTTTCAATACACACGAGTATCCAACACCTGTGGGTTAACCATAGGACTTCCAATTTACACTTCTTTTTATCGACTATTGTACCATTCCGGAGGTAAAAGTGTGCCACTTTAACATTTGCTATGCTGATTACTTCTGCCTTGTGATATTTGGTATTTAAATTTAAACTTTTGTCTTAAATGTTCGTAGCTTTGGAGCACATCAGCACAAGGAGCATCACCATATGGAGCAACCATTCGAGCTCTTCTACAAGCTGGTTTTTGCATGGCTCTTTATCTGTACCTGGTTCCTTATTTTCCTCTATCCAGGTTTACTGAACCCATATATCAGGAATGGGGTTTCTGGAAACGGTTGGGATACCAGTATATGTCTGGTTTTACAGCACGATGGAAATATTATTTCATTTGGTCAATCTCTGAGGCTTCAGTTATTATTTCTGGCCTTGGCTTTAGTGGCTGGACAGAGTCCTCTCCTCCAAAGTCACGCTGGGATCGGGCCAAAAATGTGGACATATTAGGTGTTGAGTTTGCAAAAAGTGCTGTTGTGATACCAACTGTGTGGAATATACAAGTCAGCACCTGGCTTCGTCATTGTGAGTTTACTGCTTTCCTCCCTTAGCTATCTTAGTTGTTTGCTAACATTTCTTGAATTGACAAAAGAAACTCAAGTTAGGGCCCTAGCGGCTTAATTTTAAGTTATGAACTTCCAGTAACAATAAGGCTGTCAGCCTTTTTAAGTCGTGCCTGTTTGGTTGTTAATTATAATTAATTAGTTAGACTAGTATTTTCTTACGTCATAAATAAATAACTTGAAATCTTGAATTAAACTTATGATTTTACTATGAACGATACTGATGCAATTCTGCAATTTCTTAACAGAATTGTATTGAAAGAAGGAGTAGAAGAGAGAGAGAGAATCTAGACAGAGAGAGTAGGAGAAATCTGATAGAGAGAGAGAGTGAAAACACAAGAGTTGCTGAATCTGAATATTCTCTTATTCATTGGCAGTCAACAACTAGTTTACAATGAGAGAGGTATAGCCCTTGTATAGAAAGCTAGGGGGTCAGGGGCAGAACTGTCCTGATGTTAGTATAATCACTAATCCTATCCTAATCAGCTAAGGGATACAATTAGGGTGCGTTTGGCTAGAATTAGGGATCACAATTAGGAATTAGGGATTACAATCACAGTTTCATATCAGATACTATCATCAAGCACTGAACAGCATTTTTTTCTATGAAGTGTTAATATTACTATTGTTTGTGTTTTTTAGATGTTTATGATAGGCTTGTTCCGAAAGGGGAGAAAGCTGGTTTCTTTCAGTTACTCGCCACACAAACTGTCAGTGCTGTTTGGCATGTAAGTTCAATTTTTGCTGTGTTTTAAGTTAGACATTTGTTTTGTACTCTGAATCTTGTGTCTGCATCCTGCATTGTTATGGCTTCATGTTTAAGTTCCTGTCAAAATGAAAAGGGGAATTCAGAATTTTTATCCTGATGTGGGAGTGATAATCGGAGTCAATACAATTGTTGTGAATTTTTCCTTATCCGTTGTATGTGCTGCTCTCGTAGGTTTTGCTAATGAATGTGTAGTTGAAAAAGGAGTAAGTAATTGGTTATTGGACTTATTACCCAGGGTCTGTACCTTGTAAGGGATAATATAATTTGTAACTATAGCTATAAACTTGATCAGTGTTCAACTGACAACATGGATTCTTAAAATATGATCCATGCATAAGTTCTGCATCAAACAACTTTTTCATGCTTAGATTTTGATGTTAGCTAATCCATGCTTTATGTGTGATGTCATGTATCTATTTCCATTTATCTTTGCTGATATTTGCTTCAACCTTGTGTACCGTCCCAATCACGGATGGGCAGGTGCTCGTCATCTTTTCGTGACTTGAAATCACAAATCACAAATACAATTTTTATTGTTTCTTTTGCAACCTTTAGCTTTGACATGCATGGGCCCCTGTTCAGCCAAAAAAAAATTGTCTGCTAAAACATGAGACCCACTAGCAACCTCATGAAAGTTGCCTGGAAGATTTTTTCAGTTCTTCAACATTTTGATACTGTTTACTCCATGCTATGAGGCATGAGGTCTCAAGTCAGGTGTTTCTCTTATCATTTTGACTTCCTTATTTCAGGGACTATATCCTGGGTACCTCATATTCTTTGTTCAATCAGCTTTGATGATTGCTGGGTCCAGAGGTATGCATTGGATTGCGTTTATTTGCTTTCTCTATTTTGGTTCTGATAATTAACTTTTCGTTGTCTCCATTTGTTCTCTTGGAGCAGTCATATACAGATGGCAGCAATCTGTTGCTCCAGCAGTGGCTAATGTCTTATCATTTATGAATTTTCTGTACACACTGCTGGTTCTTAACTACTCCTGTGTTGGCTTCATGGTTCGTTTTCCCTCTCTCTCTCTTTCTCTTATAAACATGCTTGAGTTGAATGTTGCATCCTCACACAAAAACGCTAATGCTTCAACCATTTGTGAGTGGAGCAGGTACTAAGTCTGCATGAAACTCTGGTCTCATACGGAAGCGTGTATTATATTGGAACTATTCTTCCCGTTGTATTGATTCTTTCTGGTTACTTAATCAAACCTGGGAAGCCTGTCAGATCCAAAGCTCGGAAGGCTGAGTAAGATGGACAATGAGTTGTCTGGTCCCTGCAAATTTTAAAATCAGATTAGGATATTTCACAGGTTCTGCGATTTTTGTTTATTTATAAATGATGATTGAAACAGGTTCTTTGGTCTTGGTCCTCTTGGAAATAGCTGAGTTTGCTTTACCATTAAATTGTATCTCATTGCAGCATTCCATAGAAACATTTTTCTTATTTTTGCTGTGTAAAATCATTTGGTGAAGAAAATGATTCGGAACTACCATTTGGCTAGAATTCTATCCCGAATGATTAGAGGGATTTTAAAATTCTGATCGTTTTTATCATGCCTGTAATATTAGGTTCCTAAATAATCACAGAATTCTGTGAGAATATGTAATAGACAAAAGTGGTGGAAGTATCTTCAGGAGCACTATAACTATTCAAGTCTCCTACAATTTAGCAAGTGAATATTTATTTAGGAACAAGACGGCCACAAATCCTATGTTAATTAAGGGTAAACACTATTTGTTGAGAATCCTGACCAACACATAAAACGTCCCTTTTTCTGGCACATTGATTGAAGGCCAGCACCCGTTAGTTGATGAAGACGATTTAATTGGCCAAGTAACTCCCAACAAAATAATAAACGGAATTTGGCAAAAGGAAAGCGTCACTGCATGCAAGCATCAAAATCAAATATTCCAGTTCCCTTGAGCAGAGCTCCTCACGCAAATAACTTGATTTCTTTATTTTAAAAAGAAAAAATATATTATGTTACTATTTACTAACGAGTGTGAGAAATAATGTGGTCAACTTAACGGTTACCTAGAATACTAAACACTAAAAGCTTCATTAGCCTCTATTAAAAGAAAAAAAAGAGAGCTTCATTAGCCATATACTAAGCAAAAGAAATTACTCCTCCGGTCCTATAATCAGTACTACCTCTGGTCATGAGTAAAACAACTAGATAGGGAATTTGCTTTAATCCTAAAAGTACAAGACTTCGTTCTATTATCTCCTAAATTTATAATTTTTCTCAAAATATTTATTTTATATAAGGAGGTTTTCATAAATGGATATTACAATACACATCATTATAAAGGATATTTAAGGAAAATCATTGTATATTTGTTTTAAATAACTAAATAAACTAATTTCTTAATATTCATAAATTAATTGTCCACTTTTTTTTTATATTATTATCCTATATCCGGTTCGAGGTAATACAAGTGACTCGGACTCTAATTCGAGACCTATAAGATCTAACAGAGCCTTACATTATTATACCAACTCTATTTTGATAACAGCCTCTCACTTAGTACATCATAATTCAGTGAGCTAACATATGCTATTGTTATACTCTTCAATTTTTTTCCTACAATAAAACTGACAACTGCCACCAGACTTTGCCACAACTTCTTTTTCCGCGTCCTTCTTTTTTGGTTATAGGGGAAACCCCATCATTCAGCTGACATCTTTTATAAACCATCTTTTATAAACCATGGCCTTATATAAACTAGGCAAGGTATATGAACAACCGATTAGTTTAAGTTTGAGAAGAGACAATGCGTTGTTTAACGGAGCACCTTCTCTACCGATAAATGCACTTCTTGATATTTAAATTTGTATTATCTTTACGGTGGGTTAAACCACTTATCATCCTTACGTGTGTTTCTTTTCACTTTGTTCACAGCTTCTTCTTTTTTCCAATTCCAGAAAACTTATACATTTCCTTTTATCTACTTTGTTACATTAGTAATAGCCTGAATACAATTGTTCCTTTTAAAAACAAAAACTGCCACATTTGATTACACATTATTATTCCCTTATTTATTTATCTCTCTCCTTTATTATTTTTTTCCTTTGCGCGTTTTCAATTCTCATTTTACCTTTTCCCTCTTTATGTGAATGAATACCAAGATTCCCTTCTCAGTTACTTTCATTTTCTCTCTTTCCCTTTTTTCCCCTTTTCCCCTGTCTCCTCCATTTCTCTGCTTTTGGAGATCTCTGGCCTCTGTTTAAAATTTTATAGATATACACATGCATGGCCCTCCCCTTCCACCGACTATTATTGTGAATAGTTAAACCACGAAGTAGCTTTTTCTAATGAATCTTTCACTGATTTTCGTCACGTTCTTCTTTTGTATTCCATGATGATGTAGAAACTTTTGATGAACATGTCAAGGTTCTTTCTTCTCCCTCAGGTTTCCTCCAATCCAAGCGAAGCACCTCTTCACATTTGGATTCTGTTCTGAGATTACTTAGCCAAATCATCGTTTCTTTGTCTAAAGTTCTTGACTTAGAGAATAATCCAGAGATGAAATCTTCGATTAACGGAATGCTTTCCCGGTCCAAACAGAGGAACGTCGGCGATCAAATAAGCAGCCTCAAGCAAGATGAATGGGAATTAAGGCCAGGAGGAATGTTGGTCCAGAAGCGTAACTCAAATGAGAACCAAAATCCCATTTCAGGTTCCATTAAAATCAAAGTCAAGTATGGTTCAACCTATCATGAAATTCGCATTAGTTCTCATGCAAGTTTTGGTAAATGCAACTCTTGAAACTTATCCTCTGTTTTCTTTTTCATGGGACTTAGTTTCATTGTGAGTTGATGGGTGCAGGGGAATTGAAGAAAATGTTAGCAGAGGCAACGGGATTGCATGCCCAGGATCAAAAGATAATCTTCAAGAAAAAGGAGAGAGATTCAAAATCACATCTGGACCAAGAGAAAGTAAAAGATGGATCAAAAATGGCGGTTGTTGAGGACATTGAGAGCAGAGAACGGAGGACACTGGAGATGTTAAAACTCTCAAACAAGAACAAGAGTTCGAAATCATTGATCGAAATCAAACAGGAGATTGAAAAATACTCCAAAGAGGTATAGTTCATTCATTTCACTTGTTATTTTAATTTCCAGACATATTAATATTATTATGATGATGGGTTCTTACACGAGGAAATTCTGAGTAGGTTTCAGCATTGGAAGCATCAGCTTGTAAAGGCGAGATTATAGCAGAGATGGATGTGGAGAAATTGATTGATAGTTTGATGATAATATTGATAAAATTGGATGAAGTTGTTGTAGCTGAAGGAGATCTGAATTTGCAGAGAAAAGAACAGGTTAGGAGAGTTCAGAAGCAGATTGAAACTCTTGATAAGTTGAAGGAACCATCAAATTCCAGTAAGTTGCAGAAGCAGCCATGGAAAAATTCAGAGTCTTTTGTGGTGACAACAAAATGGGAAACTTTTGATTAAAGCGAGTTTGCAGTTTCTTTTTTTGCTGTTTGTTACGCATTTGTCATATTAAATACTTTGTTATTGATAAAAAGATTAAATCTCTATTGTGCTAAAAATGTCCAGAGGATTACTTGCTAGTTAAGTACCGCTCCTCTTAGCTACCAATTCCTAGTTGTTAAGGCCAACATGTTTTTCCTAAAAACATCATAATTATCTTATTTAATTTCTTTCATCTCTTTCTTATTTAATTATTGTCAGGGGAATATCAACTTGTATAAATTAAAAAAAGATAGACAAATATTAGAAATAGGTCTGATACCGAAGAAGAATGTCTTCATTGATCTCGCTCTCCATTTCTTCTCTATTAAATACATCCACCACTAAGATTTATAATATTTATTATGATAAATTTTTATTATATTTAATGTTATAATAATATTTTTATATAGTATTAAATCCTTAGATACATTTAATAGAGAGGAAATGAAAAAAAAAAAATCAACAGAGACAACCTCTTCCTATCAACAACTAAGGCTCTCTCTTTTTTTTTTAAATTTATTCAGGACCTTGTACGGAATTTGCCATGACAACATCCACGTGTGAACGTCTGTAATGAGTTGTTGCTTAGTTGTGAGTTGGCAACCCCTTTTTTTTTTGGGAAATCACAATATATTCCTAAAGAACAGAAAAAATATTAAAAAAGTTTTAGTATATGATTTATTATCTAAAAATTCCTAAAAGATTTTAGTGATATATAATTGAATTGTGAAATTACATGTTTACCCACATTGATAAATTATAGTATTATCATTTACAAGTCCATATATTGACAAGTCCTAGTGTTATCGTTGATAAATGTATGTGCCATATTGACAAGTTATAATGTCACCGTTGATAAGTGTATATACTATATTGACAAGTCATAATGTCACTATTAATAAATATATATGCCATATTGATAAATCATAGTGTTACTGCTAACAAATTTATATGTCATATTGATAATGATAGCAAACAAATAATTTCACACTTCGAATTACTGAGACCTCTTTAAAGTTTTCAGATAGTCAATCATATATTGAAACTTTTTTTTATATTTTTCTAGTTTCTTGGGACCATAGAAGATTTTCCCTTCTTTCCTTGCTATTTTTATTTATTTATTTTTGAAAACTTCCTGTTTTCTTTTTGACACTTTGGGGAGCCACATCCCTGTAACGATTCGTTGCCTTTGAATAATGTTGATAGTTGAGACTCTATAACGTTTGCTTCTTTACCTTGGGACCATTCCCCATTAGGGCAATTCCTTCAATAGATTCATTCTTTGTTTTATGTGGGTCCTTTTATCTATTTTAAACATAAGATTAAGATTATTATCTCGCGTGTGATTCAAATTCTTCATAATGTTCTGACTTCTGATCCGAATATGTGACATTAACAACAAGTAAGTTTCCAATTCGCCGACCCTTACTTATTTGCCGAAAACGAATATAAAGATAACGTCTTTATTCATGCACCACCCAATATGACCTACCGCCACTGGTAAAGAGATTTGTTTGTCAGCACCTGAAAAAGCAAGAGTCGGCGAATTGCCGACACCATCCCATACAAAAACTCAAAAAGCATTTGTTCTTTATATTTCCTTCAGTATTTAATATAAAATGTGTGTTTATCTAATTTAATTAGATTATGATAATTAGTTAAAATAGTTAATATGAGATATATTTTTAAAAATATTGTATTTATCTTCCTTAATTCTCTCACTCACTCTCTCCATCTTGATTATTATTGAGAAAGCATCAATAAATGTAAATTAAAAATGATTGATAAATATAAAAACTAATCTGATATTTAGGATTAATATCAACTCCCAAATATATTCTGTATTAAGGACCGGAGGAGTGTGTATATATAATTATATATGGTTTTGCTCCCTCTTGTTCTTAATACATGTAACACATATTTATTTAATTTGATTAAATTTAAAAAGATAATTAAATTAGTTAATATGACATATGTTTTTTAAAATATTATAGTCATATTTTTTAATTCTTTCATCCACTCTCCTCGTTAATTATTATTAAGAAAGTATTAATAAGGATAAATTAGAAAAAAAAATTAAAAAATATAAAATATAGATTTTATATTTAAAATCAAAATCAACTTCTCAAATAGGTTTTAATATAAGACATGAGGGAGTATTTTTCTATAGGTTTAATATAACCTTTGATCTTTAAATTTATCCTCGTTTTAATTTTAATTTCTTAAATTTAAAACCATGGATTTTAATGCCCAAAGAATAAAATTATTTAGGTGTTTATTAAATTATAGAAACCAATATTTTAAGCAAAATAAAACTCAAACGCTAAGAATAAAATGAGAGCAGACACTGTCACACATTTATAATTAGCTGGCATATTTGACCTTTGCTTCTTTTTTTTTTTTATTGTTAGATGGAAATACGACGTTTCTTTTCTTTGGTCCAGTAAAAATAAGACATGTTTCTGACTGGGGAAAATAGTATTATATGGCTTTTACTGGTTTGAGGGTAACTAGTATGACTTTCCAAATTATGTATAAAAAAGAAAGTATGACTTTTCAAATTGTTACTTAAAAGTCTATGGGTGGGAAAATTATGCACATATGAGCCACATTTAGGTGATATGTAATGCATAATTTAAGTGTTTCATTTTTAAAATTCCGCATCAAATAGATGATAATATGATAATTTCAGATAAATTTTTGGTTAAAGTATATATTTAGTATTTTAAATTTACATTAAGTATGAATTTAATTCTTTAAATTTATAAAACACGTTTTTTATCCTTTAATATTAACATTCTTAACTTCTACTAACGATAAATGCTGACTTGATACATTGAAGGCTGACTCAGCAGCAAATTCCTAACAAAACATCCTTAAATTTTAGTATTTTAATATAGTAATTTTTATATTTAAGATTTTAAAAACGTAAAAATGCTTCTTCTCTTTTCTCTTAACCCAGGGTTAGACGTCTCTTCTCATTACCACAGGCGTACAAAAAATATTGCCGCCATTATCGGTGGTTTCAAACCTTGCCCTTAATATTCCGGCGGCTCTCTATGATTTCCTTCCTCATAAAATTCAATCGCTTCACAGCTTCGTCAACATTCCTATCAAGTTCACATTCCTTCGGATTTTCCATTCTCAATTAAAATAGAAACGACCCATAATTAATACATTGACAAATTTTATATGGGGCAAATGTCAGCTAGGTCCCAAGTTAGAGAAAAAATACCATAAAAGTTCCTTTGAAAAGTTAACTGTCAGAAAAGTCTCTAAGGACTTTTCTCACATGAATTCTCAATAGCCATTTACCAAAATACCCCCAAGCAATTTAACCACTGTCATTTGTTACAATATGTTATGCTATATTTACAACATCGTAAGTCATATTAACAACATAGTAAGTTACGTTTACAATATGTATATAAAATGCGTGATTGTATTACGTTTACAACCTCTTCAGTTACGTTTACAACTCATTAAATATAACGTAACATGTTGTAAACATAACTTACTATGTTGTTAATATGACTTACGATGTTGTAAATATAGCATAACATGTTGTAATAAATGACAGTGGTTAAATTGTTTAAGGGGTATTTTGGTAAATGGCCATTAGGAATTCATGTCAGAAAAGTTTCTAGAGACTTTTCTGACAGTTGACTTTTCAAGGGATTTTTGTGGTATTTTTTGTCTAAATTGGGACCTAGTTGATATTTTCCCTTTTATATAGGTGCATTTTCGGGATATGTACTTTTGATAAAAAGAAAATGCCGGATATGTACTCTGTGCCTGGGCCAACTTCATTTCGACATGGAGCTTTGGGCTCATGTGGGCCCAGGCGGCACTTGAGGTTTGAAACAAAAAACAAAGGAAAAGAATCAAAAGATAGAAAAAGAATTTTAAAATTATAAAATCCTAAATGAGATTTGTTACCGAGATTTATTAAGAAAATAATAAAATTTAGTAAATAATTTATAATTAATTTTGTGAGAAATATCTAATTTAAAATTTTATAAATTCAAAATTCTTTTTTTATCTTTTTCCTAAAAATCAAAGAAACTCGAAGTAATTTTCCAAAAGGAAAAAAAACACATTTTTAATACTCCTCCACTTTTAAATATTCTTTTCAAGATTCTTTTATAAGTCAGTTTCAATATGTTTTATTAGAAGTAAGAAAAATCTTAAATCTCATTAACTTTGTTTTAAAATTTAACAGCTTTATAATCTCATTTTTATTTAGTATACACTATATCCCATAAGAACAAAATATACACAATAATAAATAAAGATCAAATTTATATAAAAATTTTGATGATGTGATATATAGATGTGACCAAAAAAATTTCTTTCTGCTTTATAAATAGGATAATGAGTAATATCTAATTGAGGGTGTTATTTTGATTT
This sequence comes from Inga oerstediana, assembly GCA_963210345.1. Lineage (NCBI taxonomy): Eukaryota > Viridiplantae > Streptophyta > Magnoliopsida > Fabales > Fabaceae > Inga > Inga oerstediana. Next base: position 57,115,163 of record OY723409.1, read on the forward strand.
TAAATATAAGACATAAATCTATTTTATGTTTTAAATTTATAATTTTTTCTAAAATATTCTTATTATTGCGCATATTAAAAGAATTTTTCTGTCAATGCACATTTTTTACTGGTAATTAACTTAAAATAATTTTATTAACATCCTTTATTAAATTAGTCATTTAACCGTTTTATTATCGCTAAAACAAGCTATATTTCTTTTCTTTTTTTTCGTAAAAAATTTCCATTATATTTTAGTTGGAGTTTGTCTCTCCCCTCAAGTCCCTCTAATAATTTAATTGCTTAAGATGTATTCGGTACTTTAAAATATTTTTGAAAGCATACTTAGCATCATAAAATATTTTGTGGTGTAATTTTACTTTTAATGTATTTAAATTAGTTTAATTTCACGCCGTATTAACTCTTCTACAAATTATTCACCTCCTTCCCATTAATTCATATTATTGTTAGCGGTGTTCTATATTCTGTGAATAAAATTTTAGTACATGATTTGGCGTGTGAAGCAGATGAATATGTTTTTTGGTTAATGTTAATATTGGAACGGCCACATCAAGATTTTGCATTCGTTCGCAGAAGCTTCCCCCTTGTTAATGTGAATATGCAAAGTCATGACTTATTAATTAACTAAAGTGGCTAAAATCAATGCTTTATGTGAATGGATTTTTCAAACTCCGTCGCACCGTACATTTGCTTCCACGTAACGAAATGTTAAAAAGTCTGATCTCCTTTTATTTGGTTCCTAGCTAAACCAAACAAACGATACAATCTTTGCTATGTTTGTTATAACAGTTCTGTTAGCAATTTTATATAGATTACGAATTTTAAATTTATAATTACTAAATGTTTTAAACTTTTAGGATTATAATTATTTCCATGTGTTTGTGTGTGTACCAACCGTATATATAATTTATATGGCCTTAACATAATCTCCATTTATTCTGGTAAAATAAAAACAGTATAGATGATTTGATAAATATGTTTTGATTAGTCGAGATCGAATTATTGGAAAGGTTAATTAAAGTAAAGTCTTTAGTGAAGTCAATTCAAAAAATGTTGCTTCCACTTGGAACCCACCACATGTCGATCTATATGATTCAAGGGATTAGTCCCCTTTTACATCGCATCTATAAGCGGTGATGGGATTATCTAATTAATTAAACATAAACCCCACAGATTCAAAACTTCATAATTCTAAACCAACCTGGGCCACCAATTAACTCGTGCGGTTGAAATACCGATCAGAGTTGAAAGTTGAAAATTCATAGCAATATAATATAAGAAAAATAAGAATGTTATCATGGAGCCAACCGTGGAATGTGACTTCAATTAATCTAAGTAACAAAATAATTAGACAGGGATTAGTGTAGGTGTCCAATATGCCGGCACCGAAAACTAAATAAAAACATGCAATTTGAATGCATACAATATATAAGACGACAATGATGTTGATGTTATCGTGGTCATCTTCATCCTGAGCTGTACCCAATTCAATCCGATCTAGTCAATCTTATGTGGTAAAATACAATACAATACAATATAATAAAATAATATAAGCTCACTTGTGTGTCATCTCAAACGTAATTGAGGTTTGGATAGAACAACGTAACTTGTATACTCTTCATTTTTCATTTTTTCCTTTATATATATACTTTGTGGGGTCAATCAATTAATGGGCATGTCTCTCTTCCAGATAGACTGATTACTACGTATATATTTAAATGAATCTAAGCTTATATTCTAATTCCATGGCCATTTTTTAATTAATAGTAAATTTTGAAAGAAAAAAAAACTAAACTAAACTCGCACTTCCTTTGCTCCTGTTTATAAGCCATTTAGAGGACAAGCTGTAGGATCCTTTTTAAAGGGTATTTACATTACTTATTCATTACCAACAACCTTTCAACTTGCTCATCTTTATCCTATATTTAAATAGAGAAAAAATTAGGGGGAAAGAAAACAAGGAGGGAAAACTTTCAAAAATAATAAATTTTTTAAATCATTTTTAGAAGTTTTCCTTCTCAGTATCCCTCTCATTATTTTTTTTCCTTATTTTTCTCTTCATCCAAACATAACCTTAAGTTTGATGCAGGAAAATATGAAGTTTTTTAAGATAACTAATTATGGGTAAAGTAGATGACTTATTTAACTTGTAGACAGAATTAACAAATCCTTAAAGCTTTGTTAGTTCTTATAAAATTGTTAAAAATGACTTATAATTAAATCGAATTGAAAATGTCAGAAGTGGCTTATAAATGGAATTAGAGGGGGAGTTTTAGATATACAAGGGCACAACCAAAATCATATTTATCATTTTCGTAGTGGGAAGGGAATATGAGGAGGTGCGCACATTTCAACACTTTGAAAGCAATTAGTGGGGTGTGGAATTAATTAGTACACTATAATGAAAGAAATTAGCTAGTAAATGAAGGTTATATGGAGATCTCATTTGTATGATGACTAGTTAGTTGGGGTTGATGACTTTTTAAAAGAGGACAATGGCCTTCTAATTATCTGGAAAGACTCTTTGTGAGCCACATGTGTTGGGAGGTTAGAACGTAGGGTAATACGTACGATGATTAATTAATTACAAGTAATCAAAATTAAACCCGGTGCATTGAAGTATTCATCCAATAATTCACATGATATAGTAAGCAACAGAAACGAAAGTGACCGGTATTTAATAAGAAACATAAGGAAAGGAACATAGGGGTCAATGCTAGATCCTAATACGTACAATCCACAATATCTGAGTAAATCGTCCTTTGGATCATATTTTTGGTTGTTGTGGTGAACCAAAACAAAAAAACAAAGGTTGTCGTTTCACTGGTATCTATAAGTAGTAACCAGTCAAAACGCCCAGGGGCCAATATCGACATACAGTATAAGAAATTATTTAAACTATACGTCGTACTATGTAGCAATAATAATATTGTGTGCCGCATATAATTTTCGTTATGTCGACGGCGACCTAATTATTGTGTTTGCAACATAAAATGGCCAAAAAAAAAAAAAAACTAGAAAGAAAGAAAACGAGGGAGGTGATTGGATGGATTTAGATGCTTAGCTGTTTTAGTGTTAGAAAGAAGTTGATTATTATTGCCTCTGGTTCTAAATATAAGATAAAATTGATTTTTTTGAAGAGATTAAGAAAGTTAAATAAGTTACTTAATCATATTATATATGATGTATCATTATATTATATATTAGTTTATTAGTCAAACTAATTAGTTTGGATAAAAAAATAAAAATATAAATACTCTAAAATAATTTAATTAGCTTCTTTAATTTCTCCAAAAAAATCAATTTTATCTTATAATTAGGATCGAAAGGAGCTTTTTTTTTTTTTAAAAAAAATGTTAGAGGGGCAAAGACGTCATCTCATTGAAGTAAAAAACAACACGTTTGTAAGAGCAGAATTAAAAGGGATGGATACGCCCCAACTGCTTCCCCACGCAATTCACATTCTAGAATGACCTCATCTCGCTCTGTCTCTTGTGACCCGACTTTTCAAGTGGATATATATTCCCTCGGAGTCTACTATATATTATTTTATAATTATAAATTAGTATTATAACAAGGAGAATATATATATGATTTCACATGCCTTTTTAAAAGATACACACATTCTTATAGTTATATATATCCACGTACTGAACCTGATTGGGAAATAAAAGAGGGAAGGGTTTGCGGAGGAAGACAGCCGGCGACGACTGGTGTTTTGTAGACGATGAAGGGGGCGCCGAATTAATATCAAGATGCATGGTGTGTGATAAAAAAAATTAAGTATAATTTATTGAATGTGTTGGGATTGTTACGAATATCAATTATGTAAATGTGTATTGACTCAAAGAAAAGAAGACTTGATATAAAGAAAAAGAGAAAATGACATAAAGAAGATATAAAGTAATCAGGGTTAGATATAACCATGGTCATATAACCAGGGTTATTTATGACTTTATATAAATGTTTGTAATTGATTGTTTCAAATGAACTGAGTGAGAACTTCTCTCTAAAAATTCTATCAATCTTTTCTTTTATCACATATACTTTTATAGCACGTTATCAACAGAAAACTCTAAACGAAGTTTGAACCATGGCAAATCTAACAAATTTTGAAATTGTAGCCCTTGATATTACCGAAAAAAATTATTTATTTTGGGCGTTGGATGCGAAAATTCACCTGAATGCTAAAGGTCTGGAAGACACGATCAAAGAAGGGAATCATGCATCCAACAAAGACAAAGCAAAATCCATGATTTTTTTTTCGCCATCATTTACATGAAGATTTAAAAATTGAATATTTAACGGTAATGGACCCATTTGTTCTTCGAAATAATTTGAAAGAAAGATATGATCACCAGAAAATGGTTATCCTTCCAAAAGCTCATTATGACTGAATACATTTACGTCAGCAAGATTTTAAATCTGGAAGCGAGTATAATTCAATCATGTTCAGGATCACTTATAAATTAAATTTATGTGGAGAAAATGCTATTGATGAAAATATGTTAGAACAGACATTCTCCACATTTCATACATTCAATTTGCTCCTATAGCAGCAACATTGAGAAAAATGTTTTAAGAAATATACTGAATTAATTTCTTGTCTCCTTGTGATTGAATAGGATAATGAGCTTTTATTAAAAAACCACGAATCCTGTCCAACAGGCTCAACTCCATTCGCTAAAGCGAATATAGTAACAAATGAATTTAATCGTGCCGTGGACGTGGGCATGACTATAGCCGTGAGCATGGCCGTGGTTGAAATTACAGTGGTTCAAATTCGTAACAGAAATAGGAAAAAACTAAACGGAACCAAAAAGGGGAAACCAGCAGGCATAAAAAATATGCTGATAATCCGTGTTATTGCTGTGGTGACAAGAATCATTGGTCTCGTACCTATCGTACGCCAAAGCACCTAGTTGATCTTTACCAAAAATCAATTAAAAATAATGGTATGATTAAACATTGAAATAAATCATGTTGATCAGGCTGAGAATTCTGAGTATGACGATATTTATAATACATATTTGGATTATGCATATTTCTTAATTTAATTTGAACTACTATGTTTTACTGTATTTAAAGTTACTTCTGTCATATGTATTAATTTTAATTATGTTTTTATGTTTCTTTCAATAAAGAATGAATATTATTGGCATCAATCCTGAAGATTTATGTCTCGTTGATAGCGCAACAACCTACGCCATACTCAGAAATGATAAATATTTTTCCTTCTTGGTAATACAAGAAGCCAACATTCAAACTATATCTGGTAGTATAAATTTCATTGAAGGCTCCAGAAGAGCTAATATTTTGTTGTCTGTAGGAACAAAATTATGCATTGATAATGTATTTTATTCTACCAAGTTTAAAAAAAACTTATTGAGTTTCAAAGATATCCGCCGAAATGGATATCATATAGAAATAATAACTAAAAATAATTAGGAATATTTTGTTATCACAAATATAGTTGTTGGTAGAAAATGCATATTAGAAAGTTTTTTTACTTTTTATTCTGGTTTGTATTACGTATGTATAAGCACAATTGAAACCCATGCTATTGAAAATCAGAAGTTCACCAATGCAGACCAAAAGTCTGCCATTACAAACTAGCAATTTGCTAATGTAAACAGAAGTTTGCTAATGAATTTAATGTTTGGCATGATTGGTTAGGCCATCCTGGTTTAATCATGATATGACAAATAATGGGGAATTCATGTGGACATACCCTTAAGTGTAAACAAATACCACAATCTCATGATTTTTCATGTGTTGCATGTTGCAAGTGAAAGTTAATTATTCGGCTCTCACGAAACAAAGTAGAAAGTGAGTCTCTCATATTTCTAGAACGGATATAGGGAGATATTTGTGGGCCAATATACCTACCATGCGGACCATTTAGATACTATATGGTTTTAATTGATGCATCAACTAAATGATTGCATGTTTGCTTATTATCGTCTCACAACCTGACGTTCGTGAGATTACTTGCTCAATTGTTTAGATTAAGAGCACATTAGCCTGATTATCCTATCAAAAAAATACGTCTTTATAATGTTGGTGAATTTGCTTTAAAAGCTTTTAATGAATATTGTATGTCCTTCAGAATTGATGTTGAACATCCTATAACTCATGTTTATACGTAAAATGGACTTGCAGAACTATTGATTAAAAGGTTGCAACTGATAGGAAAACCTTTACTTATGAAATCTAATCTCCCAATTTTTTCTTGGGGCCATGCCATTTTGCATACAGCAATGTTAATTCCCATTAGGCCAACAAGTTATCTGAAGGTTTCCCCCATACAAATAGTTTTGAGTCAGGAGTCTAATATTTCCCATATAAGGACTTTTAGATAGGCGGTATATGTGCCAGTTGTACCACCACAATGCACCAAAATAGGTCCTCAAAGAAGGATGAGAATATATGTTGGGTATGAATCTTCTTCGATCATAAAATATTGAGCCATCTATAAGATATTTATTTACGGCATGATTTGCTGATTGTCATTTTGATGAATCACTTTTTTCCAATATTAGTGGGAGAAAACAAGCAATTGGGTAAAAAAATTAGCTTGAATGAATTATCATTGGTTCATTTTGATCCTCGTACAAAACAGTGTGAACTGGAAGTTTAAAAAATAATTCATGTACAGAATTTAGCTAAACAAATGGCAGAAGCATTTACTGACCCAAAGAAAGTGGTAAAGTCACATATCCCAACTGCTAATGCTCCTATTAAAATTAATGTCCCTAAAGGACAACCTACTATGAGTGAATTTAAAGCACGTCTAAAGCATGGTAGGCACATAGGTTTCAAAGATAAAAATCCTTGAAAGAAAAAAAGGAGTAAAGAATATAGATGGTCAAGTCGAGGATAATCAAGAAAAGTTAGTAGCTCCAGAAAAATCATTTCCTGAAGAGTTATTATCTCTAGTAGAGATATCTCCAGAAGAGAATGTTGTAGTCTCAGAAGAGATCCAGGTATCTGAAAAATGTGAAAATAACGATATCTCAATAAATTATATTATGAATGGAATCCGATGAGATCGAAATGAAATCAACGTTGATGACATCGTTGCTTATCATATAACACATAATGTAATAAATGATAAAAAGGATCATAAGCCAAAATCCATTAGCGAGTGCCAATAGAGAAAAGATTGGTCTCTATGAAAAGATGCAATTAATGCAAAACTAAAATCATTAGCAAAACGAAAAACATTTAAACCTGTAATTCTTACACCTGAAGATATAAAACCAATTGGATGCAAATGGGTTTTTGTACGAAAGAGAAATAAAAAGGGCGAAATAACAAGATATAACACAAGTCTTGTTGCTCAAGGCTTTACACAAATACCTGACATTGATTTTGAAGAAACGTATTCACCAGTAGTAGATGTGACTACTTTTCGTTATTTAATTAGTCTTACAGTAAATGTAGGAATTGATTTACATCTGAAGGATGTTGTGATTGCATATTTATACGGCTTACTTGACAATGATATTTATATGAAAGTCCCTGAAGGACTTAAGGTGCCAAAAGCATCCAAATCTAGTTCTCGAGAATAATACTCAATTAAGTTAAATAAGTTCTTGTATGGCCTGAAGCAATCAGAATGCATGTGGTATAATCGTCTTAATGAGTATCTGTTGAAAGAAGAATACAAAAATGATCCGATATGCCATGCATTTTTATAAAAATATTTAAAAGTGAGTTTGCTATAACTGTTGTTTTTGTTGATGATATCAACATCACTAGAACTCCTGCAGAGCTTCAAACAGTAATTAACTGTTTGAAGAAAGAATTCAAAATGAAAGATTTGGGAAGGACAAAATTCTATCTTGGATTATATATCGAACACCTCAAGAATGAGATCTTTGTATATCAAGAAACTTATACAAGAAATGTCCTAGAGCAATTTTATATGGATAAATCTCATCCATTATGTACCCAATGGTTGTAAGATCTTTGAAAACAGATAAGGATTCATTTCAACTTTGTGTAATTAATGAAGAAGGTAATGAAGAACTACTTGGTCCAAAAGTACCATACCTTAATGTTATTGGAGCATTAATGTATTTTGCTAATCACACACATCTTGACATATCATTTGCTGTTAATTTATTAGCAAGATATAGTTATTCACCAACACGAAGACATTGGAATGGTGCAAAACACATTCTTCATTACCTCAAAGGTACTATGAGTGTGGGGTTATACTACTCAAATATATCGAAGCATTAACTGAATGGTTATGCAGATGCTGGATTTTTATCTGATCCACATGATGGTAAATCACAAATAGGCTATCTGTTTACATGTAGAGATGCAGCTATTTTATGGCAATATATGAAATAGACTATATCAACCACTTCATCTAATCATACAGAAATTCTAGTGATACATGAAGCAAGTTGAGAATGTGTGTGGTTGAGGTCAATGATACATCATATACGTACAACTTATTATTTATCTTTAGGAAAAATGATTCTAAAGTCCTATATGAGGATAATGCTGCATGTATTGCCCAAGTTAAAAAAGGCTACATCAAGAACAATATAACGAAGCATACTTCACCAAAATTCTTCTTCACTCGAGATCTTCAAAAAGATTGTGAAATAGATATCCAACAAATCAGTTCAAGTGAAAATCTAGCAGATTTATTCATGAAGTCACTTCCAGGCACAATCTTTAAAAAGCTTGTTCATGGCATTGGCCTTCGGAGACTCAGCGATCTCAACTGTTGTTGTCCAGAGGGGGAGTTAATACACGTTGTACTCTTTTTCTCTTATCTAAGTTTTGTCCCACTGGGTTTTCTTAGAAAGATTTTTAATGAGGCAGCATTCGATGGTGTATCAATGAATGATGTATTCTTTTCTTTGGTTAGGTTTTTATCCCATTGGGTTTGTCCTAGTTAAAGTTTTTAATGAGACACATTCATAATAGATATCCAAGGGGGAGTATTATGAATATCAATTATGTGGATGTTTATTAACTCAAAGAAACGAAGACCTTGATATAAAGAAAAGGAGAAAAAGACATAAAGAAGATATAAAGTAACCATGGTCATGTAACCAGGGTTAGATGTAATCATGGTTATGTAATCAGGGTTAGATTCTTGACTTTATATAAAGGTTTGTAATCGATTATTTCAAATGAACTGAATGAGAACTTTTCTCTAACTTCTTTATAAAAATTTTATCAATCTTTTCTCATGAAATTCTCCCTTACCCCCTTATCACCTGTGCTTCTATAATAGGGGTCAAGTTTACTTCTATAATAGGGGTCAAGTTTTTTTCCCGAAGTGATGAGATTAATTAATTAATGAGATTTGATATGAAGAATGAGGGTTGACAAAGTCAAAGGAGTTTCCGCACAAGTAATGGCCTTGAATGGGTCACGTGCGTGAGAGAGAGGCACACAACACAAGCATGGGAAAGAGGTGGGCATACGTGTGTGCGCGTGTGCATGAGGAGGCTAAGGAAATTTAATTTGATTAATTATGACTGGAAAAGTAGGGGTTGTTAGAACTTTAGAATGTTGAGGTAAGACTGAGGTACTTAACACCACGAGAGGTTAGTTTAATTTGCTAACGACCATATGTCTGGATGTCCCCATACGTACTTTGCTTAATTACTTGTATATTATTATTCAAATATATGTATATAGCTTATGCCCCTTCTGGTCTTTAATATAGAATTTATTTAAAAATTGATCTTAATGTTAAATATTATGCATATTTTTTATATTTATAAATTTTTTTTCTTAATTATAGGTCTTTCACAAGAACTTGAGAGATAGGGTAGTATATATACCCACACACATATGTTGAACCATGACTTTCTCTATTCAAAGTCCTATTCGGCTGCTTCATCACCATCACCTTATTTTTCTTTTAAAAAAAAAAAAAACCTCATTTGTGGCTTCCATACATATGCCTGGTCAGTAGTCTCCAAAATTGGGTTCTTGGGGTTTGATTTTGGACTTTATTCTGTGCCATTTAGGCTGCTTTGCATAATATATGTCAACAGGGAAGCCATAATCAATGTCCCATTCATAAGACCAACTTGCCAACTTGTGAAACCAGTAAGTGATCTGTTTCCCCGAAAATGAGGGATTTCTTGCCTCTAAAAAAAATAAAATATAGTAGTAAAATACAAGACTAATAATATATTGATAATTAATTCTCAACAAAATTATTTCCAACAAATTTCATTAAAGAAAATGGTTACACAGTCTAGCAAATTATTTGATATATAAGGAGGCGGTCATCTATCAATCCAAAATAAAATTCGAGAAAGCTGATAAGCATGCATAAATATTACAAACTGTCGTTTATCAAAACAAAACATAATGTCGTAACTGTTGTTTGATTAATTACAACATGTGATGGATCATTTAATCATTCAACCGAAAGCAGCAAAAAACAACAAAGAAGATCAGACGAGTAATTAATGAAGATTAGTAAAACAGAGAGAGCATGTGGATCTCGTGCTAACAAATTAAATGAAATTTAGCAGCGTATGTATGTGGTGTCAAACGTGTAATTTTGGAGCTATTGGTGAAAATAAGGAAGCGATGCGACGTGTTGCATAGCGCGTATAATCCATCGTCTGGGTGGCGTATTATTGCTGTGGAGGAGGCGGCTTTGAAATATCAGAAAGGTCGAAGCAAGAACATTCTAATTCTAATTTCCCTTTCAGGGGTTATGGCCAGGTTCGTTCAATTTATGACCTCAACCTGAAGGAGTCCGTTACCCGCTAACCGACACATTCACCTGTGTCCCATCCCTCCCCACCACCCAATCATCTTCTTCCTCGTGTCACGTATATTTTCCTTTTCTCCATCCACAACCTTCCTACACAGTCTTACCATTACTTTAATTTAATTTCTTTATTATTTTTTATTTGATTATTGGTATATGGATAGGACTGTATACATCTATTCCTCCTTAAACCCCATTTGATATGAGCTTTGTGCACTGGATTATACTCTTTAAATGGTTTAATCCCCCTTAAGATTTAGGGTAATAAAGGTTTTCGTCCATCTCAACACGCAAGCTTTACTAATATTCATATTTATATTTTTCTTCTTATAGATTATTATTATTATTTTTTTGAATTGCAATGACAAGAGAAAAGACTCTTGAGGCCACGGGCCCTTATAGTAGACCTACGTACAGTAAAGTACTAGTGAGACCAAATCTTAGCTGAAATCAGCTAACATTTAGAGCGAACAAAAATCTGGCAGGTGTTGCAAGAATAACAGATCATTGTTGGAATCTAGGGCCACTTTTACCAAAAAATCAGCACATCTAAGAGCTTCTTTGTGACAGTGGTAAATCTCTAAATCACAATCCTTATAGATTAGATGCTTTACTTCCTCTAACTCGTTCTGTAGGGGATGGTATTGATCACCTGACTGTAATAACAGTTGAATTGCTTCCGTTGAGTCAATATAACTTGATCTTTCTAAGATTTATGGATTTACAAGTTTGTCACTAAAATAATAGCTTGTCACTAAAATAATAATAATAATAAAATATTAGTCCATATTATTCATTAATAATCAAGTGAGGAATATGATTTGGTACCCTGGGCGCCCGAGCACATCAAATGTTCCTAGATTGAGCCCTTTTTTCTTATTTACAATTAACTAACATTATAGAAAGAATTATTTATCTCTTATCATCTAATTTTGTTAAATGAATAAAAGAATCCTTTCCCTTCCCATGATATGATCAAAACCGGCCCAGGGCGGGAAATGATGTAAACTCAAACGAGCAGAGCAGAATCCTCCGTCATAGAGTATGAACTCAATCTACTCTGTGTTTCGACCTTCAATTTTTGTTCTGCTTCTTCCTCTTCTTCTTCATCCTCCTCATCGTCTTCGTCTTCGCTGGAATCAGATGACGTCAGCTCCTGAGCTCTCAGGGCCTGACCTTCCCAATTGGTTCGAGCCAACATGAACAACATGGAGACCATACACGAAGCTTGAGCAGCCATGAGACCAAGCCACAAGCCTTTAAAGTCAAAACCCGCGGAGAAACTAAGCCACAGAGCAATGGGCATTCCGACTAGATAAAAGCAACCCAAGTTGATATTCGCTCCCAATTTCGGCCTCGCCGTTCCTCTCAAAACGCCGCATACGGTTGTCTGAGGACAGTTCCCGAGCTCGCAAAGTCCGATGATCGGCAACACCGCCGACGTCAAAGCAATGATCTGTCCGTCCTGTGTGAACATGGTCGCCCATACTTTTCTCACCGAGATCGCAAAGAACAATGCTGAAAATCCCAGAATGAAACTGAAACAGAGTCCAACTATTGCCGCAATTTTGGCTCTTGTCGGGTTGTTAGCTCCCAGCTCATTACCAACTCTCGTGGAGACACCAAAGCTTAAGGAAGACGGAAACACGTATATCAACGCCGTGGTTTGAATCAGAACTCCCATAGAAGCAACCGTCACCTGAGGGTTTATTAATAATCCGCATAGTAAAATCATTATCTCGTACCACCACCACTCGAGGCAGACCGAAATGCAACTAGGAATTGCCAAATTCAAGAGTGTTTTCCAACCTTTGAAGCATGCCGAGGAAATCCCAGGCCAGGTTTTACGGTATATGCCCGAAACCAAGACGTAAATGATCAAAGATCCGACAAGATTGAAATTTGTCCAAACAGAGGCTAAAGCGATTCCTCTGATTCCGAGTTTAAAAACAGAGACTAAGAGGTAATTGGTGGGAATGTGGAGGATTATTGAGAGAGCGGCACAGAACGTGAGAGGTAGCGTCACGGATTGACTTCTCAAATAGATTCGAAGAGGATGAAGCAGAGATTGAGCCACCAGATCTGGAAGAGAATAAAGAATATAGGATTGAGCTTCGGCGGCGATGTGTTCCTCTTGACCACAGAGCATCAATATTTTCTTCATGTTGACCCATAGAAATGCGATGGCAATAGAAGTAGAAAGAAGCAGAATTACGGTTCTCTGCATGGCGAGACCGAGAAGTTTGAATCTTTTAGCTCCAAAAGCTTGACCACAAATGGGTTCCATGCCCATGGCTAGGCCGGAGAGAACAGAGTAACCGGTGATGTTAGCGAAGCCAATGGCGAGAGAACCGCCGGCAAGAGCAAGCTCGCCTAGACGACCGAGGAAGAGCATAGAGATCAAAGGTCGTGAATAAAGCAGAAGTCCAGTGAAGACCATAGGCAAGGAAATTTGAGCTATGCAGCGAGATTCTCTGAGAATCAGAGACATAGAGGAATCACGAGGCTTCTTAAGATTCTGGTGTTTGAATGTTGTTGGAGAATCAGGGTTCAAAATCTCGTACATGTCGGGGTCTTGCTGTAATTTTGTGGTGGGCACATGTTGCTGGCCGTTGTGGGTGTCACTGAAAGCAGAGGAAGGCGATGATGATGATGACTGGCACATGGTTTGGAGCAGAGAGAAGGAGAGAGTGAAATGGAATTGAGAGTTCGGAGAAAGGAAGAAGGGATGAAGGGATTTAAAGGGAGAGGGAACTGGGAGGCAGTGGGATTTAGAGGAAAAGGAGAGGGGTATTTATGGAAGACAGAAAATGAGAGCGATGGAGGTGGAGTTGTGGTTCCATTGCTTTCCAAGTTCAAAGCGTCTTTCTATGACCGACCAGGGGCCTGAAATCTCACGACAGACGTACTTATATACATACCTGGTCGCATACAAGGTTTCTAGACGAAACAACAAAAATCTTAAATTTTATTAAATATTTTATAAAATTCAATAATTTTTTAATTTTATTCCTAATTAATATATATCATATTTCATAAAAATAAAATAAAATCAATACAATAATAAATAAAGAGTAAGATTATACGTTCATATATATAGGATAAATTTTGGATTAAGATATAATTTTACTTTGGAAGTAACCACTTTAAAGTATTAGAAATCTGAAAGTTTTTCGAGGAGCAATTTTTCTTTAAAAGAAACCAAAAGGTAGTAATTCAGCCTTTTGCTGCTAAAAATATTAACAATGTCAACATTTTAATAGTTAACATTAGTTTTTTAACATTTATAGTGAATTTGCTCATTTTTTGATACTTTTGAAATAAAATTACTACTTAAAAGTTACGTTGGGTACTTGAGTAGTTACTTACGAGATAAATTTACACATTAAGGCTGTGCTTTTTATAATCCTTTTTATTACTATACAAACACACACATGTTGATAATGTAATAATTCAAAATTTTCAATCTTATGTGGTGGTGTAAGCATTAGGAAAATAAAGTGATTAATGCATGTAATTTTAGGAAAGTTTTACTGGTCATGACATAAATAACATGACCCTACACATAGATTATGAAAAAAATCTTGTCGCGTAATGTGGCATTTCCAGAAACTGGACGATATATGCAGATGGATCACTAGGTCTTTGCTTCCTGCTTGCACGTAATATTCAACCAAAAACATTGTTTCTAATTAGCGGCGTTCAAATTCAAATTGGATTGGGAGAGTGATTATTTTTGAAATATCTAATTAAACAGTTACACTCACTGAAAGTTTTGTTGATTTTTCAAATAATTATTTCTTAATATCATTAATGGCCATATATACATATGTACATGTTGATATCAATTATGCATATAATTATTTAATTACTAATATATTTTTAAAATTTCAATCTGAATGTTAATTAATTAATTGACTTGGCAAAAAATAAATAAATAAATAATTAATTCATGTGCAACTATATATAAAATTATGTAATTAACTCAAGATAATAAAATTAGACTAAAGCATATTTTTAATCCTTTAAGCTTACTTTTTTTTTTTTTTTTGCCCATCCTTTAAGCTTACATAAGGTGTACTTTTGATCTCTTAACTTTATAAACTATGCTTTTGATTATTTAATTCTAATATCGTTAATATTATTAATGGAAAACATTAATATAACAAACTTAAGTGATGACCATTGATATAATAAATTCAAGTGACGATCGTGTGAACTTAAGTGAAAAATATATAAAAGTCTAATGAAACAACCAATATCAAAGCATCAAGTGTATTAAAAAAGTTTAGTTTAATAATATAAATATATTAGTTTAATAACTTAAATAGCAAAACCTCGATTTCATTTGTAACAATTTGTTGGTTTATTTTATTTTAATAATCTAAATATATTATATTAAAAAATTAAAACTTAACTATACTTTATCAGCTGTACTATCATCACTTGAGTTTGTCGTGCCAACATTTTCGTTAGCAACATTGATGGTACTCCCTCCGGTCCTAATTATAAGATAAAGTTGATTTTTTTGGAGAAATTAAGGAAGCCATTTAAATTACTTTAGAATGTTTATATTTTTAGTATCCTTAGATTATATATTAGTTTATTAGTCAAATTAATTAGTTTGGAGAAAAAAATAAAAATATAAATACTCTAAAATAATTTAATTGGCTTCCTTAATTTCTCCAAAAAAGTCAACTTTGTCTTATAATTAGGACGGGGGTATTAGAAATATAGGACTAAAAGTGTGTTCTATAAAGTTAAGGGATTAAAAGTATACCTTATGTGAAACTTAAAGAACTAAGAGCCCGTTTGGTTCAACCACATTGCATGCCTGTAATGGTAATCATGATTGCATTACCAAGAGAAGGGTGTTTGGTTGCTCTTTAGCATGGTAATAGGGTTTACCATGGTAATGATGATTACCAAAAAATTGGTAATCCTAATTCATACCTCCCCCCTATGAATCCTCATTACCATCCCATTACATAGTCTAAGAAGTCCAATTTACCCTTTAGTTTCCCTTATCTTTATTTCACTTATCTCATTTTACTTACCGCATCGTGTCACAACTGCCACCGCCACAACCTCTTCCTCCACCCTCTGCCGCCACCACTACCTCCTCCACCGCTGTCACCTCCACCCGCCGCCGCCGCCGCCGCCCCCTCCTCCGCCACCACCCTCGTCCCTGCTATTGGCCCACCGCCCACCACCACCTCTTCTACCCCCCTCCGCCCACCGCCACCACCACCACCTCCTCCTCCGCTGCCACCCTCACCCCCGCCGCCGCCACCGGCCCACAGCCCACCACCACCTCCTCCTCCACCCCCACCACCCCCATCATTGCCACTGCCACTACCTCCTCCTCCATCTCGATCGTTGCCGGCTTGTAACTATTTTTTCTACAAAGATTATATTAAGGGGTAAAATAGATTTTGTGTGATATATTAATTTTAAATAATTGTTAAAATATTAACTCATTGCACGTTGCTTAAAAATCAAACCAAACACTACCCTTGTAATTAATATTACATTGCATTACTATTGCATCGCATTGCACCGCAGGATGTAATGGGATCGAACCAAACGGGCCCTAAAAGTATGCTTTAGCCATAAAATTATTTTTAGGCAATATTTTTTTTTCATAATTCTACATTATTTTCAAATTTTGACTACAGTGTTACTTAATTAAATTATTTGCATAGTACATTTCATTTTTATTATTAGCGGATTTTTTGTCGGATTCAGGAAAATTCTCACGAAAAAGTAAATAAAATCAAATCGATCGTGACCTGTAAAAATAGATTAACTCTTATTTTATTTTATTTGTTTCAAGTGGTGTAGGAGTATTGATTTTTGAACAGTCCAAGTCAAATTCAAGATCACACGCGTAAAACAGAAGAAAGTAGCTAAAAAGGCAGTAAGACCACCCATATTTAAATTGTGGTTTTATTTTTTAGTTGATATTATATTATGTGATCTAACGTAATTGGGGGCGAGAGCCAGACAAATCAAGGGTAGGGAAGGGAGGCTTTTCCGGGTGGGCCAACCCAGAAAAACGGTGGATCTTGACTCACCCCATTTAAAACTTTTTGTCCATTTTAACCCCAAGAGCATGTCGGCATATTCCTTAAATCCTACTCCTTCGCCATTCAAATTCTGCCATTTTTCCCACTCACAACTGTGCCATCTTCCTAATTACTAAACACCAAAACAATGTGCATCAAACTTCTTAACCTTGTAACAAACTATAGCGTAGTGACATATCAGCATTCCGACAAAAAAAAAAAGTTGTGGTTTTTTATCATACTTGTAACTTTATACCATTATTATACACCCATTATATCATTTCTCACTCTATAGAGTTGGAACTCATACCTTTACATTTAAGGGAAGCATTTGATGTCAACTGTTAGCTCTATTGAGTTTATAGGAAATTCCAAAACTTTGAATCCGAGATGTAACTTTTGTTTTGTCATAGTATATATCATTTGTTTCAATTTGAGCTGGCTGCTATCTAATTGACATTTGCCAAAAGTCCGGACTATATAAGGTTAAACTCCTCCGTCCTAACATATATACGAGGTTGGATCCATGAATATTAAACCGCTCAAGAGAAGAAACAAGGCCAAAATGAGGCAGATTGTTTCGATCTTCTCGTCCTTGATCCAAACCCTAATTTCTTATTTTGTCGCATTGTAAAGTCTTTATTAATACATATGCTTCCAAATTACTAATCGGTGATTTTAAACTATAGTTACCTCAGCCGTAAGAGTACAAGTTAAGCCACCCTCATCGTCAATGCCCGTGACATTAATCTCTCCGGACGCAGTGTTTTTATCAAATTTAAAAAGTTGCGGGTTTCTCTAATCTATTTGCAATATTTTACATATCATATCTTATCGTAATGACACTCTCATTGAACATTGTTACGTTTATATGATGCAAACCACGTTGGTCCGTAGTCAAGCAGTAAATCTAAGCCCAATCAAAAAAAGAATATTTTAACAAGAGTTTAGTCTAAATGATTTAATGAATGCGTGTGGCAATATCATTGAAGCGAAAAATGCGTATTGTTTTAAAAATGTTGTTGATAGATTAGAAAAGAGAGTTTGAGTCGTCCAATGTTCAGTGTCGTGAACAGGTGGATTAATTGGAAACCCTAAAAAGCTGATTGATCCTGTGAAGCGGCTCATGTGAGTGATGACAAGTCGTCGATCGGCTTAATTATCAACGTTGGAGGGTTTAACAAAGAAAAGGGAAAATGTAATCGCGAAATAAGTGTGTACTACTCGTTAAAACTTGCCATTACATGAAGACTTTTACAACTTACGACTTTATAGAATGATTTTCCCCAAAAAATAAAAAACTCATTTCGGTTCTTATTATATAAGGTTTATTTAAGAAGTTTATTTTGATCTTATATATAAAACATATTTTTTATATTTATCAATCTTTTTCTAATTTACTCGACCTATTGATGAGAGAAGAGGGGTTGAAGGAAGAAATTAAGGAATATAATTAAAGTATTTTAAAAAATATATATATCATATTAATTAATATAATTAAACTTTTTTAATATAATAAAATTAGATAAATATATATTATATTAAGGATACGAAAGAGTGATAAAAAAATAAAAAACCTGTAGTGTAGTAGTCAAAGGGAGGGTGGGAAGGGCGGTGAGAAGAATGACAAATGCTTATATATAAAGCAACCATCGTATACAACTCTTGTTTGTCTCAAACACTGTCTTCCTCTTCAACACTATCCTCAAAAGCGTCTCATTTTTACACGGACGCTACAAAAATATAATTCAAAGTACAAATTTGTGTTTTGTTATGCGACACTACTCTGGTCTTACCACATGGGCACGTGTTGACGATCAGCCGTCTTAATTAGCAACGGTCCCCAGAATATTCCCTTTTATTATTTAGTTCCTTCTTCTTCATGTCCATTCGTGCAGTCTCTTTGTAGGGTGGCCCATTCTCTGTTTTGTTGCCAGTCCTATGTGGTGGAACCATAACAGTATCACGAAATTGAAGACACGATACCTAATTAATTAATGTCTGCTCTTTATACATTATTGCTTGGTTCCATGTACTTGTCCCAATTATGACTCTGTTCAACGGAATATAGAGAGCAAAAAGATGCAGTGTTGTTGGGTGTGTTGCGTTAGTTTTGTACTCACTTCAACAACTCTTCCCCTTATACTTATGATTAGGGTTAAGACCGGAAGTTTTCATATATGATCAGTGGGTATATTCAGAAGTTTTTCTTAGATCAATTTTCCCCGTAAGTATTAAAAAAATCAAATAATGTCAACCCTGACAATTAAAAATTCTAAAGGTCTAATGTTAACACTTTTAATTACTTGTTAACGTCACATTTATAACAAATTTTCATGACAAAATTATACCTTCACCCTTATAATCTAATACTATATTTCCGATTTTTGATATAATATTTAGTTTGTAGTACATTACAAATTACTCCCTTCGGTCCTTTTTATTAGCAACTTTTTTTTCTAATTACGCGAATAAAATGGTGGTTAAGATTAACTAAAAATAATAAATGTGTCAAAAATGTTATGTTTCTTCCAAATATACCCCTATTTATGAAAAGAGCATAGGAGGGAGAATAAGTAAAAAATATGAGCAAGAATGGTAATAAATGAATAAATGAAAGAGAATTGGTGATAAATGGTGATAATTAATATAAAGATATGTATTTAATAGGGGTAGAAAAGAAAAAAAATAGTTTATATTTTGAGATACAAGAAAAACGTTACTTATATTAAGAACCAACTCCAAAGAGAGAAAATTTCTTATAAAAAGGATAAGAAGAGTATATCTTATATTAAGGATATAAGGTGGTATTAAAGTTGATATTAGCAATTGTGAAAGAAAAAGTAAGGTGTAACCAATAAGTTGTTGGTTGAGATGGTAAGGAGTCTCACCATCGTAAGGAGAAGAATACAAGTCCAAATCTTAAAAATCTCACTTGTTCAAAGAAATGAGAACTTTTTATCTGTAAGGCGAGAAGGGAAACCCTTAACTTAAAAAAAAAAAAGGAAAGAGTAAAGTGCAACACATTCATCTTAGGCTTGGTGTGCAAGTTGAAGAGTGTCAAAAGTTGACGCATACGCACGTTGATGATTCAAAGCTCTTAAGGATGCCACGTCCGATTGGCTACTTAAGTTGGCAATAAGTAACGATAGTCATGGCTCAAAAAGTTCCATGATTAGTGCTCCATATACATGCACACTTTCACTCTGGAAGATTCACGCTGTCGACTCCATTTTTAATTAATTGTAATAGGACCAAAAAGCGTTGCTAGTGTGAAAGCACTAAAGATTTCTTTCAACGTCCGACTTTGAAGAAAAGAGGCCTCTGGTATTTGAAAGTTGGAAAAAATGAAAAATAGCAAGCCATTTTACCGAGTCAAAGTGTGGATAAATGACAACAAATAAAGTTCTTCTAGAAACCTTCCTAAGCACTCATATACCACATCCTCTCATTCATGCTTGCCAAATCACAAGTTAACAACCAGGTCTTCTCTCTCCTGTTTCTTAATATAAACAGTGAAATGAATCTCGACTGGTCCCAAAGCAAGCGTGGGATGACCGTTTTGTTCACTTCAATGGAACAGTGACATCACAATTAGTTTTCGTTAAAAAGGAAAGTTCTGGTTTCTTAATTTTCTTTTTGTTTTCTCGATATTCCTATTCTTGATTAATAATTGACCTCTCTTTTTTTAGGCATGAGGACAGAATTGGGTTCAAGGTTTGTTAGGGGAACAGGAGCCACGTCGGCATAAATAGAGATATTTGGCGATTGGTGCTCCAATCAGGTGAGACTTTTGGAACACAATCAGCATAATAAGGACAGGCTCAATTCCATTAAGACCGAGTCCTCGGGTTGACTTGGCCACTACTGTATAGTCTTAAGTCTGAAATTTCCTTTTACACACACTCACACAGATTAGTGATCTTTTTGTTACAGTTCCATTTATCGGGCATCTCCATGTTTATAGAATCAATATATTCTACAACTCTACTATTTATGAAAAATAATTAGAAAACAAAGCACGTTCAAATAATTATTTTGACTTCCAGGCACAAATAATCCCTTCCACATTTGAGGCTTCAGCTGACTTTAGACCTTCAACTTCAAGGATGGCCACCAATTTCGGCGTGGTTGTGTGATCCAAGCGAACCCAACCAACTCGGGTGGGGCCCATTTAGAGTTTAGGTGTCATTGCCCACATCCAATGGCCCGTTACATTGCCAATGTTTTGGACGGGGCCCTACTCCTGAGTGCAAATATGTGTTCTTTCAGGCCCAAAACGGCCCTATAAAATTTGTAGCCCAGCCTTGATGAGATGAAGCAAAAGGTTTTCTTAGTAGCACTTGAAAAACATGATACCCATGGGAGTTAGTCCAAGTGGTAAGCGGCTTGGTTCCGCTTAAGTAAGGTCTCGGATTCAAGCCTTGTATATACAGAAAATTCCCATTGGGGGACTCTCCCACCATAGCCAGGTGAGCGACGCGGGTCAGATCTGAATGTAATCGGGGCAAAGCTCTGGTGAACCGGGTGGGCAACTAAAAAAAAACTGAAAAACATGATACCCCTCATCATTGGGTTTAGCTGGTGAAGGGAGAGGGTTTGATCCCGGGGGAAGTTTATTAATTTGTGGTCCAGTCGAGGCGTTGGGGAGGCTTCCCAATTTGAAATCATGTCTTTGGATCGTAGATGAGCTTAACCCCTTTTCTAAAATTTATGGACAAAAAAAAAAAAACTGAAAAACATGATAGGTGGCTCAATGGGCTTTCAGCTGAATTAATTGGGTCTACACGGGGTCTGAATCTATGTTGGTCCAAGGGTTATAGAAAAATTATTTTGTTATATGATGGTATAGAAACAATTAACTACAGGCTTAGAGGTTGGAGGGACCACCTCGTCAAAGATACAATAGATGAAGATATACTAGATGAAGTTAGATTTTTATTGCAAAGAAAATGCTTCCTTCGTTCTTATTATAAAATTATTTTTAGTTCAATATTTTTTTAATTTATTTCAATTGATGTTCCCTCAACAATAATTAAGAAGGAGACGAGAACGAGAGAATTAAGAAATATTATTAGAGTGTTTTAAAAAATACATGTCACATTAACTAACTCAACTCATTTTCTTAATCTAATTAAATTAGGTAAATATATGTTATATTAAAGACCGACAAGAACATAATAAGGATGAGAGGGATTATTTGAAGTGGCCGAACTTCACATGGCGGAGCATGGCCGTGAAATCTTGCTCAAAGGCAAATGTGAAGATCATGTTGACGGAAACGTTCACACCTGCCGTGGAAATATCTTGATGGGCACCAAGCAGCCCAGAGGACCCCACAACCATGCGAATCCAGACCCATACCTATGCATATCACCACCAGATATGCGTACCACTCCGGCAGACCTGAAGCAAAAATCCACCGGCGTTATTATAAGTCTGTCAAGAAAACCAAGTGTCAAGATCAGTGAAAACGAAAGCCAACGGCTTAATTAAAAGCAGACCAACATTTGAAGACCACCTTGCAAGAAAAGGAATCGCCTTCCAAATTTATGGACGGTGAAAATGGAAACAAGAGCACTTGCAGCGACCAGGAAGAAAGAATGAGCATCCAGACAGCTTCAGCCAAACCATTGAAGATGGCGCCGGCGAGCAAGCATGGTGATTCTTGTTCCCATGTATCTAGTCATGGCGGAGGCTCCAAGAGAGATGAAAACAAAGCATGCAGCGAGATAGAGGGATGAAGTGAAGAGTGTTACGTTGAAGCTGTAGGTTGTGTTCCTTTTCGTAAGCTTATGGGAAAGAGCTCCTCCAGAAAATTAAAGAGTCCATTAACGGACACACCACCTACAATATTATCATATATATAACCACTATATATATGTTAATTCAAACATGATATAGATGAGCAAATGAAATGAAAAACACATGGGATTAATTAATAATTACGATTGAACCTGAAATTCCCAGGCCATAGCCAAATATTAAACCTCCAAAGGTGAAGAGGACTCTTGGAGTGAATAACTTTCAACCAAAAAAACAAAGTACTCCCTCCAGTCCTAAATATAGGACAAAGTTTGTAGTGTAATTTGCACTACAAACTTTGTCCTATATTTAGGACTGGAGGTAATAGTTTTTAAGTTTTATCTATAAAATGGCTCACAGCTTAAAATTTGAGCATCTAAAACACACATTAGAGTACTTGGGAGGGGGATCTGGTGATGACAAGTAAACTATTAGAAAAGATTGACGAAAAAGTGTGCAAATCTGCCAAGTAAAAATTACACAAACAAATCTAAGAGGGAAAAAAAGGATAGAAACCAAACACAATCTTAATGTAAAGGTTTTATGGTCAAATATATGGTCCATACAATTTAACACCACCAGCAAAACAAGGTTTTATGGTATAGAAACAGTTACGACAAAAAACACATATGGTAAAAAAACAGTGCTTTGAAGAGAATTCAAACATTTCCCTCCTTTTCCTTTCAATGTTATCAAAAAGTCATTTCTTTTATTTCTGGGCTACATATATGCAAAAAAAAGTACATAAAGGAGCCATTAAGCCAGGGATAATAATTTTGTTGTCAGATGGAATATCAACAGCTAATTTAGGTGAAATATCAATCCGAAGAATAGTGTTATACTTTTGGATAGTGACTCTGACAAATAATGGGTTATACATTCAAACCCCTCTGGCAGGATCAATTCAATGCAATGTTTTTCCCAGTTTATTTGTTCTTTAAATTATAAGCATATCAATCCCCTTCATAAGTGGACATATGGATATAATATTATTGAAAGGTCAAAGCACAAAAACGAAAAGCACCTGTACAGGTTGAGCAATCTATATGCAGTAGTAAAAAGAAATAGTTGCATTTTCCATTTGCTGGCATGTGCATCAATATATAAAATATAAAAAATTACAAGAAGTTCTCAATTTATCCAACTCATATACACATATACATTCTTTTATTCCGGCAAATAAAGTGCCTAAATATAATAGAAGACCACTGTGACATGGGAGAACATGAGAGAAGGGGGTTCACGCTCATCACGGCATACTCATCTCCCCAATTTTGGGGTGGGGACTATTTTTTTATGTATTCTTATTTATTTGAATTAAATTATATGCCGCATTCTGAAATATTTTTGCCATCAGGTATCTCAAATTAATTAATTTCTAGTCCTATATTTAGCCAGGTAATGAAACCCGGACCGGACCGGCCGGTCCGGCCCGGAAACCGGCGAACCGGCCGGTAAACCGGTCCAGTCCAGGTTACCTATTTTTTAAAAATTTTTCCTTTAGAATTTCATACTATAAGTCTAAAATTTTCAATTTTTCACCGATTTGGTCCCGGTTTAGCTCCGGTTTGGCCCCAGTCTGACCCACTGACCCTTAACCCAGTACCCCGACCTGTTCAATACCCGGTCCGAGTTTTAATACCTTGGTATTTAGAAATATTTTTCTTGCAATACCAGTATCCTGAAATATTCTTTTAATACACAGTATCTTAACTTAATTAATTTTTAGTGCGTGGAGTATATTTTCAAAAAAAATATAAAAAACCCTTTTATTTGAAGATGAGCATTCCCTGCTCATCTGGATGAGCAGGGAATGTGGAGTCGACAGGAGGTGACTCTATTTCGATGAAACTCATGTACAGCCATTGAACCATTGTCCACCCCCACTTGGAGATGTGAACGCTCTTATTGCAGGACATATGGACCAAAGAGCAGTTTGACCATTGGAAAGGAGGGGAAAAAAAAGTAAGCGAAATGACATGGATGACGCCTGTGATTTCCACTCGGTTTGTACCCAATAAAATAGAGCTAAAGGTAACGTGTAGATATTCTTACATATTTTTAAGTTAAGGATTTTATTTTAATCTTAAAGAGTTGTACGACAAAAAATATTGGCAATTGAGTTTTTAATCAATGTAAAGTTTCTTTAGCAGGCAACATCGATGGAATAGATCAGCTAGAAACGATACTGCTAGTAATTAAAATTAATTAATTCCGTAAAGGTTGTCAAAATTTTAAAGGCAACAACTTCTCTAATCTACCGTACAAAATTGATTCGTACAAAAAATTTATTCTATTCAAAGAATTAAAGAATGGACTTTGTACAGCTACATATAGGTATCGATGTACAGCTTATTACAAGTTAAACCTTTGATAAAACCCTTGAGTTACAGTTCTTCAAATATTTCATCATCCATGCAAGAGCAGAGTCGCCGTGCGAGACACACTACCTCCCTTTTTTAAGACCTGGCGTCGTGGAAAAGCAAAGATTAAAATTAGAAACATTGGCATCTGCATAATCTCAAGATGAGATAAAAGTAAGAAAAGCAAAAAAGAAAAATTTTACTTCTTTTCCAATCCTAAATACAAGAGTTAGAAATTCATTTTAGTTCTAAAAATAAGATCTATATCCACTTTATATTTTAAATTTTAAATCACTTTTAATACACATTATTTTTGGTTAAAATTTTTAATACACCTTTTCAAAGGTGATATTCTAGGAAAACTTATACATATTTGTTACAAATACATAAGGTAACTAATTTCTCAAATATTCATAAATTAGTTATCTAATATAACTCTTATACTCCCTCTGATTCTTAATATAAGACATATTTACCTAACTGATTAGATTAAAGAAGCTAGTTATGTTAGTTAACATAGTGTAACGCCCCAAATTTTGATTAAGGGCTAATGATAATTATTGAGAATGATTTGTGAATTAAAGTTGATTTGAGCCATGAATTAGTTATTAGAAATGCCCAAACACCCTGTATTTTAGCATAATTATGTGATAAGCAATTTTTGAAGTTAAAATAGGGGTAAATGACGCATGGAAGAAGGAAAAGAATTTAATTATGTGTTATGTGGCAATTTAAGTTTTTTTTATACAAGGCAATTTAAGTTAATATGCCATAATCAGTGGAGAAATTGAAAGAATGGAAAATTACTGGCCAATTAGTCAGTGATTAATGAAAAAATTAATTACTAACTAAGAGGAATGAGGAGTGTGACTAAATGGCTAATGTACTAGTTAGTGTAACCATGTGGTTACTTATTTGATGGGAAACAAGGAGATTGAGACACTTGGCAAGATAGGATGAAGAGAGAGATGATGGAAAAGTCAACTTGACATTTTTTTAGACTTTCTCTTCCCTCTCTCCTCTCTATTTGGCTGTCACAAGCATGGGAGGGATGGGAGTAGTTCATTTCATCATCATATTCACCATCTTCATCTCTCTCTCTTGCTCTCATTTGGCTGCCATTGGAGACAAAGAAAGAGGAAGAAAGCTTTTCACAAGGTAGGCCATTTGACCCTTAAGATGAACTTCTATGCCAAAATCTCCTTCTTTAAAGTCGTTTCTCTTGTTGAGAGCTTCCTTTCTATGGTTTTAGAATTTCAAGGAGAGGTGTTTTTGTGCTTGAGAAAAGTTGGAGATATTGGTGGAACAAGAACCAAGCTTGGGAAAATTCAAGAGGTGAGTGTTAGTTATCGTTTGGTATATGAGTTGTAACTATTGGTTGAGTCTTGGATTTTTGGTATTTAGCCCTGAATTTTGCCTGAATTTGGATTGCATGAGTTTCATGTTGCTTTGTTGTGGAAATGGTATATTGTGATGTCTTTTGGACAAATGGATTGGTTTGAATTATTGAATATTGGGTTTGGCAACTTTGTGTTTGGTTTTGTGTTTTGGTCAAACCAGGACATGTTGATAGGTTGTAATTTTAGTCATTTTGAGGTTGCTATTAGATTTCTTGCAAAAAAATGGTGTGGGAGTAGTGTTGGATGTGAATTTTGGACCGTTGGAAACTTAAGTTTGAAAGTTGCAAGTTTTGGTTAGTGAAAATCATATGCAGGCAATCAATTTGCATGGACGTTTTGAATGGGTACATGTTCATGAAAAATTCTGAAACTTTCTAGTCTTAAAGTTCACATGTCAAGCTTTAAAATGGACATATAATTCATGTCATTTTGATTTGTGAGCTAAGAGTTATGATTTTTCAAATTTTGGGGTTGAAACTGTAAGCAATTCTAGAGCAGTATGAGATTTCGTGTAATTCTGTATTTTTGTGGTTATGTACAGCCTTGATTCATATTTTTCCTGTAAAGAGGACTTAAAAAGCTTTAATTAGGGCTTGGGATCACTCCATTTCTACTTGTTTAGAATTAGTTATGATTTTTTGAAGTTCAACCAAGAAACATGATTTTTATTGGCCTTGGCCAGGGGATTTTTGGGCCGTGGCCAACCCCCAAAAATCAGCATTTTGCACTTCTGAAAGGTGATTTTTGGTATAGTCTTTCCTAACCCTTTAGGGCTATTGTTAGAGCCTTTCATAGCTACTTAAGAAACTTTAATAATAACCAAATCTAAGTGTTTTGAAGTCAATTGAGTATCGGAATAAGTGATAACTTGTCATCTTTAATTATGACTTTAAAATTTGATATTTGCCCAGAGCGTAAAAGGCCTGTGCCTGCTCAAGAATGGAAAGACCAAGGTAGTGACACTTTATCTTATATCATGCTTAATGCAATGCTTGTTTGGTATTTATCATTGAATGTATAAGGGGACGTGGCGATGAGCCCGACCTTGAATAGGGGACGTGACGTGAGCCCGGCCTTGAATAGGAGACGTGGCGGTTAGCTTGGCCTTGAATATTGATATTACTGCATTGTGATATATGCTTACATGCTTTGTTTAATTATGCATTATATATGTAAACTGTTGCTACTGGGATTCTTTTGAATTTCACTCTTTTCAATTAACAATTTTAGCTAGGGCAAGTGGATCTTGAGACAAACAAGTGAGCAAGGGTGACTAGGATTGCCGGTGGCAGTCTTAGTTTTTTTGGTTTTGGTTATGATTTTAGACAACTGTATATATTTTGTGGACCATAGAATAGTATAGCTGAGATAGGCAATGATGTCCTATAAAACTTTTAGATTAATGATATTATCCTAGGTGAATGTCAGGAATTTTGTTAGCATTCTGATATTGTATATGTGACAAACGGAACAAGCCAATTGTTTTTACTTCAAAATGAGTAGAGATCTTGTTGTACTGACTTGGTAAAAAGTTTTTAGTTACTCTCGATCTCCCATTCAATTATTAAACGTGTTTAAACACTAATCATGGCCTTGATGAGGACGGGGGGTTATATTTGTGATATCAGAGTAGTTTTCCTGGAATGGGTAGATTTTGCTAGGATAGCGGCCTTAGTTCTTTGGTTTAGTATTGTTAAGTGATTGATAATTGTTGGTTGTATACACATGAGTATTTATGTTGTTGTTGGTATATAAGAGTTTAAGGAATATGTGTATGCATTTATGTGATTACTGACTCGGTGAACCATTTGTAGACTGAAGAGAAACAATGGCTCCCCTAGAGTCACAAGAACTGACCCAAAGGTGGAAGAGCTCAAATACAATCCACCTGACCCTATGCAAGAGATGATGGGGCTAATCAGAGAACAAAGGGATATGATTGTTGAGCTCAAAGAAGAGCTTAGGGAAGAAGGGGCTAAGTGCAATAAGGAAAAGGTTCAGTCTACACAAGAGTAAACCCGACATGAAGAGACAGCTGAGGGGTCAAACTGACCCCATGAGTCCCCATCTAGCACGGTGCCTAATTAGGAGTCACAAGGGGTACCAATCCAAGAGGGTAGAGATCTACAGTTCTGGGTTTCTAAATTCTGCAAGCATATGCCTCCAGTGTTTAGAGGAAGATTTGACCCTTAAGCAGTGGAGGATTGGTTAATAAGGTCGGAGAAGATCTTTGAGGTACTTGAGTGCTTATCCGAAGTGAAAGAAAAATTGGCCATCTACAAGCTTGAAGGGGATGGAGACTGATGGTGGAGAAACATTGTTATGACTGTGCGGGCCCAGAATGTGCTAGTGACTTAGGAGTTGTTCCAGGAGTAGTTAAATGACAAGTATTTCCTAAAGTCTGTGAGAATTGAGAAGGATTCAGAATTTCTGGCTATCAATCAAGGAGAAAATGAGACATTTAATGACTACCTGTCTCGATTCATCTGTCTAGCCCAATACTCCTCCTACCTTCGGCGGATGGATGATGAGGAATTGAGTTCTGACATGCTGGTCCGCGGGTTGAGATGGGAGTTAAAGAAGAGGTTGGCCATATGACAATTCAATGAGTTCAACAAAGCGGTTAAAGAGTGCCGCATCACTAAGAACAACATGAGATACATCAACCCGAGTAAGGGTGGTGGTCGTGGCGAACCGGGTAAGGGAAGCTCCTCCCAAAAGCGTAAGAGCCAAGGATTTTTATCCAAGGGCGACAGTAAGAAGCCATATCAATCTAGGGATCGTAAGAACCAAAGATCCTCAGGGCAGTGGATATGTCCTCATTGCAACAAAGCATACTCTGGTAAGAATTGTGATGGGCAAGTAGTGTGCTTCACCTGCAAACAGCCAGGACACTTTGCCAAAGATTGCATGGGGCGACCTGCAGAGTCAAGATCCAAGAATCAAGGAAGAGTATTCGTGATGACTCATGAGGAAGAAAGGGAATCTCCCGACTTGATTCAAGATAATATTCTTCTAAATGGTAGTTCATTACAAAATCTATTTGATTCGAGTGCTAATCATTCATTCATAGCTTATGGCAGTGTACAACGCCTAGGATTACGTATCCATAAGCTTCCATTTGACCTGGTTATGTCAACTCCAATGGGCACTAAAACTGTGACTGTGGAAGCTTGTTTGAATAGTGTTATAATTGTTAAGGGGTTTGAGTCTACTATTGATTTGATTTGTTTGCCACTTCATCAACTAGAAGTTATTTTAGGTATTGATTGGTTGACGGCGAATAATATAATGCTGGATTGTGGGAATAGAAAAATAGTCTATCCTGTTCCGTAGAGGGATGTTAATGTAGACGGTAGTTTAAATTTCCTCTCGATGGCTAAGGTTGAGGAATGTTTGAAAAAGGGATGCCAAGGGTATATGGTATTCTTTTCTGTTCAGGGAGAAACCAATGAAACTCTAGAGAGTATGCCTATAGTGAGATAATTCCTTGAGGTATTTTCGGACGACCTCAGTGGATTGCCTCCGGAAATGGAAGTGGAATTCCCAATTAAAATAGTGCCTGGAGCTAGGTCTATATCTAAGGCCCCATATAGAATGACCCCTAATGAAATGGTAGAATTGAAGAAACAAATTGAAGATTTGCTTGGGAAAGGATTCATCCAACCCAGTGTGTTACCATGGGGAGCTCTGGTATTATTTGTCAAAAATAAAGATGGAAGCTTGAGGCTTTGTATAGATTACAAAGAACTTAACAAAGTAACTATTAAGAACAAATATCCACTTCTGAAAACTGATGGCCTGTTAGATCAATTGTTTGGTTCGTGTGTATTCTCCTAGATTGATTTAAGGTATGGATATCATCAGTTACGTGTGAAGGTAGCAGATATTCCAAAGACTATTTTTAGAACGAGGTATGGGCACTATGAATTCCTTGTAATGCCCTTTGGTTTGACTAATGCACTGACGGTATTCATGGATTATATGAATCGCATCTTTTGACCGTACCTTGATCAGTTTATGGTACTGTTCATAGATGACATCTTGATTTACTCTAAAAGTAATGAAGGGCATGAACGACATTTGAGAATTGTGTTGAGAATATTGTGACAAAAGTAACTCTATTCCAAGCTGAGCAAGTATGAGTTTTGGCTTACGAAAGTGAAATTTCTTAGCCATGTTATCTCACGTGAAGGGGTTTCGGTGGATCCCAATAAGGTGGAAGTAGTACTTGATTGGAAGAGGTCAGAAATTGTTTCCAAGATTCATATTTTTCTGGGTCTTGCTGGTTACTATCTGAGGTTCATTCAAAACTTCTCCCAGATCCCATTTCTGATGACCAAGCTCATGAGGAAGAATCAACCGTTTTTGTGGGATGAACGTTGTAAACAGAGTTTCACGGAGCTGAAAGAGAGGTTGACTACGGCACCAGTATTAATTATACCTGATCCCAGTGAGGCTTATGTCGTGTACAATGTAATATTCTGAATCGTAATTAAGGGCTAATGACTTCAAAAGTGATGTAATTATTAATGAATAAACACTTTTGAAGAGTATAATGTGCATTGTGATATGAATATGTTTGAAGATGGTTTAATAAACATTGTCATAATCAGGGGCAAAATGGTAAATTTACCGACTAGTTGGTCAGTTACCGAAGAGAAGACTCATTGGTAACTTAAGATCAATGGCTAAAATTAACTCTTGAATGATCAATGGGGCGGAATCAAGTGTGTGTGTGTGAGTATGTGAGTTCATGAAAGAATGGAATGAGATCTTGCCAAGTGTCATCATGGTGGCCATAGGATTGGTCAATGTTTCAAAACACTCTCCTCTCTCCCTCCAAAGTCGGCTATGTGGCATAGGGGGCATGAAAATTTGTAACTTTATCAATATCTCATTCTCTCTCATCATTCTCCATTTTCGCACAAGAGAAGGAAGAAAAGAGAAAAGAAAAGGTAGGATTTTGACTTGTGGAATGCTCTTTTTAGCTCAAATGGTTTTCATTAATGTTGTTCAAGAGATTAAGAGTTTTAATCCTATGGTTTCAGAATTTTGAAAGAACGTGTTTTAGAGCTTGAACAAGTTTGAAAATTAGAGAATCAAGAAACTAGTCTTTGGAATTTGAAGAGGTAAGCATTTGTAGTATTTTGGTATATTTATTGTGATTTTTGGTTAAGTTTTAATATTTGTGGAATTATGCCCTGATTTTCATGTGAAATTGAAATGGGAGAATTGGTTAGTGTATTATAGTAGAATTGGTGGCATATTGTGTCTTTGAGCTATTAGAATTAGGTTGGAAATGGGAGGTGGAAGTTGTAATCATTAGGTGATTTTGGTGAACAATGTGATTGGGAGTGTGGAATGTGTCATTGTGATGAGATTTTGGTTATTTTAGTGTCCCCAATAGGTTCCTTATGACATTTTAGGTAGGAATGAGTTTTGGTAGAAGTTTTGGAACTATTGGAATTAGTTTTGGCAAGTCTGGGAAATTCTGTCAGATGTTGCGGTTTTGGCTTCTGATAAGCCTCACTCGAGTGAGGTGGGGTCTCACTCGAGTGCAGTATGATATTTCCCTTTCTCTTCAGCTGTTCAGTGAGGTCTTCAGGCAAAAGGCAAGAGTGCACTTCCTCATCTGCGAGTGGTATGCGTTATCACTCGAGTGCATAGGGTATCACTCGAGTGCATGTGCATGTAGCACTATAGACGTGTGTCTCGGGTTAACACTTGTAGGCAAATTGTCAAGAGTGTTCATGGTCACTCGTAGGTGTTGGGTGGTCACTCGAATACAAGGGCTAGTGCTCGAGTATACTTATCACTTTGGGGGTTTAATTGCTCTCGGGTTATCACTTCCTGCACCTCACTCGATGGGAATCGAGTGAATATGTGTCATCACTTGAGTGCCAAGGATAGTGCTCGAGTAAACTGGCTACTCCAAGGTGTGTTGGTGCTCTCAGGTACCATTCTCTGCGTCTCACTTGCTGGGACTCAAGTGCGAATGGAAGCATCACTTGAGTAAAGCCTTCTTCACTCGAGTGACTCAGCCAAAAATTAGTGCTTTTGTTTCCAAAAATGGATCTTTGGGGTAGTTCTTTCAACCTTTTAGGTATGTGTTTAGGCTTCTAATAGCCACCTAAAGAGTTCAAATGATAACCAACTTAAAGTATTATAGAAGAAAGAGCTTGGAATTAGAGATTAATCCGTTGTTCTTAACTTTGGTTTATAGGGTTCGACATTTGCCCTGGTCGTGAACGAGCTGTGCCGGAGCAAGTTAGGAAAGAACAAAGTAGTGACTCTTTCTCTTGTACTGTGTATAGAATATTGTATGTATGTTGTCATGCATTTAGATGCTTTGAGATACTACTACCATTACAGCGTAAGCTGTCGCATTGAGCATACAGATTACAGCGAAAGCTGTCGTATTGTGTATACAGTTGTGAGTGCTGTCGTATGTGGCGTGAGCCATATACCATTGTGTTGCTGCTAAACATGATCTTACATGCTATGTGTTTATATATATTGTACAAGTGATTTGTTACTACTGGGATTCTCTTAAATCTCATCCTTTCTATTGACTAACCTTCAAACATGGCAAGTGGCTCCAAGGAGAAACGGACGACTAGAAGCGGCTAGGACCTTGTAGGGATATTACTTTTGGGTTGTTGGTTATCCATTTGGATCTGGAATTACTATATATTATTTTTGAGGATGTAAATAATATGTTGGAACGGTATTGTAATCCCCTATACGGGAAACTTTAAACCCTTGGTAAATGAATCCTGGGAGTTTCCAAGACTTTATTATACACTCTGATATAATTGAATGCGACTAACTGCAAAGGTAATTATATTCTAAACTTGAAAATTGAGACCAGGGAAGGGATGAGGTTTTGAAAGATTTTGTGAAAATCCTAATGTAAGGTAGGAAGTTGAAATGAGTTTTAAATTATCCAATGATCTCTAATCCAATTTATTATGCGTTATCGAATCTTAATTACGTTTATTAAGGCAAGGGGTTACATTTTGGTATCAGAGCTATAATTCCTGGCAAGGGTAGAGTTTGTTAGGATAGCTCCCTTAGTTCTTTGCCTTTGGGATAGAAAATGATTATGATTGGTTATTGTATACACATGTGTGCTTTGTGATTGTGGATATACATGACATTTATGGACAATGTATATACATTATCTGTGAATCTGACGTAGTGAATGATTTGTAGAATGAAAAAGACAAAGGGTTGTCCCAGAGTACAACAAATGGACCCAGAGGTGGAGGTAGTCAATAACAATCCACCAGATCTTACGCGAGAGTTAATGGGTTTAATAAAGGATTAGCGAGACACGATCACTGAGCTAAGAGAAGAGCTCAGAATAGAGAGAGGAAAGAATAAAGAAGACTGGGGTTAGTCCACATAAGAGGAGACCCAGGAGGGGACCTATAGAGAAGAAACTGCAAAAGGGTTGGCACGACCACTCGAGTCACCTCCTCATACTGGACCAAACCAGGAATCATATGGAGTTCCAGTTAGAGAGGAAAGGGATCTATAATATTGGGTTTCAAAATTCTACAAGCACCTGCCCTCAGTATTTAGAGGTAGATTTGATTCTCAAGCAGTTGAAGATCGGTTGAACCGTCTTGAGAAGATCTTTAAGGTTCTTGAGTGCCCGTCTGAGGTAAAGGCACGTCTTGCTATATAAAAGCTTGAGGGTGATGCAGATCATTGGTGGCGGAATATCACCCTAATACTGAAGAGTTGAAAGGTGTCATTAACCTGGGAGTTGTTTCAACAATAATTTAATGAGAAATATTTTCCCAAGTCAGTAAGGCTAGAGAAGGAAACAGAATTCCTGTATATCAAGCAAGGGGACACGGAGACCTTTGATGATTATCTACCCTGTTTTATCCGTTTATCCGTTTATTCCTCGTATCTACGAAAAATGGATGATGAGGAATGGAGTTCTAATATGCTCATTCATGGTTTGAGGCGGGAAATGAAGAAACGGTTTGTCACCTACCGATTTACTGAGTTCAATAAAGCGGTTAAAGAATGCAGAATCACAAAAAACAATTTGAGAGATTTGTATCCTGTCAAAGCTATTAGCAACCGCAATGAGCCTAGTAAGGGTAATGCTTCTCAGAAGCGGAAAGGCCAAGGATTCTCTCTATCAAAGGGCAGTGGTAAAAAGCCCTATCAGTCTGGGAGTCGTGATCAGTAAAGAACTCCTTTTACACCGTGGATATGCCTTCGTTGTAATCAGTCACATCATGGCAAGACTTGGTACACCAAAGAACGTTATCTCTGATAGTGAGACTCCATTGTACACCAAAGAACATCATCTCCGATAGAGATCCTCGATTTACTTCAAGATTTTGGAAGGCTCTGCATGAAGCTATGGGTGCATAATTAAGGTTTAGCATGGCCTACCATCCTCAAACAGACAGTCAGTCAGAAAGAACAATTCAAAGGCTAGAAGGTTAGAAGATATGCTAAGAGTATGTGTCCTAGACTTTAAAGGAAACTGGAACTACTTTCTTTCACTTGCTGAATTTGCCTACAACAACAGCTATCATGCAAGCATTCAAATGGCTCCATATGAAACACTGTATGGAAGTAAGTGCCAGTCACCGTTGTGCTGGACAGAATTTCCTGAAAGGAAGTTGTATGGCCTAGATCTTAGTGATCAAACCTCAGAGAAGATCAGAATTATCAAGAAGAGGCTCCTAACAGCACAGAGTTGACAGAAGAGCTATGCTGATAAAAGGAGAAGGCCTTTGGAGTTTGATGTAGGGGATCATATTTTCCTGAGAGTATCTCCGTTCATAGGTATCGAGAGAGCAATCAAGCGGAGGAAGCTGAGCCCAAGGTATATTGGTCCATTTGAGATTCTGGCGCAAATCAAACCTGTAGCATACCAGATAGCCCTACCCCTGAATTTGAACCGACTTCATGATGTGTTTCATGTCTCGCAGCTCAAGAAGTACCAACCAGACCCTGAGCATATTATTGAGTATGAAGAGATTGAATTGCAAGATAACTTCACTTATGATGTAGAGCCAGAACGAATCATTGACCGAGAAGAGTGGCAGCTCAGACATTGAAGCTTACCGTTTGTGAAGGTGGTCTGGAAGGGAATGTCTCCAAGAGAAGTGACCTGGAAAGCAGAAGCGGACATGAAGAAACAATTTTCTAAGTTTATGCCCTAAGATGTGTAACAAATTTCAGGGACAAAATTTATTGAACGGTGGGAGAATTGTAACGTCCCAAATTTTGATTAAAGGCTAATGACAATTATTAAGAATGATTTGTGAATTAAAGTTGATTTGAGACATGAATTAGTTGTTAGAAATGTCTAACACCCTGTATTTTAGTATACGTATGTGATAAGTAATTTTTGGAGCTAAAATAGGGGTAAATGACGCATGGAAGAAGGAAAAGAATTTAATTATGTGTTATGTGGCAATTTAAGTTAATATACCATAATCAGTGGAGAAATTGAAAGAATGGAAAATTACCGGTCAATTAGTCAATAGAAAAATTAATTACTAACTAAGAGGAATGAGGAGTGTGACTAAATGACTAATGGACTAGTTAGTGTAACCATGTGGTTACTTACTTAGTGGGAAACAAGGAGATTGAGACACTTGGTAAGATAGGATGAAGGGAGAGATGCTGGAAAAGTCAACTTGGCATTTTTTTAGGCTTTCTCTTCCCTCTCTCCTCTCTATTCGGCTGTCAAAGCATAGGAAGGATGGGAGTAGTTCATTTCATCATCATATTCACCATCTTCATCTCTTTCTCTCTCTCTTGCTCTCATTCGGCTACCATTGGAGACAAAGAAAGAGGAAAAACGCTTTTCACAAGGTATGCCATTTGACCCTTAAGATAAACTCCTATACTAAAATCTCATTCTTTAAAGTTGTTCCCCTTGTTGAGAGCTTCCTTTCTATGGTTTAAGAATCTCAAAGAGAGGTGTTTTTGTGCTTGAGAAAAGTTGGAGATTGGTGGAACAAGAACCAAGCTTGGGAAAGTTCAAGAGGTGAGTGTTAGCTATCGTTTGGTATATGAGTTGTGACTATTGGTTGAGTTTTGGATTTTTGGTATTTAGCCCTGATTTTTGCCTGAATTTGGATTGCATGAGTTTCATGTTGCTTTGTTGTGGAAATGGTATATTGCGATGTCTTTTAGACAAATGGATTGGTTTGAATTATTGAATGTTGGGTTTGGCAACTTTGTGTTTGGTTTTGTGTTTTGGTCAAAACAGGACATGTTGATAGGTTGTGATTTTGGTCTTTTTGAGGTTTCCATTGGATACTTTGCGAAAAATGGTGTGGGAGTAGTGTTGGATGTGAATTTTGGACCATTGGAAACTTAAGTTTGAAAGTTGCACGTTTTGGTTAGTAAAAATCCTGTGCAAGCAATCAGTTTACATGGACGTTTTGAATAAGTAAATGGTCATGAAAAATTTTGAAACTTTCCAGTCTTAAAGTTCACATGCCAAGCTTCAAAATGGACATTAATTCATGTCATTTCGATTTGTGAGCTAGGAGTTATGATTTTTCAAAGTTTGGGGGGTTGAAACTAGAAGCAATTCTGGAGCAGTATGGGATTTCGTGTAATTCTGTATTTTTGTGGTTATGAACAGCCTTTATTCATATTTTTCATGTAAATAGGACTTAAAAAGCTTTAATTAGGGCTTGGGATCACTCCGTTTCGATTTTCTAGAATTAGTTATGATTTTTTTAAAGTTCAGCGAAGAAACAGAATTTTTCTTGGCCGAGGCCAGAAGGCTCTTGGTTGCGACCCAAATGTTTCTAGCCAATTTTTTGCAGCGGCCAGGGGATTTTTGGGCTGTGGCCAACCCCCAAAAATCAAAATTTTGCACTTCTAAAAAGTGGTTTTTGTTAGTCTTTTCCAACCCTTTTGGGCTATTGTTAGAGCCTTTCATAACTACTTAAGGGACTTTAATGATAACCAAACCTTAGTGTTTTGACATCAATTGAGTATTGGGATAAGTGATAACTTTTTGTCCTTAATTATGACTTTAGGATTTGATATTTTCCCAGAACGTAGAAGGCATGTGCTTGCTCAAGAACGGAAATACCAAGGTAGTGACACTTTATCCTATATCATGCTTAATGCAATGCTTGTTTAGTATTTATCATTGAATGTATGAGGGGACATGGTGGTGAGCCCGACCTTGAATAGGGAATGTGACGTGAGCCCAGCCTTGAATGATTGAGGGGACGTGGCGGTTAGCTCGGCCTTAAATATTGATATTGCTGCATTGTGATATATGCTTACATACTTTGTTTAATTATACATCATATACGTAAACTGTTGCTCAATATTTTAAAAGCCGGACCGGACATCGAGCCGGAAAAGTCAACGGGTCAAGGTTCAACCGGTTGGAACGGTTGAGCCGTTTAGCCGGACCGGTGATGTAATAATTAAATTTTAAAATAATATATATATATATTACAATAATTATTTATTAGTCTAATTTTATATGAAGTTAGTAAAGTCACAAAACACTATTTAAAAACCTCATCAATTATCACCCATCAAGATAAATGTTTAAAATATCTACTCAGGATTATTCAAATCTGATTAAAAACATTGGGAAAAAGCATTGAGTTTTTTATTTTTTGCCAACAAAAAAGAAAGCATTAAGTTAAAGCTTTAAACCAATGGGTAACTTCATGTCAAATAAAACCAAATGAATAACTCATGTATCCCACTAAATGAGAAAACATGACAGCTTTTCGTATTGAAAAAAGTTATGTTGGAGACTATAACACGAAAATAACAGAACAAGATGGCCAAAAAAAAAAAGAAAAGAGCAGAACAAATAATATTATAATATTCTCTCTCTCTCTCTCTCCACCCTCTTGTACTCTCTTTTACAACTAGGTCTAAATCTTCATTTCACTTTCGGTGAGCGTTTTACTTCAAGCTTTTACTTTCGGCAAGCTCGTGCCTGCATTTTGTTGAAGAGGAGTCCATTTTCACAAGAAATAACAAAAAAAACACTCATCTAAATAGAAATGATGGTGAGAAATACAATTTTTTTTGTCAATTTGGTTATTATTTCTGCTTTGATCTCTCTCGTCTCCTTCACTTGCTCATTTTTTTCTCGCCGGGAAAGTTGGATGGTAGCCGTTCAGTTAGCTAAAAATTGCCCCAGCTCCTGACTGGAAAGCGATTTCCGGCCCCATGGCGGCTGTTTCCCGGTTCAATCCGGCCATATTGTGAAAACGGCTGTTTCCATCAATCCGAGCCGGTGACGACTCCGGCCGATGGTCCGCCCGCCCGGTCCGGCTCGGTTTTCAAAGCGTTACTGTTGCTACTGAGATTTTTTTGAATATCACTCTTTCCAAGTAACAATTTTAGCCAGGGCAAGTGGATCTCGAGACAAACAAGTGAGTAAGGGCAACTAAGATTGCCGATGGTAGTCTTAGTTCTTTTGGTTTTGGTTATCATTTTGGACAACTGTATATATTTTGTGGACCATAGAATAATATAGTTGTGTAATCCGATATGGGAAGCTGAGATGGGCAATGATGCCCTGTAAAACTCTTGGATTAATGATATTATCTCGAGTGAATGTTGAAAATTTTGTTAACACTCTGATATTGTATATGTGACAAACAGAACAGGCCAATTGTTTTTACTTCAAAATGAATAGAGATCTTGTTGTACTAACTTGGTAAAAAGTTTTTAATTACTCTCGATCTCCCATTCAATTATTAAATGTGTTTAAACACTAATCACGACCTTGATGAGGACGGGGGTTACACATAGCATGTATTTTTCAAAACAGCTTAGTCATTTTCCTTAATTCCTCATTCTTTCTCCTCCATTAATCATTGTTGAGAGATCATCAATAAGGGTAAATTAAGAAAAAATGACAAATATGAAAAATACGTCTTATATTTAAGAATAAAATCAACTTCCTAAATATATCTTATATTAAAAATAGATGGAGTATTAATTATCGAGGTACTCCTTTGGTCCTACTTACAAGGGAGATAAACAATGTATTTTTGGTCCAATTTATAAAGCATGTCATAAGATTTTTTACATAAATGTATAATTTTATCCTTTATTTATTATTAGATAGATAGTTATTTCTTAAAGTATGTATTTAAGTAGGGGTAAAGTTAAGAAATTGTTAACTTTTCAAGCATAATTAATAAAAGTAAAGTTTTTTTATGTGTGAAATATGATAGTACTAGCGGCTTACAAATAAGAAAATATGAGTACTAGTAATTCGGTGGCTGAGTATATTAAAAAGTAGACAGTAGGTGTTGTTACATTAATCAGCGTCCCATGCCGCCATATGTGCCACGACAAGATTTGGGTTATGTACCACTGACCGCAGGTCCCAACTATGAAACATCATCAGTCCTTGTCTCGCTCTCTCTCACACACTCTGGCCGTAATACTCATTTAATCTTGTTCTATTAATCACAAAATGCACAATAGTCTAACCCCAAACCCCAAATTAATGGAGCCCAGCTAATTAAGTAGGAGCACATCGCTCAGCTCTCCCGCGAAATCCACACGCATTCTGCCTCTATATATAAACCCTACTTCACTCTTTGCTTTACTAGTGGAAGCAACCAAAACTTACTTCCCTCGTCTTCTTCAAACTTATCTCACTACGTACTGCGCCATTGATGTTGTGGCTAAACTAAATTAAACCAGAGGCCTCCACGTGTCAAAACCCGCAGCCCATGGCGTCATCGTCGTCATCCAAGAGCAAGAGGCACCCACTGTACCATGGAATTCGCTGCCGTGGTGGCAAATGGGTGTCCGAAATCCGCGAGCCACGTAAGGATTCTCGCATATGGCTCGGAACGTTCCGGACGCCGGAGATGGCCGCCGCTGCCTATGACGTGGCGGCGCTAGCCCTCAAAGGAAGCGACGCGGTCCTCAACTTCCCGGACCGGGTCCAAACTTATCCGGTGCCGGCTTCTTCATCTGCCGCTGACATTCGCAGCGCCGCCACTGCCGCAGCCGCACTCATGGCGCCTGATCAAGAACAGACCCAGACCAATGACGACGACGTCGCAGGTAATGTTAATCATGGGAATGATCAGAGCAATAATGTTTCGTGGCCGGAAACAGATCATCAGTTTGTGGACGAGGAAGCCATATTCGACATGCCAAATTTGCTGGTGGACATGGCCGGAGGAATGCTGCTCTCGCCACCCCGAATCGAACCACCACCCTCCGATAACTCTTCCGACGACGATAAGTCGTACGGAGGAACTTTGTGGAACTATTTTTGAGAGCTTCCTGCAGGTTAATTAAAACGTAGTGGGCTCAAGCTTTTACCGAGGACACTGTATAATTTAATTATATATATGCGAATTCATCTCGGAGTCAATGTGTCCTGAGATGTTTCTACTTCTAATCATTTCAAAGGTTCGCTTGTGAGAGTGTTATTACTTATCATAGCACATCCCGCTTTCGTTTTCGTAAGGGTTTACTGTTTTGTGTTCTTACTCCTTTTCACAAACGTGTGCTTTCCGAAGAATATATAAACAAAACTACACAACGACAGGGACTTGACTCGACCCTTGTAATCCCGCCCGTTTAATTATTACTATCACTGTTAATTAAAGCACTCATTATATTCTTGTTAGTGAGATGATTTTATATATCGATATATTCAAATAAATTAGTACAGTGCTGAGGAAGGAGGGTTTTACCGACTCCAGCTCACAATATCCTTAGTGGGTCCCATTAGGCACAGAATATTATATGAGTATATTAGCACCTGTTTGATTAAGATTGAGGGGAGACAATCGACAAATGATTCATGGATAAAGATGAGAGTCAACAAAGTGTCTATTTGATTTAACTTTTCTACTGTCTAGTTTTTCTCAGTTTGCAATCATGTCACATAAGCAAGACGATTCATCCCCCTTAATTCATTTTCTTTCCAATCCATGCCGCAGTTTCTCATTCATGAAAAGTGGTAATATATGTGGCGGCTTAACAAGCAACCCATGTACTTAATTAACAATAATAAATAGTTGTTAGCTGAGCTTTTGCACTTAAATTTCGAATAAACATAAAAAATACGAATTTAGTAATAGAATAATGACCTCACTACTACAAAATATATATTTAGCAATATTAATCTTATAACATTTCTTTAAATAAGTGTCAAAGAAGACTTCTATTTTTTAAAAAAATAAATAAACGTAGCAGCTATAACGCTTAACTAGAAAAGCGTCGTAACTGCTCAATACCTTGTATGGCGCTTGTCTGGAGAAGCGTCATACGAGGGGTTATTTAAAAAAAAAAAAATTACATCCCTTATATGGTGCTTGCAATAATAACCCCTTGTATGGGCAAGCGCCGTACAAGTTATTGGGTAACTATGGCGCTTTCCTAATTAAACGTCATAGCTGTTACATATATTTCAAAAAAAAAATAAAAGCCTTCTCTAGTGACCTTTTTTCCTTATCCTTTTTCATTGGAGTTTTTTCTCCTAGTCTTAACTCTAAACTCAATCCTCCTCCCCTCTCAAAAAAGAAGAGAAATGTCTCAGGAACACTAGGTTCATAACATAACATACTCAATCTCTTCTTCACTGATTTTAATTTCATATTGTGACTTGCATGTACAGATCCAGATGCGGAAGTCATCGTTCTGTCGCCCAAGTTTCTCATGTTCAAAGAAATACACAATCCAATCTGATTGGGAAGCTCACACTAAAGCTTGTGGTACTAGAGAATATAAGTGTGACTGTGGTACCCTTTTCTCTAGGTACATACTAAATTCCCAAATCTCACCTCATAATAAATGCTACTATATATTGTTTGGAAGGGGAATTCATTTATTGCTTCTTTATTAATGTAAATGATTGGGTAATTAATGGGGTGCTTGTTCGATTCGTTCTTAAAATCAGGAAGGATAGTTTCATCACCCACAGAGCTTTCTGCCAAACTTGTCACTGCGGTTGAACTAGCTAGTAAATTCTGGTCTTTATGTGTCATATTCAGGTTCTTCAAGTTTGCCAAAAATCAATATGCAAGTGTCTCAACCTAAAAAAAAAATAGCTAGTAACAAAAGATATTTCACCATTGTTTTATTTTTTTATAAATTTGGCACTTCCTACGGCCCTTTGCCAAAATTGAAAGCGCCACAGCTTCTTTTAACGATGCTAGAAGCTACAATGCTTCCAAAACTCCATACTATTTATCAAAATAAGCGCCTTAAATAGCGATTTTTGTAGTAGTGCCTCTTTTTAGTCTTTGCAGCAGTCTTGCCATTCACTGTCTTAAATTAAAAGTGTCCTTTATGAGACTGAGAGAGAAGCGCACAGACCATACTACAGAGAGCCTTAGAACATCCCCTCTTGGCCGCCTCTTATCCTTTTCGTGACATAATATTAAAGTATATCCATTCCCAAATATCATAAATAAATACTTAAATAGCTTGTACCAGGTATAGACCAATATAAATACATGTCATGTATGTATGTATACTATATCATCTGGAGAATGATCCATCAACAATTACGCCTATTACTGAAGAAAGTAATTAACAATACAAAGCTAGCTAGAACATTGTGAATTTACATTATTCTTTAATTTTATTTATGAAGTACTTCCAACATATTTCACACTAACTGAGAAAAACCTTAAATTTTATTAATTTTATCATTAAATGTAACAACTTTCTAACTTCGTCCTTATTTAATATATACTATACATCTATATCCATTAGAACAAAACACAATAATAAATAAAGAATAAAATTATACATTTATATAAAAAATTTAATGAGCTGCGTTGTAAATTATAGGACCAAAAGATTTATTCTCTCTCTCTCTCTCTGAGTACTTAAATAGGATATTGTGGATCCTCTGGTTTGGTATGTAATCTACTAATCTTACAATTATCTAGTGAGAACATAGATAAAAAAAAATTGACGGACTAAACTTAACTTTGACAGGTCAACAGCGAAAGGATGTCCAGGTGTAGCTAGGTGTAGTGGCGTGTTAAGGAGGGATGATGGAAGCTGGGAATGTAGGTTTGTGAGGAAGGTAGGGATCTGTAATGCACTAGTGGCAGAGTTGTGGGGTGCTATATATGGTCTCAAAATTATTACGCAAGAAGTAGGAGCCATAAAGATAATTGTGGAGGGTTTCCTCGTGTGTAGCCTGGAATGGTGGTAAGGTAAGAAACAAGATTCTTTATTCGTGACTTAGGGAAGCTAATAGAAACATTCAAGTTATGCGCTTCTCTCACTCTTATAGGGAAGGGAACTTTGCGGTTGATTGGCTTGCAAACTTTAATTTGAGCTATGGTGACGAATTGCGTCGGTTTGATGTGTGCCTCCTAGAGGGCTATTTGATGTATTACTCATGAATTTGGTGGGTGTATCATACTTACGCTCCTGTATAGATGATATGATGAATCAAGTTTGATAGCGTGGATTGCCCCTTTTCTTTAATTAAAAAAAAAAAAAATCTACGAGCTCTATTGGCAAGTGGATTTAGAGTTACCACTCGGTGTGTTATGTACCTAAGTCCTAAGTAGATTAAATAATAAAAGCGTCATAGAAATTTGGGAATATGTTATTGCGTAAATTAATTTATATGTTTTATAAGATTTGAATATTTTAACACTAGCTTGCTTAGCTTGATATATAGAGCATATGTATAATAAGAATGGGTGTGATTTATATAACCGATCTGGCACACTTAGTAAGATAAGGTTTGTTGTCGTCATCGTGCAGGTGGTATCTAGGTTTCAAATTTCAATACATGCATCTTTCTTTTACATGAGCAGGGGCAATTTTGGCTCTACAGACTTCATTCCATTCATGTATACCATACATTATATTCCACCTATGATTTGATGAAGTAAATTGATACAGCTTTAATTGAAAAAAAATGCAATTATGGGAGAAGTAATCAATAAATTGCAAACCAATACATGGGCGAAAAGCTGCCATGTTCTTTTGTCCTC
Organism: Inga oerstediana; assembly: GCA_963210345.1. Lineage (NCBI taxonomy): Eukaryota > Viridiplantae > Streptophyta > Magnoliopsida > Fabales > Fabaceae > Inga > Inga oerstediana. The sequence goes on from OY723409.1 coordinate 57,159,562, forward strand.
TCCACAGGAACCAATTTCTATAAAGCAAACCCGTATTTGTTTTCAATTATATATACTACACCATTACAAAGTGTGCTTTCAATTCCAACCTCTGCCTCCATCTCCATGTACTAAAACTGTTTGATATCTACTAAAATGACAAACCCAGGTGACACATGATCTACGCTAATGCTAGGCATTATTCTCTGCCAAAAAAAAAAAAGGATAAATAAAGAGTGTGAATGGTTAAATAATTCGACTTTCAAAAGGTAGCACGCGCGACATAGATTAATTAACTGTTCTAATGACAACAATTCATAAACTATAATATATGACACAAATTATCTGGACACTCGTTAAGCAAGATCAAATTTTTATGATGCTACTTGATTTTAAATACAACTAATTAACATGTTGCTCGTGCCATTAATTGATGCGCAAAGGCTAGGAGACACAAATTTCAAAAGTTCATTTTTTTTTAATTTTATTTCATTACCTTTTTAGTGCACAAAAATCATTCAAACTGCTTAGTCATGAGCGCAGAAGTTTCGCCTTAGGATGCCTCCCGGTCATTGTAATATCTTTATTATTTCCGACGACTCTAGTAAGAACGCGGACACTTTTTCTTTTTCTTTTTCTGAACCCTTAACTTGTTATTAAGATCTCATAATATAATCAAAGAATTAAGAAGGGTCATTTTCTCAATTGGATCAAGTTGGCTTTAATTTGTAGGGGTTGGTTGTTGTTTAATTTCTAAGTGTCATAAGGGATTTGGACGAGTTAAGTCAAGCATAAATATGATGAATATTGGTGAGTCAAACATAGTGAAGATTGAGTGGGGAATGGCTAGATAATTAAGTCGGCCGTGAAACCTTTTATTAATGTTGAAAGACGACACTTTGCTGTAGTTTACTTTTGTCGGAGCTAGATTTAGTATTCATCATTCGCAAAACCAATAAAGAGAAGAAATTTAGCAATCTCCAATTGGTGGGGTCTTGATGTGTCTCTGTGTACCCAAAATGACCAAATCTCACACACACACACACACACACACACAGGCACTGGTGTCTATTTATAACTCACTTATACCCCATTTTTGTAAATTAAAAAAAATATTAAATGGATAAACTTTTGGGGGACTTACATTTAGGTCCCATAGAAGAGAAAAAATGAAGAAATGGTCCCTATAGATTGCAAAATGAAAAAATGGTCCCATTAACAATTCCATGAGCCTGTATTGACAATTCATTAACAACTACAGGAGCCTGTATTGACAACTCCATGGAACCATTTTTTCATTTTGCAATCTATAGGGACCATTTCTTCATTTCTCCTCTTTTTTGGGACCTGAATGTAATTCTCCCTAAACTTTTTTTTTAAGTTTGTTCTTGTTTATGAAAGAGTGCACACTTTGCCTCACCCATGTATCCCTCTGTATTTACACATCTATCACTTTTATTAATTTATTAATATATATATATATATATAGTTGGCGGGTCAGCATAAAATTGACAAAAACTCATTTAATACCCTACAAGTGACATAGTTTAAACAAAACTTTCTGTGTACAAGTGACTTATAAATAGGCACTGGGTGACATATATTACTCATTTCGATCTTTAATATAAGATATAGTTGACTTTTTTCGGAGAGATTAATAAAGCTAAATAAACAACTTAATTATAATATATGTTGTGTATAATTGGATTATATATTATTTTATAATTCACACAAATTAGTTTAAAGCAAAAATGATAAATATAAATATTCTAAAGTAATTTTTTTAGCTTCTTTAATCCTTACAAAAAAAAGTCAACTATATCTTATATTTAGAACAGGAGGAATGATACTCACTCCATCGTCATCATCAGACATCTCTCCAATTTTGAAACAGTCCAGAAACGACCAATTCTTCTTTCTTTTTTTTCAAAAAAAAACCTATGACTAAGAGAGGTTGACACAGGTTAATTATGGCCGACATCAATATCTATCCATCTTCTTCTTCTGCATATATATATATATATATATATCACTTTCTTGTTTCTTTCCAGTTTTCAAAGTATAGGTTTGAACTGAGTATGACTTGGGGTTGGTGACCTTTAGCTTTCTATATCTTCTTCGCTTAGTTTCTACGTCCTATAAATGTATTCATATGTGTATATTTCGGCAAGCCAATTAAATCAACTGATGTCTATATATGCACGTTCTATATATATATATATATATATATATTACTGAGTGAGGCGTGTGTGTGGGTGGTGGCCGACATGCTTCGATTTGATATTTATAATCATAGCCAAATCTTGGCGACCCCACACAATGTCACAACGTATCTCATTCTCACGTCTCTATTCTTCAATTCTACACTTTCCTCCCCCGCTTCTTTGTAGGCTACATTTTTCCCTTTAATTAGTTGCCTCAGCTCGCTATGAACGAAATTAAATTCATGATAAGGAAATACATGTAATATGTGTATATATGTATTTATGAATATATGTGTCTGTTCTATTAGATGCTTTTCTGATCAGAGAGGCCAAGTCCATCTTCTTCTTCTTTGATAAAACAGTAACTATACATTATTAATTAAAATAAACGTTTACAAAAGATATTAATATAGTACATACATCACAGAGTAAATAGGTAATTGTCCATGGCACTGTCATATTTGGTTTGATAATTTTGATATGGCTCTTCTTAACAAGTTGCCATTGAAGAGGAGGCCATCCAGGTCCATCTATTGATATTGTTAGAGTCAGAATGTCAATAATAGTGTGTAGGAAAGTCGTAGAGTAGGAAGGGAGTAGGAACGGCTTGTCTCGTTCATACGTGAGAATCTGTATATATATATCATATGTAACATTGAACAAAATAAGAAGAGAACCTTAAGATTTCATTAGCGTACATGGTATCAGAGCCTCGTTCCTTCGTTTCATTTCTGACTTCGTTTCTTTTCCGGTGAAAAACTCCATTTTTTCCGGTGAGTAAGCTCTCTTCCTCTCAGATCTGTTGCCGTCAGAACTTCTATTGCACACACGCGCCTGATCACTGCCTTCTCCACTCCAAGATCGGTCAACCACCAGTTTCCGGTGCCATTCCGACCTCGCGTGGACAGTCACGCGCCGCCCTCCTCTCCGGTGCTCAAACACACGCGCGGCGCGTGTAGCATGCTCAGACCTCCTTTTACGGCGGCGTTTGCGGCGCACTGATCGACTGAACCTCCTCTTCCTCCTCTTGAAGTTTCGTGGCCATCCGACACCATTTGATTTTTTGTGCTTTGCTCTTCACTTTCAGTTTCAACGTTCGTCGATTGCAAATTGGTTACTAACTTCATTTTCTGAGTTAGTATTTTTGTCCGTGGATCCCTTGCATTGATTGAGGTAATATTGTTTTAATATATATCTGCGGGTCCCGTGATTGCAATCACTTTTGAATTTGTTGAGAAAGTGTTATACGTAAACACTTTCCTATTCACTCACGGTTTTTTCTTTCGTGTGGGTCCCTTCAAAAAAAAAACTCTCTGAGGTACTATTCACTCACGATTACTATTCATCTGGCACTGTTACTATTCATCTGGAGGCTTCTGTTAATCGTTTGGGATATTTTTTGGTTGTGAGAAATTTCCACTTGGTCACTAGTGTGACGTTTGTTATTATAGTTGGAGGACCTTAAAGCCTCATTTAGGATATTTCAGATTGTTGCTGCAGTTTATGATTGTGTAATTATCTTGTTCTTGCTCTGAGAGTTTGTTGTCATTTCACCTTTGCTGTTTGGTACATCTCCTTGTTTGATGATGGAGGAAATTAAGTCTCGATCTTCATGTGCTCTTGCTACAGGTAACATCACTTCTAGCCTTGCCACTTGTTCGTCAAAGTGGATTATCGATTCCGGTGCAACTGATCATATAACAAGTAACAAAAATTTGTTCTCCTCGTATACACCTTATGCCAACCCCTCTAGTATAACAATTGCTAATGGTTCTTATTCTCGTGTTCTCGGATGTGGCACTATCAGACCTACCCCATCTATTGCTTTATCCTCTGTCCTTCATGTTCCTGATCTTGCTTTTAATCTTTTATCTACTAGCAAACTTACTCGACAATTCAATTGTTTTATCACACTCTTCCCTGACTATTGTTTAATTCAAGATCTTTCGACGAAGCAGATTATTGGTAGAGGCTATGAATCTGGTGGACATTACATCCTTGATGATCAGGTTCCACGTTCTGTTGCTTGTTCTGGTGGGTCGTCTCTCTTTGAAGTTCATTGTCGTTTAGGTCATCTGTCGTTGTCTTCTCTCCGGAAGTTGTACCCTCAGTTTTCTTCTGTGTCTACTTTAAATTGTGAGTCATGTCGTTTTGCCAAACACCATCGTGTTCATTTGGCACCGCGTGTCAATAAACGAGCTGCGTCCCCCTTTGAGTTAGTACATTCTGATGTTTGGGGTCCTTGTTCAATTCTGTCTCAAACAGGTTATCGTTATTTTGTAACTTTCGTTGATGATTTTTCCCGAACCACCTGGCTTTACTTAATGAAACAGCGTTCTGAATTGTTTACTCATTTTCGTCATTTCTGTGCTGAAATTCAAACCCAGTTTAATACTTCTGTGAAAATCTTACGAAGTGATAATGCAAAAGAATATTTTTCCTCACCTTTCACAGATTACATGCAAAGTCATGGTATTCTTCACCAATCCTCTTGTGTTGATACCCCTGCTCAAAATGGTGTTGCTGAAAGAAAAAATCGCCATCTATTAGAAACTGCACGAGCTCTCATGTTTCATTCCTCCGCCCCTAAATGTTTTTGGGCTGATGCTGTTTCTACGGCTTGTTTTCTCATCAATCGCATGCCTTCGGCTGTTCTTGGTGGAGATATTCCTTACTCTGTTCTGTTTCCCAACTCTAAGCTATTTCCTGTTGATCCTAAAATCTTTGGCTGTGTTTGTTTTGTTCGAGATGTCCGTCCAAGTGTTAGCAAACTTGATCCCAAGTCCCTGAGATGTGTTTTTCTTGGCTATTCTCGAATTCAGAAAGGTTATCGGTGTTACTCTCCAGATCTCCGTCGTTACCTTGTGTCAACCGATATTATGTTTCATGAGTCCTCTTCTTTCTTCAAGACTATGTCCGTCTCTGAATCTCATTATGTCATAGAGAATTCAGACGACGTCCTGGTTTATCCTGTCTTTCTCTCACCAGTACAGGCAGCTGTTCCGGAACCTGAAATCACCATTGAAGCTGATGTTACTAATGATTCACAGTCGCCACCTACTGCTTCGCCAATTGATTCAGTTGATGTCTCCCTAGTTCCTGCCTCTGTTTCCGCCGAACCTCCTACTGCTGCTACTGAACCACATGTTCCTGCTTCCACTGTTCATACTTCTGATGACCAACCCATTGCTCTTCGTAAAGGTACACGTTCACATAATCCTCCTAAACGATATGCTGACTGTATCTATCCTATCTCATCTTTTGTGTCTTATCGATCTTTATCAACTGTTTCATCTTCTCTTGTGACCACCCTTGATTCCATTTCCACACCTAATAACCTTCAACAAGCACTAGCTCACCCTGGTTGGCGTGCTGCCATGGAAGAAGAACTCTTGGCATTGGAAACAGCTGGAACCTGGACTCTTGTTGATCTCCCTCCAGGCAAGAAAGCTATTGGATGTAAGTGGGTATTTGTTGTTAAAACTAAGGCTGATGGTTCCTTGGAACGACTGAAAGCTCGCCTTGTTACGAAAGGATATGCCAAACTTATGGCCTCGATTACTCCGAGACATTCTCTCCTGTTGCCAAACTCACTTCAGTTCGTCTACTTGTCTCTTTGGCAGCCACTTATCATTGGGATCTGCATTAATTAGATGTTAAAAATGCTTTCTTAAATGGCGATCTTCTGGAAGAAGTTTATATTGAGCAACCACCTGGGTTCGTTGCTCAGGGGGAGAATAGGAAAGTGTGCTACCTTCGGAAGTCATTGTATGGTCTGAAGCAAAGTCCTCGAGCCTGGTTTGATAAATTCTGTAATGTGGTCAAGAAGTTTGGGTTACGTCAAAGCAAGTGTGATCACTCTGTGTTCTACCAACAATCTGATGCAGGCATGATTCTTCTCGTAGTATATGTTGATGATATTGTGATTACAGGAAGTAATTGTTCTGGAATCTCAGAACTCAAAATCTTCCTGAACTCTCACTTCCAGACAAAAGATTTGGGATCATTAAAGTACTTCCTTGGTATTGAGGTTTTGAGAAGTAAGAAAGGTATTCTTTTGACCCAAAGAAAGTATGTTCTTGATCTCTTAAAGGAGATTGGAAAACTTGGAGCTGCACCAAGCAGCATCCCCATGATTCCAAATCCCTTTCTAGATCTTGATGCTAGTATGTTTGATGAGCTTCCTGATGATTTAAAGAAGAAGATTGATCCAGAGAAATTAAAGCCATTTCCATTTCCTGAGAGATATAGAAGACTTATTGGGAAACTGAATTATCTAACAGTAACTCGTCCTGATATAACCTTCTCAGTCAGTAGGCTCAGCCAATTCATGGCATCACCAACAGTGGCACAATGGGAAGCTTTAGAACATATCTTGTATTATTTGAAAGGTTCTCCAGGTCTTGGTATTCTTTATACAGATTATGGGCACACTAAAGTCGAGTGTTTCTGTGATGCGGATCATGCAGGATCTAAAGCCACAAGACGATCAACTACTGGTTATTGTGTGTTTGTTGGTGGAAATTTGATATCTTGGAGAAGTAAGAAGCAATTAGTTATGTCAAAATCAAGTGCAGAAGCAGAATACAGAGCCATGTCACAGTCAGTACAAGAAATTGTGTGGGTATTTCAACTCTTGAAGGAAATTGGCATTACCACGATATTACCAGCAAAACTATGGTGTGACAATAAAGCAGCACTTCATATAGCTTCAAATTCTGTGTTCCATGAACGAACAAAACATATTGAGATTGATTGTCATTTTATTCGTGATAAGATAAAAGAAAATGTTGTATCTACAGGGCACGTACGATCCGATGATCAACTGGCAGATCTTCTGACGAAAGCCTTACATGGGACTCGGGTTAAATATCTTTGTAACAAGTTAGACATGATCAATATATATGCTCCAACTTGAGGGGGAGTGTTAGAGTCAGAATGTCAATAATAGTGTGTAGGAAAGTCGTAGAGTAGGAAGGGAGTAGGAACGGCTTGTCTCGTTCATACGTGAGAATCTGTATATATATATCATATGTAACATTGAACAAAATAAGAAGAGAACCTTAAGATTTCATTAGCGTACAGATATGTTCGATGTGAGGTTGATGCTTCCTTTTTTATTATGAAATAAGGGGATTTAAGAGCTAGATAACTAATTATTCATATAGATTAAAAAAAATTAATGAAGTTAAAATGGTGTGTTAATGAGAAAATATAATAAATATAAGAGAACAAAGAGATTGAGATCTTATATATTCAGAAGCAAAACAAAATTTTCAACTAATACATATATTTAGGATGGGAGCTAGGGAGCAATTGATTTGGAACTTGATTAAGTACGGTTGGTGCTTTTTAAAGGTGGGATTAGGGGTGTTCAAATCCCGGGACGGGACTGGAATCACCCAATCCCGGGTCCCGTCCCAGGGGTGGCCGGGAATGGGATACCATTCCCGGTCCCGGTCCCGGGAAAGTCCCGGGACCGGGACCGGGAATTCCCAGTTTCAAAAAAACGAATTAAGAAAACAATCTCAAGTAGCTAATAATTTGGATACAAGAACTGGATCATTAAAATTTAACATCAGAGTATTACCAGCAATTGATTCGACAATTCAGGGGGTTGAAATGAGAACAAAAAAATATTGCTTATCATGAGACTCCAAATCTCAAATATTGCTTACTGTCATCTGTAAAAGACTCAGTTTTATCAACAGGTCTTCGTCCAGTAATCAACTCCAAAAGCACAACACCAAAGGAGAAGACATCTGACTTCTCAGTGAGTTTCCCACTAGCAGCATATTCTGGAGCAAGGTATCTGCATTAAATTAAATCAGGATTCAAAAAAAATGCCACAAACAGTTAATAAAAATGGGGAGGGGTCAAATAAACATGCTGCCCAATAAATGTATTTCATAGCGAGATTCAAGAGAAAAGATTCAGCACAATAAAATTTACCTAAAGGTTCCCATTACTCGAGTGGAGACATGGGTATCAGCATCTGATGAAATTTTGGCAAGTCCAAAATCCGCAACCTGAATAAGAGACACAGGCATAAGCACTTGAGAGAAAACGAATTTTTGTATGTTGAAAATCTAAAGGTATTGTTTCTTTTACATAATATACAAATTTTGGAAGGGACTGAAAAGTTTAGAAAGTTAAAAATCCTACCTTGGCCTCAAAATTGTCATCAAGAAGAATATTAGATGCCTTGATGTCTCGATGTATGATTCTCGGGTGACCTTAAACGACGCCGCGGCTGCCGGCTGGAACTGGAAAGGCGATGGCGAGGCTGGAACTATCGGACGGCGACGGTGAGGCTGCCAGCGACGGTGAGCCTTCCGCTGAAGAAAGAGAGAGATCGGCCGAAAGGAGACGAGATAAGGCAGAGAGTGAGCGTCGGCCGTCGGTGACGGTGAAGGCCGTGCAGACTGCAGAGTCGCAGGGTAGGGCACGAGACTTGAGATTGACTGATTGAGAGAGGCAGAGTTGCGGAGAGAAAGGGAGGAGACGAGGCAGAGAGTGAGAGACTCAGACCGCGAGGCGCGAGAGAGGAGAGGCCGAGGGATTGAGGGAACAGAACAGGGAAGGAGGGAATAAGGGATTAGTGTTTAGCAAAGGGGAAAAAAATAATATAAAAAAAAAATATATGACCCCGGGACCGGGACCGGGATTCCCGAAGCCCTGCCCGGATCCCGTCCCGGTCCCGGGATTTTTACTCCCGGTCCCAGTTAGTCCCGGTCCCGGTCCCGGACTGGTCGGGAATTTTTGAACCCGCTGTTACCGGGACCGGGACGGGACCACCGGGACCGGAATCCCATGAACACCCCTAGGTGGGATTATACAAATCTCATACTGACTTGTTCATTTTTAACAATGATCTTATGTGCACAACTCCACGCCTTAAAAGATATAAAATGGGTATAAAATTCAATACTATTATCGAAATGCATTATTCTTACTTAAAAATTCATTGCTATTATACCTTGACCATATTGTTGTTGGTAATTTTAAATAATTTTTTTAAGATATGTAAAATAAGTACAAAATTTGCGAATTGAGGTATAATTAGTAAAAAGCACCAACTTTACTTGAAAATTCACCGAATTCAGGGCTGAAATAAGTTGTTACTAAAAATTGGAAATAAGACTATTTGAAGGATATGAAGTTTGCAAACAATAAAAGTACTGTCAACCTCAGTTTCAAATTCACCAATGTATGATTAGTTGACTTTTTAGGAAAATTAAGAAAAGTAACTAAATTGTTTTAAAGTATTTATATTTAGTATTTTTTCTTCAAACTAATTTGTTTAACTTATAAGCTAATATATAATTCAATCATACATAACACATGATATAATTAACCAATTTATTTAACTTCCTTAATTTCTTTAAAAAAAGTTAACTAAGTTTTATATTTAAAATCTGATGGAGTAATTATTATCTTTGACAGAAGTTCGTATACCCTCTTAATAACTAGAGTTGTTATATACTATGTGAATGCGTTTCTGAATCAAGAGTAGCTAGAGTACACTAGCTTTAGTACTTAGTTTAGTTAAGGTTAGATTTGATCCTAAATATAAGACATTAATCTTCTTTATCCCTTATATTTATCATTTTTCCTTTAAACTATCATATTAATTGCACGTGTAAAGGGAGCTTGCATCAACAGGTGATTTTAAATCAAATTATTTAAAAGTTATTTTAGAGATTTTTTTTTTTTTGCCAAGTATTTTAGAGAAATCAACAAACCCTTTAAACAAATAATTAATTTAACTATTTTTTCTAATATATTCAAATTAGTTTAGTTGATTTTATGTTAACTTTGTTAAGGATTGGAGGAAATATTATTGTTTGGATATATATAACTTAATGGACACTTGGAAAGAACCTGACTCTTGAATTTTATCCTTTTTTTTTGGGCCAGTACTCTTGAATATTTTTGTTTTGTTTTGTTACAAGTACTCTTGAATTTTATTATAAAGATTAGGTTTTTAAGTTTTTATTTTTTTTAGGGGGCAGGGCCGAAGAAGACTTGGAACGCTCGAGAGCGAGCTCTTAAAAATGTCTTCAAAGTTTTTTTTTTTATATTGGTCCTTGATGTTAAGGGTGCATAAAAGTGTTCGGCAAGATGATCCAACATGAGGGAACAGGCCCAAATACGTAACAATTGTTTTGGACAAAAATATACGGAACAAAAAGTCCAATAAACCGCAAGTGCCAGCCACATTATTGAAAGGGGGAAAAACTTCTTTAGGTCCTATATTTTAGTCGTCTTTAATTTTTAATGCTTATGATTTATTTTCGTGATTTTCTGTTCTTGTTTATTTTTCTCCATTTGAAACATTAGTCTTTTCTACTCAACAAAAAACAGTAGCCTTTTGTTAATATCCTTGGAAGGATCATGAGTGAGTCTTAATTGTATTTGTTTTTTTTTTTATACAGAAATTTTAGGAAAGGGGTTGGGTCCACCGATAAATCAAGGGTAGGGCGAAATCTCCCTTCCTCTTAGATCATATCAATGTTGGGCAGGACAAACCGTCAATTACCCTTAAACATTTACCTAGGCACCCAGAAACTAAGATGTTTTCCTAAGCGCTACAATTGAAACAACAACTAAATGATACTCCTCAGAAATCAAACATGCTCCAAATGATTGCATGTCTCACCCTTAACCAGCTGAGCCCATGGACGATGCTTTTAAATGTGTTAGTCTCGCTTATATACAATGATTTTCTCAAGAGGCGAAAGTTGAAGAAATAAGGTACGAGGGTTTATTTTGGTCCATGATAGTTTCTTTTTTCTCCTAGCTGCCCGTCTTTCGGAGTTTTGTCTCCGTCTTTCTCCTTGGGTGAGGCTGTGTTATTCCACTTGGGATTTGGCTAGATGTGAGTAATTGGTGGGTCGGTGATTTGGGATAGGTGAAGGCAAAACAAATGGCGACGACTAGGAAGGAGACGGCCAAAGAGACTCTAATTCCAATACTAATGATTGACTGGTTCCTTATGCATATGAAGAATCCAAAGGCTTGAGGTTGGCTGATGGGGGGCAACCATGAAGACGATGCAAGGGTCCTCATTTCGAATTGCTACAATTCCTAACTTTGGAGCCCCTTTGAAAACTGCTATAAAAAACCTTGTTAGATCTTGTTGCTACTTTAAATTGGTGTTTGTATCCTTTACATTATAATGAAAACTCTTTATTAGGTGAAAAAATCTCACTCATATGGGACTTAACACCGTTAAACCATCACATGACTAGGAAAAATACAAAATTGTCTGATTTTTTTTTTTTAAAAAAAGAATCCCACTTTCTTAAAACAACAATGCACAAGTGATGTACCAAAAAAATAAAAAAAAAAAAACAATGCACAAGTGAGAGGCAGAAGTGCATTATAAAAAATCATTGGGCATTAAACCTTAGCTAAATTATCAATTCATTTTTTTTTCTTTTCAAAATAAAAGGATTGATGTTTCAAACAGTTTTTTTTTTTCCTGCCAACGTTTCAAACAGTAAATAGAAGATAAGAAACCATGAAAATAAATTATAATAAAATTAAAATATAGAGATCAAGTGTCGTATTTTCTCTTATTAAAATCTTTATTTCATCATGAAATGTCACACGCATGAGTCATGATCCTAAAATGTTATCCATAGGGGTGGAATTAGGCCAAGTGGCCTGTGACCTGGCCTATATGTGGTCTGACTTAGCCTAACCTGTTTAACAATAGCAACAGGTTCAGACTTGTTAGAAGACCTATTTTTCTTAAGAGGTCAGGTTCAGGCTTATTAACAAGCTTGTTAAGCTTGCTAGACCGACCTGGGCCTACTATGGATATATAATATTATTTATTGTGTAAAAAATAAATGTTAAATGTAACATCTTAATTTTTATTATGTGATTTAATTATTATGTAATAATTATTTCATGATAAAGAGATTTTATCATGTAATTATTTGGGTAACAAGAATTTACCTAAAATACAATTTATTAAAGTAAAAGAAATTATTAAAAAGATATAAGAAATAAAAATAATATAAAATAAGAAAATTATAATAAAGATGTAAAAGATTAAAAAAAATAAAAGAAAATGAGTTGAAAAATAAAAAGAAAAGATATAGGAAAAAAATTGAAAAATGAAAAATATAATAAAATATAATAAAAAGTAAATATTTTAAAATAAAAAAAGTAGGTTTGTTAACATACTTCAGATCAGGCTAGGTTTTTGCATATAACAGGTTCAGGCCTAAAAAATAGCCTATAACAAGCTACAAGTCAGACTCAAATCTACTTAGTACAAAACAAGCATAACCTATTAAGTATAAAACCTCATCTAACCTGACCTGTTTCCACTACTAGCTATCCGATCTTTATATACTAGTATATAATATGTGTGTTTATGTGTAAAAGGTGTCAATGTTCTAGACTGTGGGGCGTTGACCCAGGTTATCTAACCCGGATTGGAAATCGGCTACCAGGCCACTAAACGGGTCCGGTCTGGTGACCTGATCCGGGTCAAGTTTTTTTATTTTTTTTCTTTTAGAATTTCATACTATAAGCCTAAAATATTTTATTTCTCATCGATTTGGTTCTGGTTTAACTTCGTTCTGACCCACTAACCTTTGATTCAGTATCCTAACCAGTTCATCGACTAGTCCAAATTTAATTACTTGACGTTGACTGATCGCAGCAATGTTTATGAGAAAAGGAGACCGGAAACAGTCATATAGTTGACCATCCGACGAGCCAGTTAGAGTAAGATTCAGCACGTCAACAAGTGTGAACACGTCTCCAACACGTGCCTTACCGTGCTTCCCATTTGCTTATCCTAACTCCTGACGCACCCCATGTCCAAGTGTCAAAATTCTAAGCTCCCATTCCAAACACCCCTTGAACCATTCCAAACACTCCAACAACTTATTGACCTTTGTAATGTGCTTCTCTTATCCTCTTTGTAAGGAGAAATTCTTGGGTGCACCCGGTGCATCACCTCAGATATGCACTGGCCAATGAGAATTTTCATAGCTTAAGTCCTCCTATCCTAGGTGTAGTGCCACATGTCACTACTCCCTCTCTATCTTACTTTAATCATTTTTGTTCTGACACATGTGCTCCTCTCTCCTATGACCAACTTTTTGAAAAAGTCAGTCCCCCCTCTCTCTGTTAACCGCTTTGACTCTCTCCACTCTCTCTGGAGGACCTCGGCTCCACCGACACCACACCCTCGTTTTTTTTCCCTTTGGCCCTTCCCCTCCGTCTCTCTCATCCGCAACATTCTCGGAGAAGCTCTTCAACCAGTAGGTGCTTCGCATTAATCACCACCTATGAGCTTGTTCTTGCATCGCCACTCTGTTTTTTTCTTCCTCCTCTAATATGTTCACCAACCTTATCGTCATATAATCCTCACTCCTTGTGCTCCTTGCCACACAAACTCTTTTTGGTGGCACTACTAGAGGTTCTGCACCCAGTTCTGTTTTTTCAAAAACCCACTTGGTTCTTCTCTCAAATCGTGTAGTTTTTCTGAATCGTATCAATGTCAAGCCCCTTCAGTTTCACCACCGATTCCACATGATCCTTCAACGTGTGAAACTCCCTAATCCCACAATCAGTCAAATACAATAGGTTTAAGTTTCTCAGTGGAAGTCAGGAAGGACTGTGAGTTTGTTTCCAGTGACATTGAGGATTTTCTACTTGTGAAAAATAGGAGAAAGGAAAAGGAGCTCCATCACCATGGCCGGAAGAGAGAGTGTGTAGTGTCGGGGTCGGGGGAGCCATGGAGGTGGGGGAAGGAGAGAGTGGAGAGGGGGCAAAGGGATAACAGTAACAAGAGAGAGAGGGACTGATTTTTAAGAAAAGTGGGGAGGAGAGAGGCGCACAGGTTTCGAAAACAAATATGATTAAAATAACATAGAGAGGGAATAGTGACATGGGGGACTACACCTAAGATAGGAGCACTTGAGCTGTGAAATTCTCATTGGCCCATGCATATTTGAAGTGATGCAGCTGATGCACTCAAGAATTTCTCCTGTTGCATTTTAAAATAAAATTAATAAAGTTTAAAGTTTTTTCTTAATCTATATAATATATGCTATAAATGTTCTATAAATATAATATCTTTATAAGGTATAGAGTAAAAAAAATTTCGGTCTTATTTATAAGACAACCTATTAAATTTTTCATATGAATATATAATTTTATCTTTCATTTATTAATAAATCAATTTTATTTTCATTGAATATAATGTATATTGAATATGGATAAAATTAAAAATATTTAAATTTTAGAGTAAAATACTCTAACCTCCCTTCTGTTTTGCCTTAATTACACAGACCTCCCCTCTATTTTGAAAACCCATATAAACCTCCCTTAAAACTGAAATGTATATTACACAAACCTCCCTTATAATTTGAGATTCTATTTCCATCCACCCAAATCGTTAGTTGACCGTTAAGTTTGACTTTTAAACTTTTTTTAAACAAAATGCCCTTCTTCAATATTAGAATTATATATATATATATAGGGGCTAATAAAAATTTATACAATCATAAATTTATTCTATTAGATTCTCTAAATTTCTAATTTTTTTAAAAAAATTTAATTTTGATATTATAAATTAATTTTGACTTAAAATATATATTAAACACATATTTTTATCAAATATAATAAACTATATAAATATGAGATTTTATTTGTCATTTAAATTTATAATTTAATATTTTTTCCACAAATATTTATAATTACATTTGATCAAGCATATTTTTATTTAAAATCTTGCTTGAATATTCAACGTTTGTGATATTTACATTAACCAATGCTAAAATCATCAAACAGGTAATTACTTGTAAAGATAAAAATAGAAATTAAAGAATAGATAAAAAAAACTCTTAAATTCTTTAAAACAACTTTAATCAAAATGTGCAAGAAAAAATAAATTTAATTAAAAAAATATATTTTTGGAATCTTTTTAGAATATTCTTAACGGAGTTAACTGTTTGGACTTAAGTGTATGTTTTCAAAATAGAGGGGAGGTCTGTGTAATTAAGACAAAACTGGAGGGTGGTCAGAGTATTTTACTCTAAATTTTACTATAGAGTTAACCGAGTTCAGATTTTTTTTCTAATTATAAATAAAATTAGAGGAGTATCATGTTTTATTTTCATTGAATATAATCGACTTTATTTAAAATAAAATCAAAAGAGTATCATGTTTTATCATTCATTTATTAGTAAATCGACTTTATTTTTATTGAATATAATATATATTAAATATGGATAAAATTAAAAAATATTTAAATTTTACTATAGAGTTAACCAAGTTTAGATTTTTTCCCCCTCATTTTTGTAAAACCACATGCTAGTAGTGAATTATAAATAAAATTAAAGGAGTATCATGTTTTATTCGTATAGTAACTTTTTACCATCACTATTATTTACTACGTTTTTTTTTTTTTTTGGTTTACTTTCTCTGGAATATAATTTTAAGATTTCAGATGATATTCGCTGGCCAAAAGAAGAAAACAAAAGATGATGATGGTATTCATACTACGTGGCACAGAAAAGAAAGTTCCTCACCAAAAGTACACAGTTCATACGAGGAACCTAGCACTCTAGAGGCAACAAAAGCAAGTGATAACCGTGGGCCAGTAGTGCCCGTGTTCTTTAATAAATAGCCAACGGTTCCCGCGTCCGTGTCGACCACGTAGGCACGTGGGTTTTATCCATCTTCTTCAGTCATGTATTCAACTCTCAAGTCTCAACCACGCTAAGCTATATATACTCCTACCCCCCGCACTTGACTCCTCAGTTTCAATCTCACACCATTTAGCTCAAACCTTTGAAATGAACGCTTTCTCGACTTTCATAACTAACTCGGAGGGGTCCAACTCCAACTCATCATCGCACTCCGACGAAGAAGCCGCCATCACATTAGCGTCGGAGAAACCGAAGAAACGAGCCGGACGCAGGGTGTTTAAGGAGACAAGACATCCCGTGTACCGAGGAGTGCGTCGCCGGGACAACGACAAGTGGGTCTGCGAGGTTCGTGTTCCTAACAACAACAAACTAAGGATCTGGCTTGGAACTCATTCGACACCTGAGAAAGCAGCCAGGGCCCATGATGTTGCTGCTCTCGCACTTCGTGGCAAGTCGGCTTGTCTCAATTTCGCTGACTCCTCATGGCGGCTCCCGGTGCCAGCGTCCACCGATCCCGACGAGATACGGCGAGTGGCGATGGAGGCTGTGGAGGCATTTGATGACGTGGACGAAGTGTGTAGCAGTATGGGGACGACAATGGGATCATCAGAAGAAGAAGCTAATAATAACAAGGGTGGTATGAGTATGGAGTTAGAAAGGTATGTGAATAATGAGGTTTTGTTTAGCATGGCGGATGAGCCGTTGAGATCTCCACCAGCGGCTTATTCGCCGGGAACACATGGATGGGAGTGGAGAGACGAAGTGGACCAGGTGGATAGTGAGGTGTCACTTTGGAGCTTTTCCATTTAAAATTCGTTTGATTGATTTGAAATTAGATGCTTTTCGTCTGACTTTTTCATAGCATTACTGCTTTCTGTGATTTTGAGTGGATGTTTAGGCAAGCTTGTACACCACACAAACACAAGAATGAAAAATAGAGGATTGTAAATGTCTTCATCATGTGCCAAACACTTTTTAGTGAGCATGAGTGTTTTCTTTTTTTTTCTTCCCAATGGAAGATTGACCGTTAGTTTGAGCAGGAAAAATAAGTGACTGTCTTCCCGCTAGACCTTTTCCGGTAGGCAGGGAAGGATCCTAAAATTATGTAATTAATTTGTCTATTTCTTTCTTTTGTATCATACTTTTGTTCAAGGTTACAAAAAAAGTTTCAAACTTTTCTTTATACGAATGGATAGTCTCTGACTTTTGGCAACTAGAGCGTTTACATCTACCAAAGAGGGTCTACCCTGGTGCAGCATTGACCCCTTAACCAATACTAAGTTCGATCTTTGAATATGGGGAAAAAAATTTCTGGGACACCTCAGCCCTTTTAAGTAGATCTTTGTTAGGTGGAGTCGTAGTTGATTGTTTGGATATCCAGTAATAGTTATACAGCCAAAGTGAGCTACTTTCTTTGGTCCAAAATAAAACACGTGGTTAACTAATAAATATGAACAAGGAAATGCTAGTTAAATTATTTAATATGTCTTATATTGATGAAATTCATTTATTTCACCTTTATTAAAGATTGTGATTTTTAAATAGAGCTGGGAAAACGGGCCGGCCCTTCACGGGCTCGGGCTTAAACGGGCCGGCCCGTTTAGGCCCGTTTCCTAAAAAGTAGCATATTTTTGAAGCCCGCGGCCCTACAGGGCTGGCCCTTCACAGGCTCGGGCCTAAACGGGCTTAAACTCATTTTAATTCAAAAAAATTTTTTTAAAAATTTTTTACAATTTATTTATTATTTTGCTTTAAATTGGTATACATTATTTTTAAAACTCATAAATTTTTAGTTAAAATAATCATCTAATGTCCAAATTAGCCTTTTTTTTAAGTTTAAATGAATAAAACATTGTAGAAAATAAAATAAATAAAAACAATTAATAAGTGTTTGCCTATTATTAATACTCTATTAGGAACTTAGGTGTCTCTCATATTGATAATTTGATATAATGATATTAAATTTATTAATTTATTTTAAAAAAATATTAAACGGGCCTAAAAGGGCCGGCCCGCAGGGCTTCAGGGCTGGCCCTACAGGGCCGGCCCTTTTAGGCCCGCTTCCATTTTTAGCCTCTAAATCATAGGCCCGGCCCTTGACGGGCTCGGGCCTAAACGGGCCGGCCCGACGGGCTTGGCCCGAATTCCCGGCTCTATTTTCAAATATCTATTAATTATCTATTGCCTGTTTCTCTCTTAAAGGGGTAAAAGTGAAAAATAATAGTTAATTATCCTGTCAATCTCTTCTAATTTATATCAAAATTTTCTTTTAACCCAATTTCGTGATAACCAATTAGTCTTATTTGCAAGTAGCCTTGTTGGACCCAAAAAAACTTAGTTTAGGCCTACATTGATTCTTTATTTTTCACTCTCTTCAGTCTGCTAAACAATAAAACTCGTTCCAATTAAGAAAAACAAGTTAAATAATTAAGTAATTCGTGATTTAAATTAGTCTAGCTATAATATTTTGACATGCTGAAATTTGTCTAAAACAATGAGAAACAATGTTGGATAAATACACGAGTGTACTAATGTGGACTTCTATTTAGTATCATTGTTTTACTTGATATTGGTTGAATAATATTAAATATTAATAATAGTTAGGTGAAAACCAAAATTTAATTAAAAATATCAATTGATGGATATCATATTCATAATTGAGACATGTTAATCAATTCTAGCTCAAGGCGGTAAAAATAAAAATGGTCATATGAGATGGTGAGTTTACAGAAACCTAAACAAGTCCACGATATGAAATAGCAAACCTAATTCATTCTAA
This sequence comes from Inga oerstediana, assembly GCA_963210345.1. Lineage (NCBI taxonomy): Eukaryota > Viridiplantae > Streptophyta > Magnoliopsida > Fabales > Fabaceae > Inga > Inga oerstediana. Next base: position 57,178,209 of record OY723409.1, read on the forward strand.
ATTAGCCAACAAATTAGCATCTGTCCATAAGCATGAAAATGGACCAATGGAAATGAACTAACTCAGATGATGATTCACTCATGTTTATAAAGATCTTCTTACTCACAGTTACTAACAATATATCTCTCTTTGTATGGCTCTGATACCACAGGGAGTGAGTCTCTTTATGAACTCTGAGACCCAGTCCATGATAGCTGTAGATCTTACCATGTCAAGGTCATTTTTTTAGTATTCCTCAACCATGTAGACCACATCAGGACCTCAATCTATAGATACCTAGATTAAACCACGTTATTCATGAAGAAACTTGGATCCTAAGGATCAAGGTCAGATTCTTTCTATTATACAGGATCCTCAAAGGAAACAAGTGTATAGCATAATAGAATATCTTGGAGAAAATCTTGGCCTTTGCGAGTTTGGAGGCCAGAGTATTCATCTTTGGAAGAGAAAATTTGTCATCTTGTAAGAACATATTAAGAGGCTTGTAATCAATGACCAACCTCTTCTTCCCTCGGATCTTTTCAGATCTTTTCTCAACATAAAAAGCTTGACAAGCCCAATTTAACTCTGTGGGCTCAATTAAGTCTTGGGCCAATAATGAGGCACATCTTGCTTGGTTAAGGCCAGATCATCTGGATTATTCCAGAGTGGGTTGCCTTAGTGGGATTGATATCTTCATTCTTCTTGAAGGGAAATATGATGTAGAAGTCCTTATTTCTCTAGAGTAGAAATAGGTGTTTAAACTGGTCATGGTTGTCTGAAAAAAGGTGGAGTAATTTATCACGAATGTGTTCATAACTAGTAGGAGCTTGATTGATTTTAAGGGTACTAGGAGTCTAGAGATAAGGACTGAAGAATTTCTTGAATCTAAAACCTTGTGGGGTAATGGAAAGATGTTTGGTTATGTCAAATGCATCGAATCCAAAAAGGATATCCCTTTCATGGAGGTAACTGCCAAGGACTCAAATCCGAACAATGCATCTAGGGAAGAACTATATCCCAATTTTTCTTTTGGATATAAATTCTATATGAAAAACTTCTTGGTTGACTGTGGTGAAGGGTTTATGAAAAGGAACTCATAGATCACTTAGTAGAATATGGGGCTTCATAATGGTAGCATAGGAACCAGTGCCAATAAGGGTAATAACTTTTATAGGTTTGTCATATTTGGGGAGAAGAATGTTGGCTTCAATGTTGGGCCTTGGAGAATTGTCTATTTGAGACATTCCTAAAGATCTAAGTGATCCTAGGATTTGGGTAGGTTTTTTGGAAAGGCTTAATGGTTTAAGGGAGCAGATAGGCCTGTGAGGATAAAATTCATCATCATCATAAGAGAGATCTTCTGAATCAGTGATATGAAGAACATATTGTGTCTCTTCATCTTCATCTAACTATTCTTAAAAAATGGATTCAATATCTTTAGTGTCATCAATAGGTAGCATTTGCTGAAATGATTGAAGCATTTTTATCTCCTTCTTGTTTCTTCTCTTAGGACAAAACTTGGCATAATGTCCTTTATTTTTGCAAAGAAAACATTTATTAGACTTCTTAGATTTAGGTAAATTCTTTTTGAAGTATCTGAAATAAGGTTTATTTCTCCTTCTACGAGTTTTCTTAGGCCTATATTTGTAGAGGTGAGACTTCTTCTTTGTTGAGCAGCGGCAAGCTTCTTTATCCTTACATTTGATCTTCAAGTATGATTTGTTGCAAGCTGGCTTAAGCTTAAAACTTCCCTTGACCATATATTTGAAATATTTCTACTGGTCGCAAACTTGTCAAGAGCAGAAAGGGCCAGTTGATAAATTTCACCCAAGGTGAGTTGAGCAACGTCCTTTTGAAGGGCAGCAATCATTCTATGAAGTTTAGGATGTAACTCATCAGGGAGAGAAGCAATGAAAACGTGTATGAGATTGGGATTCTAAGATCCTCCTAAAGGATAGTATTTTTTAGACATTTAGATGTATTGTTTCTATAAATCACATTTGTTCATGGAACAACACTTCATGTCAAAATATTCTTGATAGTGTTGCTTTTGAATGACATTAAAGTCACCAAGGAATTCTTGGTGAATGACCCCAAGGAATGCTCCTGGGCTATCACAGCGGAGAATCTGAAGTTTTTGATACTCATTGATATGAGAGAACCATTCTCATAAATTTCATGTCATTTCTGCAACAAACTTAGTAAGGACTTGATGAAGAGTAAATTGGGAGTCTGTCATGTGAGAATCTATCCAAACACCAAACTCATGAAGATGATCTCTCCATCTGGAATGAGGGATGTCATCAAAAGTAAATTAGGAACCATGTACTTGGTATTGAATTTAGGAGCTTGTGCGGCTATTTCGCCAACTCCTTCTTCTTCTGAGGAAGGATCTTGAATAGTGGGTTCGTTCTTGTTATAACTTTCAACATGTTGTGGATTAACCATAACAATTGTGGAAAGATTAGCATAGTGATTTTCATTACTAGAGAGCTTAGATATTTTTGAAGTTTCTTATGAAGATGATTCTTTAAAGGTAGAGGGAACATAAATTGAATTTTATGTTTTAGAGTTTGAATTTGATTCTTCAGTAGAGTCAGCAAAAACTTCATATTGGTTTCTGGTAAGAGTACCAATTGTATTAGGAGATGCAAACAACTTATCAATAATTCATTTTCCTCTATTTGTGGGTAGCAAGGAAGTAGGTATAGAAGCTTTTAGAGGAGGCTTGGGTGGTGAATGGATTCTTAAGGTAGAATATGAAGAGGGGGAAACAGGTTGTGTAGAATGAGGTAGCCTAGTTCTTGGCCTGATATAGGAAAAACCAAGGCCAATGAATGGTGTAAAAGAAGTGAGTTGGTAACCGGAGGTGCCTATTCTAACCGGCTTCTTTTTGAAAAGTTTCTTGAGAGGATTGATCTGTCTAGGCAAAAGATAGGTAAATTGGAAAACTTTATCATAATTGGTAAAGGCAGTAGGTGGGGAGTATAATGGGTATGGTGGAGGATACAAAGATAAAGGGTTTACAGAAGGAGAAGATGGAGGATACTGAGGTTTGACAATATCAGCTTCAATTTGTTTCAATTCTTCCTTGATCTTTGAGGGCTCCTGCTCCTTTCTATGAAACTCAGGTCCATAGTATCTCTAATCAATATATTATCTAAGATCAGCATCAAGCTGTTGTGCTTGGGAGGAAAGTCAAAGATGCAACTTCTTGATCTCTTCTGCAATAATGTCAACCTTGGTAGTTAAATCCTCTGTTTTGCTAGTAAGACCATCCAACTTGGAATCATTCTTGTGAAGGAACTTGTTTTGGCTTACAGCATTATCTGTATGCTAATTAAGAACTTCTTCCATATGAGAGGCTGACTTATATCCTTGAGGGGTGACTTCTATGGCCGTAACATATGGTTGCCTAATCACGTTGGTATTCTCATTGGTTCGTACCCCAAGAGCTAGAAATTATTCTTCATATGTGTCAGAGCGCAATATAGCAATATAGGGCAAAGGTTGTAGTTGAAGATACAAAAGAACTGTAGGTTGTACAAGAATCACAGGTTGTAGATTTGGTAGTCATTTTTGAGAAAAAACATTATTAGCAACAAGGTCATCATGACCTAAATCTTTTAGATGATCCCATATAGAAGATCTTTAGAAAGAACTTCAGGAACAGGTTGAAGAATTCTGTTTTTAGGGGCTTGATCATTATCATCCTTATGTCTCTTGGGGTATGGAAAACAAGAAGACTGGGGTTTTTTCTTTTTCTTCTTCTGTGAGCTAAAATCAACAAGATCATCATCATAGTTGTACTAGAAGTTATGATATTGACAGTCATAATTAGGTTCACACATACTAGATTTAGATCCTTAATGAAGTGACCATTAACATGTGACATAAAGAAACGTTGGGCTTTTGGGGTAAAATTATGAACTGGAGGTTTCTCTTTTCTTGCTTAAGCAGGTGATATGGTTGCAATTCTTTTAATAGATGCTAGACCTTCAATGTCAAGTCTTTGAAAAGTAGTTCTAACAATCCCATCATGTATTCTTGCAACAATAAGTGGAGCAATGGTGTAAATATAAGCAGGAGTAAGGTTGAATTCCCTTTCATAATTGGTGATTGAGTTCAATGGAATGATTTGGGCCAGCTCTTTATTAGAAATTTGCCTAGGAATATTAACAATGGCAAAGCCATGATCTCTATCAATGAACAAAAAAAGGGCATCTCTGGTAGAGTTTGGAAAATGGAGATCTAGGGAATGATTCTAAACTCTATAAATAAGCTGATAATGGAGGGTAGCCATGGTGGCTTTAGAATCTTGTTTGGCACCAATAATTTGAATATGAACTTCCATCCTTTGAGAAAGGGTTTAATCAAAGAGTTTTATGTTGAAGTATAGGATAATGGTTAAAACAACACTTCCATTACTGAGAGTAGTAACCAAGGCTCCAATTAAGGCATGCTGGCAAGATTTGAAGGAGGTGTCTAATAAGGCTACTTTGACAGAAATAGGAAGACCTTTTCTACTGTGAAGAGTAAGTACAAAACAAATAGCTCCAAGGTAGAGGTGAGTATAACCTTCATTAATGTAAGAATTAATGAGGAATTGCTGGATTTCAAGGGTGACATATTGCTTAGTTGTAGTAGCTGGTAAACTACATTGATCTAGCTTTGAAATGAGTGTTTAGATATTGTGGAAGGAAGAGTGTTGTCGGTGGTATAGGGAATAAGGCTTAAGAAGAGGGAGGTTAGTATTCCGGATGCGAGCATCATTTGGAATATGAGTAAACTCAACTAGGTTTTCTATTTGGTTAGAGAGGGTGCATCGAATAGAAGAAGGCATTCGATCTAGTGATAAGGTTGCAAACTGGCTCGCACACCATGAGATGTCTCCTATATGATTATCTTTTGCTTTATCAGAGTGTTTTTGCTTTTGCATTATTGTACTACCACTTATGAGTTTGCCTACTTGTATTATTACACTACCAAGTGTGCTTTTACTTTTGTCAATCACGAGTGTGCTTAGCTTTCTTGCTGGCTTGTAATAATTTTAGTTTGTCATGTTGTAAGATTCAGTCTTTATAAAACGATGCTCCAACACTCCATAAGGATCATCAAAGGTTGAATCAAAAGTTTTATTCTCTCCTTTATAAATACACGAGTGTTTTTCAATATGAATTTATTCTAAACTCATATATTCTTCTAAAAGTCTTATCTTTCAATATGTCTCTTCAAGAGATTCTATTATGCTTTGCACTTGCCTCCTTTGAGGATCCTGTGTAACAGAAAAAATATGACCTTGATCCTTAGGACCCAAGTTTCTTTATGAATAACGTAGTTTAGTCTAGGTATCTACAAATTGAGATCCTAAAGTAGTTTGTATGGCTGAAGAATGCCGAAAGAATGACATTGACATTATAAGATCTGCAGTTATCCTAGACCGAGTCTCAGAGTTCATAGGGAGACTAAGTATCTCTTCCGGGGGGGATTCCAACCTTTACTCTCTTTTTTTATGATAATTGATTGTTAACCTTTTTTGTAAAAAAAAAAAAATCAAACTAGGAAGCCTAATGCATTAAATGACCCATCATATCATCATTAACCCTCCTTGTGACAAAAAAGAGTAGATGGCCATAAGTGCAAAAAAATCATCACCAATAGGCGATAGCATGAGCAAATCTAGTTAATATATCTATTAGCACATTTTGTAACTTCTCCATATGCAAACTAAACCTAAAAGAAATGAGAGAATCATACAGCAATTTTTTTGGGGAAAAAAAGAAGCATATTGGCTTAATCCTCTTTAACGTTTTTGAAAGTTAACAGCCTCCATGCAGTTCCAAAAGATCTCTACTTTCCAATTACCTTTCTAATTGTTGGCTTAGCTGATCTATATTCTTCTCTGATCATGGATGCCTACGATGATGGAAGGGGCCAGGCTTTTCCCACACTTGTCAAGGACATTTTGGGCATATCACATTTCTTGTTTTATCTTTTTTCTTTATTTTTGATACATGCATCAAATAAACTTGTTTTTATTACACACCAAACTAATTCGGATTGAGTTATGGTATGACCCTTATAAGTGACAACCCTATCATATAGGCTACTGCATTCCCCAAGGATCAAACCTATGATCTTTGTTTAAAGTGAAACAATTATTACCAGTTAATCTAAACGCTTGGCGGTACATCAAACTAACTTTTATTATTATTTTTAGTATTATTTGAGTTTGAAAGATCGGGCCATGGTACAACCCATATGGACAAAAACCCTACCACATGAGTTTAAGGTGTCACGACTCCTATTAGTTGTTGATTCAAACCCTGGGTGGTATATCAAATTAATAACCTTTTTTTTTTTTCAGTTTGATATGTGGCCAAGCTGCCCTGCCAGGGATAAAACCCACCGCTACTCTTATACAAGGGGATTAGTTTGGCGGTAGGGTAATGCACCATTTGCGGTACATCAAATTAACTTTCTTTCTATCCCTTTCTATTCATTTCATTTACTTTCTATCAGAAAAAACAAATACAGCAGGAACATCCAAATGAAACTAAAACTTCAGTAATTGAATATAGAGAAATAACAACAAAGGCAACACTTATAATAGCTATAGGAAAAGCTGTGCCGGCTGATTTGGAAATGAAAAGGCTTTATACAATTTTATTACCCGCTCATGCAGATATAGTCCGATCATAGCAGGATCAACGTAACGGGAGCAGATATTAAGCATTTGATATGTTGTAGTAATGAATTAACCTGTTTTTGTTTTCACTTATTAAGCACTAATTGTGGAATCTAGTAAGCTTTTCTTTCTTTCTTACTGATCAATTACTACCGTCTACAAAAAGCTTTGCAGCTCACCATTTCAAGTGTATAAAAATTGAAAATGAAAAAGACCGTGAAAAGAAACAAGAGTAAATTTGACCGGGCAAAGAGGACGTACAGGAGCAATTAATGAGAAGGAAGCTGCAGGTCAACAGCATGAAAGGGACACGTGACTGAGCACGTGCAGAGAGGAAGCGTGCATATATTTGGTTAATACGTGGTATTCATTTTGCATTACATTACGGTTATTAGATTAAAAAAAAAAGAGGTCAACAACTGGTCTCCCTCACTCCAAAACCCTCCCCGAGCATCACTCAGAGGCTCAACTCAACTAATATTAATTAATTAATGTAATTATTAATTAATCTCATTTTCAGATTCAAATTTGAAGCATCGTCCCTCCTTCTTCTATCACACCCTCCCTGCTAGCCTGTTATTATCATGCTTATTGAACCTGGACCGGACCGGCCTGGGAACCAGCGAACCGGCCGGTAAACCGGTCCGGTCTGGGTTGGTATTTAAAAAAAAAAAAAAAAAAATTATTTTTTCTTTAGAATTTCATACTATAAGTCTAAAATTTTTAATTTCTCACCGATTTGGCTCCAGTTTGGTCCCGGTCTGACCCACTGATCCTTAATCCAGTAATCCGATCGGTTCAATGCCTGATCCGAATTTTAATACCTTTATTATTATAGTTGAAGCCTCACTGTCTTATAATGATTCATTGAGATCTTCACCGCCGAACCTTCTTTTATCTTTCACTTTCCCTCTCCTATAAATTTGTCTCCCTCTTCACATCTCTCTCTCTCTCTCTCTGTGCTTGTGTGTGGCCACTGAAGCTCCCAGCCTGGCTCACTTTATTCAGTAAATTAAAAAGTTTCTTCCTCCTCTGAATTCTCTGTTTGCTCTTCAGAATCCTCATTTATGGACCCTTTCTTTCCTCCTTCTTCTTCCTAGTTAACCTCTTTGCTTTCACAATTTACTTCTCTGAGATTCTGTATATCATCGACCTCCTTCTTCTCTGAGAAAATGGCTTCTCAGGGTAACATGCCCTTGAGGGATCAAATGGCGCTGACCGCCAAACATCTCCGAAGGCCTTCAAATATGCTGCTTAAGGATTATCTCATCAGGGACGATCTCAGTTCCTGCTCATCCAGCGGCTTCAAATCTGTTCCTCGCCGACAGTGCTGCACCACCGTCCGATTTGATCTCCTCGAGAAAGATCTCCAGGCCAAACGGAATTGCCTCCTTCGATCGAGTAGTATCATTAGCCACCGGAGTTCTTGTTCTTTCAAGGTTGCTTCCTCCACCATATCCGCCCTGCACAAGGCCTCTCGAGCTGTCATCAACGCCGTTAAATTACTTCCGTTCCTGTCCATATCCCCTACACCGTCATCCTCCTCCTCCTCCTCCTCCTCCTATAGAAAGAATAATAACTCCATGAAGCGTCTCCTTTCCCAAAGCTTATCTAGCAAGATGTTGAGCAGAAGCTTCTGGAGAAAAGCAATCGAGGAGGAAGAAGATGAAAGCGAGAATCCACGGTGGAAATCATTCAGGGAGTTTCTAGAAGAAAAAGATAAGCCGTTGGATCAACAAACACAGAGCTCGAGCATGATCAGCATGACTTTGGGAAGCAGTTGCACTAGCGGAAGTAGCGGCAGGAGTAACGGAAACAGTTGGGGGTCGTCGAGCGAGTTCACGTGGGAGATATTACGGTCGACGACGACGAGCGATAATACTTCCGACGTCGGAGTTGTGAGCAGCGGTGAGAATAGTACAGTGCAGAAAACTAGTACTGCCACCATGACGTTGAGTAGTGAAGATTCCACTGACCGCTGTACATTAGAGAAAATAATGGTGAGTTAATTTAATTATGAATGTTTGATTTGTTGAATATATTTTGAAAATTTCTGATTCGCTCGTGGAAGATGGTCCGGCGATCTGATCCTCTGGCCATAATATTGATGAAGGAGGAACAGCTGGACCCGAGATTGCATGAAGTCCACGTGCGGGGGAAATGATACGCTACTTCTCGGGGACCATATATTTAGTTAATTACCAATCAGCCCTCGCGCCATCTTTTTGGAGGCGCTATCTCACCCCGCCGACTATATTTGTCTTTTACTTGTAAATTTCATTTTATTTCTAATTTTTTTCCTATGAAAAAAATCTTATTAAAAGTTAATAATTGTTTACTATAGGGGCCTACCTGTACGACTCTCACATGAATATATATGTGCATGTAATGTAGCAGGATGGGTCTGGGGAGGAGAAGGAACAACTGAGTCCTGTGTCGGTACTAAATGGACCGTTTGGGGACGATGAAGAGATCAACTCTCCCTTGGATCTTACGACGAAGATTCGACATTCTGATCACGAGGCTTCATCACTTAAACCCATAGACTTGGAGAAACGAATGGCAGTGTTTTCAGAAGCTAAAGAGAATATCAAGGGCGGTGAGGAAGAAACGTGGATGCTGATTAACGAGCTTGAGGGTTCAAGGCTCAATAGCGCAGAGAAGAAGCTATTGTTTGATTTGTTCAGTGGCAGCACTGAGAATGAAGACCAAGTGACGAAGATGGCGACGGAATGGATAAGTGGGGAGTCACCAGGAGTGAGTACTATGGGTTGGCCAGTTTGTGTGAGGGAAATGGATAAGTGTGAGAGATGGACAAATATTTCAGATGAACAAGTGGGGATACAGCTGGAATTCGAGGTTTTGACGAGTTTGATGAACGAGCTCGTACTTGAACTCATTACATCGTCACGGTCATGAGCCTTCTTTAATTGCTTTTATTATTGGTTTTTAGGTTAGCGATCATAGAATTTCATTTAATTTGCCCGGTCCCCATCTTGGGGATAGATAGAGATCAAGCCGTGAAGTTTTGGAAGGATCCATATATATATAGTGGATCGAAATTGGGATTTTTGTTGCTTGCTTGAATTAATTCATTTGAGGCTTTGAATGGCCACCGTGATTCATGAGTAGTTCTGATTAATTTGTTCCCTTCCCCGGGCTTCGTATCGAGAATCTAACCACGAAATCTGAGGTAGATTTTGCTTTATTATAAATTTAACGTATTAATATTGGGGTCAAAGTCCAACATGTGTGCATTTATTTCATGGTACTTGTCTAATATCGAAGGTGCTATTATGGATCTTAGTTTTACCCCATTTTTATTTCCATCCACAATGATTGCCATCATAAACTTGAATTTATTATGCACGAATCATCTGCCATTTTTTATAGCAAAGAATATTTGTACCAAGCAAGCAAACATGGCCTTAGCGTAGTCGTGCAAATGGATATTAGATCAGTGGTTTTCGAAGTTCTGATTGTATATAGTCAATCTGTGGGGAAAAGACATTTACATGGAAGCGCGCATTAATTATTGAGAATACAATATCAGCTTGGAAATCTTTTTTTCTACTATCTCCTATAAATGGTGATATTGTTTGAGACACTGTCATATACTAAATGTGAATACCTTTTACGGCGAGAGGCTATGAATTTAAATATTAATTTATCATGTTACGAAGGATTAGCATATTCCACTATATTCAACTCCCATGGGTAATGGGATAATTAAAATCTGAAGACAAATGTCAAGATTAAAAGCCTTCACAAATAATGGCAATTTGTAGACCCTTGAGGCCCAAAAAGCTGGAACCTAGGACAAAATTCTAAGAAGGGCCAACCACGAGGCTTGAACCAAAGTCCAATACTCCAATCTATTAAGTCCGACTTGAGTTTTTTTGTTTTGTCTTCTTGGAAAACAGAAAACATATACACAAACGAGATGCTTCAAGGCCCGAATCATAATTTTTGCACGCACACACGCCCTCACACACGTACTCACACCGATAGAAGCCCAAGTTTGACTTATTCAAGGAAATTCAAACGGGTAAGAGTGGGAGAAAAGTACGATGGAATTAGTTTATTTTTTTAATTGTTATTTTAACTAAATTCCTAGGATGATATTAGTTGCTTAATAAGTGGGATTGACCACCAATCCCGTGTCCTAGTTTTAAGTTGTTAGTGGTCCTTATTTTTAGTAGCACTTTCATTTTATTAAATGAAAAACTCAAAAATTATGCTCTATAATTTTCCTATAAATTGGTAGGCAGCCTTGAGCAACGGAAATGAAGAAATTTACAGAGTAACTACTATAGTGGAGATTCTCCAGGCTATTAGAGAATTCAAAGCAAGATTCTTGTTAAGATTTTCTAGTAGATTTTCTATTCCTTTACCTTTAGTCTAGAATTCAGAATTGGGTGCTATCAATTTAGTATCAGAGACACGTCATTCCAGAATGGTCACGACCCGCTCATCGCACGCTCCGCAAGACCCTGGGGAGAACCCGTTCGGCAATGACCCCCTGGCTGCGATTACCTCCCGACTCGAAACGTTGGACCTTCTCAACGAGAAGGTGGCTACTTTGGAGGCTCGCTCGACACGCCGTCATCGTGCAAAGGGAATTCAACATTATCGTGAAGGCGACAGCAACGAGGATTCGGACCCACACCATAAGAATGCACAACTGCCATATACAAAGATTGATTTCCCCAAGTTTAACGGCGGTGACCCTCGAGGCTGGATATTAAAGGCCGAAAAGTATTTTAGATACTATGAGACTCCCGAAGACGACAAAGTCGACATTGCTTTTATGTATCTCGAAGGTGATGCTCTCGACCTCTTTTCATGGATCATGGGACAGAGAACAGTGGTGTATTGGGAAGAGCTTACCAAGGCACTTCAGGAACAATACGGTCCTCCTGAGTACCAAAATCCGGACGAGTATCTGTGCAATATTCGGCAAACTGGCTCAGTTCACGAATACCGATCGGAATTTGCAAAGAGGCAAGCACATGTGAGGAACTGGCCAGACCACTGTTTGATGGGGGTATTCATCAATGGACTTAAGGAAGAGCTCAAGTCAAATGTAAGGATCCACAAGCCCAGATCGGTCTACCGTGCAACCAGCCTTGCTCTGGAATATGAGGCCAAGCTTAATAATACACCCAAGCCCAAGCCCAGTTCAGCGTCTCAAGCCCAATACCGATCACAGAGCTTCACTCAAGACTTCAAGGGAAATTCTTATGCTCCCTCAGCTTCAATAGCATCTTCTTCCGGCACTAAAGCATTGACCACACACCAATCATCCGAGTTTCAGCGCCGACGAGAGAAGGGGCTGTGTTTCCGATACGGCGAGAATTTTCGGCCTGGCCACCGCTGTGCGAGCTCATTCTCGCTCATGGAAATTACAGAAGAGGGCGACGAGGTTGTCACCCCCATGGCAGACGAAGATGATGCCGGAGAAGTTACAGCGGCGGAAATTTCCTTCAATGCAATTCTCGGAAGAGCATCAGCATCCACCATGCGTTTGGCTGGGAAAATTCAGGACCGACCCGTTTTAATTTTGGTGGACAGTGGGTCCACGCATAACTTCATCTCTGAAGCGATCGTCGCAGAGCTCTCCCTCCCCGTCGAACTCACACAGTCGTTCGGAGTCCAAATAGGAGATGGCGGATTGGTTCAGTACAATCGGGTCTGCTCTTCCATTAAGGTACAGGTTTCGGACTTAACAATCAATCAAGAGTTTTTTCTGTTCTCATTGAAAGGGACCGACCTTGTCTTGGGAATCAAATGGCTTGCCTCCTTGAACACAGTCCAGGCAAATTGGAATGACCTATTCATGATTTTCTGGATAGAAGGCAAAAAATACAAATTGTAGGGGGTGAAGATAGATGCTAAAGGACCTGTACAACTCAAAAGTATGGGTGTGCAACAGGAACTTACAGACAACCCAGAAGCAAATTTGCGGCTTGATTGGTTGGAAGAAGATTTCTCTACTGTTTTTTCAGAACCGACGGACCTACCGCCACCCAGAGGCCATTATCACAGGATTCCACTATTACCCAATGCCTCTCCTCCAAATATGAGGCCCTGTCGGTATCCCCATTACCAAAAGGACGAAATAGAATCTCAAGTGGTGACCTTACTTGAGAAGGGATTTATTAGACCAAGCTCCAGTCCCTTTGCTAGCCCAGTTTTGTTGGTGAGCAAGAAGGACGGCTCCTGGAGGTTATGTGTTGGTTACCGCCGGCTCAACAAGATTATCATTCTAGATAAGTTCCTTATCCCTAACATTGATGAATTATTAGATGAATTACATGGGGCATTGTATTTTTCAAAAATTGACTTAAGATCCGGTTATCATCAAATACGTGTCTAGCCTACTGATGTGCACAAAACTGCATTTCGCACACACTCTGGCCATTATGAATTTATAGTCATGCCTTTTAGACTTACTAATACACCAGCTACATTCCAATCTATCATGAACGACTTGTTCCGTCCCTATTTGAGAAAATTCGTTCTTGTATTCTTTGATGATATCCTGGTGTATAGTACTAATGCTCACCAACATTTTGAGCATCTTCGAGTAGTCTTTCAGATCTTGCAACAGAATTCTTTTTATGCCAACAGCCAAAAATGTTTCTTAGGGCAGACTTGTATCGACTATTTGGGGCATATTGTGTCAGGGAAAGGAGTAGAGGTGGTTCCTGAGAAGGTGTTAACAGTCACCAATTGGCCAATACCAACTTCAGTGAAAGAATTGAGAGGATTCTTGGGGCTCACGGGTTATTACCGGCGCTTTGTGAAAAATTATGGTATTATAGCCCGTCCTCTTACAAACTTGACCAAAACGAATGCGTTTAACTGGTCTATGGAGGCTCAACAAGCGTTTGAAGCACTAAAAGTTGCACTCACTACCACACCTGTTTTGCAGTTGCCCAATTTTCAAATCCCATTTGTGGTTGAATGTGACGCATCCATGAATGGAGTAGGGGCAGTCCTCATGCAAAGTGGACACCCCATTGCATATTTCAGCAAAGGGTTATCTCCTACAAATAGATACAAGTCCGCCTACGATCGTGAACTACTTGTTTTGGTCTTGTCTCTCCAGAAATGGCAGCATTATTTGTTAGGACACCACTTTTTTGTCCAAACAGATCAGTGCAGTCTAAGATATTTATTGCATCAGCGCATAGTAACTAATTCACAGCAGCGTCTCATGGTTAAGCTTTTACCATTTGACTTCACTATTAGCTACAAGGCGGGAAAGGACAACACAGCAGCGGATTCTCTCTCTCAAAGGCCTCAATATGCAGATTTCTTCCAATTGGTAATGCCCCTGGCTGTGGATGTTCAGCAGTTACCTCAATTATTGCTTGAGAATCCCGAAACTAGGAGGAAAATAGAGAGCTTACTACAGGATCCAGAGGTTGTACCTAATCATAGTGTGATTAATGGATGTTTGTACTACAAAGGACGCTTGGTAATCCCAAACAATCCTGTATTGCGCACCAGCCTATTGGAAGAAGCTCATTCAACACCAATTAGGGGGCATGGTAGGTATCTTAAGACCCTCAAACGAGTGACGACGCATCTGTATTGGCAAGGAATGAAGCATGATGTCAAACGTTTTATCCAACAGTGTGTGACTTGCCAACAAAATAAGTACCAAACACTAGCTCCTGCCGGATTACTACAGCCACTCCCAATCCCCAAAAGAATTTGGGAAGACATCTCCCTTGATTTCATCACTGGCCTACCAAAGTCTAAAGGCTATGATGTTATCTTAATAGTGGTAGATAGATTAAGTAAGTATAGTCACTTCATCGCCCTTTCCCATCCGTACACCGCAAAGACTGTGGCACAGGTATTCTCCCAGGAGATAGTAAGATTGCATGGGATGTCACGCTCCATCATTTCAGACCGTGACTCGGTGTTCCTTAGTGCTTTCTGGCAAGAGCTATTCCGCTTAAGCCAAACTAAATTGAGTATGAGCACGGCATATCATCCGCAAACTGATGGACAAACAAAGGTAGTAAATCGATGTCTAGAAACTTACCTGAGGTGTTTCACTCACGATCAACCCCGTTTATGGAGTAAATTTCTTTGCTGGGCTGAATTCTTATTCAACACTAGCTTCCATGTGGTAACCATAACACCCCCTTTAAGCTGGTCTACGGGAGGGAGCCTCCACCTCTTTTCCCCTATGTCAAGGGAGAAACCGCTGTGGCAGCACTGGAAGAGCAACTCGAAGAACGAGATGACATACTCAAAATACTCCATGATAACTTGTGTAAAGCTCAAGACAGGACGAAGGTTCATGCAGACCAGCATAAAAGAGGCCTTGAATTCTCTCCGGGCGACCCCGTTTGGTTGCGAATTCAACCATACAAACAAAGGTCCTTAGCTAAACGAAGGTATGAGAAACTATCACCTCAATTCTTCGGACCTTATAAGGTCATTAGAAAAATTGGTCCAGTAGCCTATGAGTTAGACTTACCAGCAGGGGCCAAGATACATTCAGTCTTCCATGTTTCTCTACTCCGTCCTGCGTATGGACAACAGCCAGCTCTACCTCCGACCCCGTTGCCTCTTTCTGCAGAAAATGAACTGCTGCTGGTCCCTCTTAAAGTGCTCAAACATCGCTGGATTGCCCAAGACAAATTGGAAATTCTGATCCAATGGGGTAACCGTTTTGAAGAAGACTCAAATTGGGAAGATTATGACTCATTTGCATTACAATTCCCTCAGTTTCGCCTTGAGGACAAGGCGAGTTTTCAGACGGGCAAGAATGGGAGAAAAGCACGATGGAATTAGTTTATTTTTTTAATTGTTATTTTAACTAAATTCCTAGGATGATATTAGTTGCTTAATAAGTGGGATTGACCACCAATCCCACGTCCTAGTTTTAGGCTGTTAGTGGTCATTATTTTTAGTAGCACTTTCATTTTATTAAACGAAAAACCCAAAAATTATGCTCTGTAATTTTCCTATAAATTGGCAAACAGCCTTGAGCAATGGAAATGAAGAAATTTATAGGGTAACTACTATAGTGGAGATTCTCCGGGCTATTAGAGAATTCAATGCAAGATTCTTGTTGAGATTTTCTAGTAGATTTTCTATTCATTTACCTTTAGTCTAGAATTCAGAATTGGGTGCTATCACACACACACACACACAATTTGAAAACTTAAAGCATAGTGGACACTTAGCTGAGTTCCTTAAGCATCGAGATAGGAGTTCAATCCCTGGCGATGTCATGGTGTGTGTGGAGAAGGTCTCACGGCCAGTACTAAAGCCCTTTTAAGAAGTCCACAAAGTAAGAGAATTAGTCACTGCTACAGGCGATGGGTACCCTAAACCTTAAAAAAAAGATAAGCTGTCCAAATTTAAATTTGCAATTTCAGAATTTCTTACCTTTTTTTGCCAACTTTTTTTTTTTGGCCAACTTCAGAATTTCTTAGCTACACTTATTTGTTTGCACAAATGGTATGATAAAAACACAAGGTGGTAACTGGCGTAAAAAAAAAAGGTCCAATTGCTGGTTCACCATCCGGACTTAGACAAGATATTTTTTTTTGGAAAAAATGGTCCATGTGCTTCAGTTGTTAGTTTTGACGCAGCCGATTAAAACCATGAACTACTATGACAGTGTTGGTTTTTTAAAAAAAAAATGTAAGTAGAACTCCACGGAAGATCATCAGTTTTGGTAATCATAATGCAAACAAAAAAAGAAATCAGTGTTGGTAATAATGAAAAGACGGAATCAATGGAGAGATTGCTGTCCCCAATGTACCCGCCAGCCATTCTCCTCTGCACACTATTGCATTGGTCACGTGCTGCATAGTACTTACCCAGATTTTTTTCCCTCCATACCCGATATACCCCTCCCCTCTCAAGTAGGAAGGGAGGTTTCTTTTAGTCCTAATTATGAGTCCCCCTTTTAAATTTTTTTTATGAATATGCAATTATACCTATCATTGATTGGCAAAAAAAAAAAAAAAAAAGAGATAGTGTAAACTTTATTCATATAGTGTATTTTTTTTTTATATAAATTTGCAATTACACCTATACCTGTCATTGATAGTGTAAACTTTATTTATATAGTGTATAATTAAAAAGAGTAAAGTTATAATGCTATTAAATTTTAAATTAAATTTAATACAGTTTAATTTTTTTCTTTATTCCCATAAAATATGTTAGAAGTGATTTATAAATAAAACCATGAAGTACAAAATAGAGTAGTAGTACATAACCATTTAAAAAATTGAGAGAAAAATAGAATATGAGAGAATAAAAAAAAGGGTTAATATAACTTTTGATCTCTAAAGTTTGATCCAATTTTAGTTTTGGTCCTTCAAGTTTGAAATTTGTGGTTTTGGTCCCTGAAGTTTCACCCGATTTTAGTTTTGGTCCATGAAGTTTGAAATCGGTGGTTTGGTCCCTGAAGTTTCACCTGATTTTGGTTTTGGTCCCTCAAGTTTGAAAAGGACTTGGTTTTCTTTCTGGGTCGGATCGGGTTTTTTAATTGGGTCGCCAAGTCCTTTTCAAACTTGAGGGACCAAAACCAAAATAGGGTGAAACTTCAGGGACCAAAACCAAAATCGAGTGAAACTTCAGGGACAAAAACCAAAATTAGATCAAACTTCAGAGACCAAAAGTTATATTAACCCAAAAAAAACAAAGTCAGAGTTTTTCGAAAAAACTACATTTTCTGAAAAATTAAACATGACCGGGAAAACAAAACATAAGGACAAAAGAACCTAAACAGACCCTGCCCATGAGTTTTGTAGAGATTTGTTGAGTACGTGCCACGGTTCAGAGATCCTTGCCGCATGCACAATGCCAAGGACCCTTTCTTGCTTTTTGGGTCAATATCTTTTTTTTATTATTCAAATTTATCATTGATTTGATTTTGATCCCTCAAATGGTAAATTATTAGTTTTAGCCTCTCTAATGATAAGGTGATCTAATTTTTATTGAATTGTAAAGACTAATATTTTAAAGAAAATAAAACTTAAGGGATCAAAATCTATAATTTAAAACTTGAGGAACAAAAAATCTAAAACTAAAATGGGAAGAAACTTAATAAATTAAAGATTACTTTAACCATTTTTTTCCAATAAAAAGGTTATGACACAGAAAAGTTCATAAACTTTTTTATAGGTGCACCTAGTGACAGAGCTCATTATTTCTATATATTATATGTCTAATCCTATGCTTTTTAGCACTTTATTATTAATAAATTGGGTATAAGTAATGATAAATTTGCATAGAGGGTAGATGAGTCATTTATGAGGTTTTATGTTCTTATTTATAGATTTTGTGTGATTTTCTATTTTATGACCTTTAATCTCTTTGGCTTGTTTGCACTTACCGATAATCAATTAAATAGGAATTTAAAAAAAAAAAAAAAAAGCAATTAAGGATCTGGATTGGAATAATTACAGTTGAGAGCCGGAGAAAATTAAAAAACAAGACCCCAGAAGTTCAGAAATGACAATTTGGTCCAAAACCCTCGCGCAAAAGTCCAATACTTTACCACTGGTAGTGCCCACTTGATGCCCCCGTGTAATATCCAAAACCAATCAAAACACGCCGCTTCATTTCCTCTTACCTCTCCAAAATGAATAAAAATTTACATTATTATTTTTTTTATACTAATTTACATTATTATTAAATAAACATTTATAACCTCATCAGCTTGACAAACAAATCCCATTTGTTACCACGTGTAATTGGAGTTTTTAAAAATAATTTTTTAATTACTATTTACGGTATAAAAGATAAATATGTAAAAAGAATTTTGTCTCGATTTATGTAAATAAACACTTTTGAAGACCCCAAACATAACCCAAACAAGCATAGTCAATTTACTGCCTTATGGGCTTCCCAGTTTTTTTTTTAATTTTATGAAGCCCTTTTTTTAATGAGGTCTTCTTCCCATCTCCATTCTACCTAGCTGGTTAAAATATGCTTGTTTGGAATGGCGATCAAAACCTTTAATAGCAACTTTTCAATAATAATTTATAATATATGAGATAAGTATGGCTGTATGGGAGATGAGTTTTACCTCGATTTATGTAAATAAACACTTTTGAAGATTCCAAACTTGATCCCAAACAAACAAAATTAGGAGTGTTCATCAATTTCCCATCCCGAAAATTTCGCAATCGGGAATGTGATTTTGGGAACGGGAATGGGACTTCCCGATCCCGAATATGTGTGTGTGCGCGCGCGCGCGCTTTTTTAAAAAAATATTTAAGAAAACAAGACCAAATGTAAAATAAAATGTGAAAATCCTTAACACCTTAAGGTAATATCTATTCTTTTAGTTTATTTAGTTAATTTTATTTATTATTTATTAAATAACTCTAATTTTTTCTTCTTGTCTTTATTCTTTTTACAACTGAATCGACAACTTTAAACATGTATTTGACTAATTATATATTTGTATTAGACTTATTTGGTACAATATGATATTAGATAAATTATATATTTGTATTAGACTAAGGGTGTGTTTGGTTTGAGGGGAGGGTAGGGGGAGGGTGGCAAAATTATAATTTTAGATAAAAGAAACCTAAAATTTACCCTCTCATTTTTTTAAATTTTGGGTTCCTACCCAAAATTTACTTTTTCATTGTGTTTAAATTTTTGGATTCCAGCCTAAAATTTAAATTCCTTCAATCAAAAAAGGTAATTTACCCACCCTCCCACCCCTCCCCTCCCCTCAAACCATACACACCCTAAAGGAAACATAACAAAAAATTCAATATAAAGATTTTTTTTAAAAGAAATCAGGGATCAAAAATGAAACTCCTTCCCGAACATTTTTCAGGATCAGGAATGGTATTTCCCAATCCCTTTCCGATCAGAACAGCCCTAAGCAAAATGTGAATCCAAGCAAAAAAGAACAGAACAAATTTAACAAAAAAACTGAAGAAGGAGAAGAGGAAGAGTGAAAGGCCGAAAAATCGGCAAAAAAAAATAAAGAAAGGAGGAAAAAAAGAAAAGCCATATGTTCTTCACTGTAAAATCCCAAAGTAACAAGCATTTTTTTCCATTTTAAAAAATTTATACGTAATTGTTGCACCTGTATCGCGATGACAGGCTTATATTTAATTTAAAAAAATATATAAATAAAATTATAGCATTTCCACAAAATCAGGCTGTATTACCAAAACAAAAACTCACTGCTTTGTTTACGTGAGGTTTTTTTTTTTTGTACAAAATTTTTAAGAAAGGGGTTGGACTCAACCATAATCTAAGGGTAGGGTGAAGTCTCCCTTCCTCCTAGGTCATACCAATGTTGGGCAGGACGAGCCATCAATTATCTTCAGGCGTTTACTTAGGCACCCAAAAACTAGAATATCTCCCCAAACACCGTAGTGAAGACACTTTGTGCCACTCCTAGAAATCAAACCCATGCCAAAACGGACAACCAGACACAAAATCCAACCCCCTCGTCACTCAACCCACGGAGAATGTGTTATGTGAGGTATATTTTACTTTTAGTGTATTGGTGTTTTGTCATGGAGTAGCAAACCTCTGGGGGAAAAAAAAAAGCAAACCCATAAGATTTCTCTCCACTTTCTTCTCTATCCTCGCTCTATTTCTCATCTCAATTGTTACATTAAGGATTTGATTGAGCTGGAGTTTAATAAACATATTAAAATAAATTTTTTTTCATATATTTATTTCGTATATTATAAATCAAGTTGTAAAAATAGCTCCACCGCTTACCTAAATCGACACTAAAATTTGAGCGCTTCATATTTCACATTTTATAAAATAATCTTTTAATTTATTTTTTTGTTATTACAGTTTCAAAGTGTTTGGTCTAAAATTTCGGATTCGGCTTACCTCCGCTGCGCCTTAACATCCGCTATGTCCGCTGCGTCAAAACTACACCGTTTTGGTGTAGTTTTGGGTGCAAAATGATCAGCTGGTCTTTTTTTTTTTTTTTTTTAATGGTATCCATTATTTTGAAGGATTTTTTTGGAAGCATCTAGCATCTTAAAAATGTTTCAAATAGCATACAGTATATTAAAATAATTTTTTACGCTTTTAACCCCTTCAAATATTTTTTCAGTTGTACCCAGTGTCTTACCAAACTGAATATAATCTTACCCTTAACTTATTTTTTCAGCTCCAAAAATTACTTTAAAATATTGGGTGCTACTAGAAAAATATATTTAGAGTGGGTGGAAATTAATAAACCAATATCCTATGTTTTGGGTGTTAGTTACTATTGAGAAAAATATATTAAAAGTAAAATTATAGTCAATCTCCTAAGGCATTGGCCACTGGGTACAACTAAAAAAATATTTTAAGCAGTTAAAAACATCAAAAATTATTTTAGAATACTTTATGCTACTTGAATATTTTAAAGTAATTTTTTGAGCTGAAAAAATACATTAAGGGTAAAATTACATAAGACACTGGGTACAACTGAAAAAATATTTGAAGGGGTTAAAAGCGTCAAAAATTATTTTAATATACTGTATGCTATTTGAAACATTTTTAAGATGCTAGATGCTTCCAAAAAAATCCTTCAAAATAATGGATACCATTAAAAAAAAAAAAAAAAGACCAGCAGATCATTTTGCACCCAAAACTACACCAAAACGGTGTAGTTTTGACGCAGCGGATGTTAAGGCGCAGCGGAGGTAAGCCGAATCCTAAAATTTCATGGTGACCATGAGGATTGATTTGGAAAAGAAGATCAGGTGGAAGGCAAGCCTGTGGACTGTGGTTAACAGGAGAACATGTGGGGCCCAGAAAGAAAAGATGTGAGAAGAAATGAGATTGGAGTAAAGAGGAAGCGATATTCCCGAGTGGTTGCCGCTTGCCCCCTAATCATTCACACTGTCAGACCAGATCACCCCATAAAATAACAAAAAAGGAAAAAGAAAAAAGCTGGTCTGTATGAAGACACTCTCATTATTATTACTATTGGTTGATTGTCGAGGGCCCACACTTCTGCTGAAACAGTAATACTAATTGGAAAAGGAAAAGTGACTGTGCATGCTCCTTTCTACATTTTGGCTTTCCCCACACTTTCTTCTCCACGCCTTTTCACTTTCTTCGGCCGTCAACCCCTTTCTCTCTCTACCCCTAGGCCTAACCTAACCTCCCATTATGATCTTATTTTTTTTAGGGTTAGGGGCAAAAAATACTTACAGATTTTTTTAAAAAAATGTACCCTTCACTATAAATTGTTTTTAAGTGTTAAAATAATTATACATTTTTTAAAAATTGGGTGAAAATGACATTTCCGTTATAATTAAAGTACGAAACATGTTATCTTTTTTTGGGACTCATGCTATTTAATAAAATAAAATAACCTAAATTTCTTAATTTTCTATGCTACCCTCCATCCTCTCTCTTTCTCTCTCAAACTCTCACTCCCTTCCTCGACTTTCCAATTTCTTCCTAGCTTTTGGTGATAATGGCGACTGTGTCCACCAATGACCGCGTTGTCGCATCTTAGTGAGAGGAGGATGATGACGCCCAATAGGGGCGGAAAGATCGAGGGCATGGAGGAGAGGAGAGAAGGCGGCGACCTCCTCCCTACCGCCTTTGCTTCTCTTGTTGGCATCGCTGTCGTGTCGTGCTACCGTCAATTGTCGCTACTCACTCTATCACTAGGCGCCTTCACGCCTCTGTCATTGTTTTAGACTTGTCAATTTCGTTCCTTCCTCGATTTTTCTTCAAATTTTCCGCTATCAAGTTTATCGATCTCAGTAACTTCTTCGGTGATCTCAATCGTTTGCTTGCTCAACTTTCCAAATTTCGATTGGCCTTCAATTTCCTCAATATCTCCATTCAGAGATTTGTTCCCATCAATGGACTGAAATAATCAGGTTTGAAGATGAGAAATATTCTGAGGGTTTTGATTTGTTCCTAGACTTATAAAAATGACAAGAGTGATAATTCATGTTGGAAATAGACAAAAATGAGAGAGAGGGTTGAAAATGTCATTCATAAATGATAGTAAAATTGAAAAAACGTATCAATTTATGATATATTTAATGAGTAAACTAACTCTCCTTAATATGTGAGAATTAAATAACCATAGTAGTAGGATATGTTTTAACTAGTTTAATTTTGCAAGCAAAAGAAAAGGAGCTTAATTTAATAAATTTAAAACTAATATTAAAAGATTTAAATTAAGTTTTCTATTTTTTTATCTTGTATATTCTTTTTATTAAAATTTCTAACCACATTCATCTATTTCGTTTAAATTGAATTCATTAAAATTTTCCTTCATCTGCATTTTCCTCATGCCAAATAGGCCCTTAATGGCTAGTTTTGATATATTTTAGACAAAAATTAAATTAGTTCGACTTATTGATTTTAGTGAGGATTGCACCCATAAAAATAAATCAATACTAATTATAAAAACATAATACTTAAGTTAGTGAGTTGATTAATTGTTTTAATATCCCAGTGATATGTATGAAATAATTAACACGGTGCATTTTTGCCTTGTTAAAGCAGAATATCAATAATACGACTAAAATAATTGAGACGTAAATATAATTAGTCATAAGATGGGCGAGTGCAGTGCTATCCCAAGCCACGAGGGCAAAATAGTATTAAGTTAGTAATATGTCAGTTGAAACAAAATTTTCTTACATATTTATCATATACACCATAAATCACATTAAAAAATTAACTTTTACCATTAATTCAAACATGCGTTAATTTCCAGAGTGATTGTGTGCATGCTTGGGAAATCACAAAACCATGGTTTTAACAATGTTATTAAATGGATCGGACTGGCAGGTTCAACCTAGAAACAGGTGAACCGGTAGGTAAACCTGTCCAGTCCACACATCTGCCCAGTTCATATTTTTTTAATAAAAATTTATTTTATTTTATTTATAATTTCATATTAATAATCCTGAAATCTTCATTTTCTCATAAGTTTAGCTCCAAGTTAGCTTCGATTTGATTCCAGTCTAAGTCACGAACACTTAACACAATACCCTACGTGGCGCTTTTTTGTTGCTAATTGGTTGGTATTTTTAATCTTAGGATAGTTTATTACTTTATCTTTCTTTTGTTTTTTAGCTATAATTGGGTTTATGTAGTTCTTTCTGGTCCTAACATAAAAAGGGGTCCAAATGTTTATGAATCACTACTACAAAAAACGTTTTTAATGTTTCTTTTTTAGGTCTTTTAACGTCTGAAAACAAGGGGACGTCTATGTGAGCGACGTAGTAAAAAATGACAATAACGTCTGTAGATAAAAGGACGTCTAAAGTCTGGACTTTAGACGTCCCCATTTTAAAAAGGGACGTCTAAAGTGCTACACTGACACTTTAGACGTCCCCATTTTAAAATAGGGACGTCTAAAGTGGGGACTTTAGACGTCCCCATTTTAAAATGGGGACGTCTAAAGTGCTTTTTCAAAAAAAAAATCGTTTATATTACAGATCTGAACTAAACAGTTTTTAAGACCAGAAATTATAGATCATCGTCAATAAAACTACAGATCTAGTATCTAAAATCCAAATCTACATAATATTAACTCCAAAGCTGAAATCTCATATTGAGAAGATGAAAACAATAAGAGGAATTAGTTGCAAAAAACTTATCTCCTTCTATTATTGAAATTCATTTTCTTGTAATAATGAATAGAGAAGAGCGACAGGGAGAAATGAACCTCGTTTTCTCAGCGGGAACGTAGCCATGAAGCATGTTTCAGAATTCTGATCTACAAACCATAACAACAAAAGTTAGAAGATAAAATAGAAAGAAAACCCAAAGAAAAAAGAGAAAGAGGGTAAAATAATAAAAAAATGGTAAGAAAGCAAAATAGATCTGGAGGTGAAAAAAAAAGAGAGAAAGGAAGAAGTAAGAGTAAAAGGAGCATATAAAGAAGAAGAAGCAAGAGTTCAAGGCGTGGTGGTAGTGTTTTTGATTGTGTTTGCGGCGATGGAAAGGGAAAGATGGGTGTAAAAGTAATATAAAACTGACAAATAAAGACTGTCAGAAAAAATTTGAATTGTTTTTTACGTCCCCAATTTAATTTAGGGACGTCTAAAATTTTTTTTACTTTAGACGTCCCGAATTGAAATTAGGGACGTCTAAAGCTTTAAAAAAAAATTTTTTTTAATTGAGGGACACCCTTTGGCGTCCCTTATTAATATTGGGACGCCCTTTGGCGTCCCTATATAAATGAGGGACGCCAAAGGGTGTCCCTCAATTAAAAATAAATAATTTTTTTTTTAAACTTTAGACATCCCCAATGTATATAGGGACGTCTAAAGTGTGACTTTAGATGTCCCCAATTTCAATTGGAGACATTTAAAGTAATTTTTTTTTTTACTTTAGATGTCCCTAATTTAAATAGGGACGTCTAAAGTCTGTAAAGTCACACTTTAGACGTCCTATTTAAATTGGGGACGTCTAAAGTTATTTAGTTCTCACCCATAATTACAAAAATGCTACTGTTTTTATTTTTTACCTCCCTTTTTTAAAAAAGGGACATCCTTTAGGGACGTAAAATATATATTCTGTAGTAGTGAAGTATCGTTCTGCTTTTTAATAAAATTGTCTTCATGTATAAAAAAAAAATTAATTCTTGAGAATCTCAATGTTAATTTAATAATTTATCGTGCTTCACACTAGGATAAGAGATAGTGACTGCTGGAGGGCTGGTTTAAAAAAAATTGAAGCCATAACTTGATATATATCCTGAATTTATATGGCCAGATTTACATCACATTGGGACATATGAACTTGCAGCATTGTGCAAATGAGAGAGGATAAAATAAAATTTTGAATAGAACGAACATAATTAAACAGGCTAATGAAACTAATGGGTGAATAAATTAGGGTATGTTTGAGTTAGCGTTTAAAATACGCATTCAAGCAAGTCAAGACAAAACTATTATCACATACCTACCTCGTACAATGTAAATCATATTAGAAGAACAACTTATACAACTAATCTATGTGCATGTTTGAGTTAGCGATAAAAGCTGTTTTTCTAACGTGATTTAAGATAGACTAGATAAGTATATGAGAGGAGTTTTGTTTCGGGTTGCGTGAATGTGCTTTTTGAATGCTAACTCAAACAGACACAATAGGCACTTAATCTTATGTTGATGCAAGACTTGATGAGTTGACAATAATTCATAAAACGGTCAACGAAAATGAAACCAGGTTGGAACCATGGTTATCAAGTTTGGACCGAACAGGTCAGGTCAACCCACAAACCAGCGACCTAGCCATGAAACTAGTCCAAGAAAGTACATAAACTAACGTTGTAGCAACTCGGGGCGACCTGGTCGTACCCAATCAATCAATTGAGTTGCTGGTTTGACCCAAGCACCTTTAAAAAATTAAATTAAATTTTTTTATGGGGGTATAAGTTGCAGACGACAATTTTAGTTAAAATTAATGATAATTTTTGTATTAATGACTATTAGTTTAGCGATTAAAGAATTGTAGGTATTAATATTTTGTTATCATTTATCTATATTGATAATTTGTTAGGAAGAATATTGAGTAATTATTGATTATAATTTCATTAGATTGTGGATTAATACTATGATGTCAATAATTCAAAGAAATTGTAAAGAATGTTTGGATAAATATATGATTATTTTGTTAGTAATTCAATGTATTGAATTGATTTTAGATGAGTATGATATTATGATGAATATTTAAATTTTTTTTGTAACCGGTCTGGCCTTTGGATTGATTCTGATTGGACCTACTGACCCTTAACCTAATACCTCAACAGGTTCAATAGTCAGTCCGGGTTTAATAACCATTGATGGAACATAGGAGGATGGTCTTCCAAGTTCTGAGATACTACCGTATGTCATTAATACATGACCCATTTGATTAACTATAGTGTAAGTTACATGCTTTATCTAAAACACTTATGTAATATCCCAATTTTTTATTAAGGGCTAATCATGATTATTGTGGATAATTATGAATTTAATTAGAATTATTATGTATTTTATGGCAATATTAATTAATATGTTATAATTATTGAAAAATTGGAAGAATGTAATTTTTGGCCGTGAGTTGGTAATTAAGGGAGAAATTAATTACTAACTAAGTAAAAATGAGCAGTATGATTAAATGGCTAATAGAGAGATTAGATAAGTTAATTGGTGACTTATTTGGTGAGAACGAATAACATTAAGACATATGGCAATAGAGGGTATAGGGGAGAGTGCATGTGTGTAAGTCAAAACTGATTAAAATAATCAATTCTCTCTCATTCCTCTCCTCTCTTTTCGGCTGCAGCATGGGCAGAGAAGAATGATGATTGCTTCTTCTTCCTCACTCCATCTCTCACATTCTCTCTCTCTCCAATTCGAGCTGCCATTGTTGGGCAAGAAAGAGAAAGGAAAAGCTTGATCTTTGGGTAAGTAAATGCCCTCCATTGCTCAAACACCATTCATAAATGTTAATTCTTGAGTGATGAGCTTCATTTTGGTGTTTTTAGTTTAACCATTGGTTGAGGTTTGAGCCCACACGAAAATCTGATTGTTGGAGAATCAAAGAGTGTCTTTGGAGAAGTGAAAAAGGTAAGTGAGACTAATCTATCTATCTAAGTTTCATGCCATTTGAAGTAGTTTATAATTTCTGAAAATTTTGGCTTGAATCCAAAAATGAGTGTCACTGTTCATTTGGTATGTTTTTAGCATGAGAATGGTATTTTGGAATGAATTTAGGATAGATTGATTGATTGGAGGTTGAAATGTTAAGTTTAGTGATTTTGGGAAAATTGATTATTTGTGTTGATTCAAGCCAAAGCATGATAATGGAGTTGGATTTTGGTCATTTTAATGATTCCATTGAATTCTTTGGGTGTTTTTGTGTGGGAGTAGCTTTGGTTTGGTATTTGGGATCATTTGGATCACTTGGTAAAAATTCTGGAATTGCTGTCATACCTTCTGCGTTTTCTGGTTTCTGATAATCATGCTCGAGTGAGGGATTTTATGCTCGAGTGATCCTCTTCTTTGAAAATTTTTGTGCTCTCGGGCAAGCACTTTCTGTCCTCACTTTCTTGTGCTTGAGGTGATGTTCGTACAATGCTCGAGCGAGGGATTTTGTGCTCAAGTAATCCTCTTCTTTGAAAATTTTTGTGCTCTTGGGCAAGCACTTTCTGTCCTCACTTTCTTGTGCTTGAGGTGATTTCCGTACCAATGCTCGAGTGAGGGCTTTTGTGCTCGAGTGACCGTACCAATGCTCGAATGAGACTATTTTCACTCGAGGTGCAGCAGTGAAAAATCAGTTTTTGTGCTTCCAAAAGGGGATCTTTGGGATAGTTCTTCCTACCCTATAGGAGTTCTGTTAGGGGTATTTAATGACTCTAAAAGAGCAATAATGATAACCAATTAAGTATTATGAAGTGAATTAAGTATTGGAATAGAGTATAACTCTTCGTCCCTAATTATGAATATAGGATTTGACATTTGCCCTACTCAGGAGAGACCGGCGCTAGGACACGCACGGAAGGATCAAGGTAGTGACTCTTCTCTCACATTATGTATGATGTTTTGGTATGCATAACTTATCATTGAATTTGTGAAATGTGTGCCATGGTACATTACGGCGTGAGCACTTCAGCGTGAGCCGTATAGGGATTGACGTTGGTCATTTCTAGGTCGGCCGTTGAACTGCCATCGTAATCGACATGAATCTTTGTGAATCCGACCCGTGGGGCGGCATTTGTGAAACCAGCCGTGGGCTGTGTGTATCTTGCCTGTATGGCTTGCGTTATGAAATGCTTTATATGGATCCCAGCTGTGATGAATTATATTGTATAGATTGTTGTGATACAATACAGCGTAAGCAATCGTTAGGGATGACATGTGTCATACTAACCATTGCCGTTGAACTGCCGTTGTAGTTGCTTGTATGGATAATGATTTGATTTCATGCCTTATTATTGTACATTATATGATTGATTTGACACTACGGGAATTCTTTAGAATCTCACTCTCCCAAAATTAAACATTTTAGACAGGGCTGAAAGATCGAAAGGCAAACGGGTGACAAAGAGCGGGTAGAGCTCCGTGTTAGGAGTTCCTTCTTAGTTATTGGTTATCATTGTATATTATTGGATATTTTGTGGGAAGTAAATGTATATTTTGGGATTTGTGATGTAGTTTTGTGTAATCCTCAAGTAAAGGGTAAGAATTATGGGCTTTGTGCCTTTATATGAACCCTTGTTTAATTAATGGAATCCGAGTGTGTCGGGAATTTATGCTATACTTTGACATTTGTAAATGGAATCAACTTGTACAGGCCATTTTGTACTGAAATGTGAATGTAAGACCATTGTTGAATAGGTTTTGTAAAATTTTTGTGAACCCTGATTTTAGGAAGTTTGACTTTGTTTAATTCCCAAATCAATTACGGTCTCTAATTCCACATTAATTATGTTTTTACGAACTAATCTCGTCTTTAATCGTAAAAGGGGTTACAACTTACATGTATGATTAAATCATATTGTATCACTCTATTCATTTCTATAAATCACTTGTACTCCATTCTCTCAAAACGAGAAAAGTATTTAATAAATACATTTTTTCATATTTATCCTTATTTATAAAGTATGCACATCTTCTCTCACTTCCCTTTATTTGTCTACATCCGCATCTCTCTCTCTCTCCTGTTATTAATGAAGGGTAAACTTGTCAAAATCATATTTATTACCCTAAAATGACTTATATTTTAGGGTAAAGGTGCTAAAATGATTATAAATTTTTGTGAAAAGTGCAACTATAATCATAAATTATTTTTGGGAGCAAAAGTAACCATAAATATTATAAAAGAGGGCAAAAGTAACTATGACGTTAACAGACATTAATGTGAACTTTTTAGTAAAATGTTAAGGTGCTAAAATAGTTATTAACTAATATCAAGAGTGAAAAAGTAACCACAAACTTTTTTTTGAATATAAAAGTAACTTCTTGAACATTAATTCTTTTTTCTTTTTTTTGCTTGTGTTATGAGTGTTTTATCAATTTGGAGATTAAAATGACAAAAGTAAAAAAAAAAAAAACTCATGCATTAATGTTCAAAAAGTCAACTATTTTATAATTAATGTTAGGAACTTTATCATGGTTATCGGACCTGAAACCGGTCAACCGATCAATAGATCTGAGTCAAGTTTTTAATTTTCTTTTTTAAAAATATATATTTTTTATGTTTCCTTTAGAATTTCACACTATAAACCTAAAATTTTCCATTTCTCACCAGTTTGGTCCCAGTTTAACTCCGGTCTAACACATTGATCCTTGACTCAGTACTCTAGCCGGTTCACTGACAGGTCCAGGTTTAATTACCTTGGATTTTATCTTTTGGAGTTAGGTGATAATTTTCGTCTGTTTCGTCATTCTTGCCAAAATAAAAAAAAAGTTGACTTTTTGAACATTAATTCATAAGTTTTGTCATTTTAACTCCCGAATTGATAAAACACTCATAACACAAAAGAAAAAAATTATGAATTGATGTTCAAGAAGTTTTTTTTTGCATCTAAGAAAAAGCTTATGGTTACTTTTGTACTTTTGGTATTAGTTAATGACTATTTTAGTACCTTAACATTTGGTTAAAAAGTTCACATTAACGGACGTTAACGTCGTGGTTACTTTTGCCCTCTTCTATAATGTTTATGGTACTTTTGCTCCAAAAAATAGTTTATAGTTACAGCTGCACTTTTCACAAAAGTTTATGGTCATTCTAGCACATTTACCCTATATTTTAAAACAAACATTTTGGATACAAGTGACTTATAAAAAGGAACAAAGTGGAATTAATTTGTATAAGTTAGACAGATTAGTTTAGAGAAAAATGATAAATATAACTAATTTAAAGTGATTAATTTAGTCTTCTTAATCTCTTCAAACCAAGCAATTGTATCTTATATTTCCTCCAGTCCATAATATAAGTCATTTTGAGAGTAATTAATGCTGATTTGTTAATTTTATCCTTGTAGTTAATGCTTAAATGTGCCCTTTTGTATGTTTTTTCATATTAAAAATATTATTTAATATGGATAAAGTTAAAAAAAATCAATTTAAGGCCTATTAAATGAGTTAACCGCCAATTTTTAATTATACTATATTAGTTGAAATACCTTATATTATAGATTTAAGGGATATTAATGATTAGAGAATAAAACTAAATTGACAACATTACTTTAAAAAAAAAAAAAGTGAAAGAAAATATACAAAGGATAATAGTCACTCTAAAAAAGAGGTGGTAATGTGGCATTAATATTGTGCCACCCAAGAAATATGTCGGAATAGGAAAGGTTGGACGGGGCTGCCTAATGGAATCTCACGGAATAGGAAAAGGTAGACAAGCCTGCATGGAATCAAAATATGGCAGTGGTCCTCACCCTTTCCAACTAGTCTTCCGATATACCTTTATTTTTTTAGATAAATATTGGAGACCTTATATCAAAGAGATATTTTATCCAAACTTAGAAGGGGTTAAACCTAATCTCCATCAAAATCCACCTCTTGAATGAAAGGAGGAGGTTGGTCAAGAAAACAAAAGACTCTCTCCATACTATGTGAGTACCTAACTAATTTATCAGTAGTGGTTATGTGCTCTTTGTAGCTGTGAGTGACCATAACCTGCCAATCTCTGTGAAAAAACAACCTAAAATCATCCACAATATCCTTGAATGGATGATCATTATCACAACCTCTCAATATATAGTTGATAGCCTCTATACAATCAGAAAATAAATAAATCTTCATATACCCTTTGAACTAACACAATTGCAGGCCCTGAATACATCCAGGCATTTCTGCAAAAACAGAAGGAACATTTACTAATTTGTACTTGAATCCACCAAGCTATTTGTCATTGTGATCTCAAAAGTAGCCTCCGCACCCACTCCTTTCATCCTCCAAAACTGAGCCATCAACTTCTAGCTTGACGAAGTCCCCTTCTTGTTGATGTTGATTCCCATGTGGTAGTCTGATCCTGTTATGAGGATATCCTTGTTCGAGCATGCTCTAAAGAAACTGTGATGAGCATTAAGTCGCACTCTGGTGTCTTCACTATTAAAAAGTTTATTACAATGTAAAACCCGTATATCCCAATAAAGATAGCCAAACAATTCTGTCCACGAGACTTTCTTAGTAAAGTCTTCTGATATACTTATAGGCCATGTTCAATATATTTTATTGGAATAGAGAAAAGTATTAAATTTTATTAATTTTAATAGATTTTCGACTCTATCCTTGTTTATTAAGTCTGCTCAATAAAAAATGGAATATAAGATTATATATTTATATAAAAATTTGATGACATGGCTTTTAAACAGAAAAAGGATTTTCTTTTTGCCTTTAAAATAAAATCATCCAATTAGGGGAGTAAATCCGTTTCTTAATATAAAATTATTTAATTAATTTAATTAGACGAAGTAAGTTTGGTAAATTAGTTAATTATAATAAATATGATACGTTTTTTCTAAAACATTTTTATCATCTTTCTTAATTAATTCCCCCTATCTTCTATTTGAGGGAGTATCAATAAGAATAATTTGAAAATATTTGATAAACATAGGAAATATGTCTTATATTTAGGATTAATATTAACTCTCAATTAGGTTATACATTAAGGATCAAGAAGTTATTGCTTTCTCTTGTCCTTAATATAAGACATATTTAGTTAATTTGATTAGATTAAGAAAGTTGGTTAAATTAATTAATATAATATGTGTTTTCTAAAATACCTCAGTCATATTTCATAATTCTCTTATTCTCTCCCTCCTTAATTATTATTGATGAGGCATTAATAAGGACAAATTAGAAAATATAAGAACATTATCTTATATTTAAGATAAAAATCAACCCCTAAAATATATTTTAAATTAAAGACATGAAGGAGTATTATTAATTTTTTTTTTTGGTTGTGAAAAAGGAGTATTATTAATCTAAACAAACATAAATGACACTAGAACGAATTCAAAAATTGGATCCCTGATCCAAACGCGACGGGAAGCGCTGCCATTGGAGGAACACGTCATTGGCACTTTTTTGGAATTCACTAATGTATCAATAATCACACACCCAAAAATGTATTCAGAATTTTAACTTGAAATAAGTTTAAACATATTACATAATTAACTAAATTATATTGCACAGATTTCACTGGCCAGAAAAAATATCATACTGAACAACCAATTGATAGTAATCACGTTGAGTTTTTTCACTATAGCAGTCATTTATGCATTTAATTTTAGATTGAGTTATTAATTTATCGCCAGGATTAAAATCTTTAGATTCTGAAATAAAGAAAAAAATATTGACAATCTTAACACACGAGTCAAGAAAGGAGAAACTATAAAGGGTGCATCATACGTGATCAGGGTTCATGAACAGACATCATATACAATATATGCATAATGTGTGTGTTTTCTCCCTAACGATGAACATGCACCAATTTAAGACTTTATTTTTTTGGATCGGCAAATCAAATCTACACTCATGAATGTTGACTCGGTTGACCTAAAAAAGGAATTTTGAGTTTGGCAAGCAGAGTGTGGGGACAGTAATGCTGAATCTACACACGAGTGTGAATGGAGTAAATATAGTCATTAATTTAAGATATAGAGTATTTTAGGGGTTATATATTTATAACAAAGAAGTTGCAATTTTGGGTAAAGTAGCATTTAGCGTCGTAATATTATTTTCAGTAGCATGTAACACCCTAATTTTATTTATGGTGCATTCATACCCTAATGTTGTTGTCTCGGTGCATTTAGGTCTAGCACCACATGATGCTATTCTTTCTTTTTTTTTTGATACAAAAGGAAAGCATAAAACAAAACTAAAAAATAAACACAAAACTAAGATAGCTGCATAACACTAGCCAATGTGTCAGGGCCCATAATGGTCAAACCAGGGTAGTCGTTCAAAGCTGTCTTGGCAATTAAATTAGCTCTAGCATTCAAATTTCTCTCAATATATTCTATCATCACAACCCAGTCGCGTCGTAGCATTTCTTTCGCTTCCATGATGAGAGACCAATCTTCGTGAAGGTCAGAAATATCATTCAGAAGAAGATGTATCACTTCTTGAGAGTCGCTTCTCAATCGAACCAGTCTATGACCTCCCTCCCATGCT
This sequence comes from Inga oerstediana, assembly GCA_963210345.1. Classification (NCBI taxonomy): domain Eukaryota; kingdom Viridiplantae; phylum Streptophyta; class Magnoliopsida; order Fabales; family Fabaceae; genus Inga; species Inga oerstediana. The sequence continues at coordinate 57,212,013 of OY723409.1, forward strand.
CTCTTCAAGCCCAATAAGCAACCCCAGATTTCTGCTTCAGGAGATTCACCATTCTCAAGCCTTAGACGAAAACCTTCCAATATACTTCCATTATGGTCAATAATATTCCTCCACGTGCACATTTTCCTTGGCACGGAGAATAAGCTCCATCGACCTCTACAGTAGTATAACTTTCCATATTGTGAAATGTAGATCCTTCAACTTGAACTTGATTGTTTGCAAGCTTCGTATATTTAATCCTATTCGTAGCTTCCATAAAGCTTCCTAGGATTGCCCTAACCTTAGCATTAGTTTGATTGAGATCCATGCTCGGACAAGAGTGAATCCTCTCATTACGATCCCTCCAAATGAGCCAACAGATAATAACAAAGAGATATTTCCATTGTTCCATATCAAGCCCATAAGAATGTCTCATATTCGCCTTGAACCAGGTATGAATACTACCCGAGAAGAACCTGTCATAGACCGATGGGTAAATGACTTTCTCCCAGATATTCCTAATGTCCTTGCAATCTCTAATTGCATGAATTTCATCTTCAATGAACTCTTGACAACGGTCGCAACGGCCGTTAGGATGAAGAGACATTCGTTGCTTCAAGCTATTAGTGATAAGTCGTCCATGTAACATAAGCCAAGCAAAAAGCTTAAATCTTTGGGGAATTTTGAGTTTCCAAACATCACTCCATCTACCTTCTAGAGATACCTCTTCGTGAGAGAGAACCTTATATGCTGATCGCACCGTGAAGGAACCATGCTTTTCAAATTTCCAACGAGCTCTCTCTATACCGTCCTTGTCTGTAATTAACTGAATACCTTCTTGTACCTTAGGCCAGTTTTGTTTAATTTCACTTCAGGTGTTGGATCCTGGTTTTTTGGAGTTAATTCGCGGTATGAGATCATCACCACAACCATACTTGCTTCTGATAACTTTAGCCCATAGAGAATCTCGCTCTTTAATCAATCCCCACCCAAGCTTCATCATATAAGCTCGATTCTGTTGTCTAATATGCTTCATACCTAGACCCCCTTTTGTTTTCTCAGTACAAACCTTATCCCACACTACTAGATGCATTCGTCTTCGTTCATCTGATGAACCCCAAAGGAAATTGCGCACCTGCCTTTCAATATTTTCACAAACAGATACTGGTAGGTTGGTCGTCTGCATGTTATAAGAAGGCATCGCAGCTATGACTGATTTAACTAATGTATCACGGCCTGCAAGAGAAATTCTTGAGGCATGCCAACTGCTTAGCCTATCTTTAACTTTATCAACTGATTTAACTAACATGATGCTGTTCTTTAGTTACGTACTTACATTTAATGCTCTGATCTCATTTATGGGTTAGGGTGCTTACGAGTGGAAACCGGGTTAGGGTGCTTACGAGTGGAAACTGTTTTAGTGTTCATTGTAATGATGAGGACTAGGAGCTAATCATCATTGTAGGCCGTTTAAATATAAGTTGAATGGGTCATATTGATTTATTTTTACTCTAGTTTTTTTTTTCAAAATAATTATCTTAATGTGTACAGAATCTAATATAAAGATAATATTTTGACTATCAATTTTTCAAAAAATATATTTTATTTAAAAATGATTATTTGAACATATTAATTCTAAACTATTAAATTCTATTTAAATTATGTAGATCTCCCTACATTGATTTGCTCTTGTTTATGGTTGCGATGAGTGCTGAATTTATGACTAAGGACGGAGTGATGATTGCACAACAAAACTGCTAGCATTATCAGTCAAGCACTCAAGCATGTCATACAAAATTTATGAAAAAGTTATGCTACTCTCAAATCGTAAATGACCATGCTTATTTACTTTAAGTGTATGTTTGGGAATATTTGTTTTTTGAATATAAGTGCTTATTATTTAAGTCGAGATAAAACTCTTCTCACATACTTACCTCATATACCGTGGTGAATCACGATTTATAAGTATTTATTATCCAAAAATAAACTATTCCAAACAAGCACTAAATTGCATGCAACGCATAGCTAAACCAAGTGGCTAGTTGAAATAAAAAGAATTGAACATAATCTCGAGATCACAAATAAACCATGAATTTTTGCACGGGGACAATATTTTTCCTAATAAAAATTGCAGGTCATATAAAGTAATTTTTTCACCGTTATTTGTGAAAATCTCGCTCAAGTCCAAAGAACAAGAAAAAACATATAAAAAAAAGTCATAGTGTAGATTATTCTATCAACAAAGTTTATAAAGATCTCAGTAATAGTAATATAGATTCTAAATGTGAACTCACTTTATTGACAAGTATATGTGACTATATTGATAAGTCCTAGTGACCATTGACAAGCTCATACATTATAACTAAAATAGTTCCCATTGACAACTGAATATGACTATATTGACTAGTTATAGAATGACAACTGACAAGCTCATATATGTTATCTAAACTAGCTCCTATTATCTCACTATATTTACAAGTCATAAAATGACCATTGACAAGTCTATCTACATTAACTAAAACAACTTCCATTGACAAATGTATATGATTATATTAACAAGTTATAAAGTGACAATTGGCAAACCTATCTATGTCACTAAGGTCCTTATGGACATTTTTGACAAATAAATCTACACTGGGATATTTTTTATAGATGAATTTACATTGAGATTTTTTTGATATTTTTTCTTGTTCTTGGGACGAGTGAGAGATTTTCCCTTATTATTTTGGACTCGCCTTTTTAGTTATTTCCATTGAATATTAATCCCATCGATGAATATGGACAGAGATAGCACATATGATTCTTGATTCTTCAAAAGAGGAAACGGACAGGGGAGCTAGTCAGCGTTCACTCACGAGGCACGCACCCGAGGGCACAAAGGCCAAGTATTTATTTTGGATACGCGTAATATTATATATATATATATATATATATATTCTTTTTCTGGAAAAATACCTGTATAGTGCATACACAGCCAGTTACTAACTCACTACTCAAATTAAAGGAAGAAACTATTCCTAGCTTTATCCTGCAAAAAAGACCAAGCTTGAGGTCAGAATCCCTATAATAACTGCCATATATTTCTACTTGCTTCACCCACAATCTGATCTCCATAACCATAAAGGCAGAATCTTCTCGCCCAGAAACTCTGGTAAGGCTTTCAATAAATTCATTACAATAACAAAGAAGACAACAAACTTAAAGTACCTTTTTCCCCAGAAAAAAGAAGAAGAGAGAGGCATAAAGTTCAGATTCCCTGGATATAAGCCTTGCCTGGAATAGTGTTAGGTCAGTCACTTGGAAACAAAAAAAAAAAACTAATTAGATGAGAAAAAGATACTACCATTTGACATGATTTTGGGGGGGCATTTGACCCTTTTTCTACAAAAGCAATTGTTTATGGTTTATGGCTTTTCTTCACATTTACATTTATATTTATTGAAACTGTTTTTTTAATATATCATCTAAATAAATTTTTGATAAATAAATTTTTTTAAAAAAATTATATTTAAATATAAATCATACTATACTAATTACTTTTTTAGGAAAAAGATAATAAAATGCCACTTGAACTTCAAAATCTTAAATCAATTTTGTTAACGGTAAGAGTATAGTATAGCAATTGTTAATTCATTTTAATAAAAAAATTACTTATCTAAAAATTTAAATTTTAAGTGGTATTTTTTTATTTTTCACCAACTTATGTATAAAAATCAGTTCAAAGTCACCTTTCTATTGCATACAAGAGGTGTTTTGAAACTTGTACCGGACTGGCTCGTCTAGCTCGGGAACCGGCTAACCTATTGGGAAACCGGACCTGACTGGTAATTATTATATATATTTTTTAACAATAATTCATTTTTTAAATTTTTTTATAATTTTATATTAATAATCATAAAATTTTTAATTTCTTACCAGTTTAATTTTTAATTAACTTTAATTTAATTCTAATTTAACTTATTAACCCTTAATCTAATATCTCAACGGTGGACCCAGAATTCATAGCCTTGCAGAAAAGGCACTATGTTTTTAATATATCAAGGTATTCGGCTGGCCACGCTTTCCGCCCCTCCTGTGGGTCCCACTACATCATTTTTAAATTATTTTTTTGATCAACTTGATTATTACTATTTTTTTTTGGTTTCTTAATTTCCTTATAAGTTTTTTTTGCCACCAATTTCCTGGTAAGTTAAAATAACTGCCCACACATTGATTCGTATTTCGTACCAAGTCACAGAGGTTAGGTCAAGGCCGTAAATTCAAGAAGAACGGAGGGTTGTATTTCTGACGCCAACCAGAACCTTTTCCCTCAGTCCCTGGTCTCAAAAACAGTCCTCCTCCAACTCGCCTGTTTCGTTGAAAGTGACCGCCGGCGACCTCACTCCCTCACTCTCCTCCTCTCCTCTTCTTCTTCTTCGTCGTTTCTGTGATTTCTTCTTCTAAATTTGGCTCCCTTGGCTCTGTAATCCGTAGTCGCAGAGCAGCTTACGAGTGAGCTGCGATATTTGGTTCTACTCTACTTTGCTCCGTAAAGCAGCATTCTTCTCAACAAGTGAGTACAAGAGTTTCGTGGTTTGTATTCTTCCAGGACAGTTTTTTCTTAATTATTTTCTATTCGTGGATATTATGTTTCTGTTTCTTAGAAATATTGCGATCACTGCTTTTTTTTTTTTTGGAACGACCACCGCAGTCTCGTCTATAATGTCAAGTTTTTGGGTTCATTGAGGGTTATTTGTATTAAGGGTGCATGACACTGCCTTGCATGTTACATGATCATGCCTTTTGAGGTTTGAGGGTTGGTGTTTCTGGCAATGTGCCTAGATTTTCCTGCGGAAGTAATTCCGTATGCTGTATTAATCCATTCATTTATGGACCAGTTTTCTCCGTTTTTTTATGTAATCAGTTGGCTTCTGCGTTTTCAAAAGCTAGATTTTACTCAATATCGTGCCGGATCATATAAATATAGAGGAAACCCTTTTTTCTAACATGTGATTGTTCAATTTAAAGATAATCACAGGAACACGTTTCCGTGTAGGCTTCACAAATACACATTCCAGGCTGAGCTCTGAAGCTTATTTAAAAAACATGTAACACTTTAGGATACCGTTTAAATTCTTTAACTTTTAACTCTATGTTGATCAAATTGTAAGTAAAGTTCGTCCATGCCATACTTGGTACACTGTAATGTGTAACATGACTACGCAACGCAGCAACAGGTTTAAAGAGATCGCTTACCTAAAAGAGGATGAGATACTAGGAATAGTATCACTGAAACCCAAGGAAAAGGGAACTTATTTACCTCCAAAAGAATGATATGATATTTCAAAGATCTTTAATAGGTTGGGTTCGGACAGGGTAACGGTGTTGTCTGAGATCAGCATTGCTGTTCTGCAATAACTGGCAAGGGATAAAATGTTCTGGCTGGCTAGCTTTGGATGAAATCAGAAGGATATATATCCCCAATGATTTACTGAATTATGTTCTTGATTGCCAAGGTTGAATTTCAAATTTTAATTCTAATGAATTAATCAGTGGGTAAGAAAGATGAATTATTGTTGATTGTTGAAACTTGACTTAGGTTGGTTTGTGTGGTAGGGGTCTTTGTGTTTTGAGAGCAAGGAACTGGAGATTCAATTTCCAGCATTTGTATATGAAGCAAATCCAGTTTTTTCCTTTTTCCCTTTGTATTTTGAGGAAGATCAGTTTCTAATATTGGCGAAGGATATTCCTAATGTCTCACTAGAGGCAAAAAGCATGAACTTGCTCTCCATAATGCTATTTTCTAATTATTATCATTTTAATTATTTGTGTTTTGACACAATGACTCTATGCAAATCTTGATTTTCTCAGAAACAAGGACTATGTCTGATGATATACTACTGATAAGTAGGACTCTATTTTAATGTCTGTCCATTGTTGTGCAGGCTTTTTTATTATCTGCTGAGATTTTTCTAATGTGTGTTTTTATTTCTCTTATTCTTATATAGGATATAATTTGTGTGCTTATACATGACATATTCTGCATTTTGCACAATAGTTATTTATGTCCTTCTATTACTGTCTTCTGCTGGATTCCTTTCCCTTGAAAAATGCATGCTCCCCAAAGAATGACAAGTATGGCGATTTTGATATAAGGGCATGACAACGCACCTTAGAGAACATCTGAAATCAATGCGTTGTTTCCCTTATCACTATTAATAGAAATCTATTCTAAGGAAGATTTCTTTAAAGAATTTAATTCTTTGTTCTGCTAGCTCTAGATGGAGTTCATTAATTTAGATTTTGAATAGCCATGTTAAGTTTTGATAGGTTGATTATATTGTGTAGCTCAAAAGGTTGAAGTTGTCAAATAGTAAAATATAGAAAATATATTACTGGACTAGTTTTTGGTGAATACCATGATGGGAAAATTTACCTTGAGTAAAACAATGCATCTGTATGTCAAGCTAGATAAATGAGGTTAATTTTCTACGGTTTAAGCATAAACATAAACTGTTCTATACTTTGTTCTTTGGGCTTATTTGTTTTATCCTATATTATTCATTCATTTATTTACTTTTGCAAATGAATAGGCTTGAATTGTGCTGAATACGAAGATACCGTGCCTCATGGATGATGACTTCTCCCTAGAGCAAAAAGTGCCATTTGGTCTCGTAAAGGGGATAAAGTTTGACATTTTAACTGAGACAGATAGAGTTAAGTATAATTTTGATCTTATATTGACATCAGCTACTTCTTTTCTTTGCTTTTTCAGCTTGTTCCTTTATCATGCCTGTGTGGCATAACAATGTAGGAGATTAAATGGCATACCATGTAACACGAAGCATGGAGTAGAGGGTGGGAGACCCTGTTCATTTATGTTTGGGTGCATAAATTGTCCTTTCTGGTCAAAAAGGAAGTTGTAGTCTGCTGATTTGATCATAATCATAAATATCTTCTAGCGGCCTTTTAATTACTTTTACCTCTACAGGAGTATATATCTGCACTGCAGATTAATGCAGCTGGGCAGGTCACCTGTTCTGATTTGGGTTTTCCAAATCAATCTTGGGAGTGCTCCACATGTGGATCTAAAGAAAGGAAATTCTGTGAAGGTGTGTATGGATATCTAACAAGGAAACAAGATTTGGGATTCACTTGAGTTCTTATCAATGTAACCTCACTAGTAGATAGGATACTAAAAGATATTTATTGAATTTCAGGTCATTTTGGTGTTATCAAGTTTCCTTTTCCGGTGTTCCACCCATATTTTCTCTCTGAGATTTCAGAAATTTTGAACAAAATTTGCCCTGGATGCAAGTCTATCCGACAAGAATCACGGCTCGGCCTTAAGGTCAGGTAGCTCCTACAAATACATTTAGTTTGTTTGTCAATGAAATTATTCATTATATATTTAGATTTTAAATTTTCGTCTGGAAAATTATCCATGAAATCCTTAAAGTCAAATTTACTGTATGCTCAGACTTTGAGTTTTCATCTAAAGTGCTCATATCAAAACTCATTACTTTTCACCTTATGAGCAGAAATAAATGGCGTATAACAATAAAATTAGAGAATTATGGAGTCTCTTTGACATTCCTTTCATTTTCGTTTCCAAGTTTTGTCTCCCTAAATCATGTGATTATGTTAGTAATACACTGGTTGGCTTCTATGGGTTTGCACGCTTGCTAGGGTACACACTGATAGTTCAGATTTCTTCTTACAGGGTGCTCATTCAAAAAACAAGCACCTTGTAGGATGCAAATATTGTGCTGTAAGTTTGAAATGCTTCCCTAACTTTTTTTTAAAATAATTTTTATTCTTCTTTCTCTTTTTTGCTTTGCCACCAAAGAATTAACTGCTTGTGCAATAAACAGGGAAGTTCAACGGGGCTGTATCCACCAACGAAATTCAAAGTTTCTTCCAATGATCTATTCAGAAGATCTGCAATTATAGTGGAAGTAAATGAGAAAAATCCGAAGAGAATTTTGAGAGGATTGCCGGCTGATTATTGGGATTTTATTCCAAGAGATGTTCAACAAGAAGAAAGTTGTATGAAAATGAATAGAAGGGTTTTATCACCTGCGCAGGTAGCTGTGTGCTTATAAGAATTTCGCAGCAATGTTGTTTCTTCTTTTGTTATATACAATGAATTTGCATGGAATTTGATGATTCCTAGAAGGTTATCTATTCGTATCCTTTTTCACAATTTTGATATATTTGGTAAATGCTCAGACATTTTTCAGTAGAAACTGCCAAATAGGAGAAAAGGATATGATATACACCTTTTATTTTGCCACCTAACTTTATAATGCATCAGATCCTGAATTATATTATGGAGGTGTTTGTACACGTAGTCTTTATACCCAAGTTAGATGTCTAAGATATGAAATCTCAACTAGTGTCTCATCTTCTTTCCTTAGTATTACTGTAGTTTCTTGGCTTGTGATGCCTCCGTGAAAAGGTAGGAACCTCATCTTCCCTGATAAGAAGGCAGGGTTTCACTATTTTATATTTCTTGGTGAAGCCTTTTAAGACCGAATAGCTTAGCTTTATGCACATTCAAATGCGATATATATAGGGGAGGGGAGATACAGCTTATCAGACTGAATTTTCTGATAAGAAAAAATAAATATTTTCCTAATCTGGCCGAATCATGCAAGGCCCAAAAATAGCATTAAATAATTAAACATTAAACCCCAAAGCTAAGGAGAAGACGGCGCCCAGGGATGCTAGTAATTGGCGCACTCCAATACTTGGCATGCCAAATCCTAAGCTGTTCTTTTCCTCTTTGGAATGGTCTATGATTGGCATTGCTGCTTGTTTTAACCTTTTAATTGACTAATTTGGCAAGAATCTCCTATAATATTTTATACTGTGAGCTGTGACTTTTAAAGCTTAAGGTGATAATATTTTTTTCTGGTTGATATTATTGAGAATTTATACCAATTACTAATTTCCAGGGTATTGACCTCAAGATGCCTACTCTTTTAGAGAAAGAAACTAAGCATTAGAGTTACTTGGGGTTGCTATTGGCCTGACCTAGGAAAGGGTTGCATTGGGGTTTGTGAGAATAACTTTTTGGACTTATAATAGTTGTTGGTTTCTCTAGGGGAAGGCGTGGATCATTTTGTATTGAGACTTTGGTGAGGAGAGTTCTGGCCTCTCCAATCCCAGGTTGGGGGTGGAGGATGACCATCTTTCTTCATCATTTTCTGTTTCAGTTTCAGAGTGTTTCGTTTTACATCATCTGTGTAGGCTGTGTGCGTGGGTTTTCTTATTTTGTAACTCTCTTTCATTTCATTGAGGGGAAGAGTATTTGAATGTAAAGCGGTGCCAGTTTTCTATCATTCTGCTTTGGGCTCTATCATATTCATATGAAATCGTGTCCACATGCATGAGTTGTCAACAAGAAAGATAGTGATATATGTATTCCTGTGCATGTTTGATTGCAAACAATGACATGCATTGCTGACCCAAATTTTGGGAAATAGATTTGGTAGGACTAATCAACTGGTTTTTATTAATCGCTCACTTTGCTGTGATCCTGCATAGCAAGGAGGGTTATAGTGACTGGGAAGGACTGGAAAACCAGGTCTGCTAAAGAAGTCTTCCATTCTTTTCAATTAGGAAGCGTTTGCCCCTCCTGTCATATCTACACACCTTCAGCTTAATTTAGTTCATCATGTTCTGAATCATTTTTATCATCAGCCATGGTGTTTTTCTAATGCTAAGCTGATGAAATTTTTATGTCGTTTTGGTTTGCAGGTTGATGATTTGTTGAGTGATGTTGATCCAAGTTTCATTGAAAAATTTGTTTCACGGAGTGATTTGCTTTTTCTCCATAGCTTCCTAGTGACACCAAATTCTCACCGTCTGACAGAAATCATGCACGCTTCTTCTAATGAGAACCGATTGTTTTTTGTACTCATCTTTGCCTCCAATTATATATTGGTTAATTCATATAAAAATGACTCCGGTTTGTCTTTTCTTATGTGCTCCTTTATTGGCTTAAATGATTTAGGATGACAGGACAAGAGCTTACAAGAAAATGGTTGACTTCAGAGGCTCAGCGGATGAGTTAATTTCTCGTGTTTTGGATTGTCTGCGGATCTCTAAGGCATGTAACTTAGTATTTTTTCTGCTCAGCAAATCTGTCTGGAATACTGCTGGTTACTTATGATTCTAGTTTAATAATGCAGCTAAATCCTGATAGAACGCCAGAAAATAGTTTTGCGGCTCTCCAGAAAAGAAAGATTAGAGAAAATGCTTGCACATCGTCTGGTTTGAGGTGGATGAAAGATGTAATTCTTGGGAAGCGCAATGATCATACATTCCGCACTGTAGTTATTGGTGATCCAAATCTCGAGCTTGGCCAAATTGGTATCCCTTCTCAAATTGCAGAAAATTTGGTGGTTTCTGAACATGTTAATAGGCAAAATAAGGAAAAATTGCTTGACCGCTGTGGGCTGCTTTTATTAGACAAGGGGCATATACGTGTGTCAAGAAACGGTAAACCATTATTATTGTATAAAAAGGAAGACCTCAAGATAGGGGACACGATTTATAGGCCTCTTAGGGATGGGGATATGGTCTTGATCAATAGGCCTCCTTCAATACATCCACATTCTCTGATTGCCCTTTTTGTTAAGGTCCTTCAGACGTCGTATGTGGTATCCATTAATCCATTATGTTGTTCCCCATTGCGTGGTGATTTTGATGGGGATTGTGTGCATGGTTATATTCCACAATCAATTGGTTCAAGAGCTGAGCTGCATGAGCTAGTTGCTTTAGATAGGCAATTAATAAATGAGCAAAGTGGTAGAAATCTACTTTCACTTAGTCAAGACAGTTTAACTGCGGCTTATTTACTTATGGATGATGGGGTTTTGTTAAATATTTACCAAATGCAGCAGCTACAAATGTTTTGCCCCCACCCCGAATATATATGGCCTGCAATAGTGAAAGCTCATTTTAGTAATTCCTCTTTTTGGACTGGCAAACAAGTATTTAGCATGCTCTTGCCTCCTGATTTTGACTACTGTCCTTCAAGTGGTGTTTTTATTAGTAAGGGGGAGTTAGTATCATATTCTGATTCTTCTGGTTGGTTACGTGATTCTGACTGTAATATTTATCAGAGCTTGGTGCAACATTACCAGGAGAAATCTCTAGGCTTCTTGCATGTAGCACAGAATGTTCTTTGTGAGTGGTTATCTATGACTGGGTTTAGTGTATCACTCTCAGACTTGTACCTTTCTTCTGACTCCTACTCACGCAAAAATATGATGGAGGAAATCTGCTATGGCTTGCAAGAAGCAGAATATGCATGCAAGTTTAAACAGTTATTGGTGGATCATCACCGAGATGATATTTCAGGAAATGGGGAAGAGAAACTAAATTCTTTGGTTGTTGAAGCAGCGCATCTGAATTATGACAGGCAAATATCTGCAGCTCTCAGTCAATGTTCAGTTGATGCATTTAGACAAGTTTATAGAGATGTTCAAAGCCTAGCCATCAAATATGGATCCAAGGACAATACTTTGCTTACCATGTTTAAAGCTGGAAGCAAGGGTAATTTACTGAAGATAGTGCAGCATGCCATGTGTCTTGGCTTGCAACATTCTCTGGTTAACCTATCTTTCAAAATTCCGCATCAACTTTCATGTGCTGCTTGGAATAGTCAAAAGGAACTTGATTCAATCCATATGTTTTATGATACTCCTGTATCCGCTCAGTCTTACATTCCATATGCTGTGGTTGAAAGCTCATTTCTGACGGGGTTGAATCCTCTTGAATGTTTTGTTCATTCAGTTACAAGCCGGGATAGTTCATTCAGTGACAATGCAGATCTACCTGGAACTTTGACGCGAAGACTTATGTTCTTCATGCGTGATTTGTACCTTGCATATGATGGAACAGTGAGAAGTTCATATGGTAGTCAACTTATAAAGTTCTCATATGATACAAATGAGGATTCATGTGCTGAAGTCTATTGTCACGAGGGCACTATAGGTGGCCAACCTGTTGGAGCACTTTCTTCTTGTGCAATTTCTGAAGCGGCATACAGTGCTTTGGATCAACCAATTAGTCTACTTGAACCATCACCTTTGCTGAATTTGAAAAAAGTACTGGAGTGTGGTTCAAAGAAAAAAACTGGTGGCCAAACAGTATCTTTATTTTTGTCTGAGAATCTGAATAGACAGAGATATGGGTTTGAATATGGAGCCTTGGAAGTTAAAAATCATTTGGAGAGACTGAAATTTTCAGACATTGTTTCTACTGTTATGATAATATTCACCCAGCAGAATTGTATGCCACGAAAATTGAGTCCTTGGGTGTGCTATTTTCACATAAATATGGCAATTTTAAGAAAGAGAAAGCTAAAAGTGCATTTGATCATTGACGCTTTGTCCCAAAGATGGAAATCACAAGCCCAAAGTCGTAAATCGCAAGCTTCTCTGCCCAGTTTAGAAATATCATGCGAGTAAGCTTTTCTTTGCTATTACTGTTGCTTCAAGAGTTGCTAATTTTAAATTTTCCTTTTCATTAATATTATGATAAATTTTGTATGATTAATATTGTCCTACTTCTTGATGTTTAGTGGCGTTTGTATTTGTTCCTATATTCATAGGACATGCTTGAGAAACATGACTTAATGATGATACAAATATTCTGCTGTATTTCTTCCATCTTTCCTCAATTTGATCAGTACATTTGGATATAAATCCGAACTTCTAAATTCAGTTTCCTGCCTATACACTGATATATAAATTATATGGGAGATAGCCTGCATTTAAGCTTGTTGCACTTGTACATTTACTTCACATGCATGTCACACCACTAAAAAAGTTGCCTATAAATCATTACTAAAATCCTCTGATACTATTTGAAAGAAACTTGTAGAGAACTATTGAAATGAAAGAAAGCAACTGGTGGGGTTGAAAATTAGATGATAGACAAATAGGTTTAAATGAAAATAAACGATTCTGTGTGATGCTAATGTGCGCTGAATTGTTCAATTTTGCGATGAAGGGTTATGATTATTATAAAATGAAATTCTGATCAAGAAAGAACAAGTACTGATATCAGGTTGGGTGGTTTTCTTATATAAATGAAACTATATCTAAGCCCCTGGGCAAGTTGAGAAATGATCCACATTGTCCATATCTTATGAATAGTATGACTCGCTATATATTTTATATTTATATTGATTTGTTAGCAAGCTATCTTTCTGCATACTTCTTTACCTCAGCCAGTGGCAGAACTTCTACATTCATCTTAATTGATTTTGATGGTACCTTTATTTAATGTTTTCAAATTGAAATTGCTTCTGTTGCAATTATCAGCTACTGTGACCACTTCTTTAGAAGATGAGTGTGGTATGAGTTGATAAATGTCTTAAATGAAAATATAGAACTCACATGAAAGTAGTATAGTCTGATAGGAAATATAACTTTTTGTGGCTGACATGATATCTGTTGCTGACATGATTTTTATTGACTCGGACAATAACTTGTCAGGAAATGTTCTATGCCTTGCAATGGTGAAGAAAATTTTTGCATCACTGTCACACTAGTTGAAAATCCTAGGGACCCTATACAGCTGGATTTTGTTCGGGGCTGGTTCATACCTTTCCTTCTAGGAACTGCAATAAAAGGTTGGTAGTGATCTAAATAGTTGCTTATCATTGTTTTGCATGTCATTTTTACATTAGATAAGCAGAATTATGGATAGAAAGTTCCTTGTATTTGTGTTCAAGTCCTAAGTGTCTTTGGCATATATATTACAGCTAAAGTCTGCCTTATAGTCAGGATAAATTCCTTGATTATCATGTTTACGATAAATGTTTTATTTAAAATTATCGCCTACAACCAGTGAATTAATTCTTATGTACCCTTCCCCCCATTCATTTTATTGAAGGCTGCGCCTATGAACAAATGTCAAGTTCTTTTTTCCATTTTCCAATATTATCCTCAGATGAAACTGTTGTTCAAATTATATGAGGTTGTTGTCTGAAGGCAAACTGCTTCTGCTGCTGGACTGTAAATTTGATTTTAGAGGATTGCTAAAGTTAATATTATTTTAGAGCTTGTGTATTTCGATGTTTGGAAAGTCAAATAAAGCCATACTATAAAGCATTTGAGAAACTAGATGACCTTGTAAGGCAGAAATTCTGAATTTTCAGTTAAGTTGGAGTACCTTAGTTTTTCCTTTTCTCAAGCTCTTTCTTCTCTTCAACTCGATGAGTCTTTTTTAATGCAATTACATGTGGTTTGGCTAAGCCCTTTCGAGACTTAGTGGGCAAAGGGTTTTCGCCTTTGCCAACAATTGTGCTTCCCGGGATTGAACTTGTGTTCTCATCCTTAGGGGGTGAGGCTATTTACCACCTCAACCAACAGTTTGCTGGTGTATCACTTTAATTTTAATGAAAGTAAAACTCTAGGGTAACTAATATATTCGCACTACACTTTAAGGATTAAATGAGGATGATTATGAGGTTCAATGATTACCGTTGTATGTAGTTTTTCAAGTGTTTTGTGCGACTTTCCTGGCATTCTGTTCTAATTGTGCAAGTGATTTAAAAATTATGCCTCCACAATTATACTAATTCGTTTTTATACAACTTCTACTACATCTGGCATTATATTGTGGAGTGGACAATTAACTTACATGTGCTGTCATTATTATGAATTCCTGGATGTCCTTTAGGTTTTCTGGAGATCAGAAAGGTGGATATCCTATGGAGTGATCGGTCAAAAGTATCAAAATCTAACAGGTCTTCTGGTGAGCTGCACCTGAGGGTCACTTTGTCCCGTGACTGTGGCAGTGGAAGATTCTGGAGTACACTTGTGAATCATTGCCTCCCAATAAGGCATCTGATTGATTGGACACGTAGTCATCCAGAAAACATACACCACTTCTGTTCAACCTATGGAATAGACTCGGGGTGGAAATATTTTTACAATGTGTGTAGGTTTACCCTTCAGATTCCAGTTGAAATTTATGGCGCCATGTATTTCATTGACTAATACATTTATAAATGGCAGAGTTTGGAATCTGCAATATCTGATACTGGCAAGATAGTCGTTCCTAAGCATTTGCTTCTAGTTGCTGATAGTCTATCAGTTAGTGGAGAGTTTGTGGGATTGAATTCCAAAGGCATGACGCAGCAAAGACAACATGCATCTGTGTCATCACCCTTTGTGCAAGCATGCTTCTCTGTCAGTTTTCACACTTATGATTAGTCAAATACTTTCATGATGAATAGCATGTACAGCCATATCCACCCTCACGCTTATCTCTATTGCAGAACCCTGGCAGTTGCTTTATAAAAGCTGCTAAAGCTGGAGTTATGGATGATCTCCAGGGGAGTCTAGATGCTTTGGCTTGGGGAAACTGTCCTTCCATAGGGACAGGTGGCCAGTTTGATATAATGTATTCTGATAAGGTAAAGTCAGTTTGATATAATGTATTCTGATAAGGTAAAGTTAATTGCTTCCCCGTGTATGATATATCATGCTTGAGATCAGATTTTAGTTTATTACAAATATGACTGCATTGGGGGAAGAAGCCTCAAATGTGCAAGGAATTCGAAGTGTGGATTCCATAATCTATGAAAAATCCATTATCTGCCAGAAGTAAATGATCTGTCTCAAATATTCAAGCTGTGTTTAGTTTATCCTGTTGATGGTGGATTTTGGAATTTTGATATCTTTATCTGAATCCCTTATTATATTTGGGTATACAGTGCAAGCTTGTTGGGTGAGAGGTTTTCTTATTGAGTGTTTGATAGAAAATGAGAAAGTTGGAATTGCTGGAAAAATAGTTTGGGAATCTCAACATTATATCATTGCAACAAGGCTGCCCATGAGGAGAAGACAAACTCTGAGTAACAGTTACAAATAATCTAGATGAATGAACAAGCTAAGGTGATCTTACACGGGGCTTTTATACTAAATATCCCAATATTATTTGCGATGTTTGACAATTTAACATAGATAAATAAACTAGCAATAATAACAAGAAGCCTTATCTCACAAGTGGAAACAGAGAAATAAAACTTCAGCATAAATAAATAGCATACTGCTTATTCCTAATACTATGGTCTCCGTGCAGCTATTAAAGAGGTTTTTGCTCCTGCATAAGTTGGTGTGTCATTCGGTTGTTTATGGTTGAAATGGTCCATGCGAAATAAACTAGCCTGACTTTCAGGGGACTTCCCCCCTCCTGAAGTATGTAGGAAAGAGGCTGTTGCATCAGGGTCTCCTAATTCTAGTTTAGACAATGGCACTACTGGCTTTAAATCTAATTGATTTTTTTGAGAGGTTGTTGAAACATAGGGTTTGGTTCTTGTAAATTGCCATTATTGATTTATACGCATTAATTTGTCATTTCTATTAGACTTGCATCGTTTTTGTTCCTTGCTTTACTAAGGGATTGAAAAACTCTTTGAGCTGTTGATTTTTCTTTCTTTGTTTTTTCCCCTTCCCTGGTTTGGGAGAAATCCTTGTCCTCTGTTGATCTGTTATTTTCTCTTTGCATCAAAGAATTATTTTTCAATTAAAAAAATTTTATGCTTTCCCTTTAATATTTTGTTTTAACTATATTGAAATTTATCAGGGATATGAACTTGATAAGCCTGTCGATGTGTACAAGTTGCTGGAAGACAGTGTGGATGTGCCGAATCAAAAGATTGGTACTTGGGAAGCACAAACGTATTTATCTGACAAATGTGGCGCTAGGTATAAGAAAGATTGCTATGACTTTGAAGAGATCAAAGAGGAGCTTAAAGATAAATTCATTAGAGAGTGTATAAGAAAACACCTTACAGTTGCTGATATTATGAAGCTGGCTAACAAATCAAAGCGCATGTTAAAAGAGTAAGTTAATTCACATGTAGCTTTTTGTTGCTATAGCATGGTCTGATTTTACTTGTGATATTTATCGTTTAGTAGCAGCAAATTATGTCTCTACTTAAACGAGTTCTGTATCATCTGCAGTGATATTTACAAATACCATTTATAGTGTGCATTATATTGAGTCGATCAAACAAGAAAGCAAATTGGGTACATGGTCTTTCCAACCATGATAAAGATTTTTGCAGTCAAGTGCTTCCACCCTATTATTTTTTGCTGAATAAACCAAAAGTCAAGTTTTCTTCTGAGCTTGTGTTTTCTATAGTCAGGATGTAGTTCTGAATGTTAGTCCTGCATTAGAAGTCTGTAATAGGCTTATGCTATGTTTTGCATTATTTGCCTCATATGGTGGTGGTGGTTGAAAAGAATTAGGCCCTGTATTTACATTGAAAATTTCTATTGAACTTATAATCTGTGGAGCGGCATCTCAAGGTTATGTACCACGTGCTTTGATATCATCTTTTATATTATCTTAGCGTATGCCTGGAATTAGGACAATGGAGAAAGGAAAGGCATTTTTTAACTAGAAAATTTCTTTGATTTAATTTGACATGAAATTTTTCTTTACTGTCCTTCTGAAAATTTTTATGTACTAATTTTATGGACACTTTCTGCATTTTGTGGGGCACACAACCAAAACAGTTACATTCATATCAAATCAATTCTCCAGTACTGATTCTGATAGGCTTAGAAGGGTTTTTTATCTTATAAATCTTGGTGTTTTCTCTTAAATGGAAGTTGAAAATTTTTTCCTCTGTTTAAATTAAACAGGACTTTTGTTTGAGAATTCCTTTTCTTACATAAATTGATTTTGGGCTTCATCCACTACGTGTTATGTCAGCCCAATCCATGCATTCTTTATGGTAGAGCAATCATGGTGTTAGCCATCATAACGATTAAATTTAGACCTGTGAAATTTGAAATGCACAGAGGATCTACTAATACATATATCTTTGATATCAAATATTTGAAAAATGGTTGCTAGAGAAGACATTAATTGGGAAATTTGAGATGATCTTTAGGCCTTTGAAAACATGTAGTGGGGGGGAGGCCAAAGACATTTAAATTATAGAACAGCATCTCATGGTGGGGATATGTTTGAATGGTTAATTGTTGATAGAGTATCATGCTATCTATGTAACAACCTTTTTTGTGGGGTAAGACTAGTTATTAAATATTTAAAAGGGGAATATTGCTTTGAAATGTAACATATAGTCTGCGCATGAAAATAGAAAGAGTATATTATGGAATACTATGATAGTATGCAATACCTAAGTCTCACATTGGATGCTCTATGAGTCTATGGGATATTTAAGTAAGTTGGTTCTCCTGCTTTAATGGCTGGCTTTTGAGAAAGGTTTCCCCACCTTAATCAAGTGCACATAAATCGGTATTATAGATGGTGGTCAATGGTTTCAGAAAGGGCTCGCTACAGAGATTTTTGTCTATCAAAGAAGTTGATAGAAAAAGTGTTGCAGGGCTTACTGCTAGGATGTTGGCTCTCCAAGGGGGGCCAATTTATAGAGACTAAGGTAGTATGGAAAGCCTAGGTCTTACATTGATTAGTATGAAAGGCTTTATCTGGGTATCTAAGTAGGTTATCCCACTTCAATAGCTAGCTACTTAGGGAGAGTTCCCCACCTCAATTAAATGTTGGCGGGACGCTAAATGCTTGATGACCTTGCCTAATATTGAATATCACTGTTTATAACTCCAATACGCTTGTTTTGTAAAATGCTACCAGGCTCAAGGTATATTATCCATTGGATGTGGTTCTTGTGTTCATTAGACTAGATTCTCCCAACATATTGAGGGACTTGCATTTTCTGGTATAACTCTTAACTGCAACTATTGTCTGTGTAGATATTCTGAGGACCAGCAACTAAGTGAGGAGGACAAGCGAACCATGAGGTGGGTTATTTGTTGTCATCCTAAATGCGTTGAAAAGGTTGGTGATGGAGTGACGGACATAAAGGTATGTGTACTTGTACTAAAAGTTAAAACTACAGCATTTATTCATGGCAGTGGGCTCAGAGTAATTGATAAAACTTCACTGGTCAGGCTTTACTGACTGTATAAAATCAGTGAAATTCACATTCTGATCTAAGTAGAAATTTACTTTTCTAGAAGTTATATGTTTTGTAGCAGTTTTTTATTTTATGCTGGGATTTCTTTCTGAGGTCTGTTCTTATGCCCCCATTGGTTGTGGACAAGGATCACCTTTTTCATCCTCTCTATATTGTGTTTATTTTGTTTTTATAATCATTCCTCAATAGTCTGTGTGTGTGTGTGTGTGTGAGAGAGAGAGAGAGAGAGAGAGTGGATACAAAAATCATTTCTCTTCAATTTTTTTAAAATCCATTTCTTTTCATTTTGCACAACAAACTGACCCTTAAAAAGAATGTAATGCCACAATTTATCATTTTCCCTTGATTGAGTTTTTGTTATTTTTTGGTAAACAACTTCAGAACTATCAAATTTTAGCAAGACTCAGTATAAGAATAAATTGATCAATTTTATGTATATGAATTTATTTTTCTTGAAAAACAATTTTCGCCTTTTCCGCACTGTATTGTTTGATGTGACAATAATTAATAAACCAATGGTGCTATAGGTTAGCGTTTATCTCCACAGATCCTAGTGTCATTAGTATAACTATTTCGGATGCTGCCTAGCCTTAGGATAGTTATAGGTTTCAGAATAAGATCGTGCATGAGAATATGTGATTAACCAAAGTTTTTTCCTGTTTTTGAATAAAAAGAGAAATTTTTTCCTGTTTTCAAGGCCTTATAACTATTGAAGTCTGCACAATATCCAAACTTCTTTTCCTCTGTGAAAATGGTATCTAGAGAAGCCTTCATGCAAGAAACACTATGATTACATTTGGCATGTGGAAAATGCTTTTAAGGAAAGGGAAAAGGCGAGGGAAAGAATTTTTATTGTGTTTGGCATATATGATAAACTGGAAGAGACTCCCATATTAATAGGAGGGGGTTTTCGTTTAAGGATTCTCATTTTGTTCCTCATTGGTCCTATCAATAATAGTTATATCAAAGAAGAAATAATGTGGCTTCAAAATTCTAATGCTTCAATACTGAATTAAGATTGAGATATGGAGATGGGTTTGGAATTTTCTTGAGTTGCCAATGTTAGATAGTACATCCAGTAGTCAAATGCATCGTGTTAAAATGCTGCCTTTCATGTTGTTGGCCTGACCCCCATGTCCCTGCTCTTTTTGATATACAGGTTGGAAAACATCCTATATATAGGGATACTCGCTGTTTTTTTGTTGTACGGAAAGATGGTACTCTTGAAGACTTTTCCTATCGTAAATGCATTCATCATGCTCTGGAGATCAAAGCACCTACCAGGGCAAAGCAATATCAGGAAAAGTGGTTGGGAAACAGGCAAACCATCTAGGTAAGCAGCTATTTCTGTATGCACGTCCAGGCTTAATAACTTGCAAATAAAACATGAGGGATGTTTCCTCTGAAGACATCATGATAATGTAAAACTGAAAGATGACTAATCTGGAGCCTTCTTTTGTTGTAAGCCTTCTCAAAGCCAGGGAGAGTAGCACCTAACCCATCATAGTTTCTGGAGTTCTATTCTTGGGAAGCTGTACATTTTCATGTCTGAGCAGAAGATCATCCAGAGGGGACTACACCAGTTGAAAGCTCCAGAAAAAAAAAAAGTTTTTTGTGATGGAACAACCTAACTTGTTTAATTCAAAACATATTAGTGGTTCCTTTCCCTCAGCTTCTTTTTGCTACTTCCGCTAATGCTTTATTTGCCTTTGTTAAGTTGGGCAAAGAAGATCTAGCGGAAGTAGCAACGAGAAGCTCGTAAAGGTCAACCCTGAACTTGATGTATTTGTGAATTATATAATGCGGCAATGGGAAAAATATCTGTCTCAACTCTCTTTCAATATTGATCTTTGTCATGACATTCGCCTAAAGTTAAAACTGGAAGATGGCTAAAAAGTTAACGAGAATGCGTGTGATAGAGTATAGCAGTGTGCAAGGTATTTGGGGAATTGAATTAATTTGATATTTATTTTAAGTGGTTAGTTTAAGTGCAACACTAGTTTAGGAGCAAGTGGGGTTTGCTAGGCTCAAGTTTAATCACTTCAATGTCATCTTCACGTGTTTTATATCTAGATATGGACACAAATGCTGCAGACTTGGGGCCGTTTGGTTCAATTGCCGATCCTCTGGTGGTAATGCAATAATGATTATTATCAACATATTTGGTAGCTTATTAATAAGATGTGGAGAAATTATATTTTATGTTTAAATTGAGTTATAAAAGGTCCAAAATACCCCTTAAACAATAAAAAAAAACCCTCCTTCCCCAATCATCTCCTTCCTCCCCCAAATAACAGCGTTAGTGAACTCAAACAAGAATAAGCAAGTTAAAATTTTTTTTTTGAGCAAATTTGAGCAGTAAAGTCGCATACTAACGAATTGAAAGAAAAGAAGTACATGAATCAAGTTAAAAATGTGGGTTCAAATTGTACAAAGGGACAAAAAAATTAATCTTCTATATAGATCTAAACCGCAAAACACAGATCTGTGAAGGAGAGGTTTATAGATTCGAATGTTCATAGAGATTTAAAGATAGAGAGATGATATGCGTTCACAACTTCAACCACTGATGGTGAAAGATGGAGATAGCAATTGGTAATGGAATGAAGGAGACAAAGGAGAAGAACTGAGAAGGAGACGAGGAAAGTGAAGGGAGGGAGAAAACGGAGAAGGGCTGGGGAGGGAGGGAGGGAGGGAGGGAGGGAGGGGGGGGGGGGGGGGGGAGAGAGAGAGAGAGAACGCCGCCCTTAGCCGGTGGGGGTGGCCGTTGACAATGGAAAAGGAAGGAGGAGACAAAAAAAATAAACAAATGTGATTGGAGGGTAAATAAGGCTTTTTGAACTATGCAACGAGTGATAATAGGGATTCATAAGGGGCAGCTTTGAATGACTATTACCAATTTTTTGGTAATCATCATTACCATAGTAAAACTTATTACCAAGCTAAAGAGTAATCAAACATGTTTTTCCTAATAATGCAATGTTGATTATCATTATAGACATGCAATGCAATTGAACCAAACGGGTTCTTGATCTTCTTGTTTCATCAGCTTAGTGTGCCAAGGTTGGTGGTCCCATATATCAAATTCTTGACTGGGCGTTGGTGTGGTGCTAAATATAAGACTCAATTTTTTTTTTGGCCGATTAAAGAAGCTGAATAAATTATTTTAAAGTATTTAAGAAAAGAGAAAAAGGTGAGGGAAATATTTTTTTTTTTTTGTGTTTGGTATATATGATAAAATGGAAAAGATACTCCCATATTAATAGGAGGGTGTTTTCATTTAGGATTCTCATTTTGTTCCTCATTGGCCCTATCAATGATACTAAGTTATATAACAAAGAAGAAATAATTTGGCTTCAAAATTGTAATGCTTCAATACTGAATTAAGATTGAGATATGGAGATAGGTTTGGAATTTACTTCAGTTGCCAATGTTAGATAGTACATCCAATAGTCATATGCATTGAGTTAAAATGCGGCCTTTCACGTTGTTGGCCTGACCCCTCAAACATATAATATGATTGAGTGATTTATTTAACTTCCATATTCTTTTTTAAAAATATCAACTAGATCTTATTTGTAGCTTCATGTGATCAATGCACCATGCATCAATCAGATTAAGCCGCGTTTCAGTTCTCTAGAATTTCCTTTGTTTCCACAAAACTAATCATTTCGGAGACTCGCCAAAAAAAGGGCACTAAAGGAATTCTTTCAGTGTAGTGCGGTGTGGCCCGGCTTATCAAAATCCAATGAAAGCTTATCCCTTTTTGGGTTCCTGTCGCTGCCTCCCCAGTCACCATCACTCTCTCTCTCTCTCTCTCTGCGTAACCTGCAATCTTTATGAAATAACAGGCAATGAATCTTTTAGTCCAATATATAGTAATCCCGCTATGTAAAAAAGCAAACTCCATTTTATTGTTTGGCTTCTAGATACGCGATCATTGCGGGGCATTAATCATGGATTCATTATTTATATGCCAACTCAATAAATTAACCTAAGAAATGAATCAAATCCATATGATTCAATAAGTCTTAACTAGGCAACTAATATTGATGAAATACGTCGCCTGGGATAATATTGAACTCCGCCAAATGAACAAGATGTGGGATTCATGTTATATTATTAACATGTTGGCAAATATTGCCTTTTTCAAGTCATCTGTATATATTCTATTCGACGTGCATGTGAAAATAACTAAGCAGATGTCTGTCTACGCTAAAAGACACCGGCAAATACGAAATACCCATGTTGTATTATTTATTTTCCCACGTTTCATCTCATGTTGTTAAAAACCGTATATACTTCTGAAGAAGGAACATCCATACCTTTTCTCAACAATAAAACTTCTTAATTACTGGTCCGATAGAAACGTGGGGGAAAGAAAACTGTGATGATGATTTATGGGTATGATGATCACCGAGCATTACCTGCTGCTTTCTTAGCTATAATGAATCTCTAATTGATTTTTGGTCAATTCAATAATTATTAGCGCGATGAATCCAGGGAAAATCTTTCTAAAATACATTGTAAATAGTGAAATCCTTATTCAGTGCATTGAAATTGAAAAATTCAAATCAGACCGCTGTCAATATGAATGAACAGTGCGGGCGGCGCCAAAAGACGATTTTGCCCTTCAGCCCTCATTCTCGCCACTTAAGAAATAACAACACGCGGTTCTTAATTAACAACTTCGGATTCTTGATTAACAACTCCCCTTTCTTATTTCACAACTTCCTAATTTAAGTTTCAAGGCCAATAATAACACCTCTTTTTTTTATTAACAACACGCGTTCTTAATTAACAACTCCGAATTCTTGATTAACAACTCCATATTCTTGATTAATAACTCCAGTTTCATCTTTTTACTTTTACAATAACAACACCGGTCTTGTTATTAACAACACCATATTCTACATTAACAACTCCCATTTCTTGTTTCACAACTTTGTAATTTAAGTTTCAGGGTCAATAACAACACCTCTTCCTTTATTAACAACACCATATTTTACATTAACAACACTATATTTTTGATATGCGAATATGTGAAAGAATGAAGCGGAGTTGTTAATCAAGAATTCGGAGTTGTTAATAACAAGACCGGTGTTGTTATTGTAAAAAAAAAAAAGATGAAACTGGAGTTGTTTATCAAGAATACGGAGTTGTTAATTAAGAACCGCGTGTTGTTATTTCTGAAGTGGCGAGAATGAGGGTTGAAGGGCAAAATCGTCTTTTGGCGCCGCTCGCACTGTTCATCCGTACTGACAGTGGATTGATCCGGATTTTTCAATTTCAATGCACTGAATAGGGATTTCCCTATTTCCAATGTATTTTAGAGGGATTTTCCCATGAATCAAATTGATGGAAAAAAACAGCAGGAACAAGATAACGGCTGTAATACCCCAATTTTTAATTAAGGGCTAATGAGGATTAGTGTGGATATTTATGAATTTAAATGGGAATTATTATGTGTTTTATGGCAATATTAATTAATATGTCATAATTAGTGAAAAATTGAAAGAATGGAATTATTGGCCATAAATTAATAATTAATGGAGAAATTAATTACTAGCTATGGGAGAAATGAAAAATGTAGTTAAAATGGCTAATGGAGGGATTATAGTAGCTAATTAGGTATTGCTTTATGAGAGCCAATAATAAAATGACAAGTGGCAAGTGAAGAAGAAGAGAGGGGATTGAGAAAAGTCAAATGAGCAATTTTTAATCATATTTTCTCTTTCTTCTTCCCTCCATTTCGGCTGCACAAGGGATGGGAGGCAAAAACCATCATTTCATCATCTTCTTCAACACTCTCATATCTCCTTCTCTCCCTCATTTTCGTGCCCCCATTTCTGCAGCAGAAAGAAGAAGAAGCTTGTGAAATAGGTGAGTATTTGACCCTCTTAATGTCCTCTAATGGAAAAATGCTCTTCTATAAACTTGTTTCTTGTCTTGAGAGCTTCAATTTCATGGTTTTAGATTTGTGATTTGGTGTTGTTTGAGCTCTCAAGAAATCTTGAAGTTGGGAGAATCAAGAAACTCCTTTGGAAAAGTTATAGATGTGAGTAAGACAAACCTTTCTATATAGGTTTTGTAGCCATTGGTTAATTTTGAATTTTCTTAAAATTTTGCCTTGAATTTCGAAAATGAGGGTCATTGTGTTGTGGGCATGTTGTTGTCATGGAATTAGTGTTTTGATATGTGTTTTGGGTTGATGGAATGGATTTAGGATGGAAATGTGAAGGTTGGCACCTTTGTGTTGGTTTTGTGTATTGAACAAAAAATAGGGCATGTCAATGGGTTGTGATTTTGGTCATTTTGAGGTTACCATTGTGTTTCTTGTGAAAATTTATGTGGGAATAGGCTTGATTGTTAATTTTGGAGCCATTGGATACCTTGGTAGAAAGTTGGAAAATCTGTCTTGTGTGAACTCTGCCTGGACAGTCAGTTTCCACAAACGTTTTGAATAACCAAATGGTGTTGGAAAATTCTGAAACTTTCCAGTCTTAAATTTCACATCCCAAGCTCCAAAATAGATATATAATTTGTGTCATTTCGTTTTGTTAACTGAGAGTTATGCTTTGCCAAAATTTGGGACAAAAACTGGACTCTATTTTGGAGTAGTGTTTAGTTTTGGGTAATTCTGGAATTTTGTGGTGATTTCTAGTTATGGTCCATATTTTTCTAGTAAATAGGACTTAAATACCTTTCATTTGGATTTATAATCACCTTGTTTTGATTTTTCTAGAATTAGTTATGAATTTTGGAAGTTCAGCCAAGAATCAGGGAATTTCTTGGCCGTGACCTATGGGTGGCTGGCCTCGGCCAGTGACCTTCTGACCATGTTTTGGCAGCGGCCCAAGGAAGGGCTGGCCGCGGCCAACCCCTGTGTTCCAGCACTTTGAGTTTTTGAAAGGAGATCTCTAACCTATTGTTTCCCAACCTTTTAGGGCTTTCATTAGAGGTATTTGTGGCCTCTTAAGGGTCAATTATGATAACCTAATTTAAGTGTTATGAAGTAAATTAAGTCTTGGAATAGAGTATAATTCTTCGTCCTTAATTATGATTCTAGGATTTGACATTTGCTTTACTCGGGAGAGACCGGCGCTAGGACACGCCTGGAAGGACCAAGGTAGTGACTTTTCTCTCATGTTGTGTATGATACTTGGTATGCATGTTTATCATTGTGAATGTGTTATCGGCCATAGGGCATTACAACGCGAGCAGTTCAGCGTGAGTAGTCGTAGGGGGCAATGCTCATGATACCTACCCCGGCCGTTGTATTTGCCGCTGTAAGTGCCGAGGCTGCGTTATGGAATCGTGGATTCCTGTTTGAGTATCCAGCCCGTGGGGCTGCATGTTGTGAAATGTTTTATATGGATCCCGGCTGTGGTGATATATGTGATATGTTTATGTGGATGTGCAATACAACAAGTAGTTAAGCGTGAGTTGTCGTAGGGGGCGATGCCCATGATACCTACCCGGCCGTTGCAACTATTGTTGGGATTGCTGTATGTTGTATGGATGATTTACTTTCATGCTTTGATGTTATGCATATTATGAGTGATTTGTTACTATGGGGATTCCTTAGAATCTCACTCTCTCAAAAACACAATTTTAGACAGGGCTGAAGGATTCAAAGGAAAGCGAGCGACGAAGAGTGGATAGAGCTCCTGGCTAGGAGTTTATTTTGGAAAATTGGTTATCATTTGTAAATCATTTGGATATATTTTGTTGGGTATTACATGTACATATTGGATAGTATTTGTATAACCCCCTTGTTATGGGAAACTCTATGGGTAATTGTACCTTGTAGACCCTTTATTAATTAATGGAACCCTAGTGTGTCGGGAATTTATGCTGTACTATGATATGTATGAATGAAATCAACCTGTACAGGCCATTTATGTATTGAAATGTGAATATGAGACCGCTGTGAACATGTTTTATAAAAGTTTTTGTAAACCTTGATTTTGGGAAATTTAATTTTCTATAAGTCCCAAATCATCTTATGGTCTCTAATTTCACATAATTACATATTTATGAACTAATCTCGGCCTATGTTGTGAAGGGGATTACAACGACCACCCTCCACTTATGTTCAACCTGGTAATCATGAGATTGAGGGACCTCGCAACATGTGGAACCTGGATTGGAAGTTTTGAACCTATTCTTGTGTCTCTGTTCGGGAGCTCCCACGTATATGGCAATTTCGTGCTTAAATTATTATCAAGTGGTGCAATGTGCCTTTGCCCTTGAATTGTATCTAACTCTGTTGTTCATTTGTGAAGTCGCCATTTCTTCTTGCTGTTTTTGGGGGTAGGGGGACCTCGTGGTGATGAGGTGGGCCTATCAATGGAATGTAGATTGCCGCATATCTCATTTTGATCAAATAACATTCCTTTAACGATGTCGATGGGGTTGTGTTTGACGGAAGGGGTTATAACGGAAGGTTTGAATTCTCATTGTGAGAAGTACCCACATTTAGAGTTCAACAGTACCTCGGATAGGATTTCCTCCAATAAGAGGATACCTTACTTAGCAAAAAACACATTCCTTTAGTGACTCAAGTTAACCTGATATTACACTGAAGTCCCTATTTAGCAATTTTATTGGCCAAAAGGACATGATATGTTATCCATAGTCCTTACATAGAAAATACATGTATTCTAAAGGATTTTATACATGGAAAAAAATTAGTATTCTAATTCAGGTCCTTCTAGCAAATCCAATTTTCAAATAGAACTTTTGACTAATTTGTCCTTTAGAAATAATTTAAATTGAATATGTATATTTTTATATGGCTATTTGATTGAGTTAGATTCTAGCATTATTGGCTTTGATTGGAGATAGCTCTTTCTAGGGGTTTTCAAAGTTTTCCTGTCCCGTGAAGGGAAAATGCGGGAATGGGAAAAATTATATTTGGAATAGGACACGGGAATGGAATTTTCCAATCTTGTCCCGTCTTGAATATATATAAAAAAAAATTACCTAAAATCCTAAATGGCTTCAATGACAGTATTGTTGTAGAATAAGGTAATGTTTATTCTTTTAGTTTATTTAGTTTATTTTATTTACTCCCTCCGGTCCTAATTATAGGACATATTTACCTAACTTTGGAGAAATTAAGGATAGTAGTTAAACTAGTTAATTTTATTTATTTTTCAAAAATGCCCTTATTTAATTGGGGTGATTTAGAAATACTATATGAGTCTATCATGAGGCAATCCAACCATTATCTAAAGCAATGGGGGTATTTTGGGAATAAATTGACAAAAATTAAAATTTTGTCTTATAATTAGGACCAAGATCAACTTCCAAATGTTGTCCTATAATTAGGACCGGAGGGACTATTATTTATTAAAAAACAGCCGATAATGAATATGATGTCGAGTTTTCTGTATTCCCTGCAGTTAATTTGCTGGGGAAGTAAATGGGGTTCAGGAAGTTTAAAGTTTTTACTTTTTGATCAACACATTTAGCCAATGAAAACCTATAATTTTCTCTTCAGGCTGCAGCTAAATTGATCCTAAAACTCCTCAGTGAAATTAAATCAAAATCAAGTATCAGCAATGTGAGTAAGTTTTGCAATAAAAAGCCATCACGCACATGTAAATTTTTGACATGTCAATATAGTTTCAGCAACAGAGAGGCTACGTAAAATAGCAGCTACCCTAGCTAGTTGACTTTTGCCAAATTAAAGCATAGTGCAAAAGGAAGAAATAGTTACCAGTAAAAACAAAAGAAGAGAAAGTTATGAAATGAATGGGAGGTGCACCTTGAAGATCGATCAACAATAATACTTAAGACATACGGAGTGTTAAAGATATTGGTTGTGTGTATGTCACTTGTTGTAGTTTGTAGTTAGGTATTATGTGAAGAAATGATAAAAAAAAAGTCAAAATTTTTGGAAAATTCCAATCCCGATCTCGTCATGACGAGAAATTCCCATGATCGGGATTGGGACCAATTTTCCTTCCCGAATCCTTCTTTAAGACGAGAACGGGAATGAGGTTTTTGATCCCCGTCTCGTCTCGAGAACACCCCTAGCTCTCTCAGAGACGTTCTTTGCATTCAAAAACTAGCTCTCTTAGAAATGTTCTCTGCATTAACACAATTGGTAATCGAATTTATGTTCTCCAATAGTTATAAGATCTGCTGAGATGGATAAAGATCCTTTTATACCTCAAGAAAGTGATGGAGAAATGCTTGGTTCAGAAGCACAATGTCTCTAGACATGGAGAATGTTATAATGAAATATTTGGTCTAGAAGTACCATATCTTAGTATAATTGTAACACTTACATATCTTGTTAGTCACACATGACTTGATATATCACTTGTTGTTAGCAAGACATAATTTTTTATCAACATAAAGATATTGCAATGGAATTTGTTCTCTAAATCACTTTATGTGATAATTGATAAGTAAAATATTTGTATATTTATTTTCCATTATATGATGATTTTATGGATGCTATTTGAGCTCAATTTAATAAATTTGGGTGTAATTAATAAATAAATAATGATTTTGGCATAAAATAGAATTTCTTGAAAAATACTAAATTAGACCCTCTTTCAGTTTTCAGGCAATATCTGGAGCTCTAGATGTCGGATTGGGACGTTCTTTATATGGATAAAAAGCTAAGAAAGAGTTCTACAACTTTGATGTTGAGACCAAAATCCAGTTCTATCTCCAAGGGTTTCGAATTTTACTTGGAAGTTGAAAGCGGGAATCATCTACCATTCCACCAACCATTTTATCTACCACTCCATCTTCCTTTTCACCAACTACTTCATCTACCACATTTCATCTTCCTTTTCACCAACTACTTTAGCTACCACATTCTAGCTACTACTTCACCTATCATATTTCACCTACTACTTCATCTACCCTGCTCCATTCTTCCCTATATATAGCCACCCTCCTTTATATTTCACAACCATTTTTTTCATATCCATTATTTTCCTCTCTTCTATTTCTTCTTTGCATGCCTCCTATATGGAAGGCTTAGGATTATATTACTCTTTGCATGCAGCCTACATGAAAGGTTTTACCTCCTAAATGGACAGCTAGATTTCTTTATTTTTCATGCATCTTTTGGTTGTATATTTATGTTTGAGAATTTAATGCAGTATTTATGAGAATTTCATTCTAGTTTTATTTAATGTTAATTTATTTTTATTTTTATTTTTTGATTTCATCATGATGTAAATTTCTATTTTCCTAGGGTGATGACGTAGCTTACTAATGACGGATTGAATCTTAACTTATTAAATCTAGTTTTAATTTCTCCTTCATGATTGAGTTTTAATTATTGTTCTTAATGCTTTTGATTGATTGGCCACCTTTTGAATGATTTCAATATGCATGTTGAGACCAAAAGGAGATGCAAGTGTGTAGATCCTATAATTAAAACTATGACTTGCATATGAAATAGGAATATATTCATATGAGTTGTGTAGTCTTACTGAGTTCCATAAATCTTAATGCATAATTAATTGCTTAAATTCATATAGGAATATATTGGATTATCAATTAATTATAGAATTTTTTGACCTTAGAAGAGGCTAGTAATTAAATTAGGGAAACTCGACTATCAATCATGTGGAATAAATCGGGCTATAATAGATAAGTGATTCAATTTGAAAGTTGTTAAGTGAAATCTGACCTCTAGGGCTTTTTCTCATATTTGCTTTCATATTATTTGCACTCATATTTAGTCATTTTATTTTGTTCTCTCAACCACCAACTATTCGATCGACTAAATAGAATTAAAAATTATCCATTTTGGTATTTGGTGATTAATCCTCGTGGGAACGATACTCTACTCACTTCTATATTAGTTGATTATGACAGTGTACACTTACACCTTTTAATGGACCATTTACACTCGTAACAACAATATTTGAAAAATTTGTTCATGATATCAAACTAGGCACATTGCTAAGAGGGGAAGCTAATATGTGCTGTAATCTTTTTCCCTTCTCTATGGTTTTACGACAATGGGTTTTTCTGATAAGGTTTTTAATGAGGCTACATTATGCAATATTTACTCTTTTTCTTCTACTACGTTTTTGCCCCACTAAATTTTCGTTAGTTGAAGGTTTTTTAACTAGCCACATGAAGTAGTGCAAAACTCTTCACTGCTTAAAAGTGTCTTTTAATACTGCATGTGTGTTTGGTTTCACTTTTGAAACCATTGTTTTGGCCTATACTATGATTTTAAAAGTGAAGTTGACAAACACTTGTAGAAAATCTGAATTAGTTTTTAACCCTCAAAATCATGGTTTGGGATAAGTTTCCTAAACACTTAAATTCTGCTTAACCATGATTTTGACTGAAAATCATGGTTTGAGGGTTCAAAATCATGATTTTCCAAAAGTTTTTTTTTTTACCTTTTACCTTTTGAGAAATTATTCTCCATAATGTATTCTTTAAAATAACTTTTTTTCATTTTTTTCTCTAAAATCTAATCCAAATACTTCTTTACAACCAGTTTTGGATGACGATAGCTTGCACTGCACTAATGTTAAGAAGACAAGAATAAATAATTCATGAAGTGAACAATGCAAGGCCCTGTTTGTGGACCCACACAACCACTGGGGGGGGTTTTAAAAATTTATTACTACTGGGCCTTGGCTCTCCTGCAATCAAAAAGTGAACAGATTCGGTAGGGGTTGATTGAACGAATGTGATCTCTTGGATCTATCCACCGGAGCGACACACACATATGTTTGTGTCAGAGAGCACCAACTGGGTAACCAGGAGCGTGTGGTAGAGCTAGGGGTGTTCGGGATCGGGAAATGTCATTCCCGATTCCGATCCCGAGAAGGGTTCGGGAATGATTTTCATTCCCGATCCCGATCCCGAAAATTTCCCGATCCCGAAAATCGGGAAATTTAGGGATCGGGATCGGGAATTTCCCGATCCTGAATTTGCTTTTTTTTTTAAAAAAAAAAAAATATTTATATTTAATTTTTTGTTGTATTTCCTTTAGTCTAATATAGATATATAATTTGTCTAATATCATATTGTACCAAATAAGTCTAATATAAATATATAATTAGTCTAATACATGCTTAAAGTTGTCGATTCAGCTGTAAAAAGAACAAAGACAAGAACAAAAAATTAGAATTATTTAATAAATAATACATGAAATTAACTAACTAAACTAAAAGAATAGATATTACCTTAAGGGTGTTAGGGATTTTCACATTTTATTTTACATTTGGTCTTATTTTCTTAAATATTTTTAAAAAATATATATGTGTATATATATATTTTCGGGATCGGGAAAAAGTCGGGATCGGGCCGATCCCGAAATCACATTCCCGATCCCGAAATTTTCGGGACGGGAAGGTCGGGACGGGAAATTGTTGAACACCCCTAGGTAGAGCGGTAAGGGCTCTTCCACCCTTAACCTTGGTCGGGGGTTCGATCCCTAGCTTTGGGTATGGAGCAGTGGGGATTAGTCGGTTGCTCGGAGCCTCGGACAGCCCGGTTCCGGGGTCTAGATCTAACGCCGGATACCTCTGATCAAAGATTAAAAAAAAAAAAGAGAGAGCACCAACTGGGTGGTCGTGTCGTTTTGCATTTTGATGATCCATCCATCTGTGTCGAACGAGGAGAGAGGCTGTCGTGTTCTTTTAATGAACAGTCACTTTCCCTGCTCACGAGTGGGCCTCAGTCCGTGGCTTATATGTGTTGCAAACTCCAACGCAACTTGGTCTTGGTCTTGTGGTTCTCCTCGCACACTAAACCTGACTTGTGAGAGGATCTTGTAAGAATATTTATCTTTTTCGTTTTAATTATAAGATAAAATTAATTTTTTAGATAAATTAAAAAAATGAATTAAATTATTTTAATGATTTTTATTTTATTTTTTTAAAAATTAATTAGTTTGACTAACAAACTAATATATAATTTAAGGATACAAAATATTTGATATAATTAAATAACATATTTAACTTTCTTAATATTTCAAAAAAAAAAATCAGGTAATTATCTTATATTTAAAATTGGAGGTAGTATATCTTTTATTGATATTTAATATATTCTCAAGATATTATAAAATAATATAAAATATATCAAACATCAACTTAGGAGATTTAATATCTTAACACGGTAATATATCAAATGTCAATATAATAAGATATAATATCTCAACATTATTAATGATCATTCTGTAAGTATATCTGCAAAAGTTCTTTAAATTTGAAAATATGTCCAGTGCCTAGTAAAGGATCGGACCCTAATTTACCTAAACTTTAACTCAACAAGAAAAAACTAACAATTTCACTTGTCTCGCCTGTAAACTATTTAACTCAGAAAAATAAGCGTAGTGTATTGTGTTTTATGGATGATGTATTAAAGAGTGAACAGTGAAGAGTGCAATACCTGTTTCATTTTTATTTTTTTTTTATGAACATTGTCTCGAATCCTAACTAACAAACAGGTAACTGCGAACAATAAATAGCCTCCAATAGTATCTCACGTTTCAAAACGGTATTCTTGTGTGAGAATGAGATTCTTTCCGACGTCAAGTGTGAAATAAATGGTTTTTATTGTAGGCAAGATATTTGATCAAGAAAAAAAAATTGTAGGCAAGATATGAAAGTTTAGATTTGATCTTAATATTATATGTTTGTTTTGTGCAATTGGATGATGCTTGGCATCCTTCGGTTCTTATTGTAAGGATCTATTAACAACTTTATATAAATTGAGAAATTTAGTAAAATTAATAGTCAATCCTTGTAATATTTTAAAATTGTCCTATCATAAATTAGAGGATATCAACTCAAATTATATCTAATTAGCAAAAAAAAGTAGGGAGATTTACACTGTAGTCCCATGGAAGCGAAAATACGAAGAAACGGTCCCGGGAAAATCTGAAATTACCCTCAAGTCCCAAGGGACCATTTTGTAATAAAATCCATGTGAGAAATGTCACAATTGCCCCTGTCATACAAACAACAACAAATGTGATTAAATGCTCTGTGAATGACGCACGTTACGTCCGGAGAAGGCGGGAAAAAACGCAGCGAAGATCAGCATCTATGGATGAAGATTAAGGTAGGGATTTCATGGCATCCATTCTCTTGTCTTGATTAAGCTCCACATGACTCACATATTCTGTTTAGTTGGTAAACATAGGTTTAGGTTTTGTTGAGTCATTTTCGTTTTGATCATAAAAATGGAAAAAGTTATGTACTTTTGATGGGTATTGTCCTGTATATGCTTGCAAATTAACAAGGAAGATCTATTAAATGCAATGGATATAGTTTGACAAAGTTTGCATTGGGTTTGGGTATGATTTTGTATGCTCTGTTTTTGGTGTTATTAGCTCTGTTTTCTGGTGTATGGTGATGTGTTTCTGCAATATAAGAAGTAAGGAATGAAGATGTGGATCAAAGGTTTGGGGCTATATGACATGATTTGCGTAAGGAAAAAAAAGTTGTTAATGCAAGCAGCGATAGTTGTCAATGGAGGCGCCTTAAGTTGTTAATGACAACTAGAGGTCATATTTAAATGATTTTTGTGACAACTAAAGGTTTTTTTTATTTATATTTGTTTTGGTCAAGATTTTTGTGGGAATTGTCCTCCATATGTTTGCAAGCTATAAAGGAAGGTCTTGTAAATGCAATGAATATGTTATGGCTAAGTTTTCAATGTGTTTTGCTATGATTTTGTGTGCTCTGTTTTTTTAGTCATTATGCTCTGTTTTCTGGTGTATGCTGGTGTGGTTCTGCAATAGAAGAGGTAAGGAATGAAGATGAGGGTCAAAAGTTAGGGGCTACATAACCTTATTTGCGTAGGGAAAAAAGAGTTGTTAATGGCAGCAGCGATAGTTGTCAATGGAGGCTCCATAACTTGTTAATAACAACTAAGATCATATTGAAATGTTCTTTCCTTGTGGTGTAATGGGGCTGAAAAGTTTGGAATGTTTTTCAGTATTTTGTGCCGTTTTCAGTCATTATAAGTGGGATTTAATGAACAAGGTGTGAAATATGTGTGGTTGGCGGTGTTGATTATGTAGTAAGAAAGTGTTGTTAATAGGGGCTGTGGCATTTATTACTAAGGCTGCTGACATTGTTAATGACAACTTTTTTGTGCAGTAGACAGCGGAGATGGCTACGACGTCTGGCAAGATTCTACTATGTTTCCTTCATATAAGGGGAAGGTTTGAAGTCAGTAGAGATGGTGATTTAACATATGTTGGTGGAAGCGTCAGATCTAGAACCATTAAAGAAGGAACAAGTTTAGAAGAGTTTAAAATAATGATATCCTCCATTGTGGGAAAAGAGAGTGGAGGACTTGTCATGAAGTTCACATTGCCGTGTGATAGAACAACATTTGTGGACATAGTAGATGATGAAGCAATTGAACATTTAATCAATTATAGCGGAGAAAGTGGGCATGTCTATGTAGATGAAGGACAAAATGAAGATGATAATACAACGGCAATAAGGGATGATCGAAGTGATGAGCAATATGTGTAAGTGTAAAATCGTTATAAGAAAAAGCTTGTGAACGAATGCAAATGAGCTTGTCGTTAGTAACATGTTTTACTTTGCAATGTGGTGCAGGTTTGATAACTTGTCAGAAGGTTGGGATGGAGGATCAGCCACTATGTCTATTGAAGATTCTCCTGCATTGCAATGCGCTGTCCAAATGGTGCCAATAGGAACACCTGAAATGAACTCTACAAAGTGGAAGGATCTTATAATCGGGGAGGGACAAGTTTTTGTCAATGCGGATGGCCTTCGACAAACATTATACAAGTATGCCATTGGCCACAAGTTTGCATATAAATATGTAAAAAACAACAAGGAAAAGATCATCGCCAAATGCATGGTTGATGGATGTCCATGGTACTTGGGAGCATATTCAATGGGTGAACGACAAGATACAGAATTCCTCACTATAAGGACTTTCAAAGCTGACCACAAACATGACGCACAGGATAATCTACTTGTACCTCACTTGAAGAGATCCAAATTAACCTCATCAATAATCACAGACAGTTTGAGGTGTAACATAGACAAGAATGCAAATGAGGTTATGAGAGATATGTATAGAGATTACGGGGTGCGTCTAAATTATAGTCAAGCGTACAGGGGAAAAGAAAGAGCATTGATAGAAATACATGGCCGCGTCGAAGATTCATACATGACTCTTCCTTGGATATGTGATAGGCTTATAGAGACCGATCCAGACACGGTTGCCCGGTGTGAATTCTCTGAGGGTGACAGATTTGAGAGGCTATTCATTGCTTATGGATGCTCGATTAAAGGCTTCTTACAAGGGTGTCGAGGCATACTGTGTATAGATGGATGTCACCTCAGTGGCCCTTACAAGGGAACACTGGTTTCAGCTAATGCGTATGATGCTGATGATCAATTGTTTCCCTTGGCATATGGCATAGTCAGTGGAGAAACACATGATGATTGGAGTTGGTTTCTTAAGATTGTGAAGGATATCATTGGCACAAGGGAGATCACAATAGTGTCAGATAGGAATCTTGCCATCATAAGTGCTGTTTGTTGTATATTTGGATCTCAGAGACACGCATTTTGTTACCGGCACGTGAAGGAAAACTTTAGTTCACAGTTTGTCAAGTTTAGAAGAGTAAAGGATAGGACTTCTTCGAACAGCAAAGAAGATGCACTTAAAATGCTTGATGCTATTGCATATGCACGACATGAACATGAATATAATGTTGCATTAGGTAGGCTGAAATTGTTTTCTCTGGAGTTAGGTATGTGGGTTGAGACTGAAGGAGACGTTGAAAGATGGGCGCAAAGCAAGTTTCCTCACAAAAGATGGGATAAATTAACATCAAATGTTGCGGAGTCATTTAACGCATGGGTATTGAAAGAGAGGAAGCACAATGTTGATGTTTTCATTCATGAGCATAGAGAAAAATTAGCCAAGAAGATGGTTGCGTGCAAAGCAGCAATGAGAAATTGGAGGAATGGGATTGGGCCGAATATAGAGTCTAAGTTGATGGAACAAGTCAAGGGCGCTGAAAATCTGCAATGTGAATATTATGGTGATGATATGATTTCAGTTGCAACAGTGTGTGACAGCCGAGTCATCCATCTGAGTGTTGACCTCATAGGGCACACATGCACTTGCCTTGCATGGCAGATGAGCGGAATCCCTTGTCTACATGCATGTGCAGCAATCAAGTTAGTTCATCGTAGTGTCTACTCGTACGTCGATGAATGCTACAAAGTGTGTACCCAAGAAAAAATATATGCAACGGCCATGAGGCCTGTAGCAACACATGATTGCCCACGTGCTGAAGGCCTTACAGTGACACAGCTGATGACTGAGAATTTATTGCGACCACCACTTACTAGAAGGCCCCCGGGAAGGCCAAAACGAAAAAGGATTGAATCTCAGTTTCAAGACAAAAGGGTTTATCATTGTGGCAGGTGTAATGAAGCTGGCCACACTGTAAAGACCTGCAAGAATCCTAATCCCAACTGATAAATCATGATCCTTTTGGTTCTTATAATTTTTGGAAAGTGCATGTCATAGTATTTGTGTAAATATGAATAGCTACAAGTCCATACTAGTTATATAGCAATGGTATGTCACTTTTGTGTTACTTGTGCATGCATTTTCAGCTGTAAATGAAGGTTGGATATGAAGGTTGGATATAATATGGCTTGGTATCCCACTTTCATTTATGGAAGGTTGTAATGAGTTGTCAATTATGTTGTCAATGTAGGCCCATGGAGTTGTCAGTGTATGCCCATGGAGTTGTTAATATATATTTATGCAGTAATGTTGACATTTGTGTAAACCACTGTCATGTTCTGAATGTTTGAAGCTGATGTAAATTTTGTTGTCAACAAAGGCACGTCAGGTTGTCAATGTAGGCCCATGGAGTTGTCAGTGTATGCCCATGTAGTTGTTAATATATATTTACGCAGTAATGTTGACATTTATGTAAACCACTGTCATGTTCTGAATGTTTGAAGCTGATGTAAATTTTGTTGTCAACAAAGGCACGTCAAGTTGTCAATATAGGCCCATAGAGTTGTCGGTGTATGCCCATGGAGTTGTTAATATATATTTATGCAGAAATGTTGACATTTGTGTAAACCACTGTCATGTTCTGAATTTTTGAAGCTGATGTAAATTTTGTTGTCAACAAAGGCACGTGTAGTTGTCAATGTAGGCCCATGGAGTTGTCAGTGTATGCCCATGGAGTTGTTAATGAAGGCCCCTAGAGTTGTCAGTGAAGGCCCCTTGAGTTGTTAATGAAGGCCCCTAGAGTTGTCAGTGAAGGCCCCTAGAGTTGTTAATTAAGGCCCCTTTAGTTGTCAGTGAAGGCCCCTAGAGTTGTTAATGAATGCCCCTTTAGTTGTCAGTGAAGGCCCCTAGAGTTGTTAATGAATGCCCCTTTAGTTGTCAGTGAAGGCCCCTAGAGTTGTTAATGAATGCCCCTTTAGTTGTCAGTGAAGGCCCCTTGAGTTGTTAATGAAGGCCCCTTGAGTTGTTAATGAAGGCCCCTAGAGTTGTTAATGAAGGCCCCTAGAGTTGTTAATTAAGGCCCCTTTAGTTGTCAGTGAAGGCCCCTAGAGTTGTTAATGAATGCCCCTTTAGTTGTCATTGAAGGCCCCTAGAGTTGTTAATGAATGCCCCTTTAGTTGTCAGTGAAGGCCCCTTGAGTTGTTAATGAAGGCCCCTTGAGTTGTTAATGAAGGCCCCTAGAGTTGTTAATGAAGGCCCCTAGAGTTGTTAATGAAGGCCCCTAGAGTTGTTAATTAAGGCCCCTTTAGTTGTCAGTGAAGGCCCCTAGAGTTGTTAATGAATGCCCCTTTAGTTGTCAGTGAAGGCCCCTAGAGTTGTTAATGAATGCCCCTTTAGTTGTCAGTGAAGGCCCCTTGAGTTGTTAATGAAGGCCCCTAGAGTTGTTAATGAAGGCCCCTAGAGTTGTTAATGAAGGCCCCTAGAGTTGTTAATTAAGGCCCCTTTAGTTGTCAGTGAAGGCCCCTTTAGTTGTCAGTGAAGGCCCCTTTAGTTGTTAATGAAGGCCCCTAGAGTTGTCAGTGTATGCCCATTTAGTTGTTAATATATATTTATGCAGTAATGTTGACATTTGTGTAAACCACTGTCATGTTCTGAATTTTTGAAGCTGATGTAAATTTTGTTGTCAACAAAGGCACGTGTAGTTGTCAATGTAGGCCCATGGAGTTGTCAGTGTATGCCCATGGAGTTGTTAATGAAGGCCCCTAGAGTTGTCAGTGAAGGCCCCTTGAGTTGTTAATGAAGGCCCCTAGAGTTGTCAGTGAAGGCCCCTAGAGTTGTTAATTAAGGCCCCTTTAGTTGTCAGTGAAGGCCCCTAGAGTTGTTAATGAACGCCCCTTTAGTTGTCAGTGAAGGCCCCTAGAGTTGTTAATGAACGCCCCTTTAGTTGTCAGTGAAGGCCCCTTGAGTTGTTAATGAAGGCCCCTTGAGTTGTTAATGAAGGCCCCTAGAGTTGTTAATGAAGGCCCCTAGAGTTGTTAATTAAGGCCCCTTTAGTTGTCAGTGGTGCCCCTCGAGTTGTTAACACACTTATACTGTTATGAATTGTCAAGTGAGTGTCAGTGTGTGATTGGTTTACCTTTATGACTTACGAGGTGAAACCTAGTGTTGGCACAGTATCGCAACTTTGCTTTGGCTGCGCTATAGCGAACCCACAGCGTACGCGGTCAGAAGGGCCTATTTTTGATGTGTTTTTGCTTCAGCTTCGCTATAGCGTCACCACAGCGTCCGCGGTCAGAAGGGCCTATTTTTGATGTGTTTTCGCTTCAGCTTCGCTCTAGCGTCACCACAGCGTCCGCGGTCAGAAGGGCCTATTTTTGATGTGTTTTCGCTTCAGCTTCGCTATAGCGTCACCACAGCGTCCGCGGTCAGAATGGCCTATATTTTATGTGTTTTCGCTTTAGCTTCGCTATAGCGTCCCCACAGCGTCCGCGGTCAGAATGGCCTATATTTTATGTGTTTTCGCTTTAGCTTCGCTATAGCGTCCCCACAGCGTCCGCGGTCAGAAGGGCCTATTTTTTATGTGTTTTCGCTTTTGCTTTGCTATAGCGTCCCCACAGCGTACATTAATTCAGAATGGCCTATTTTATAAGCTTTCCAAATTTTCTTCAATTCTACCTAAAACCCTATACATCTAGCTGAAAATTTACACTTTTTCAAGTATCTTCAACACATCACAAGTTAGTTCTTCATATGTATAAAGTTTATACACAATTTTAGTATAAAACCACAAATGCCACCAGGGCATGCTTATATGAATAAACTAGAACCATATGTTGTAATTGAATGAATCAAGTATCACCTTCATTTCATAAACTAGAAATTCAACAAGGCTACAAAGTTTGAACAACATACTAGGACACGACCATTACAGAGAAAAACATTACAAAGCTGTTTTTTCGTTTCACTAAATAAACAAGTAGCTTCTTTGTGTACATAAATTGCCAATTCAAATAAGGCTACCAAGTTTCTACAACATACTAGGAGGCTACCATTACAGAGAAAAACAATATAGAGCTTCTTCTTCAGTGCATAAATGGCAGAATGAACATGACTATAAAGGTTAATGTGTTTGATTGTAGCTTCAGATAACAAGGCATGTTCTTGAGACAGGTGAGTGCTAACTTCTGCACAAGGGAAGGCCAGCAATGAAGTCACATATTCCAGCTTTATTTGCCTTCAAATTTACAGGTGATGTACAATGGACAGGGGAGACTTAGCACTTGAAATGGAGCTTTCTTTGCTATATCAGTTGTCAGTAATTGTAATGGATCCGTTACATTTGCTTCATTCTCGAGCTGTGTTGCAAGTTGCTGTAAAATTAAACAATGAAGGTTCATTTTTCAATTATGCACAGTACAGCTAAACAACAACTATACCTCACAAACAGAAACTTGGGAAAGGAAACCTTGATACAACCAGAGTAAAAGATTTTTTATGTGTGCGCAAATACAAACAAAGTGGGTAACATAGAATCCTTGTGGTCTACGCCAACCACATCAACAACAATTCCCCTAATAGACAGAACAGAATAAAATTTAAACCACATGCCTATGAGTAATTACATATGCTTTTCTGCCTAATAACAATAATAGTGTTCTAATACGGATTCTTTGAGCAGCATGAAGTCCCTTAAGTTAAAAAGATAAGCCCCATCCTTTTCAAACTGCACTTTAAGTAAAACAATCTCATTCATCTTTCTGCTAGATGCTGAAATAAGGTCTATGGACAACACTTAAAATGGAGGTGCAGGAGGGAATTACAGTAACAATAAGTCATGCCAAGGTGCACTCACTTTCAGCTTGGAACCACCTTTGCATAATGAAAACAAAAACACACACACAGACAAGTCAAATGGGGCACAACAAAACCTCACCAATGGCTTCATATTCATGCCTTAGATGACCCACGTACTGCGACAAAGTTGTCAAAGAATCAGGAATGACCTTCAAAACCAGAAATATAAATAGTCAATTAAATGCTGATTTTCTGTTATTCAAAAAGAAATGTGCTTTAGAAACATCATCAGAGATTCTGAAACCAAGAGCTTAAAACATACAGGGGGCTGTAATGATCCGAAAGAAGAAGCTGAATACATTTCAGCCATCATAAATTTCTTAATCTCCTAGGTTCACATAACTCTCAGACCCATTATAATTGAAGTGTATTTGAATTGGCAATGCACCAGCCAAAAAATCACACCAAAATAATGACCTCAACATGAAAAATAAAACGTACAAAGGGAATGAAAACTCCAGGACTAAAATAATTTGGCAGTAGGCACTATGTAAAATCATCATAGATCAGAATGGAAGGGAATGAACATAATTTAATATGTTCACATCCAGATTTCAAAACCATGAACGAATCAAGTAAAAAAAAATCTTCCACAAACAAATAATAAACATAACCTCGAAATGGAATTTGTGCATACATTATAAGAACATTAACATGGATCGGAGCTGACAAAGAGGTTCAATGAATACCTAATTGGGTCTGGTCCTCTTATGCATGCCTTGAACCAAAGACAAAACCTTGTCTACGTGTTTGTTGAGCGGGTGGGTAACGAGCCACCACAAGAAGCCGACCTTCATTTCGTGGAGCTCCTCGTCGGTATAGTAGGGCATGGTGTAGCCGTCTTCCCCTTGCTCATTGCCATCCCACATCTGTAGCCATGATAGTACATGCACACCACATGAATCCCTGCACAAACACATTAACAGGTAACAAACCATCGCAGTCATTTTTCATATATTGTAAAACTATAAACCAAAACCACAGAGGGAACTCACGTGTCATGTTGTACTTGTACTTTGGCCCAAGTGAATCCAGGCTCAACTTTGTTCTCATCAGCAAATAGTTCTGGCTTCACTGTTCGCAGCATTTGGAATAAGCAATTCCGCTGAAACAAGAAATACAACATCAGTACCACATATGAATGTAAACAGAGTGTGAGGTGTCATGGGACAAAATTCCATACAACTGCTTGTGCCATGTGTTCCTTTCCGTCAATCTCTCCTTTACGCTTCCCCCTCTTCTTCTTTGGCTCAATTGGTTTACACCCCTCTTCCAATTCCCGCTGCCTCCTAGCATATGTCCGGATGTCAACCAACGAGTCAAGGGCATAGCAGCGCATGGCTTTGGTGTCAACAACATAACAGAACCAGTGATCATGCAAGACACATGGGGCAAATATGAAATCACAATCCCCAATGTTATATCCCACGTACTTGGGGAGGATTTGTGTTTCATGCTCAGGCAAAGACCATTTAAATGGGTTAGCAACAAGTTTTCTCGTGAAATCGGCAGTAAATACATGTCTTGTTACTCTACCCTCCTTTTGTTGTTGATCAGCAATAAATGTCTTTGCGACCATCGTCATTAACTGCAGAAATGACGTGAAAAAGTTACGCAACCGAAATATGACAGCAAAGCGATAACAGAAAAATATGTAATTATTTTTCTGTTGCATACTCTATCATTTATCCATGCTCTTGGTCTTAGACACTGTAGTTCCCTCCTTGTCAGGAAGTCATCATGCATTGCCACAAACTCCCTGAAATAAAAGAAACAGAAAAATATGTAATTATTACTATAACAGCAATGTAATACAATTGCAACGTATTACTACGTCCTTACTCGTCGCCCTCTTTGTCACTACACCGCGTTGTGCATAACTGAAATAAACTATCCTTCTCGTCTACTTTTTTCTTCCCCTTAGACTTTTTAGTTGCATCTATCCATGGAGATTTCACAACCCAACTAGGAGTTATGATCCTTTTAGACTTTCTCACTTCCACATAACTCCCTTCTTGCTGGTTTTCTCCAAGCTCATGCTGCTGGAATTCCTCTTTTGATGGTGAACCTCCATCATGTGCGTCAATTTCAATGATGGCCTCATGATGTTCATCGTCTTCGTCATCGTCCTTATCATCAGGACCTTTGTCTTCACATTCTGATTCATCCTCCTCTCCTTCTGTGTATGCCTCCTCCTCCTTATCATCTTCATTTTCTTCCTCTTCAGCTGGCTTGTCATTATCCTTGTCAAAAAAAGTTGAACTTGATGGCTTGTGGATTGTTGCATCTTCTTCTTCATCTTCATCGTCGTTCTCGTCGTCGACTTCGTTGTTGTTTGCATGCAACAACCTATTTTGAAGCGCAAGCAGCTCATTGCCAATAATGCTAACCAACCTAGTGTATGTCCGCTTCAATTCCTGTAACATTAACATACTCATCACATTTTGTAATTAAGGCATTAGCAAGTTAACTGAAATGCACTCTACAACAGTGTACATATTTAAATAGGCATAATTACCGGGTGGGTTAGCATTGTTTCAGGATGAGATAATGTAGATGAAGGGCCATCCCCCTGCCCGGCACCATAAAGAAGGCCTTTTTTACTAGATTTCTCTAGTTGAACTCTGCTCCTCACCCTTTCCTCATTCCAGTAAAGGATGGCATCTTCATCTTTACTTGCTTTCAGATTCGCCAGAGGAAAATGTTGGAGGCAAAACATCTGCAACACATATACATCACAATTAGCAATTATACATTGACGTTTCCAACTTCAGAAAATAAAGACAACATAGACACGTACCATGAGGAAGTATATACA
Source organism: Inga oerstediana (assembly GCA_963210345.1). Classification (NCBI taxonomy): domain Eukaryota; kingdom Viridiplantae; phylum Streptophyta; class Magnoliopsida; order Fabales; family Fabaceae; genus Inga; species Inga oerstediana. The sequence goes on from OY723409.1 coordinate 57,256,130, forward strand.
ACCTCCAACAGTTTTTCTGCATTTAGTGTTCCCTTTCCTCAACTCCTTTTGGAAATCCCCAATTGCAGCACAAAGTTCATTGAGAATGAAGGATGACCAATTGAAGTCACCAAGTGCATCTTTTGTTAGTGTCATCAACTTTAAGACACGGTCACTAACATAAATGCTCGCACTTGGAGACAATAAGGTTCCTAAGGCGAAAATGACAAAGAGGAACTCAAAATTTTCATCTAAAGCACCCGTCAACAAATCCCCTATTTGTTGGTATTTTAGATTTCTATATACGCTCCTAAGGTCCTTGAATATTCTATCTTCCTCGTTCACATGTACTTCAATATCTACCCCACCATTAGGCAGCCCAAGCAATTGGTGCACATCTTTAGGCTTTAACTCACGCGTCTGCCCTCGAAATGATATTTGGTTGGTCGGAGGATCAAAACATCGCATGAACTCCGCACACATGTGCCGGTTTATTTGTGGGCAACATATATGAACCAGCTTGTCAAACCCAATATTCTTCAGCCTTTTCATGGCGTCGGGTCTGGACTTAAGGTTTTTGCACACAGCCATAAACTGTTTTGGTGCGCATCGGGTCAAAAATGGAACGACATACGTTTTCCCTTTGCTAGGGCCTCTTAACTTTTCAGCCCGTTTACCATATTCTTTTCTCTGCTCTTCACTTAATCCATTCCAAGCCTCCCTCACCTCTAGGTTTGACTGTTGAAAATGGTGGACCTTATTCACCTTTGTCTTCTCTTTGTCCTTCACCTTTCCCTTCTGCTTCTTCTCCTTCTGGCTGAAAAACTCTTCCGTGAATAGAGTATACCCAGAAAAGCTGGCTGGCCTTGTTCCTGTGCGGCTCTTTGTTGGTTGTTTGGTTTTGGTAGAGCCAAGTGTTTCCATCTTCCTTGCCTGGACATGGTTAATGAAAGATAGGTCATACTTTTATACAAAGACCTACTGCACTTCACTATTAAATTATATGCTGCTATACATTTAAGATGGATCTACTAAGAAATTTAACATATGCAGCAAAGGAGGCCCATCAGATTCAGAATTTTTCATAAAGCACACACATAGCCAAAGAAAATTTCTGGATTTTCCCCAAATCTTATCATATAAGCAAAACTTCATTTACAAGACCAAACATGGCAGACCATAATATTTAAATGAAGAATTTAATCAATCCATGTTCGAAAACAACGACCACTGAAACTTTGAAATATAAGACAAAGAACACAACATTCGTGCAAAATAATGCCAAAGTAGAGAGGAATTAACTACTTGGAAACGCAAACCATGCCTTACAATTGCTGATTACTAATGATTAAAAAATGCAGGCGTAACAAGAACATTGGTGCAAATAATGTCATAAAGATTCAACTGCTGAAACATTTTACCTGTGTGATATGAAAATTTATAATTCAATAAACCAAACCTCAAAGTTAGAGACAACTTAAGTAGCTTCAAATATTCCTTGTGAACGTTCAGCAGCAGCCTCTATAGCCTCCTTATAATGACAACCTCCCAACTTTAGATGAGGGTAGGAGGTTTTTTTGGGCCAAGTAATAGTTGAGTGGTAGTTCACAAGTAAGAAAACTTGATATATAAACAAAATATCCTGACAACAAACAATTAGATAAAACCTGGCAACATGATAATAATATTAACAAAATAGACCATCTAAAAGAATGCATGACACAACATTCTCTAAGCATACAGAGGACTTACAAGGATGGGAAAAGAAATTACATGAGGGAGAGGAGATGCTAGCAGAGATTCAAATAATTCTCAACGAAATGGACAACATGTCGAATGAGATTGACAGAATATTGAGCCGCAAAGAGAAGCAAATTGAAAACATACAATACATGATCACTAATGAAGAAGCTAATGTAGACCAATTTAACACAAGTAAAGAAACAGAAAAATGGCATTCGATGCTCAGTATTGAAGTCACTGTAACAGAGTAGTTTCATACTGATGATAATTGAAGTTATGACTTAAAGAACAATTTAGCAGCTTAATTCATACCGGGGGGGACCTAGTCAATTATCTATATGAAAAGGATCTAGAGAAAATGAAGTTAGGAATGGCCAACAGGTACCTCCAAGCTTCTGGGCTTCTTTTATAACTTAAAGTGCAAGTGTTGTCTTGCCAGCTGCTTCTCGTCCATAAATTTTCACAATTCTACCCAGAGGCTATTCAATAGGATTTTTGCTAAGGGTACTTATGATAGAAATTTAATCTTTAGCTAGCTCCAGCTAAATGAATCAACTTCTACCATCTGAAGAAAGTTGACTATTCAAAAACCAGGCTATTTATAGTTGCTTTAGCTATGAGGTTCTACATTCCAATCTCTACACCATCACTAATTTTTAGAAGACCTATTTTCACATCATAAATTGAATCTTATTTTAAGATTATATTAAGAAACTGACAAAGTAGTTTAAAATATACACAACAGGATATATATACATCCGCATGATCGTCCATATAAAAATTACATGCATTTAACCACCATGCAAGGCTCCAGTATGGCAGTCCTTTCCATGGATAGAAAACAGTCGTTAGAAGACAACAAGCACAAAAAAAAAACAGACATCCTAGAAATTGTTGAAAACTAAAAGGTTCAAGTCACATGATTAAAAAAAAATAATACTCAACATTTCTAAATTATAGAGTGCGTAAAAGAATCTGTTCTTAACTTTATGGATCCCACTTTCAGATGGTGGACATTTTTTTTTCTCCGGGGGGATTGTAAATGACAGCGAAGAAAGGCCAAACTAAGTATCTAACATCCCTTTCTCTAAATAACTCAACAAAGTTTGGCTGTATACTAAAATCTGTAATCTTTTTGGGCAGCCGAACTCAAACTTAATTTCTTAGATTTTAAACACCAAGTTACAGCTAAAACGCCTTTTTAAGGCCTGCTCCAGACCCATGAAGTCAATTTAAATATGAAAACATAAAAAAACTTTTGCATGGTTCTGTTAAATAGAGGCATAATGAAGCTACCAGTAATAACACACATATATATTCAGTAATTTTGCTATATCATTTATGATTGTAAACAATAAGAACTTTGTATTCTCATACAGTGAAGAGACAGAAATAATAACTGGGTGTCATATCTAACAAAATAGGCAAAGAGGTAGCAGCAGGAGTTCTTGCCAATATAAGGATAACATGGACAAAAAGATACAGACAGAGTGAAATGTAGGGATTTCACAAAATGAAGGACACCTATAAAATCAAATCTCAGAAAAATGAGACATGCCTAATCAGAAATTTGCATTAACGAACAAACATGTCATGATAGAAGCAATTATTAATATCCAAATGTGTAATGCAATACTTGCATCAGTAAATATACCAATGGCGAACTCAGTCAATGGGATATTTCAACTACTTCAAGCTAGATTTACAAGAAATTACACGGCTAACAATCGAAATTATAGATAGAGGAAACAACTTAAATTACAGATCGTCCAATACTAGTTCTTCTACATTAGTTATTCACCGCAAACCAGAAAGGGCTTCAAAAATACCTCTTACACTATCTCTGACACCGGACGAAGAAGGGAAAATCGAAGAGGAGAATCGGAAATCGCCGTTGAGCTTCACACTTCAGTGCTTCACGACCAAAGGGCAGTCGACCACCACAATGAAGCTCAACTGTGTTGAGAGCAGAGGAGACGACAGGAAGATGAAGAGGATGACGAGGGTTAGGATTTGGTACTTCGGTTTCAGATGGGCACTCACGAGTCGCGATTGAAGCTCCACTCACGAGTCACGATTCGGTACGCCGGACGCCCAGGCCGCTGATTCGCCACTCAAGAGTCGCGATTGAAGCTCCACTGAGGCAGTGAGCAGAGGAGACGAGACACGCACCACACGAGAGGAACTGAGGAAGACGAAGAAGGAAGGGCTAGGGTTCGGTGGGAAGGGTTCAATTTCGAACTGAGGAAGACACGAGACACGGACACACTTGGCCAATTCTTAAGGGTGTTTATGTCTTTTCCCAACTTTAATTTATTACAAAATGGTCCCATGGGACTTGAGGGTAATTTCAGAATTTCCCGGGACCGTTTCTTCGTATTTTAGCTTCCATGGGACTACAGTGTAAATCTCCCAAAAAAGTAATGCTTTAGATAAAGAGTTATTAAGAATAATGAGGAATATAATGGTGGGTTAGGGGAGGCATTATCTTTTTTTTTTCCCAATCGAAACATCTCATTCATTCATAAAATCTAAACATAAGTATTCATTACATACCATAACCAACAGAAACTATTAACATAATATATTTACAAAACCCCTTAGATTAACATTAGCCAGGGGCTCTCAAAAAACTACATGCATCCTTCTCTAAGGTCTTGTTTGGTCTGAGGGGAGGGGAGGGAAAGTGGGCGGAGAGAAAATTTTTTTTAGTTGAATTTAAAAAATTTAGAGAAGTGGGGTTAAAAAATTTTAATTAAATTTTCTTACTCTTTTATATTATATATTCTCTTTATTAAAATTTTATTACCCCACTTCTTCAATCTTTTAAAATTCAACTCATAAAAATTTTCTCTCCCCTCCCCTCCCCTCCAAATCCCTCACACCAAACAGACCCAAAAAGTCTTCTCAACTCCTTTGGTGGTCGCAGCACCCAGTCGAACGGGCAAGACCCACCTAGTGCAGCTTTAACAACCCAGTCAGCTACTAAATTTGCACTCCTGGAAACCCAATTACAAGAATGGTTTTTAATTAGTTTCCTCAAAAAAAGAATATTTTCAAGGATATTACCACACCTCCAATCATTTGAAGAGGACTCCTCTAAAAGGCATTTAATCAAGTTTTGGTTATCATATTCAAACTGAATGTCTAAGAACTAATTTAGCTGTCCATACTTAATAGCATCAAGAAAAGCAATACTTTTAGCCATCAATATTGAGCCAACATTTACAATTCTAACATCACCATCTAATAGTCACCCATTTGAGTCCCTCATAACAAAGCCAACAGTTACTCTATTGTCATCTAGGGATGTAGCACAATCTGTATTGATCTTAAGAAAATTACCTTAAGGTGGTATCCAGAGATTTTGCTTTTCTGCCGAAACCTCCCTTGTGATAATGCATCTTGCACTTGGTTTCATCCTCTTGTAGCCCAGAACTCGTTTAGTAGAATACCTGCCTGTGAAAAAATAAATATTGGATCAAGCTTAGCATTTTCAAAAACAAAGGCATTTCTGCCTTTCCACATCTGCCATAAAGTCATAGCTATCAATGCCTTTTGCCAAGAAGAGAAGCTTTGTTCACAGAAACACCATGTCACCCACTGTCTTAGATTCAACTTTTCAAACTCATCAATTCTAAAAGAAAATATGCTATTAAACCATGTTCTTTTTGCCCAATCACATGTAAGAAATAAATGGTCATCAGTTTCAGTGTGATTCTGATGCGATCCAGAATCAACAAGTTGTCCCTTCAATTCAAGTGACATCTCTTCCGTTTCAAATGATCATTATCAAATTCCAGCTGGACAAATCATGAGAGCACAAACTAAAATATTCAAGGAAGCATTGATTGGGCTGATTGAAGAAGTTGTTGTAAATCAAATGGCAATTGGATCAATAAATCTGATTTACAAAACAAAGATGCTGAAAACGTCACTAAGTTCATTTGTGCTAAATATGGAGTTGTTAATCAAGTTTTGGGTTTAGAAACTTCAAAACAAAGAGCGTAGACCTAGTACTATACATGGGAGGACTCATTTGGGCTTAAATAAGCACATTTTGAGCCTTAATTTGCTGAATACATTTTCTTGAAGTTAGGTGTGCGAAAATTAACAAGTAGTTGGTGGGATATTTGACTTTTGTTTTCTTTAGCATGTTGTATTTGATTTTTCAACTTTCTTCTAGATTGTATTAGACTTTTAGGTTTCCTAGCATATGATTTTACAATTTGTATTGGTTGTTTTCAAAATTGCACTTATTGCAACTATGTCATATTTTCCTATAAATACTTGGTGCTTCTTCATTTGTAAGACACAATTCATATTTGAATGATAAATGAAAGTTACACTTCTGCACTTTGTTTCTTGAGAGTGGATTCTCTCTAGGGTTCTTTTTAGAACTAACAAACTTATCAAGGCTTGATCAACTTTGTGGCGTTTTCCAACACTTCGGGTCCTTGTTCTTTTGTGTTCAAAGGTTCAAGTGGATCATCGATCTGTGTTTAGCTTTCTTGGGGTGTGTATATTTCAGAATTGGTTGTGGGTTCGTGGGATCTTCCCTTGTGGGTTCGCACCAGATTCTGACATATTAAACACAAATAAGCTACACAACAGTTTCTTCTACAAAGGTTTTGAAATGTTGGAAGAGCTTTTGATACTAATCTCCACATGAAGTTATTGATTTTTGGAAGTACCATTAGATTCCATATTTCCTTCCATATCTTCTTATTCTCACTGTTGGATGAATCCGGAACATTTTCAGACCTTCTCAACACATTCTTTTTTGCACATTCATACCCATCTTTCACTATATAATCACACCTCCCCCCTTCCATATCCATCTATCCTCACGGTTTCTAGGGCCTAGAGTAGTATTGATAATCGCCTCTTTCTCTATAGGGTTTATCCAGCCTTTTATTGACAATAAATTCCAGCCCCCTTGTATTAAGTCTGCCACCCTTAGGTTTTCAAAGCTCACGTGTGGACATGGTGATCTTAACCTATTCCCCGGTAATTCCCCAAGCCATGGATCTCTCCACACCTTTTTATTTTCCCCATTTCCTATACTTAGCACTACATGGTCTTCTACTACCTTCCTCCCTTCCATTATACTTGCCCATAACCAGGACCCTGTCCTTCCCTTCCTTGCTTCCAAAAAAGTGCATTTTGGAAAATATTTGGCTTTAAGAAGTTTTACCCAAGTTTGATCTGGGTTTTTTAGGATCCTCTAACCTATTTTGGCAATTAAGGCTAAATTAAAGGCCTCAAAATCCTTAAAACCTAACCCTCCCTTCATTTTGTGCCTCTTCATTTTTTCCATAGAGACCCAATGTATTTTCTTCTTCTCTGTATCCCCATTCCACCAAAATTTGGACACAATGCTATCCAGCCTCTTTAACACATTTTTCGGGTATAAGAAACAAGACATCGAATATACAAGTATCAAATTTGCCATAGATTTTACTAGGACCTCTCTACCCGCTGTGGACAGGAATTTTTTCCTCCACCCTTGGATCCGTTTCTCCACCCTATCCAACACAGAGTTCAGAGCTTAGGATTTGGACCTTCCCCAAATGATTGGTAATCCCAAATAATTCTCGAGGGTGTCCCTAGCATGAATCTAAAAAATATGACCAATTTCCTCTCTAGCAATCTCAGGGGTGTTTCTTGAAAAATAAAGACAAGATTTTCCATAATTTATTGCCTGGCCTGATACCTCACAATACTTAATTATATTTTTCAGATTCCTACAAAAATCCAGGTTTGCTTGGAGAAAAAAGACCGAATCGTCAGCAAAAAAACTATGAGTAATCTCTGGGCTTCATCTATTCACTGATATACCCCTGACGCACTCCCTACTTTGCTCTTTCTCAATCATTTTGGATAGCACATTATTAACAATGCTAAATAGATGGGGGACAAAGGGTCCCCTTGTCTCAATCCTCGCTTTGGTTGTACTTTAGACATTCTTTTCCCTGACATCATGATAGGGAAATTCACAGCATTCAGGCACAGATTGATTCTATCTACCCAAGCACTACAAAAACCCATTTTCAAGAAAGTGCTACCCAAAAAATCCCATTCTACTCTGTCATATGCTTTGTTCATATCTAACTTAAGTGCCACTTCCTCCTGGCCCTATTTCTTTAATTTCATGTGGTGGAATATTTCATGCACTATATAATAATATTGTCCTGGATTAGCCTACCTGGTACAAACACTCTCTGACTCTCATCAATTGCTTTTCCTAGAAGTGGTTTTAATCTATTGGCCATAACTTTACAAAAAATTTTGTATGAGAAGTTACATAAGCTAATGGGCCTATAGTCACTCACTGTTTTAGGGCATTCTACTTTCAGAATCATCACTAAATCAATATATTCACATCAGTCAATGGAAAACCATTCTCAAAATAACTTTTGACAAGATTACTCACCTGATCCCCAATGACTTCCCATGCCTTCTGATATAACAGTCCTGTGAATCCGTCTAGGCCCCGTGCTTTCTGTCCTCCTAGCTGGAATACTGCATACTTCATCTCTTCCCTTGAAATTTCTGCCATTAAAGTTCGATTGTCCTCCTCAAAATGATTTCTTCAACATTATCCAGTACCTTCGTGAAGTGTCTGGGTCCCGTGGTCAAGAATAAAGCTATGTAGAATCTAACAAAGTGGTCACCAATTTCTTTCTCGTTGTCCAGCCATTTATCATTGGTCCCCTTCACCCTTGTTATTTTATTTCTGTACCTTCTAATTGTGGGCATGTGAAAAAATTTTGAGTTCTTATCCCCACATTTTAACCAATCGATTCTCGCTTTTTGTGCACAATGCATCTCTTCCTGTTCCCATAATTCCTCGATCTTCCTCTTCAACTCCTTCACTTCCACTGCAATTTCATCATTCCATCCAATGTTTAGACAATCTTGAACCTTCTTCACTAACAAATTAATTTTCCTTTGATTGTTCTTAAATTCTCTTCTACTCCAAATCTTGAGAACTTCTCTTAATTCACTAAAGTTCTTCACTAATTCTGCCAATTCTTGTTGATTTACATCCTCTTTCCAATTTTGCTTGATCAAGTCCAGTAGGTTGGGATGAGTGAGCCATCTAACATCAAATCTGAAAAGTGGAGGGGTTTTTGATTTATTATGCTCATAATTAATGAGGATAGGGAAATGGTTAGATCTAATAGCTTCCAAAACAAGGCCTTGGCCATTTTGAAATTGAGCTCCCCAGCTTGGATTAAAAACAATCATGTCTAATCTTTCTCTGATAAAATTCCCATCTTGTCTGTTGTTTATCCATGTGTATCGGCCCCCTTTAAAATCAAGTTTCGTCATATCACAATTTGCCAAAAACTTTCTAAATCTATCCAGGTTTCTCTGGGAGCATTTTCTATCTCCTTCCTTATCTCAGGCATATAGAATTTCATTGAAATCGCCAAAAATTATCCATGGCATCACCGGATCAGGATTTGGCTTCTTGATTTTTGCCCACCACTTTTGTTTCAAACCCATATTATTTGGACCGTATACCATTGTAATATTTCCCATATTTCGTCCCCCTATTTGCACCTCTTCTAAATGGATGATGAATCTACTGGTGAACCCAATTTTCAGTTGAACTCCTTCTTTCCACCAAACCGCTATGCCCTCTAACCTTCCTGTTGGATCAAAATATTCCTCAGAATCAAACTTCAACTTTCTTCTTATTTTTTCTATTTTCCCAAGTTTCATTTTTGTCTCAGAGAGGAAAACAATCATCAGTTTGAATTTTTCACATTGGAACTTTAGATTTCGAACTGCCAAGGTAGTCCCCAGACGCTGGGAATTTCATCCTAGGCAAATTATGGCTCCTTGGTGGTTGTTTCAGGCCAGCCACCACTACCCTTAGCTTTTATACCCGCCCCCTCTCTTCCTTAATCTCCCTAATATCCATATTACTGGACAAATCTGATCCTAGGACAATATTTAATTCGGGATTATGAGCAATAAACAATGATCTCTTTGCCCTTATTTTTGGCTGCCCATCACCTTTTAACAACGACCCAATCTCAAAGTTTAGTCTACCATCATACCTGTAGTCGAACACTATTGGCCATTCTATTTCGTTGATTTTCCTCAGCTTTTCCATAGCCTTCCCTCTTTTTCCTGCACTCTCCGGTGAATCTTGGTTGAATTCTCTTCATCTCTTATTTGCCAAAGCATCTGGATCCTCTTCATCTGCTTTTCTCTTTAGTGAGACCCCACCAAGTCTCTGCGATATCTCCCCAATCTCCATTTGCTGAATTGGAATTATTGCCTGTTTGGACCCATCCTCACTGTCCTCTTCCAACTCCACCCAGTATCTATTTTGATTTTCCATTAATTTCTTTCTTCTGGCCTTTAGCACACTACTAGTCCGGTCCATCTTTTTTATCATCTAGTATAGCCCATCTTTTTGGCCTTCTTTCATCAAAATTTGGAGCCCACCTATTAAGCCCACTTGTTCAATCACACTATGCTAGAGGGCCCCGATTGACTATTCTTTTTTATTTGAAAATTCCTTCCATGTGACTTGACTTCAGCCATTAATATTTTCAGCTGATGTGGGCCCTTGAATGATGTCCAACCACTCTACCATATAGAAGGCTCACCAACTTCCTCGGAAATACACATTTATAGGCCTCTCCCATGCTTGTACTGATTGCACCCACCTTCCCCATGCATTGTTCTCTTTTCCGTCAGCCATGGAGGACTTCAGTGCACTGGTGGTTTTGTCTTGTTTTTTAGCGCCTGGACACACATGCTGGCATCATATCCCCTTAGTACCCCATTTATTGTGAACTCCACATTTCCTTCTTCACATACTTTGCTCTCATGGCCTAGCCTACCGCAGTTGAAACAAAATCTGATAAGCTTCTCATATTTGACCTGTATCCATATATCTTCCAGTTTTTTATCTGGTCGAGGAGCTAGAAAACTCGGAACTAGAGGTCTTTCAACATCCACCTCCACTCAGGCATGCCCAAAGCTTCGATTTGTGAATCAGTAATCCTCAGGGTCCTCGACATCTATTACTCTTCCCACAATGCTTGCCATAAGTCTAATATTTGTGCCGATTCTACCTTCTGGAGGGAGATTATGGAACTGAATCCAGAACTCACATGTGTTGATAACAATTTCATTGTCACTTAAGAATGGCCTTCTCCTTTGCATGCTTAACATGTAATTCCTAACCACCCAGGGATTTTCTTTTAAGATTCTGTTTGCCTCCTCTACTTCTTTAAATGTGAAAGTATATAGATCAAACCCTATCATTTTAACGTCAATACTTCCGCAACCCCTCCACGCCATCGTTACGACATCCCTTACCGTCACCAATCTGACACACGTGTTTGTGATTATTTTTCCAATCAACTTTTGTCCTTCATCTACACGTATTTCTTTCTTTTTCCATTGAAGCTGAATGTCCAGACGATTACGTTCCATTTTGACACCGCGTAATTCCTCTACCGAGGCCGATTGATCACAGTAACCTTCAGTGTTTTAACATAGCACTTAGGCCGAAAGCACCATTCCGACGAAGTTAAAGGAAAGCCCTACCACGCTCTCACTTAGGAGAAAAGCATTTTAGAGGAGGCATTATCAACATCATAATCTCACTCAATATAATTGAGGGTGACTTTAGAATATGGATCATCTCTTCAATCCTTTCTATTATTTTTTTCTCATTCCATCCTGTTGTGTGTTAAAAATGGATTAATATTTTTTACAACTACATATTGTAAGATATCATGAATAAATGAATATAAAAAATTAAAGGGAAAATCCCTATAAAATACCCTTGAAATAGGAAAATCCCTAATCAGTACATTGAAATAAAAAAATCTGGATCAGTCACGCGTTAGTACGGATGAACAGTGCAGGCAGCACCAAAAGACGATTTTGCCCTTCAGCCCTCGTTCTCGCCACTTCGAAAATAACAATACGTCGTTCTTAATTAACAACTTCGAATTCTTGATTAACAACTCCGTATTCTTGTTTCACAACTTCCTCATTTAAGTTTTAAGGCCAATAACAACATCTCTTTTTTATTAACAACACGTCCTCTTAATTAACAACTCCGGATTCTTGATTAACAACTCTGTATTCTTTATTAATAACTTCGTATTCTTGATTAACAACTCTATTTCATCTTTTTACTTTCACAATAACAACACCGGTGTTGTTATTAACAATACCATATTCTATACATTAACAACTCCCATTTCTTGTTTCACAACTTCGTAATTTAAGTTTCAAGGCCAATAACAACACCTCTTTCTTTATTAACAACACCTTATTTTACATTAATAACACTATATTTTTGAGATGCGAATATGTGGAAAAATAAAACGGAGTTGTTAATCAAGAATTTGGAGTTGCTAATAACAAGACTGGTGTTGTTATTGTGAAAATAAAAAGATGAAACTGGAGTTGTTAATCAAGAATCCGGAGTTGTTAATTAAGAACCGCGTGTTGTTATTTTTGAAGTGGCGAGAATGAGGGCTGAAGGGCAAAATCGTCTTTTGGCGCCGCCCGCACTGTTCATCCGTACTGACGCGTGACTGATCCGAATTTTTCGATTTCAATATACTGATTAGGGATTTCCCTATTTCAAGGGTATTTTATAGGGATTTTCCCAAAATTAAAATGTAACCTCAATAGTTCAAAATTGTAGGCTGCTAATAAAATAATGATTTAATCTATTTAAATCTCAATTGTTTAATTTTTAATCCAGTGGTTAAAGTGGGATGATAATAAAAAATGACAAGGAGAGGATTTAAATTCATAGGGTGGATTCAAAAACCCTATCTAAAAATGGTAGGTAACACTTTTGGAGTAACTTGCTATGATTAAAAAATAAGTTGATGGTTGTTTACATGAGTAAACACTTTTATTATTTTTTTTTAGAAAAATGTCATCCCGTGAAAAAAATAAAAAATACATGAATTTTTAAGAGAATGACAAAAATTACATTTTCCACCTAAGTAAATTAAGTTTTAAATGTAAGACACCTATTCCACTTTATCCCTAAAATTTATATTTTTTAAACTATCTCTATTAATTGCATTTATTAAAGCAATAAGTTTCCATTCAACTTTTTTTCAAACACAAATAATTAGTTTAACTAATTTTTTAACCTATACAAATTAGTTATTTAATCCTATATTTAAAAGTAGAATGGAATATATCGCTGTACGTCCAGACATGAGCTCCCACCCCCATGTGACAATCAGCTGGAATAGTGCCTTACAGATAAGTTAGATTAAACGAGAGGAAATTAAAAATTAAAAAAACATGGCAAAGACTTTGGTATATTTATATGTTGAAAATATGTGTGTATCGAACTTACTCAATTTAAAACCACATAGTGCGTGTTTGGGAAAGCGTTTTGTACAGGAAATAAGCCCTTATTACGCAAGCCGAGAAAAAACTCCTCTCACATACTTACCTCGTATACCGTGAATCACGAATTATAAGCACTTATTGCCTAAAAATAAGCTATTCCAAACACACACATAATCGGACAACGAGCAAGGCGGCCATACCGCTAAAGTATAGTATACGACACGGAATTTTTGAAACTAATCTGACTTCAATTTTGCTGCTTTCTGTGATTATCTCCCACTCGCTTCCTTTGCTCTTAATTAATTCACAAATCATATTTTCAGTTTGATTCACTTTCACGTACGGTCCCCACCCCTGGACCTCCTGCCCAAAACCTTAATTTCAGAGACAAATTTCTCTCCACATTTAGCCCGAATATATGTTTCAAAATTTAAAAAAAAAAAAAGCTTTTGTTTATAGATTAAGTTGAATCCAGCACTTTGAACTATTTTTTTAAATGTATCTAATATTCTAAAATATTTTATCAATACCCTAAAATATTTTTCAGATTCATTCATCACTTTAAATTATTTTTTTGATATATTTAATACTTTGAAATATTTTTTTCAAACGTATCTAATATCCTAAATTAATAAAATTGTACAAAAAATATGGACACGTATAAACAAAATATTTTATGATACTAAATGCATCGTAAAATATTTTAAGGTATCAGATGTAATTAAAAAAATATTTAATAGTGTTAGATGCATCTTAACCCTTTATTTATTATCATTTCAAAAAAAAAAGTAATAATTTAAATTATAAAAAATTACTAATATGAAAATACGGAGGATCTGTAAATTTATCTGGATACCAAAACTCGAAAACTTCCTATTTTCTCATAGCCTACATTCATGCGTTTAATCATTAATTTTCAAGATTCAGTGACAAACATGGATACGGCTTCATGCGCCTCCGTTCATTAGCCAGCCGAATCAATCTCCTCTCCATTTATGACGCCCCCGCCTCCGTTCAAATCTCGCTCTCTTCTCTGGGCACCCTCTTCTCTCGCTTCCTCTTTTCTCAAATTTTAAATCTTCTCTGGTTTTCACTGTTCAAGGTTTCACTCTTTAGCGAATGTTGTCAACATCCTTCTCCTTTTCATTTGCTTCCAGAAATCGTTCTTTTTGTCTGTGTTCGTTGATGGTCATCTAAGTGGAGCGCGCTTCGGTCACGTAATGATAATTTTTATTAATTAATTTTTGTCTTGCTCTTTGGCATCTTCCACATTCCATATAACTGATGCTCTGTTTCGTTTCGTGAGATTCCGGCAGGCACAATCTTGTTTCACGACGCGGCTTGTTTTCTCCAGCATCAAAAAAGTGTGTTATAGGGCACCCTGTGAAGAATTGCGGTACGTGTGGTTGATTCTATTTAATGATTTGAAAACGTCTTTCAATTATTGGAAGTACGTGCTTTGAACGACTGTTGTTTCGCGGACGCTTTCTTTTTCCTTTGTGCGTGGGCCTCATTGAATGGAACTGATGAGCCTGTTCTTGTTCATTTAATGTGGAAAGTTCGACTAGCATCGGTTGCAAGTCTGTTTGGTCGTTTTGAAATTTTAGCGAATATGTTTTGGGCTATGGCCGGTTTATGCAGAGCCATAAGCTGCCCTAAGCTGGACAGAGTCGAATTTACTGTTCTTATGTATTTAAGTGACATGGCTGATTTTAGTGGCTTTGTGTGTGCATGTTCATGTGTTATAAATTCCTAACCATCTATGAGAGGGCATCAGAACTTTGCTAGTGTGCGAATGAAAATTTCAACTTTATTCGCCGCAATAATTTTGCTCGATGGATACCTGCTTAGTTTGGGAGAAAAGAAAAGCAGGTTATACCTTAGTTAGACAAAGATTCTTTTGCAATGACTATCAAACCCGGTATGCTGATATGAATATTGAATTCACGCCATTATGTGTCAGAGATCCAGATCAATTTTGTTCATTATGAACTGAATCTTGTGGTGCACATATTTAGTAAAACCATAAATATATTCTTCAATGTTTCCTCTGCTTAGCTTTTTTTTTTTTTCCATATTGTTTTTATCAACTTCCATAAAATGACCTTTTTTTTGTTCAATTTCAGAGAGAGATGGTTGCCTTTGGAAAAAAGTTAAAAGAAAGACAAATTCAAGAATGGCAAGGGTATGTTTGTATGAGACAGTTTTAAACTTTAAGTCCAATATTTGTTACACTCACAGATTAAGCTGTCAGTTCATATGTATGCATATTGATAATTTTGGGTTTTGTTTTAGATATTACATAAATTACAAATTAATGAAGAAAAAAGTTAGACAATATGCTCAACAAATTGAACTTGGCACACAAGATCGGCGGCATGTACTCAAGGATTTCTCAAGAATGCTCGATAATCAGGTGTGCTATCTTCATTGTTCAATACATATATTGTCTGATATGTGGACCTTTCCATTGTCTTTGCTTCTCAAAGTAGATGCTGGTTACATGAGAAAATGACAGCCTGAGAAAAATGAATCATAACCATTGTCAAATTCGGGGTTTTATCAAATAATGCGTGGCATTCTTTATCAGTGTCTTAAATTTGTTTCACTTACTTTCTTGTTATTAAATTCAGATCGAGAAGATTGTCCTTTTTCTGTTGGAACAACAAGGGCTTTTGGCAAGCAGGATAGCTGAGCTCGGGGAGCAGCATGATGCTCTTCTGCAGCAGCCTGATATATCCAAAATGTCTGAACTACGAGAAGCTTATAGAGCTGTGGGAGAAGATCTCTTGAAGCTTCTATATTTTGTTGAGATCAATGCTGTTGGTTTGCGGAAGATTCTGAAGAAGTTTGATAAACGTTTTGGCTACAAATTCACTGATTATTACGTTAAAACTCGAGCAAACCATCCTTATTCCCAACTGCAACAAGTGTTTAAGCATGTGGTAATATGTTGTCTACTTTAAACAAATAGAGCTTGAGCAGAATATAATGTATATGATGTTCTGTATGAATGAATATAGACTGAGACACATGGAATTTGCAGGGGATAGGAGCTGTTGTTGGAGCCTTATCTCGCAATCTTCATGAACTCCAGGACCGTCAAGGGAGTTATTTATCAATTTATGATCAACCCACTCTTCCCCTTCAGGTTTTTTTTTTTTTTTTTGCATTTGCTCTGCTTCATTTACTGATTTTGACCTTATTAGCTTATTAATTAGTAGTATTAAGGTCAGTATTGTTCATTATACTTAACTGAATTCATGTGCAGGATCCTGTGATTCATTCAATAAAAGCAGCTGTAGACAGGTTGACTCACTCAACAAACTTCCTTAACTTTATGGCACAACATGCCTTCATTATGCAAGAAGAACTACCGGCTCCCACCGAGGAACATGTCGATGATCAAAAATACAATTTTATGTCACTTTTTCTGAACTTAGCAAACACATTTTTGTATATGGTCAACACATATATTATTGTCCCTACAGCAGATGATTACTCAATGAGCCTTGGAGCTGCAGCAACTGTTTGTGGTATTGTGATTGGGGCCATGGCTGTTGCGCAAGTGTTTTCTTCAGTGTATTTCAGTGCATGGTCTAATAAATCGTACTTTAGACCTCTTGTATTCAGCAGCATAGTTCTTTTCCTGGGCAACCTTATGTATGCATTGGCTTTAGATCTCAATTCAATATGGGTTCTCTTACTTGGTCGTGTTTTTTGTGGGTAAGTAGTCTTCTATTTCCATCCATTTTGTCATTACTTGATTAGTTCAACTTTTGAGAGTGTATCTTTATTCATTTCATTTTAGAAAAGAACTACGACGTCTTTTCTTCCATCTTACCATAGTTTTTTGTGATCCATTTGGTTGTAAATAGGTACCTTTTTATAGGATCATTGCCATGGAGCATGGAATTTTCTTTTTTACTTGAGATGTACCCTATTAATAATCAAATCATCACCATTTGCACTAGGATTTAGGAAAGTTGGGGGTTAAGTTTGTAGCTAGGAATGTTGTGAGATGTTTTCCACATGTAGATGTTATGGTTAATCAGTATGTTAATTCATTGCAGATTGGGTTCTGCGAGAGCTGTTAATCGGCGTTACATAAGTGATTGTGTCCCTCTTAGAATCCGGATGCAAGCATCAGCTGGTTTTGTAAGTGCTAGTGCTCTTGGAATGGCTTGTGGCCCTGCATTAGCAGGCTTACTGCAGACAAAGTTTAAAATTTACAAGCTCACCTTCAACCAAAACACCTTGCCTGGTTGGGTTATGTCTGTTGCTTGGCTAGTGTATTTAGTTTGGTTGTGGATCACTTTTAAGGAACCTGTCCATGATGAAGTTGAAGAGAATCATGAACCTCGTCAATCCAATGCTGGTACTGTACTTATTTGCCACGACCTTTTTTGCTGATAAATCATGTAATGATATTCTGCCCTTGGGTCTTTAACGTGCTTTCATTGAAATTATCAGATCTCTGATTTCACTATTCTACTTAAATATTTCTGTTTAAATGGTTCGCTAATCGAGGAGAAATTTATATTGGTGATCCAGATAATTGAGTGACTTTTTCCTCATTGTTTCATATTACATGGATTTTGTATTTACACAATGACATTGTTCATTATGTTGGTCCCCTTTTCTTATTCTCTTCATTTTTCTCAGCAGAAAATCATGATGCTCTTGAAGAAGGTGTTAAACAACCTTTGCTGATCACTTCAGAACGTAAGGAAGATGAAGATGCTGAGGACTATGATGAAAGTGAAGAAGCTCCAGAGGAATCTCGTAAGCCTGCCAATTCACTTCGATCGGCGTACAGACTACTTACGCGCTCTGTAAAGGTTTGCAGTAGCCTCTAAATGCTATGATCAACCAATATTCTGTTGGATCCTTATCCACTGATGAAAACCCAGTAAAGATAAATGTCTCATGTCATTGTTGATTTTTTTTTTATTTTGAAAAAAAAAATGATGCATCGATGTGAAAGTAAATAAGTAGAGTTTTAACTTTTTTAAGTGTTCTGTATGACAAAAAACTCCTTTTGGAAAGTTACAAATGACACGTGATATGTTTGGTAGAATTTATCTCTGTTTCTATTCTTAAACCCAGATGTTATCATTTTCTTATTCAGCTTATTAATTATTTTCATGTAATTTAACTTTCCTATTGGAGTGAAATCTTTAAGATACTGTTTTTCTAATTTGATATTGCAATTTATTAACATCCTCAACACATTTGTGCTGAAGATTGTTAAATAGAACAAAGGAATGTGTTTACTGTATGCTGACCAAAATTTCTGTAACATGTTCAGGTTCAGTTACTAATATATTTCATGCTCAAGTATGCAATGGAGGTTTTATTATCAGAATCAAGTGTCATCACAACATACTACTTCAACTGGTCAACTAGCTCGGTAGCAATTTTTCTTGCTTGCCTTGGCTTGACGGTTCTTCCTGTTAATATTATCGTGGGAAGCTATATAAGCAACATGTTTGAGGACAGGCAAATTTTGTTGGTCTCAGAAATTATGGTTTGCGTCGGCATACTCCTGAGCTTCAATATATTCTTCCCTTACACACAGCCACAATACATCTGTTCAGGTCTCCTTATGTTTGTTGCCGCGGAAGTCCTTGAAGGTAAGATTTTATTACTGGTTTTTTAAATTTATCGCAATAATAATAAATATAGTAATATTGTGAAGGCCCACGGGAGGGAGGTATAGAAGACTTGTTAACTCAGTTACTTATGCGCATGTATTTAGATCCGTGTGCTCACAAAAGCTGAGACAAAAGTTTTCTTGCATGCTTGCACCGTACACTATATAAATCACAATTGAAAAGTTATTTTGGAAGATTTCAATCGTCATTCTAAACCATATGATCTATGAGACGTTTGCTGAGTTTTTGTTTGTTTCAGAACATTACATTGAGCTCCATACGCACAAAAATTACTTTGATATGTTACCATATTGACACTGTAGCTTTTTGTGCTGAATCATTGTGTGGACTTGCAGGCGTGAACTTGTCACTCCTTTCGCGGGTGATGTCATCGAGGCTTTCTCGTGGGACCTACAATGGTGGGCTACTGTCAACAGAGGCAGGGACGATTGCAAGAGTGGTGGCAGATGTAACAATTACTCTGGCAGGCTATCTGGGAGTGAGTAGGCTCCTTAATATCACCCTCCTTCCTTCTTTCTTCATCTGCGTTATCTCCATTATCGCCACTTGCTATACCTACAACTCCTTGTATTAAAATCCTATGGCAAGTTCAACTCAGCCTCATTAATTGGCCTTCAATGCAATATCCGGCCTGCTTCTAACAAAGCTCCCTCGTCTTCACTCTCTCTGTTCTTTCAGAAATTCATAATTTTGTTCCCATTCAAGTCCTTTGGGGCTGGCTCCATAAATTGGCTGGTGATACAGCTAGCCTCATTTGTATAGGCCACATGCAAAGGTGACTTGTTTTTATTTGAAAGGTATTTAATTATCTTGTAGAAATAAGGAAATCATGATTACTAGCTCGTTCTACTTCTCACTTGTCATACTCAACTGCGTGGAGCCCAAATTTCTTGGCACTCGACATTAATGAAAATTGAAAGGCCTGAGCTGAGATTCACACAAATACACCAGCATGCGCGCGTCTAGGGAGAGGGGATGTGGAAAGAAAATTTGTTTCTCACTATTGTCAAATCATTCATTTGGATAAATCTAGTGTCCAAATAAAATGGAAATTGCATTTCCAAATCTAATTTAGGAAGAAAATGACATTATAATATGTAGGTTTCAAATATAATTCATAATCACATACCTTACACATATTAAGAAAATTGGTTGAAGTTGATTTTTCTTATTAAATGTGTTGTAAATTAAAATAATCAAGAAAAAAGTGTACTCATACCATCTCTCATCTTTATTAAAATAATTTTAATTTCTTAATTAATGTCATTAGCCTTTTGGCAAATTGATTATGGAACTCTACTTAATTTGTACTCCCACCTGACTTTAATATAAAACATATTTATTTAATTTGATTAGATTAATGAAGTTTGTTAAATTAATTTATATTACATGTATTTTTTAAAACACTCACATCATTTTCCTTAATTAATTCATTCCTTCTTCTCCTTTGTTATTTGTTGGGGGAGCATCAATAGAGATAACTTAAAAAAATATTAATAAATATGAAAATTATGTCTTATATTTAAGACTAAGATTAATTCTCTAAATATGTTTTATATTAGGGAATGACAGTGTTTTGGAACCCGGACCGGCCGGTCCGGCCCAGGAACTGGTGAACCTAACCATAAACCGGTCTAGTCCGGTGACAGGACCGGTTCACCATTTTTTTTTTTAATTTTTAAATTGATTTTTTAATATTTTTTCTTATAATTCCATATTAATAAATCTAAAATATTCAATTTCTCACCGGTTTAGTCCTGATTTAGCTCCAGTCTGACTCCGATCTGATCCACTGACCCTTGACCTAGTACCCCAACCGGTCTAGTAACTGATCCAGGTTTCAGAACCTTGGGGAATGGAGAAGAAGTTAAATAATTTTCGTCAAACCTAAGCATCTTTTATTGTGTGAGTGGGCCAGCTCTAATCCTCGAAGTAAGGCAACTAGAGAGAAATTGTAACTTGTGGTCTCAAAAACCTATAAAATACAAATTCCGATCCGATCCGATTCTTTTTCCTGGGGGGCGTCACATAATCTGCACTTTCTCGAATCTTTTGAGCGCATAGTTCTCCGCCGATCGACGTAAAAGGAATCACACAGTAAAACATGTTAATTTCGGCGACAAACAATACCAGTGCTCTTTATATTAGTCAAACTTATAGGAGATATCTATATCTATATTATATAAATAATCAACAATAATGACCATTTTGATTCAGCATAGTTAACGTACGCAGCCAAAACAAACCCGGAATCGCTAGTCCTTCGCTGCATTAATGGGTGTTTCCTGGTGGAGACTCTTTGCTCTCTCTGCCCTTGCCGCCATTTTCTTTTCTCCTCGTCGTCACTGCGCATCCCAGGAAGGTAATTACAGTATATATCAATTTTAGCAAAGCTGAAAAGTGAATAAAGAAGAAGTAATAATACGTATTAAGGAAGAGGTTACGTTGTTGCTTGTGTTGCAAGGTGCAGGTCCCAGGTATCCATTCATGAGAAATGCAGCGACAGCTCCGAAGGTGTCGTACTACGACTACATAATAATAGGTGGCGGCACTGCTGGGTGCCCCTTGGCGGCGACACTGTCCCAAAATTATACGGTGCTCCTACTTGAACGCGGTGGCTCCCCTTATGGCAACCCCAACATCACCAACTTGGCCTCCTTCGGCCTCCCTCTCGCCGATACTTCCCCTGCTTCTCCCGCCCAGCGCTTCATCTCCCAAGACGGCGTCATTAACTCCAGAGCCCGAGTTCTCGGCGGCGGAAGCTGCCTGAACGCCGGCTTCTATACTCGTGCTGACCCTCTCTATGTCAGGTATATATCATTGCATGCACAGGCATAATCTTTTTTATGGAAAAAAACAATAAAAGACCACTTAAAATTCAAAATTCAGAATTAGTCGTGTTGTAGAGTATAGGTATTAACTATAAGAGTATAGTAACTTAGAACAAGAAAATCATAAATTTGAGATTTTGAAATTTAAGTAATATTTTTATATTTTCCCCTAATATATATCTGCCACAAACCATGCAAAATTTGAACCTAGAGATTTTTTATTGTTAGGAATGCTGGTTGGGATGGAAGGGTGGTGAACGAGTCGTATGAATGGGTGGAGCGGGTGGTGGCGTTTGAGCCGCCGATGCGTCAGTGGCAGTCGGCGGTTCAGGATGGATTGGTGGAGATCGGAGTGCTTCCTTTTAATGGCTTCACTTATGATCACATGGAAGGCACCAAGGTTGGTGGTACCATTTTTGACCAACAAGGTCACAGGCACACTGCTGCTGATCTCCTTCAATACGCTGATCCCAC
The DNA here is from genome assembly GCA_963210345.1 of Inga oerstediana. Lineage (NCBI taxonomy): Eukaryota > Viridiplantae > Streptophyta > Magnoliopsida > Fabales > Fabaceae > Inga > Inga oerstediana. The sequence goes on from OY723409.1 coordinate 57,278,205, forward strand.
CAGAATCACTGTGCTCTTGCATGCCACCGTCCACCGCATCTTCTTCAGAGTTCAAGGTCCGTTTCACAATTCACGAGCATGGTTCATTCTTTCCAAAAGGAACACAGAGTCAAAGAGTCTCAATAAAATAATAGTCAAACAGTCACCAACACGCTTACTAGTCTGTGTTATAATTTTCAACAGGAGGATCAAGGCCACTGGCCCATGGAGTATTGTTTCGAGATGCTTCAAGGGTGTTACACCGGGCCTACCTGAGAGATGGGCCGATGAATGAGATCATAGTATCAGCCGGAGCCCTTGGAAGCCCACAGCTTCTGATGTTGAGTGGTATAGGCTCAGAAGCCCATCTCAGGGCCCATAACATCAGCGTAGTATTGGACCAACCCTTGGTGGGCCAAGGCATGTCAGATAACCCCATGAACGCCATATTCGTGCCATCACCTATCCCTGTGGAGGTCTCCCTTATTCAGGTGGTCGGCATCACCCACTCCGGCAGCTACATCGAAGCCGCCAGCGGCTCAAGCTTTGGCCGTGGAGACCCCAGAAACTTCGGCATGTTTTCACCCAGAGTAAGCTTCATAGTTTCTCGGTGCTTCTTTTGTTTTGATCTTTAATACTTGCGCCGCTCCTTAATATAAAATATATTTATCAATTTTGATTAGATTAAGAATATTAGTTAAGTTAGTTACTATGATATATATTTTCTAAAATATGCTGGTCATCTTTCTTAATTTTCTCCTTTCGTCTCTTCCTTTCAATAGGGGTAAATTAAGAAAAGATTGATGATATAAAAACTATATCTTATACCGCCTCCCCTTAATATAAGAGTCATTTGACTCTTTTTTTTTTGAGATCAAAGAAGAAAAATAAATGACTTTAATGAATTTATTATGTTTATCATTTTTCTTCAAATTTATTTGCCTGGGTTATAAATTAATAAAATAATTTAATGATACATAACATATACTATAATTAAGTAACTTATATAACTTCATTTCTAAAAAAAGCCAACTAGCTCATATATTAAGGATCAGGAAGTATTTAAGACCAATATTAACTTCCTAGATATGTTTTATATTAAGAACTAAGAGTGTTTGGTTGTTTTTTAACATGGTAATAGTGTTTACCATGGTAATGATGATTACCAAAATTTGGTATTTCTCATACATACCTCTCTCCCTATGAATACCGTTACTACCCTATTGCATGATTAAAAAAGTCTAATTTACTCTTTAATTTCTTTTATCTTTGTTTCACTTGTCTCATTTCACCTATCACACTATGCCACAACAGCAGCCGCCACTACCTCCTCCTCTTTCACCACCGCCGCCTTTACCTCCTCCTCCTCTGTTGTCACCCCACCATTGCCGCCGCCGCCGCCGTTGCCGTCATAGCCACCACTACCTCCTCCTCCTCCATCACCGTCGCCGCCACCCCCGTTGTCGGCACCTCCACTGTTGCCGTCGTCGTTGCCACTACCTCCCCTCCACTGTTGTAGTTGCCACCACATACCATCGCCACCGCCACCACAACCATCGACATCGAATAATCCTCAATAAGATAGTGTGATGGTTATTATGAGGAAAGACAATGACTCTTAATTATTTTTTCTATAAAGATTATATTAAGGGTAAAATAGACTTTATTTAATATATTAATTTTAAATAATTATTAAAAAAATAACTCATTGCATCTTGCTTAAAAATCAAACCATATACTAACCATATAATTAATATTGCATTGCATCATATTGCACTGTACCGTAGGATATAATGGAATCGAACCATACATGCCCTAAGTGAGTAATTTATAATGTTTTTTTTTGTTATCCTCTTTTTTTTTTAATTGCTAAGAGAACCCTGATTTGGTGACAAGGACAGATTGGTCAATTCTCGAAAGTCCCGCCTAAGGAAAGGACCCCAGAGGCCATAGCAAGGGCAATAGAGCTGATGGACAGTCTTGAGCCGGCAGAGCTAAGGGGTGGTTTCATTCTGGAGAAAATAATGGGCCCAATTTCATCCGGGCATTTGGAGCTCCGAACCCGAAACGTAAACGACAATCCATTGGTGACGTTCAACTACTTCCAGGACCCACGAGACTTGGAGAGATGTGTGGAAGGCATGAGAACGATCGAGAGAGTGATAGAATCGAAGGCATTCTCACCGTTCACATTCCAGAACATTCCAGAAGATTTGGTGGCTAACATGAGCTCAAGATGGCCCGTGAATTTATTGCCGAAGCAGGTGAATTCGGAGACGCCATTGGAGGATTTCTGCAGGAACACAGTGATGACGATATGGCATTATCATGGAGGGTGCCAAGTAGGGAGGGTGGTAGATAGCGATTATAAGGTTATTGGGGTTGGCTCTTTACGTGTTATTGATGGTTCCACTTTTCATTATTCTCCGGGCACTAATCCTCAAGCCACTGTTATGATGCTTGGAAGGTACGATCAATGTTAATTCAATATTTGTACTTGTTCATGGATCTGTTAATTACTTGATGCTCATTTCATTGGTTTTTAATTTGAATTGTACTTGGTGGTGCAGGTACATGGGGCTCCAAATATTGAGGCAGAGACTTGCTGCTAAGTGATTAGTGATAATTAGTTTAATTTGATTCTGTTATTATAGGACGATGAGGTTCATGAATGAGTAATATTAGACATCACTTCCAAATAAATGTAAAAAAAGGCCATTACTACTGTAAGGATTATAGATTATAAAAACCTGCGTTCAATTCAGACAATACTTTTCTTTTCAATAACTGATGTGCGGATCGGATGGTTAAATGCATTTGGAACCAACCAAGTTAAAGAGACGCCACTGGGAGGTAGATTTAATTTAAGGAAATGATAAAAGTAAAAGCTTTTAGGAAGTATAAATAAATTATTAAATATCTGATCTGACTGAGCAGAAAGTCAATTTAAGGCTAAGGTTATATTCCAAGGTATAAACTATACAGATGAGCTTTCAATGGACCAAGATATAGTAATGAATTGACAATTCAAATAAAATTGCTATAACTTAAAATGTTTTTCCCTCAGTGGAATCAACTTCCAGACAGTTCAAGAAATATATGACAATTGAAAACAACCATGCCAGAACATTAGCTCTAGTGCTCTAAAGAATTTACTGGTATTATTATTTCATAAAGGATATATATATATATAAAAATAGAATGCATGAAAAAATGAAGGGAAAATAAAATGGAAGACGAATATGACAGGAAATATACCTCCTTCAGGCCAAGTATCTATTACTTTTGACAATAGCCTTTTCAGATGACCGCCATTACTTTTTTGTAGTTGTTCATCATATTCCTGAATAATCCCTCTACGTACCAAACATAGCTGAGAAGGATATAGATAGAGAGAGAGAGAGAGAGAGAGAGAGAGAGAGGCAAGCATCTGGATGAGAGAGAAAGAAAAAGTTAGAGAGGGCGGTTTCATATGTACATACATATATATATATATATATATATGGAATGAGTATAAAGCATGGAGGGTGGGATGAGAGGATATCCAAAGGGCATATGCTACTTGTCAAGTCTAAAATCACATATAAATAAGCATCTCAGGGCTTTCTCTCTTCCCAAACAGAAAAGCGAGACTCAGTTGTAGGGCTTCTCGTCTTTGGCAGATGGTGAATTAGAAGAAGACGAATACATTGTTACTTACTACTGTGTTCGTATTTACGTATTCGATCACTTGTTGATCATAGCTGCCAAAGGAGAGTTGCCCTGTAACTGATTCTGCTTAATTCATTACTACGTATACTTCTCTATCCATCCCTGCTGGCTCATGATTTTTCTCATACCGTTGATCAGCATCATAGGTATGTTTCGAAAAATATAATACTACTATTATGTTAGTAATAGTTTCTGGCAATTTCTTCTTAGTTTATATTTTCACGGGATGGGAACAGGACATGATTATTCCACATTTCGTCTTGTAAAAAGGTATAGAACAGCAAATTTGTCCCTTGTCCTGTCCCATTCTCGTCTGGATCGGGACAAGACAGGGTTCTGGACATCCCGTTTAATTTTTTTTCTTCTTGACCACCTAGACCTATGGAGGGTTTTCTTTCTTTTTTTTGGTTTTCCCTCTATTATATGAACTTATAAAAACTAAAATGTATGTGTATGAGTTTGACACTGAACCTAGATGATTGAAAGTATATAATATAAATGTCATTATACTCTTTTACATTTTTAGAGTGAAAGCATAATCAAAAATTAGAAATAATTAAAACCTAAACTTAATAAAAGCGATGATCATAAATATTTATAGTATTTTGTAGAAAATGAGAGCAGGTGAAAGAGAGACCTAGAGAGAGCGGAGTGATTGAAGACAGCAACACCATGCGGTGACTTTTTGTAATAATATCTTTTTGTGTCACTAATATCTATCTAAAAAAGACATTAGTTATATGTTTAATAAATATATTAGATATTTTGAAAAAAAAACATAAATAATGTTATATATATTAAACAAATAAAAACAAGATTCCGGGATGGGACAAAGCCTGTCCCATGTCCTATCCTATTCCAATAATAATTTTGTCTCGTCCTGCTTTTATCTCCTTTCAAATATTTTTGGGACAAGACCATCTCATCCCAAATGACCGGGATCAATACTGAAAGGCCGGGACGTGCCGGAAGGAAACACCCCTACTCTGATCTACTTCTACTAGCAGAAGCTTTACTCAAAGCTCAACGCATAAGCCAAGAGTTTGGTGTGCGGTGCATTGATATCACTGTTAAGAGTTAACACTGGGTTGGCTTACAATGAGATTCAATGATTTTGAGCAGGTTTAGGAATATATGTAGTACGTGCGTGATGGCCGGGTTCAGTGACCAACGCAATGAGGCAGTGTTCAAAGAAAGCTGTGGTGGTCAAGTCTCAGAATATCAATTTAATTATCTCACAAAATTTTCTGTAAAATCAATTGAAAATAAAAATTCTGACTCTTATACTTTCAGGAGTCTCAATTATTGTATATTATATTAGACATATTTGTAGTTTGTAATTAATTTTACCTACCTTTTCTTATATAGCTTGATAAAATAGGGATATTTATTCCTTGTAACCTTGTAAAAACTAAAAAGACTTGGAAGGAGTAATAAAAGATTTTATAACATTGTCGATATTATATTTGAACAAATTAACAAAGAGTAATAAAAGATTTTAGGGAAAATTGCTAGTAAATACCAATTAGCAATTAAATTCCCTATTTGGTATTTACTAGCAATTTTCTCAATATTTTATAACATTGTCGATCTTATATTTGAATAAATTAAAAATATTTAAATTAAATAGGAAAAAAATCTACGCTTAACATTATTGTTAATAATTTTGAATGCAAACAACACCAAATGTTGAGATGGCCGAGTTGGTCTAAGGCGCCAGATTAAGGTTCTGGTCCGAAAGGGCGTGGGTTCAAATCCCACTCTCAACATTTATAAAACCCCATTTTTTTGGACAGATGGTTATCTTCTAGCTTAAACACGAACTTCGGTGTTGGATGGTGGGGCGCATATTTTATCACTGGCCAGAATTTTCATCTTACTTGCTTTTCTCTTTGCATATCTTTTGATATATTCTTGATGGCGGAAGGAAATCAAATTAGAAAAATATAGCAACTGAGCCCTTAAAAAGTGAAATACGTTTCCAAACTTCATTCGGGAGGAGCTTCTGTTCAATTTTTCATATACTTTTTTTTTTTTATTTTAGCAATTCATGGATAATATTTTTCCCAATCTGCTTCCGGCAAAAATTCCATCCATTGCATAAATATTTTGGAAAAATCAAGAAAAATAACTTGGAAATATTAAAAACCAAATATATTTTATTTACTATGCTTCATTAGCTATTTATTATACTTGATGAGCAAATAACATACAACACATTTTAGCATGAATTCCTGATCTGGGATTTTCAAATTCTGAAAGTATTTATTGGAATTTTTCCATAACATTTTTTCAATTTAATTCCTGAACGAAAAATATTATAGATAATGGCCATTCACGTATTATTTGGATTGTCACTATTTTCTCAACTCGATTATTAGTTTATAATGTAATTTCTTATAGTTTCATGGGCCGGAAGCTGATTTATTTATCTGGTACATAAGAGGGCTCAAGCCCACATAAAAACACTAACTAATCTATGAAGGAATTAAATTTCATACACTCTTTAGTAACTAACGTTCGCAAATGAATCTAACATGAAAGTACTCGATAAATCATCCTTTGCTAGAGCATCACTAAGGTGGTATTGTTCTCTCGAAATGTGTTGAATTTTTAGATCCCTTAAATGCCTTATAAATTATGAATTTGTACAAAAAGCAACTTCTATTCTCCATCAAGTCAGGAGTGTTTATGGGTGAGGCTAGGTAGAGCGTAAACCTTATCGATGCCTAACATGAAAGATGAACATGCGGCATTTTATAGTTTGATATCCGGCCCTTCCCGGTGAAAACCCGAGTAATTTCAGGTTAGGTTGGGCGAGACAGGCTTTCATGCCCAACAATCACTCTAAAATTGAAAAATAAAAAAGCATCCAAAGAAAAGAAAAAAAATATAGTTTGATATTTCAAAAACATATTTTATACAATAGTTCTTTTTAGATTTTATTGTTTATATTCAATTCATGGGATAATAAAATAAATTAATTCAATAAATATTATTTTTTATTATTTAATAATAATTTATTTCTGAAGAACTAAATTTACAAATTTCTTAATTAAATATGTTTATGAAAAAATATGAATATTTTCTGAGTAAACAGAAAATGTCTTTATTCATTATATTCTAATTGAATAATAAGTAAATACTTATTAGATTTTATCAAATAATGAATAAATGAGAGAGCACGCGGCACACATTAAATATAATTATATACACACTTTGAATAAGGCCAAATGGGCAGAGTAGTATACCTTACGGTATTTGACTTGGCCCAAAAAGGCCCAAATAAGTTATAACCTGATTTTTTTAGGGTCGGTTGGGCATCTTTTTAGCATATGATTCAAGAACATCATAGGTCTCATATTAGCTTGAAGCCCTTGAAAATGGCCCATTGCTCTTCATTGAAAACAATGCAAACCCCAAGTGATGCACGCGTGAAACCAGAACCTTGTTACCCAAGACTCCACCACACCTTGCCTTATTTACCAGAAGCTGTGATTGTCCATTCAGCATTCAATTTGACCCAGCCCAAAGGTGAGGGTGCCAGAATAATGGCGTTGGTGTAGGAAAATCATTAATAAAAGTATGGCTAAGATGTAAATATGCTCAAAAAGTGTTCGCGGATGGCTCACCTTACATCACAAAGTTCTCTAAGGTGGTGTTAGGTGCACATCCGTGAATACTTTTATGGTTTCGGCCTCGATGCTTATCTCTTTCGGAACTTGGATCCGTTTCAACTGAAAAAGGATAATTGCCTTTAAGGAAAAAATGGAAATAAAACAAAAATAAAAAATCATAGTAATAAGTAAATGAAAAGATTTTTTTTAAACAAAAAGGGAAATTTTCAAATAAATACCATTTGAACTTGAAAAATCCAAAAAAATATGTTAACACATGGAAATGATAAATAAATCTCAAGGGACTATTCTGGAATTTTGAAATATTTTGTTTTTACCAAAATACCCCTCAAGTTTTTTTTAAAAAAAAGAAAGAACCCTCGCTGACGCCAGAGCTTTGCGGAGGATGCTGAAGCTCCGGCACCGGCAGCCGGAGCTTCGGTAACAAGTTGAGTAATGAGATTAACTGCTTGAGCTCCATAAACCCTATCCGGTGTCGTTAACAAGTTGAATAAAAACAATGATAACTTGAATATAGCGATTGACAAATTATGCTCTTGAGGTTATTAGTGGCTGCACTCAAATTGTCATTGCTAATACTAAAATTGTCATTGTCTTTATTTAACTTGTCAATGACGCTTGATAAAGCTTAAGAAGTTTAAGTAGTCAATCTCATTATTTAATTTTTCACTAGAGCTATGGCCACCGGTGTCGGAGCTTTGGCTGCCAGAGTCCCGCAGGCGAGGTTATGCCAGCTTCCGGAGCTCAGGCATGGGCGAGGGTTTTTCTTTTTAAAAAAAACAACTTGAGGGGAATTTTAGTAAAAGTACAACGTTTCAAAATCCCATATTAGTCCATTATGACCTATTTGTCATTTCCATGTGTTAACAGATTTTTTAGGGTTTTCTAAATTCAAATGGTATTTATTTAAAATTTTCCCAAATAAAAATGACACTCTTTTCATTTTAATTTTGATAAAAATCTATAAGCACTACAAACTCATTCATCATATTCCAACAAAATGGAGTTCTAATTAGAAGAAATCAAGTTTGATGTACTTTTACAATCTATATAACACTTAAACTTAATCCCAATCCTTCTTGTTATTATCTCTGCCTTCTTTTAAGAGCAAAAATTAAATCTTGTTTACTGCTGAACACGAATCATTTACCTATCACCTTGAAGTGACGAAGTATTATAAAAAGTACAATTCATGTTTTTTATTTCTCATTAACAAATGGGACCGTACAACTCGTGCGTGCATTATTTGGTGGTCATAGATTCAACTACCCTATCACTACAGGATCTTTAGATTTTTGAAATTCATAGAATAGAACGTATGTCCTGATCTATTAATAATTAAGATTTACTCCCTCCGATCCTAAATTGTTGATGCAATAATTTGTAGAAGTGTATGTTTCCTTTAGGAAGGTACTGACAATATAGAGTATAATAGATAAATGAAATAGAAAATTGCTACAAGAACAAAGAGCTGATGATGAAGAATAGAGAGTAGCTTTATTATGACTTTCGATCGAATACAAAGCAACAAGTGAAGAAATAAGTATGCCTGAGGGTCATGTGTTTAGTGTATATAGCGACCTCTGTTTATAATACTAGACTAACTAAGTGGGTGGTTGGTTCCATTTTTGTACAATCTTAAAGGATCATAGGGGTTGTTCCTACATTTGAGGATCAAGGCACCAGTTACGTAGTGGGCTTGACCATGTAGCTCGATTGGATGGTTTCGCACGAGTGTGGGCCTTGTACGTTGATATTGCCTTATTGGGCTTTTTCTGCATGTGGGTTCAAGATGCCAATTTTAAGGCCTACATTAAGTTCTCCACTCTCTAGGCCCAAGTGGTTATTGACCTGGAGGGTGGAACTTCAATCTTGTCCATTCGATTTTTTCTCCATCCAATGATTGACAAAGACAGGACGATCCAAGACTTACGACAAGCTACTATATTTTTGTCAGATTATCGATCCAAACTTAGAACTTAGTTGGAAAAGGTGATAAAGGAGTTTAAGGAGGGTCGACGGGATCCCGAACAAAATATAATAGAGTATCAAACTCCTTTTGATGGTAAGTTAGAAGATGACAGTTCTGTTGTTTGTGCTGGGATGGAAATCAATAAGGGATGCATATGCCTTTTTGTTTGAAGCTACTTTGATTCAAATTATCTTGGTTTTTTTTGTGCTTGGTATCCACTCTGTTTTGGATATGCTTTGCCTAACTAATGGATCGGTAGCGATTTATACACTTGATGATCTTTGAATTGTGTAGAGACGCACCATCTTAGGCGACTTCTCTTATTCTATGGTTTATTCGGCCGGTGCCCTTAGTGTGTCGGTTATCTTTGCATAGCAAGTTAGCCACAATCAAGGCATTGCAAGTCACAGTCTTTAGATCTTCGTTCGTTAATAAGTCCGTGTATGCTAGTATGTACAGTTGTAATATTTGACCAAGTAAGATAATCTTGGTTGGTTGGTATATACGTCACATCTTTATAGCCTTGTTTGTGTTCCACCATGGGACACCCCTAAAGTTGGGATATCAACGTTTAGAAGCGTCAGTATTGAGCTTTATTTGCTAGAATGTTTATGTATGCTATGCTAGAATATTTATGTATGCTAGTACATACTATAGCGTTGAGATAATGTTTGATCAAGCATATGGATTTTGGTGAGTAAGGCCTAACTTCCCATTGCCAGCTTCCTTGGTGGGAGCATTCTGTCAGGGAAGGCAAGTGGTTGGCCTGATTGCCTTACTGGTGGTTGGCCTGACTACCTAGCTTGTGCTTTATCGGGTATGGTTATGCTCTCCAACTACGATTAGTTCGTCTTATGTTCCTACTCCTCCTATCGAATGGTTCGTCAACATGGTGGTGGGACCGATTGGCATTCACCTCGTCCTCGTCCCACTTGATTTGGGCCCAAGCTCAAGTTAGTACGTCATCCATGATATGACAAATGTATTTGGTTAGGTCCTTATATAAATCAAAGTTAAGAAGCAAACCTTTGTGGAATGCAGTAATGATGATTTATGCTTCAAAGTTGGGTATGTTGATTTTTTCTTTGTTGAACCTGCCAACAAAGTCTCGCAATGATTCTCGCTTTCCTTGGATGACCTAGTAAAGGTCGTTGGGCTACTTTTCAAGCTTCCGGCTGCTAGAGATTTATTGAACGAACAAGTCATTCAAGTCTGTGAACGATCCTATCGAGTTGATTGGTAGGTTGGTAAACCATCTTAATACTAGTTCAACCAAACTGAACCCAAAACCTTTGCACATACAAGCTTCTCATGCCTCCCGAAGTATCATTGTAGTATACATCCTTTGTCGATATTGTGCCATATGTTTGTCTAGGTCTATCAAACCATTAGAGTTATATGTTCGAGAATGTGAACTTCTTGGGCATCTCCGCTAGTGCTATGTCATCAATGAAAGGTGAATTGGCGAAGCTATTAGGGGGCTGTTCTTCATAGGAGATGGTACGCCTATTTGGCAAAGGATCATTGCTCCTAGTTCACAGAATTTCCTGTCCCACTTTCCATCGCCTGACGTACCAAACCCTGGTGGGTTAGTCATTGCAAGCAAGTTTGTCTGCCCTTCTGCCTCGCCACTCGGCCTAGTTGGTGTACCCGTAAAATTAGGATTGTTAGTAGTATTTCTAATTGGGATTGTGTTACCTACCATTTTGGGTATGCCTATCGTGATGTTGGGGGTCTCTAATAATGGCATGAGCGAGATGATAGCAATCGAAACTCGTCCAGCTAGGTGAGGATTAGGAGTGACTTAGGGGGAGTAGGTCACAAGTCGCTCCCGGAAGGCATTGTTTTCTACTTCTAAGTGCTAAAGTCGTTCCTGTTGTTATGCGGCCAAGCGAGCCTGAGTAGAAATTTGTTGAGTCAGTTCCTGCAGCTGATACGTGTGCAGATGATCAATTAAATAGTGCAAGTGTACACTGTCGTAATCAAATAATATAGAAGTACGTAGAGTATTGTTCACACTAGGATTGATCACTAAGTACCAAAATGAGCAATTTTAACTCTATTTAGTCGATCGATTAGTTGGTGATTGAGAGTACAAAATAAAAGAAAGCAAATTAAATATGAATGCGGATGATATGAAAGCAAATATGAGAAAAAGTCATAGGGATTATATTTCACTTCACAAATTCCGGATTGAATCACTTATCTATTCTAGCCCAATTTATTCTACATGATTAATAGTCAAGTTTCCATAATTTAATTACTAGCATTTTTCAAGGTCAAGCAATTCTATAATCAATTGCTAATCCAATATATTTCTATATGAATTTAAGTAATTAATTATGCATTAAGATTTATGGAACTCAGTAAAACTACACAACTCATATAAATATATTCCTATTTCATATGCAAGTCATGGTTTTAATTATAGGGTCTACACACATGTATCTCCTTCCGATCTCAACATGCATATTGAAATCATTCAAAAGATGGCCAGTCAATTAAAAGCATTAAGAATAATAATTAAAACTCAATCATGAAGGAGAAATTCAAACTAAATTTAATAAGTTAAGATTCAATCCGTCATTAGTAAGCTACGTCATCACCCTAGGAAAATGAAAGTTTAGCACATGATAAAATTAAAAACAAAATAAAAATAAGTTGACATTATATAAAGCTAGAATGAAAACCTAATAAATACTGCATAAACTTGAATATTAAATTCTCAAACATAAATATACAACCAAAAGATGCATAAAAAATGAAGAAATCTAACCATCCATTTAGAAGGTAAAACCTTCTATGTAAGCGACATGCAAAATGTAATACAATCCTAAGCCTTCCAAGATGGAGGCATGCAATGCAAGAAATTAAATCTAAAAAACAACACAAAGAACTCAAAAATGTTAGAGAAATATCTCTACCAGTCAGAGAAGGACCTCTCCTTGTCGAAGAAGGAAACCTCTGCTTCTCTTCCTCCCCTCTCCTTTGAGCTTGGCCTTGATCTCTATTTATGGGGGGCAAACGTGTGCTACAGTACTGCTACAGTGTCCGACGGCTACAACAATGATCTGGCGGCTGCTACAGTGACTGTCAGCCATAGCTACAGTGTCCGGCGACTCTACAGTGCTTCCGTCGCTACAGTGACTTTCATCCGCTACAGTGTGCACATATGCTATAGTGATCCTATTGCTACAGTACTTTCATTTTTTTTATTTTTTTTAAATACTATTTATTCCAAAATATTATTTATTTATCAATCACATCCAAATTTATTATATTAAATTCAAATATCGTCCATAAAATCATCATATAAGGGAAAATAAATATGCAAATATTTTACTTATCAGCAGCAAAATGGTCATCTCGTCCAAAAGCTCTTAAATGTTGGTGGGTATGTTCCCTGTGGCAGGTACATCCGTCATGGCAAATAATTAGAGTGAATAAAGATGGAATGAATCTCACTGAAATCCGTTGCCGATCCCCACAGACGGCACCAAATTGTTGATCCAACAATTTGCAGAAGCATATGTTTCCTTTAGAAAGGTGCCAACAACGTAGAGATTAATAGATAAATTAAATTGAAAATTTCTACAAGAACAAAGAGATGATACTAAAGAATAAAGAGTAGCTTTATTATGATTCTTGATCGAATACCGAGCAGCAAGTGAAGAAATAAGTGTTCCTGAGGGTAATGTCTTCAGTGTATATAGCGACCTCTATGTATAATACTAGACTAACTAAGTTGGTGGCTTAGTTCCATTTTTGTAGGATCCTAGCGGATCATGGGGGTTATTCCTATATTAGAGGATGAAGGCGCCAATTAGGTAGTGGGTTTGACCAAGTAGCTCGATTGGATGGTTTCGCACGAGTGTGGGCCTTGTACAATTGTCTTGTCTTCTTGGGTTTGTTATTGGTCTTTTTCTGCACATGGGTTCAAGATATCAATTTTGGGATCTATATAAATACTACTTTAATCTTATTTATAAATCTTTTTTAACTAAATTTTACATATTAAGAAGAGGTAGTTAGCTCAATGATTATTAAGTAAATTTCTAACTTTATCCTAATTTATGAATAAGTATTTTTCAATTCTTTCTTCTCTCTCTATCTTTAAAATTTATTTTTCAACTGTTCAAATTAGACGGCAAAACAGAACTGCAGTTCACTTGTTTCACATCTCTTAATTTTGGCAGATCAGATGGCATATCAAAATCACCATAGTCTACTGAATCCATCACAACCCAGCTATATAATTCTTCTCGTGTAATAAACTCTTCTTTTCTTATTGGAAAAGCCATGGAGAAAACGAGCAAATTCTGAGAAATGGTAATCAAAGCAGTGTGGTGATGGAGGCATCAAAGAGTCACTCAAAGTCTCAAACGGGATGCCCCGCCGGGGGTGAGTCAACTATTAAATAAATTATTTCTATGTTGGTATGATTAATAGGGATAAAATTATCATAATCTCATTTACTATTTTAAAATTGGATTTATAAATAATATCAATTTTTTTTATAAAAAATAAGACCAGGGTGGTATAAGACAGAGTCAATTTTTTTAGAGATATTAATAAAACTAATTAAATTACTTTAAAATATTTATATTTATCATTTTTTCTCCAAACTATTTTGTCTAATATAAAAACTACGATTAAATAACTTACTGAACTTTCTTGATCTTTCTAGAAAAAAAAAAGTCAATTCTATCTTATATTTAAGATGGAGAGAGTATCATAAAACAAATAAATTAAATATTCTTCTTCCTCGTATGAGCATCGTGGTCGTCATAATATCCATTCCATCCAATGATACACAAAGTGAATCTCTCATGATAGCTTTTTAAATTTCGCTTTTGAATCAAAATTATTGTTGTCTACTAGCCATTATTTGCTGTCCCACCAACTGTTAACTGGCACTGGCTATAATTATATAAAATGTAACTTTTGAAGCACAACCATTAGTGCAATAACGCTGTGGAGAAGCGTCAAACTGCTAAATACTGTGGCCCCTGGATTCTGGATCTGGCTGCGGTCCGCTGCTTGACGGTTCGCTGTCAGTGCTTTTCTCACAAATTATACTGTTTTGGTGTAGTTTGGGGGTAAATGAGGGGTTGGTTTTTTTTAAAAAAAAATAGTATATAGTATTTTGAAGTAATTTTTTGGATGTATCTAGTATCTTAAAATATTTTTTAAGTAACATATAGTATCCTAAAATAATTTTTAGTACTTTTAATTTCTTAAAATATTTTTTCAGTTGTACACAGTGTGTTAACAAACTGATTACAATTTAACTCTTAATGTATTTTAAAGATTTAAAAGCACCAAAAAATATTTTAAAGGGTTAAAAACACCAAAAAAAAATATTTTGAATTGATTTTTGGAACTGAAAATATACATTAAGGGTTAAATTGCAATTAGTATGCTAACACACTGGATACAACTGAAAAAATATTTTAAGGGGTTAAAGTACTAAAAATTATTTTAAAATACTACATGTTACTTAAAAAATATTTTAAGACACTAAATACATTCAAAAAAATACTTCAAAATATTATATACTATTTTTTTAAAAAAACTCATCCCTCATTTACTCCACCAAGCTACACCAAAATAGTGTAGTTTGGGAGAAAAGGACCGACAACGGACTGCAGCCAGATCCCTGGATTCTATAATGCTCCTGTAAGGCTATTCTAATCTAACTATTTTCTATCTCTATTTTTTTCTATCTTGAAAGTGGGTAGTGACGGAAGTAAGATGTGGTGGACTCCGATTGCCCTTGAATCTATAGTTTAAGTGTGTGTTCTGCTTTTAGAAAATAATTTTTATAATTTATGAGGTAAGCATGTGAGAAAAATTTTGTCTCAATTTATGAAAAATACTTTTAAAATATAGAAGGAAAATGGTCTACTTGTACTAACGGAAGAAAGACTTTTGGATACTTTTTTTTTTTATGGTTTATGCAATGGATCATTTTGGCCTTCGGTACACCCACCTTCCAGGTATCCGACGTTAACCTGAAGGCCAACGCCGGATTTACCGACATGGGCCCCCGACAACCGACTAGTCCTGGCGCCCCCAATCTGATAGGCCCGACAGGAATTCACCTCTTTGAGGCGCCCCAGGGGAGAGAGCTCCCAATGAAAATTCTTTACACCTTCCGTTTCCTGGGATCGAACCCAGGAACAGATTAGTGTGGCGCAGATGCCTACCCATCTGCGTCAACTTCCGTTGGCGCAGATACTGTCGTTACAGTTAATGTTGGCATCAAGCCATCAACCCAACATTTAATAATTATTTTAAATCCCCTCCCCCATTTTATTTCTTCTCAGCCTACAAACTCCACCGCCTCAACTCCTCCCCAACCTTTAGAATGTAGTGTTACGTAACTGATACCTCTTTTACTTGCCTCCCCTTCCCTTGAGTAACTTATCATTTAATAATGAGTGTTCGGGAAATACCCAAACCGTAGTTTTAGAAGCTATTTTCTGCAAGTCGAGACAAAACTCCTCTCACATACTTACCTCATAAATCATAAAAATTATTCTCAAAAGCTAATTCAAACACACACTAAATTAAAATTATTAATAGTTATTACACATGTTGTTTGCAAATCCTCCCTACTCATTACTTGATTTGCAGTGCTCTTCGCAAATTGCAACCTTTTCTCCTCACTTGATCACTCCAAAACACCCCACAATATGATAACTATTCTCCATGCCTGTTTCTGTGAAATCAATAACCAAAAGGGCACTTAAGTTATTATCGCATGCGTTCTTACAAAACTCATCTCTTGTAAGAAGACCTCGCCATATACTCCTTGGAAGGTTAGCATGAGTTTGGTTGATGAGCATAGATATCGCTTTGGGCCAAGCCGTGTGTGTGTGAATATATATTGGCCAATCATATGTATAGAGCAATGGTTGAGTATTTGATTTAGTTAAATTCTTTAAAGGAGTTGCAAAGTGGCAGGTTGAAAGAAGATGATCATCTCACTAAAAAAATAAAGACTGGAAATGAATATATAGTTGAATTACTGGAATTTTGTCATTGTCATTTTTGGGCTTCTATTGAACGATACCCGTTTCTCTATTCACCTATCTAAATTTTTCTTCATTATAACGGTGAATCATTTGAATTTTTTAGGTAATGTTTCCAATTTAACATTTCCCTTATAAAAAAAGTTTATTTCACCCGAAATGATGAGATAAGTTCATATTTAAGTTTGTCATGCCACTGTAAAAATTAAATGTCCACATTATGTCTTTCTAAATCCATAAATTTTTGGATAAATACATTTATAATAAGAATAGTTACTATCTAGATTGCTTATTCTTAAAGTAAAAATCGTTGAACATGGAGGAGACTCATCTAATAATGTTTTATTTTCCCAATTAAATTAAATTAATAAAGGTCCACATTATGTATTTTTAAAGGCCTAAACTTTTTTTAATAAATATAGTTTAAATATCAATTCAGGTTTTAGAAAAGAAAGGAAGAACCCAAATAGACTAATTAGCTTTAAGTAGTAAATGTATACATTTATTATGATTATTTCCTAACCTACACTAATGCGTGTAATGTGCCTTTCTAGATGCCCTTCATTTTTTTAATAATGACACATTACTAATCACTAACTCATTAGGAATTGATAACCCAAAAATAGGTGCACAAAAAAATAATAATCGCAATCTTTCAAGTTCTTCAAAGGTTAAAGAGTCTATTCCATTCTTTAAATAAGATCGGCATTGCATCACGGGCAACACATGGCATCCCAAGATGGTGTGTTCAATAATAGAGGTGGGAATCCGGCCTTTCAAGGGCGGCTTAAACGGGTCTAAACTCATTTTAATTCAAAAAAAAATTATTTTTTAAGTTTTACAATTTACTTATTATTTTGTTTTAAATTGAGATACATTATTTTTAAAACTCATAGATTTTTAGTTAAAATAATTATTCAATGTCCAAATTAACATTTTTTTTAAAGTTTAAATGAATAAATCATTATAAAAAATAAAATAAATCAAACCATTTAATAAGTGTTTGTATGTTATATATCAATTAGAGTTTAAGTGATTTCCCGACTCTATTCAATAATATTGGCTATATATCATTTAAACGACCGTCAGGTAATTGAAAAACACATTCCTCAGCAAACTTTACGCATCAATCCGACATGCGACTGGTAGCTCAAAGTCGAGAAGTTGTCAACATATGAAACAAAAGCATTGGGAGCTTCCCATTGAAGAAGAATCGCCTACAAGGGCAAACCAAGACGGCATCAAGTCTTGACTCAGAGGCAGAGTCTTCAACCCATGAGGGTGGCAAATGAATAGCAATATATTGCGAGCCTCTTGAATTATATTGTAATTGTGAAACGATTTGAAATGCAGATGATGCCCATGAGAACTCAAATGCTGACGATACCGCAATGAAGGATGCGTCATTTTTGTCCGAACCCATATACGGGCCCAACCTTTGGTGGGTTGGACCTTTTTTATTTATTATATATATATATATATATATATATATATATTTAAAAATATGTGACTAAAGTGTTCAAAATATCTCGATCCTAGACATTTTGATTCAGGAAATTTCCCGTCTTGGTAGGGACTGGGATCACTCTTGAGATCTCGGTCCTGTTTATTTTTTAATTTTTTACTTTATAGATTAAATTATCCTTTTATTTTTGTATTTTTTACCCCATAAATAAGTTATTATTTGATAAGATATGTATTACATCCTTTGTTGAAGTTAAACCGTCGTGATATTAATCCTAACTATATAATATATAAAGATAATAATAAAGATAATGACGGTGATAATAATAATAATAATCAATGATATTCTTCAATTCTAGATCAATTTATGTGATTATTATGGCTTTGTTAGGTATTAAATGATCACTTTAAATACTATATTATGAAAAATTTAGTTAATATAATAATATATTTTAAATTTAATTTAAAAAAAATCGGGATTTTCAGGTACCATCACAGTCCCGATCCCGGGATTACTGGGACCGGGATGCAATTTGCATCCCGGCCAAAAACCAGGACAGGGAACCGGGATTGAGGGATCCCAGTTTCTTCCCGGGTTTAGAACACCCGTGTATGTGACTTCTCTGAGTGTATTGTGTGACCTAATACCATTAATATCAACTAATTATTGATTGTATTAAATGTGGCTTTTTTTATTTATGTTTGTTTTATAATGAGTGGACTTGTGATGAATGCTTAATATATAATGTTTGAAACTTTGAATTTGATGTTTTATTATTACTTTATGATTTTGTAATGTATTTTTAATTTTTTTACGGTTTAGGTTTGTAGAGAAAAGAATTTAGTATAATGTTTTAAAAACAAAGTTTGAAAAACACGGTATAAAAAATTTAAAAAAATAATAATAATATGGGTTGGGCAAGTCAAAGGTTATAGGTTGCATTAGCTAAATGTCGATTCATATTGATACGGTTCTCTTTTACCTAAACCCATATGATTTCAATCTATGATAGATTAGCCCGAACCCGGTGGTACGTCCAATCCATATACCAGCTCTAGCCTGTGATGCCCACAGAGGGACAATCCCTAGTTTCTAACTAAATTACATTAGTTTAAGAGAAGCAGGTAAAATTAATTAATTCTCTTAATCTTCTTCCCAGAATTTTCTGAAATTAAAGTCATTAACTTCTCTGATATGAATAGAATGTACGGTAATATACACTGTTTATGTTATCCGTGTTCACATATTCTTTGTTCAGTAATTATTGGAATGAAACAAATTAAGGAGGATGAGTTTGTAATGAATACTGCTTCCTTTTATTCTTAATATAAGATATATTAAGGGAGCTAATCTTAGTTCTAAATATAAAACATATTTTTTGTTGAGTAGAGTAGTTAGCTTGGGCCTACGTCAATGTTACAGGAACAGGCTCAATATGTTAATAGGGCCCTATGATAGTTATGTTATTTTGTATTCTCTAATAAACCTGTATATATATGAGCAGGCCCTTGATGGTTGTGTTGTACAAATTGATATAATCAATAAAGCATATAGTTCAGTTGGCCTATGTTTAGATGTCCAACATGGTATCAGAGCGGGTGGACTCTGGTTCAGCGGTTCGGGTCGTGTTATGTGGATCCGCGGTGCGGGTCATGTCGGTTCGACCCACCTTTTCTTGAATCCACGCCCCAGTTAGCTCTTCTACATCGTCAATCTTGCTAAAGTATTCGTTCTCTCACCGGGCTCCCATCCCTTCGCCTCGATCTACGATTTCGGTGGCTATCAGGTTCAAATTCTTGATTTCATCTCCGTCTCTCCCCTACACCGGCGTGTTTTACCGTTCTTCTTCCCAGATTCCTTCACTTCAGCCCATTTTTTCTGTCAAGATTTAGTTTCTTGAACCCTATGGCTGCCATCGATGACTCCTCAAAATCTGGTATTGATTTTCAAAGTCCCCTGTATCTTCACCCTTCTGACACACAATCGACGTCTTTGGTCCCTCACTTGCTTACCGGTACCACCAATTACCCAAGTTGGAGCCGCGGAATGAGGTTGGCTCTTCTTGGCAAGAACAAGCTTGGATTCATCGACGGCACATGTAAACGGGAGGCACAGGCGCACAATCTTCGATCCCAATGGGATCGATGCGATGCCATTGTCTTATCTTGGATCATTAGCTCTGTCGCTAAAGATCTTTCTACTGGACTGACCTTCTCTGCCTCCTCTTATTCGGTTTGGGAAGATCTCCGTGAGCGTTTTGACAAGCGTGATGGCACAAGGATTTTTGGTTTACACAGAACCATCAATTACCTCAGTCAAGGTTCCATGTCTGTCTCCCAATATTATTCCAAATTGAAAGATCTCTGGGACGAATATTCTGCCATGGTGGTACTTCCGACCTGCACATGCCCAACCTCCAAAGAGTATACCAAAGTAGTTCAAGAACAACGATTATTCCAATTTTTGATGGGTCTGAATGAGACCTATCATCAGGTGCGTAGTCACATTCTTATGTTAACGCCTCTACCTACTGTTAATCAAGCTTATGCGCTTGTCTCCCAAGATGAAGACCAGCATGCCATTAGTTCCATGTTTGCACCTTCCTCTGGTGAAAACACAATCATGTTGGCCAGGGGAGGTCGAACTAATAGGGGAGGACGTTTTAGGGGACGTGGAAGGAACTTTAACTTAGAAGAATGCTCTCACTGTGGCAGACGAGGACATGTTCGTGACAATTGCTTCCAGATTATTGGTTTTCCTCCTAATTTTCGCAATAACCGTGGCAACAAGCCCCCTGAGGATAGCATAAATCAAGTCAACGCTGACCCTCCAGTGCATAATTCTCCTCCAACTAGTGCCACCACTGCTGTGACGCCAAGCTTGACTCATGAGCAGTATGAACAGATTCTACAGCTCTTGAAGAAGGACAAGATTCCTAGTAAGGGAACTGTGGGAGTGGTTGGCAACACTACAGGTTTGCGACATTCTAACTCTTATGAACCTTCTGCTTCTATATGGTTAATAGATTCGGGTGCTTCAACTCACGTTGTTAGCAATTACAAACTCTTAAATCATGTCAGACCATATAGTGGTGATATTAAAAAGATTAGAATTCCTAATGGGCAGTTACTTCCAGTTACACATACCGGGGACCTAAGATTGTGCAATTATATAACTCTTAAGAACGTGCTCTATGCTCCTGGTTTATGTTTTAATTTGATTTCTGTCTCCCAGTTGACCTGTGATAACAATTGTATTGTATCATTACATCCTAAATTTTGTACTGTGCAGGACAACTCGAATGGGAAGGTTATGGAGATTGGTAGAATGGATAATGGGTTGTACATGTTAACAGGAAATAAGCCTGTGAAATCTGCTACTTGCCTTGCATCTCATGAAAGTCGAAACTTAGACAACATTAGGACTATGCATTACAGACTAGGACATCCATCCTTTCAAATTCTTAGACACTTACATATGTTTGACAATAATATTGTTGATACTGTCTGTGATGTCTGTTTGCAATCCAAGCAGCCAAGGCTGCCCTTTCCCAATAGCAATAAAAGAAGTTCAGTTTGTTTTCAATTATTGCACCTGGATGTGTGGGGACCCTATAGGGAAACAACACACCAGGGATTTTGTTATTTCTTGACCATTGTTGACGATTTCTCTCGAGGTACGTGGGTTATTTTAATGAAAAATAAATCAGAAGTGACTGGACATTTGAAAACCTTCTTGGCTTATGTAGAAAACCAATTTCACCTTACGGTTAAAGGAGTAAGAAGTGATAATGGATCTGAATTTCTGAACAATGAAAATAAAATATTATTTGAGGGAAAAGGGATTATTCATCAAACCTCTTGCCCTCATACACCTGAACAAAATGGTTTAGTTGAGCGTAAGCATAGACATTTACTTGAGGTAGCCTGATGTTTAATGTTCCAAGCTGGAATTCTTATTATGTTTTGGGGAGAATGTGTCAAAGCAGCTGCCTATTTAATCAACAGAACGCCTAGTAAAGTTCTGCATTATAAAACTCCTTATGAGCTGATACATGGGAAAAGACCTGATTTAAGTCATTTGAGAATATTTGGATGTCTTGCCTTTGCCTCTAATCTTTCTAATACTGATAAGTTCAAACCCAAGACTGATCCTTATGTTTTTCTGGGATACTCAATCACAAGCAAAGGGTACATTCTATATAATATGAGAAGTAAAGACATAATTATTAATAGACATGTAACTTTTATTGAAAACAAATTACCTTTTAAAGATCATTTGGATATGAATCAAGGGGGAGCACAATCACAAAGTAGGGATTTTTTCTTGTACAATGATGACTATGCTGTAGACTTGAGTAAGCAGGTATCTGGTGACCAAGACTTGCGTACTCAACCTGTTCATGAGTCCCCAAATGAGGAGCTTCCTCTTGATGATTTGAATCATAATGCGCCTCCACTTATTGAGGAGCAGACTAATGCACATCGTGGCATGGGGAGAACCGAACAGTGACCTACACGGTCAAGGAAACCACCATCATGGCTCACAGATTATGACTGTCCAGGTTTGCAAAATTCTAATCCTCCTGCAGTTGATGAGATTAACGCTGTACAGAATAAGAAACAGCATCATATAAAGCATATTCCTTATCCAATTTGTCATTACTTGTGTTACTCTCATATTTCACCATCCTATAAGCATTATCTTTTATGTACTGACGCTGTGAATGAACCAACCACATTAAAGAGGCCATAGAAGATCCTAAGTGGGTAAAAGCAATGAACGAAGAAATTCGAGCCTTAGAAATGAACCATACTTGGGAAATAATGGATCTACCCCCGGGGAAAAGACCAATAGAATGTAAATGGGTTTGTAAAGTAAAATATATGGCTGATGGAAGTATAGATAAATTTAAGGCACGCCTAGTAGCAAAAGGATACAACCAAAGGGAAGGAATAGACTATTATGACACTTTTTCTCCTGTAGTGAAGATGGTAACAGTTAGGGTAGTTCTTAAGTTGGCTACAATGAATAAATGGGCTTGTTTTCAAATGAATGTGCATAATGCATTTCTTCAAGGGGACTTGAATGAGGATGTGTACATGCAAGTTCCCCAAGGTTTCTCAAATGTTGGTCCTAATAAGGTTTGTAAGTTGACAAAGTCTCTCTTTGGGCTGAAACAAGCCTCTAGACAATGGAATATCAAGTTGACACAAGCTCTACTTGATGGAGGTTTTCAACAGAGTAAGTATGATTATTCTCTTTTTTTACGAAGGAAAGGAACAGAATTTATAATTGTACTGGTTTATGTGGATGATCTTTTAATCACAGGAACTAGTTTGGAGGGAATAAATAAAATCAAAGAACATCTACATAAGACCTTCAAGATCAAAGACTTAGGTTCCTTAAGGTATTTTCTGGGTTTAGAAATCATAAAATCTGAGAAGGGGATTGTTCTCAATCAAAGAAAGTATGTTTTAGATTTGTTAATAGACACAGGATTAAGTGCAGCAAAACCAGAATATACTCCAATGCAGGAGAATTCGAAACTGTGCCAACACCCAGACACAAGAAAAGGGAGGAAGAAAGATCAACAAAGGAAGAAGAAAGAAGACCCATTCTTGAAAGAACCAGAAATGTACCAACATCTGGTAGGTAGACTCCTCTACCTCACTATGACTAGACCTGATGTATGTTTCCCTGTGCAGGTATTATCCCAGTTTATGCAGCAGCCTAGAAAATCTCATATGGAAGCAGCCATGAGGATGGTGCGGTACCTGAAAGGCGTCCCTAGTTTAGGAGTTCTTTTGTCTTCATCCAGTGACATGGAGCTACAATGCTTTTGTGACTTTGATTGGGCTGGATGTGGTGACTCTAGAAGATCGGTTACTGGGTATATCATTAAACTTGGAGGATCTCTGGTGTCTTGGAAGTCCAAGAAGCAATCCACGGTCTCTACATCTTTTGCAGAAGTTGAATATCGGGCTCTCGCCAAGACAACTTCAGAGATTACTTGGATTACTGGATTACTGTCAGATTTAGGAGTCAAAAGACTAGGACCTGCTGCTGTGTTCTGCGACAACAAAGCCGCTATACATATTGCGACTAATCCGGTATTTCACGAAAGGACGAAGCACATAGAAGTGGATTGTCACTTCGTCAGAGAAAAACTTCAAGCTAAGTTAATTAGCTTACACCATGTGGATCACATCAACAGTTAGCTGATATATTAACCAAAGCACTTGGGAATGATACTTTTCATAGTCTGTTGTGCAAGTTGGGAGTTACATTTTTCAATTTTTTCCTAATTTATCCCCATTGATGATCCCTCAACCATAATCAAATATGAGAGAGAATGAAGGAATTAAGGAAGATGATTAGGGTGTTTTAGAAAATACATGTCATAATAAATAACTCAACCAACTTCCTTAATCTCATCAAATTAGGTAATTATGTCTTATATTAAGAATTAGAGGGAGTAATATTTTTCCTATTTATGTACGTGGAGCATTAATTCGAGCACATGTAGAAAAAAATGAATGGATGCAACTGGGGAGACACCAATATGGAAGGACTTATTAATGTTACTAGCACTGGTCCTTAATCTAAAATCTCATAGCTATATAAGGCTTTTGCAAAGCTTACTCAGAGCTGAGTATCTAATCATACAGTAGATCCCAAGCTATGTGAATTTACGAGCAAGATTTTAGATTAAAGATTGATGGTAGTAACATTTCTCTTGGTGGAGATAAAGGTATGCCGTGTATGCTAAAAGGGCAATAATATAAATATACTCCCTTTGATCCTATTTATAAGAGCTCATTAACATAATTATACGATATAAGAAAACGGTTAAAGCTAGTTCAAGATAATAAGTATGTTTGAAATAAATTTTATTTTTTAAATATGCTCTTATTTATAAGAGGTAAGGAAACAAGATAATTAAAGTAAATATGAGTATATTAATATTTTAATTAATGTAATATATATAATTAATGAAGGATAAAAATGAAAAAAACTTATTAAGTATTTAGACAATTTTTATTAAACTCTTATAAAAAAAGATAAAGACAATTCAAATCCTAGATTTCTATTAAAAAAAACTGAAGGGTATTTATGTATATAGAGGTAGGACCCTCGCGAAACACATTGACAATAATGAAATGAGATAATTAATTATAGCCTGTAAAATCAAGCATTTAAGATCAGTAGGGAGACCATTTCTGGATTAAGACAGCATGATTTGCAATTACCCACGGTCCTTCCAGTATAATACGTCTGTAATGTGCTTCCCAGTTTTCTTGGTCTGTGAATCGAACAACATAATAGTTGTTTGAGAGGTCCACCAATTCGAAATCCTTAAATCTCCACACCCTACTCAACATTTCTTTTAGCTTGAGAAGGTAGAAATGGGCGCCTAACACAGTGACTATCAGTGATTTGTTCCAAGGCTTACAAGCTTCATTAAATTCTTCTTCTGTGATGTCCAATGAAGGGTAGACAGACATAAGCTTTTTTGTCTCTTCAGAAGGCTCTGGGATTTTCCATGACTGGCTGTGCAAATTTGATGTTAATTGATCTTCATTGGAGATTTTTGAACCATGAGCTAAACCATTGAATTCCAATCTATTAAATCCCATCAACGAGTCTTTGTAAGAAGAGCTCTTTAAACTAATTTGGGACCCCTGTTTACCGCTCTGAACTTCATTATCAGAGTCTTCTAAAATTGATGGTACCTTCCTTCCTAGGTCCTCCTCGATCTCAACCAGAGCGAGGCTTTCTGATGGAGTGCATGAAATGATCTTAGACGATGATCTCGCAAGCGTGGATTGAGAATCCGGCGATAAGTCCGGCGGAATCTTCAGAGAAAAAACATCATCCATCGAAAGTATTCCGGTGACACGCGTTCCAAGAAGAGCTTTTGAAGGGACTAGTGACCTTACGCAACAACTTCTCCAACGAGGTCTGCATTTTCTTCACGAAGGCGTAGAAGACGGACGATTCAGACACAAGATCCTCAGAATGCCAGAGAGAGACACGGCTAGATGGAATGCTCCACCGGAGGGTTTCGCCAGAATTGATGTGGATGCTGCGGTCGATGACAACAGAAATTCTGCGGTTGGAGGTGTGATTCGTGATAGCTCCGGAGCTTGGATTTATGGTTTCCAACAGAACTTAGGATTCTCTTTTGGTTCGACAGCTTCAGAAGTTCAAGCAATCAAAGCAGGTCTCCAGATTTGTCAAAACATGAAGCTCAGAAACATCAAGTTGCATACTGACTCATCGGAAGCCATTCGACTGTTACTACAGCCAGGTGGCCAGTACCATCCCCTCCAGAGTGAGTTAGAGGAAACAAGACACCTAATCTACAGAGACTGGGACTTAGAGATTACCCACAGTCACCGAGAAGCCATTTTGTGTGCTGATATCTTGGCGAGAAAGGCTCTAATTTCGACAAATGATTTATCTCTCTTAGAGCAACCTCCTGATTTTTGTTTGATCCAAATGCTAGCTGATCTCAGCTAAGTTTCTTGAGTTTTTCTACTTTTTTAGTGCTTAGTTTCTATGTACCTGGCCCGTAATGGCCTCAAGAGTTTCTTTTCTTGTCATTTCAATCCAAAAAAAAAAAAAATCAAGCATTTAAAATAGGATTCGAAAGATGGACATTGGAGTTTTTTCGTCACGTTTGAAGTCAGTGACAGGGAGGACCAACAAAATATAGTACCAAAACTGACGTGTTGGGGAATAATGTTATTATTAATTTCGGTTCACGTTGTGCGCGATCTCCACGAGGTGGCCCCATTGGCCACCCTTTCCCAGCTACCCTCTAAATGCTCACCAAACTTATAATAATTTATAAATATGATGGGAATATTCCATCCTCCCAACTCGGATTCTCCACTATTATAATAATAGTGTTATTTAGTATAAAATTTCAATTATTAAAATATGATCTAATATTTAAAACATCAAGTCGAGAGAAAGTGGAGAGTCTCATTTCCCATTTGAGGAAAGTGTCTTTACTAATCCTTCTCTCCACTTCATCCCTACCTAATCTTGTAATCGTTAGGCCCTATTTGATACACTGCATTGAGGATTAGGGACTTAGATTGGGTCAGAGATTGAACAAAGTTGCATTGTTTGGCATAAGGGACTGGAGATAACCCTGGATTAAGAGTACCACGAAAGTGGAATTGCTGCAAAACTACCTCCCCCCTAGTATTGCGTTTTCAATCCCGAAATTGCAAATGTTAGAAACAAAAATATCCCCGTTTGTAATATTTTTCTGACAAAAATACCCACTATTATCAATTTTAATAATAAAAATATTTTAGTCTTTTCATAATTTATAAAGGATTATAAAATAAAATCAATTTAAGTATTCTATATAAATATTACCGCATACTAAACATAATTTTAAACCTTCAGCTCCAATCTCAATCCTGGTCTCAATCTCAATCCATCAAAATTAATTATAATAATAACAAAATATATATTTATTAGTGTTATTTGGCATGCCAATGGGTCATTAAATGAATTTGACGGGCTATTCACCTCGAAATATTGGGAGCTGCAAGTTGGGACAATATAAATTAGAGCGGCAGCTTAAAAAACAGATCTTGTTTTTGGAGGGATGGAACCATATACATCACATCTTTATCACAACCCTTAAATATAAGTCTTAGTTAATTTTTATTGGAGAAATTAATAAAGCTAAATAAGTTACTTAATCATTTCATATGTTGTGTATCATTAGATTATATATCAGTTTAAAAGTTAAACAAAATAGTTTGGAGAAAAAATGACAAGTATAAATATTTTGAAGTAATTTAATTAGCTTTCTTAATATCTAAAAAAAATCAACTTTATGTTATATTTAAGACCAGAAAGAGTATTAAGAATAAGACTAATCTTTCGGCCCAAAAAACAAACAAAAAGAGCATGACCAATCTGGCTCGACCCGATAGAGGTTCTTTAAAGATGAAATTTTTTTTATATCAAAGTATCGAACCCTGATATCTTTAATTAAGGAGATCAAGATACCTACCACCTCCTCCTGAGACCCGACATTGGTTAAACAAAAAAGATTTTTGAAATATATGCATCTGTTCTTAGGAAAGGAAATATTTGATTTCAGAACGTAATACATAATAAGCATGGAATAATTCAAATTAAATTAGTCTCTCGTATAAAAGAAAGTCAGCGATGGAAAGACAACAGTTAAGAGAATTTGTTTTTTTTCCCCAAAAAAAAAACACGTTAAGTTAATGAGGTCGGTGAACCACTTAAAATTTATTTTAGGAGGAATAAATGTTGTTGAGAGTATTTTTTTACTGCATGAACTAACAATTGGAAAAATACGAGTATAAAACATTAATAAATCATGAACAACTGTTTTTTGTTTAATATTATTATCTCGTATTTGATTTGGGATTTGTGACTGTTCCTCCCAATATAAACGACTCTTTTAAAACTTGAACCCAAAACCCAAAAATACTAGTAATATATGGCCACGCTGGTCGCGAGGATGGATGCTTATTCTTCTCCTTTTATTTTATTATTATTTTTTGGCTTGCCTGCTTGTGTTGAGGAGGGGTACAGTGTTTATGATGTTTTAATTACTTCCAACTATTCTTTTTTACTAATGTCGGGTACTTTTTATAGTATAATAAATTTTCATTAATATATTAATTTTTTTCGATGAGTATCTTTAATTAATCATAAAACTTCATAACTAATTAGTCAAACTCTTGTAACTAACAACTTTTATTAAAGACAGTTTTAAAGTTTTTCAAAATAAAATTAAAAAGTGTGATATACTAATACTACATTTTCAAGTGGCTCTCATTTAATGAATATATGTAAGAGGTTTAAGTAAGAGGTTGTAAGATATTGACCCCTACAAAAATATGATAGGAGCGCCACTTTAGATTTTTTTCGGACCATTCAGTGAGTTTAGACGAAGGATGACAAAAAATAAAAACGGGTATCTCATTTAATGAAGGGAAAATCCCTATAAAATGCATTGGAAATAGGCAAATCCTATTTCAGTACATTCAAATTCAAAATTCCGGTTCAGTCCACTGTCAGTACGGATGAACAGTGCCGACGCCCTCAAAAGACGATTTTGCCCTTCACCCTCATTCTCGCCACTTCGAAAATAACAACACTTTGTTCTTAATTAACAACTCCGGATTCTTGATTAACAACTCTCCTTTCTTGTTTCACAACTTCGTAACAAAACCGGTGTTGTTATTGTGAAAGAAAAAAGATGAAATTGGAGTTGTTAATCAAGAATATAAAGTTGTTAATCAATAATCCAGAGTTGTTAATTAAGAACCAGATGTTGTTATTTCCGAAGTGGCGATAATGAGGGCTGAAGGGCAAAATGGTCTTTTGAGGGCGCCGGCACTGTTCATCCGTACTGACAATAGACTGATCCGGAATTTTGAATTTGAATGTACTGAAATGGGATTTTCCTATTTCCAATACATTTTATAGGGATTTTCCCTTTAATGAATGTACTATAAAAGCCATAACATTTTAAAGCTTAGATTCAGGCTAATTGAACCTGGACAAGTGTGAACAGAAAATCGGTCAATTAGTTGGTAGATTGGTCCAGTTCGGTTCATAATTTTTTATTTTTTAAAAAGTTTGATTTTTTTAAAAATTTTTAGAATTTCATATTAATAAGTTTAAAATCTTTAATTTTTTACTAGTTTGATTCAAGTTAGCTCCGATCTGATTCACTGATCCTTAACCCAATATCCCAACTGATTCAGTAAGCGATGTGAATTTGAATTTGAAGGCGGCCGAATGTGATGGGTGATGTTGAAAAATACGGAAGTGACAGATAATGGGTTGGTTGAAGGTCACCCAGCAAAACTTTCAACCTCCACAATCCACACAACAGTTTGCTTCTTGCCCAGCCTTGACTTAATAGTCAACAATTAATTAAATTGCTATATTATCCAATTAATAATTAATCTAAATAAATAAACAGAACGCATGAATGAAACGAACGATTGCCACAATAAGGCTTCAAAATGATCCAATAAACGACAGCGCGTTTACCTTCAATATATACGTGGGTTAATTTAGAAGTGAAGTTACAGAATTAGTGATGAGGAGAGTTTAATTTGTCCATATATTTTACACGATCCGTGGGTGATGAAGACAGTTTAGGAAGCTACGAGATAGCCTCCTTCACGAAATCATCTGTAGTTCTTTGTATATATCCACCCCTTCAACTCCAAGCATCATCAATACAAACCCATTTCAACTTCTCACGTTTCTAGCTAGCTCTCTTTCACTGGATTCATTCAATATCCCACCCTGCCTTCATCCACGTCCCCTGCCCAACACATATATTGGAAAACCTCGGTGCTCTATAATATCATCTTTGATCTTTAATATAAGAGTTAATTGATTTTTTAGAGAGATTAATGTAGTTAATTAAGGTACACTGAAGTATTTATATTTATCATTCTTTATTAAACTAATTTGTCTGACTTATAAACTAATATACAATATAATAAGACACAACATATTCTACTATTAAGTAATTTATTTAGCTTATTTAATTTCTAAAAAAAAAAAAAAGGCAACCAACTTTTATATTAAGGATTAGAAGGAGAATATGCACAAGATGAGAGGACTAATTTACGGCAAATGATAAATGTTAAATAAAAAACAGTTCTATTTCACTTAACCTTGGACCTTGGTATTCTCTTTTCTTACTACCCTCCCAAGCTCAGCAATTGTAGCATGAGACATCACGGTTATTTCTTTTTTTGTTTACGTCTGCATCCGGTATTTCAAGGCAGATTATTTTTCAGGCACATCACGATTATTTCATTTTAATATTATGCATGGTTATTTAAATTGAACTAGACCGGCTGGTTCAACCACAAAACCGGCGAACTGGTCACCTAATTGATTTGTTCGGTTTGACCTATTCAATATTTATTCAAAATTTCCCAATTTCAAAGATTCATATATAATTCTACATATTTTCAAAAATCATGAACTAAAACTCTACAGAAAGCTTGAGATGTCTAATTTTCAATGCAAAAAGAATCAATAAAAAATATTATTATTTGATCCTAAAAAATTATCAAATTCTAAAAATATTCTAAAAAATATTATCGTTCAAATCTACTTCTTCACCAGTCTAACTTTGGGTTAGCTCCAATTTAACTCTGATATAACCCACAGACCCTTGATCCACTACCCAGACCGTTCAATGACCGGTCTGGGTTTAATAACCTTGGTATTATGCTTAGGGGCTCAAAAATACACAGTAAACTACTTTTATAATCCAGCGCAATTGTAGTCTATTATGCATTAGTCCCTTATTTTCTATTTACATGTTATCTTTCCTTTTTTTTATCTTTTTTGTGCATTTGGTATTTTAGACCAGCCTCTCTTTCTTGAGGATTCAACGGGTTCATACTAATCGTGATTCATGTATTGTAAAGACCCATGTGATGAGTAACCCTCCCAAGCCAACAACTCTATTTATAACTCAGTACGATGTTGCTTCAAGGATATGGTACTTCATCCTGCTAGATCAACTGGACGTTAATTATTGACACGTTACGTTCAACTAACTTCATTGTCCATAAAGAAATTGCTGAAAATCATATAATTGCAAAAAATTTATT
Organism: Inga oerstediana; assembly: GCA_963210345.1. Lineage (NCBI taxonomy): Eukaryota > Viridiplantae > Streptophyta > Magnoliopsida > Fabales > Fabaceae > Inga > Inga oerstediana. The sequence continues at coordinate 57,309,674 of OY723409.1, forward strand.
ATCCGGAGGCGGCTAAAATTGGTTTAAGAACTTTTGTGTAACATATATTTCGAGCGTGCGCAACACTCTTTCATCAATTTTGAGCAAAATGGAAGGTATTTGCACATAAAGTTGGGTTCTTAAACACTTTTACGCAATGAATTTTACAATTAATGATTCTTCAGCTATTTTTCCTTATATCAGGAAGTTTTCTTCATCTTAATCATTTTTTTTTATACATAAAGAAGAAAAACTCTTAAGACTCAGCTTACATCTATAGGAATACAATGATCCAGTTTTAACACAGCTGTTAACTCAGGCGTGGAATACAAAATAGGGTGAAACCCCGTTACACATGAAAGTGCCTTTTTCGCAAGGAAGTCAGCAACCCTATTTACGTTTCTTGGAACAAACCTCAATTCAATCCTTCATTCTCGTTACAACATGGAACGAACTTCTGCTATTGTATTAGCGTTCGGATGATTCTGGCAATTCTCACTGTTAATCAGATCAAGAACTTCTTTCGCATCAGATTCTAATATCACTCTACGCTTTCCTTGATCTCAAACTATCTTCGATCATAGAAGATTTAATCATTTTTTAAATCTTCATCAAAGCAAAAAAAAACCCAGAACCACGAGGGCATGAAACAAAAAAGTGCAATGGGACAAATCATAGATGGGCCAGGGCCAACTTGAACATGCCAGAAAAGATTCCAGCTTGTACCATTTCCCTAATATATTCCCTCTCTTTTCGACCAAATATATATATATATATATATATATTCCCTCTCTAGCTAGCTTGCTCATATTGTATATATGTATGGACCACAAGGCATTTGAAAACATGCAGTTTGATTTCCAGGTCACTTTATTCGTGCACATTATATATGAAAGCTTTCTGTGCTTATGTAGATTAGACACATAACCTGGAATTTATATTTATACGTTTTTTCCCTGGCGGGGATATGTAATTTTAATTGGTTTATATAAAATTTAGAGATGCCATTTATTTTCTGTAGCGATTATAAAAAAACTAGTCGTAGTATCATCACACCTCGTTGCCCACTGGCGGCAACTCCATCACTAACGTCGACGTCGACGTTCCGTTTTGTTTACCATAGGAAAAAAAAAAAGGACCTCGCTTCATTATTTTATTTACTCGTAATAATTGTAAAATTTTGGGAGAATTACATTTAGGTTCCATGGAAGAAGAAAAATGAAGAAATTGTCCCTATAGATTACAAAATGAAAAAATGGTCCAATTAACAACTCTATGAGCCTGTATTGACAACTCATTAACAACTCCATGAGCTTATATTGACAACTCCATGGAACCATCTTTTCATTTTACAATCTATAGGGATCGTTTCTTCATTTCTCATCTTCCTTAAGACCTTAATGTAATTTTCCCTAAAATTTAAACATACAATTATTCAGGGCCCCCCTTTCTTCATTTTCTTTTACTTAAAGTTAATGAGAAATAGCTTTTTCCAAAAGATTAAATAGTTTGTAATGTAAAATTCACAAATTAATCTTCAAAATATAAGCTTTGTAATAAACTACATCGTTCAAAAGCTATAATTAAATAACACAGCACAAACACATGTATAATAATATCACTTAAATTTTTCTTACTCTGCAATAACTCATTAGGAAACTAACCATACTATTTACTAATCCAAATATTCATGTTCATACAAATACAGTGAATACTCTATGTTATGTCAATGTATTGAAAAAATATAGGGAAAGAAAGAGACGAGTGTAATGCATGTAATGATAAAATTATCAACTTCATTACATTTATTATTTTTTTAATGTCACTCATACATGAATAAAAATAAAAAATATGCAAAATCATTCCTCTAGAGCCTATTTGGTATAAGAGATTTGAAGGGGAGCGGAGAAAAATTTTTTATGAGCTGGATTTAAAAAAATTAGAGAGATAAAGTTACAAATTTTTAATTAATTTTTTTATTTTTTTATCTTACTTATTCTATTCATTAAAATTTTATAACCTTACTTCTACATTTTTTTTTAAAATCTAACCCAAAATTTTTTTTTCTCTTCTCCCGTTCCCTTTAAATCCCTTGTACCAAATAGACCCTAGTTACTATCATTTTTTTTTTTTCATACCGTAAACAGCCACCGATTAGTGAAATAATAATTTAATATTTTTTTAATCAATTCAAATTCATAAAAAGCAAAGTGTATGATGCATTGAAAAGAGACAGCAAAAAATGAAAACATAGGACGAATCTCATTAATTTTTGCAATTTAATTTCTCACTGTCAAAATTTGTTTAATAAAAAACCATAAAGAAGAAAGTAACAGAAAAGGGGAAAAAGGAGAAGGGGTGGTGCTGTTTTGCAGTTCGTTTGTCGTTAAGCGAGAGCGAGCGCTCACGAAGTCTTCGTTTTGGGACGTAGTAGGGAGAGAGGGCCTGGGTGTGGGGGGGCTGCTTCTGTATTTATACACACACAAATATAGAGCAGCACTTGCATGTGATGTGAGATCCCTCAACACTACACGCAGAGAGACTCGCACATATACCCCACCCTCTCTCTTTTCCTCTCATACGCTTTTTTTTCGCGCAGCTGCGAATCCATTCAAAGAGAGGAGCTATTTTCGTTGGAGATCTCTGGAAGCGTTGCTTGCAAATCCAAGTTTATCACACAAATGGCTAAGAATGTTGGGATTCTCGCCCTCGACATCTACTTCCCTCCCTCCTACGTTCGGCAGGTCATTTTTCCATTTTCCTTCTTCTCTTTGTTCTTCGTCTTTCTGGTTCCCTGACTTATTTTTTCCCCCTCCTTGTTGTTGGTTGGAAATCTCGAGGAATGGGAAAAGCATTGACACTGAGGGTCCTTTTTCTTTTTCTTTTTTCTTTTCCTTTTTTAATAACGAGAAAACCCGTAGAAAGTATGAGTTTCCGTGTATGAAACGGCTCGGGAGAATTTTGTCATCGATTTTGTGTGAATTGAGTTTGGAAAGATAGAACATGGGCAATAAGTACATTTAAAATTATTGAAGATGCTGAAGTTTACAATATAGAAGCTATTATGCATTTGAATGGACAGGAGATCCATGATATACCTGCCTCCAAAGCTTTTTATTCTTATTGCTGTTTACCATTTTGGGATCAGAATCCTGTGATGGTTACCTCTTCTGCTGCTGTTTTACGGTTTGCTGTGAGGGATTGAATCGATTTAATTTTCTCCGTACATTTGGGGATATGAAAGTTCACCATGTAGCCTGAAGTTGTCGTTTGCACTTGCGAGATAATGACCATTAAATCGGTGGTTCGGTGAAAAAAGAATTGAAAACTTAACTGGCTCGTCATAAGTTGAGATGGGATGTCTGTGGTGTGATTCCCTGTTTTGTTTTTTCCCCCCCTTTTCCTGCTGAATGTTGCTTTATTCTGTTTCTATATCTGTGAAAGGGAATGGCCCTTAATAATAGTGGGAAATTTTCATGAAATTATCACTTGAGCTAACGAGGGGAAAATCTGCTTAGCATTCTCCTTAATAACCCATCCTTCCATGGGATAATCAGGAAATCACTTTTAAATTCTGTTCAAAATAACTATTTCTAAGGCTACCCTCATTTGCCGCGAGAAAGGGGTTTTAAAAAAGGAGAGCATTCCCTTTGGTCATCTCTGGATTATTTTCTTTGAAGTCATACCATGCTCTCAATGCATCCTCAGCAATATATATCTAGGTCCTTGACTTATTATCCTGTTTGACTGTTCTTTAAGCTGAAGTTGCAAATCTTTCCCATTTAAGTAATGCTTTCATTTTATTCACATAATGTTTGCAGGAAGCATTGGAGGCTCATGATGGTGCCAGTAAAGGGAAATATACCATCGGACTGGGACAAGATTGCATGGCATTTTGTACAGAGTTAGAAGATGTCATCTCAATGAGGTCATTATTTTGGAGTTAATAATCTGTTTTTTTTAGTTCAATAATAATGGATACTGAAGAACAAAATAACAAGAATTCAAATATCAGGGCAATGTAAATAACAGAATAATGGGAATTCAAATATCAGGGTATGCCAAATCCAATGTTATGAAACCAAATCAATTCAAATATCAGGGCAATGCAAAGCCATATTGTTAAAATTGACTGGAAAATGGGAAGATCTAATCTTGAAACATTTTTGCCTGACTCGGTATTGAATCAGTTTTCTTCAATTTGCATGAGTTATGACATTATAGGGTTGTGTAAATGATGGAGGAACTTCTGGAAGCTTTAAATAATGCATTATCACTGCATATCATGAATTTACATATATTCCTTTCTAACTTTTGTGAAGGTGGTCATCTTTTCTAGCTTAAATTCTAGAAGCTCAACCTTTTCATTTTCAGTTTGACAGTTGTAAAATCCCTTCTTGATAAGTATGAGATTGATCCCAAACAAATTGGTCGTCTGGAAGTGGGCAGTGAGACTGTTATAGACAAGAGCAAGTCCATTAAGACATTCCTGATGCAGATATTTGAGGTAATTTTCCATTTTCAAACTGCAAGGCTAGATTGTTCTCCTTTTATTTCCTGGAGTATAATTGATTTCATTCGCCATTAGATGATGGTTTAGAGCCTTAACCAATTGATATATGTATTTACTCAAGTGGGAAGATATCCAATTCAGTTTGAAGTAGTTGATGTTGGTCAAAAAGCCATTGAGCAGTCATTATTGCGTATTACCAGCAAAGCACACTGCTGAATTTGAATATTACTAGCTTGGTTTTCATCTTGGTTCTGTGAGTAGATTATAATACATGCCTTTTTTCCGGTTGAAAGTACATGCCTTTTAACTGCAGTGTCACTAAATACTATTTAACTGTCTCAGGTACTTTTCAGAGTATGTGTGACTTGTTATTAATCAGTTGGAATTGGTGCAGTTTTATGTTTACTTTTATTATCATCCATATGCAATCTTAGCTTTTTAATGGAATACTCATTTACTTGTTGGAAACAAGCAGAAATATGGAAATTCTGACATTGAGGGTGTTGATTCCACAAATGCATGCTATGGAGGAACTGCTGCTTTGTTCAATTGTGTAAACTGGGTGGAAAGCGGTTCCTGGGATGGACGTTATGGACTTGTTGTCTGTACTGACAGTGCGGTGAGGTCACTTCCCCATTTTCACATGGCATCTAGACTATATACTCTAACCGCAAACATGCTTTATACTCCCTTCTTGATACATGACCCAGAGAATCTACATATTCTGGCCTCAAAGATGCATGTTCTAGGATCCATCATTCTTATTGAATATAATCTCATGCATGCGTTCATTCTCAGGTCTATGCTGAAGGGCCTGCCCGGCCTACTGGTGGAGCTGCTGCTATTGCCATGCTAATTGGTCCTGATGCGCCTGTAGCTTTTGAAAGCAAATTGAGAGGAAGTCATATGTCTCATGTCTATGACTTTTACAAGCCTAATCTTGCTAGCGAATATCCAGTAAGCTTCTTAATCCCTTTACAATTTATGTCCGAGCACTATTCTAGCTTCCTTGCACCATTATTTTGGTCTTGAGAAAATATTGTGCGAGACAGTGTAATATTTGAAAGTGTCTTAGTTTCTTGGTTTCCAAATGCAACTCATCCATCTACTTTACGTGGTGTAGGTTGTTGATGGGAAGCTTTCTCAAACATGTTACCTAATGGCTCTTGATTCTTGCTATAAACATTTCAGTCACAAGTAAGTTAATTGTGACATTGTTTATCTTTAATTCTGTTTTCATGGACTCTTAATTTCCAAGTAATGTTTATGTGATTTACCATTTTTACTTTTTGCAGATATGAGAAACTTTATGGGAAACAATTTTTTATTTCTGATGCTGACTACTTCGTATTTCACTCTCCTTATAACAAGGTATGTTAGACTATTGGGATCCCATGATACAATAAGAAGGGGAAAACATACAAGTCTCTCTAGTACTAAAGAATACATAATTTAGCATCTTACTTTTCATTTCTAATTATATCTATCATAATTAATGGGTATCTGTTTAACATATCAGTATGCCCCTTTAATACTTTGAACTACTGCAGCTTGTACAAAAAAGTTTTGCTCGTTTGGTGTTCAATGACTACCTGAAAAATCCCAGGTTTGCTTTGTCTCCTCCCGGAAAGTTTTTCAATTTTTAGTTGTCTGGTGTATGGGTGCCTGAACACCACTATCAATTGCAGCTCTCTGGACGAGGTTGCTAAAGAAAAGCTGGAGCCTTTTTCAACGTTATCTGGTGATGAAAGCTACCAAAGCCGAGATCTTGAGAAGGTCAGGCAGAGTTCCATAATTTGGGAAGCTAGTTCTTTTAGTTACTAACTGTTCACATATATAGAATTCTTTGGTAATGGAAAAATTTGTAGACTTGCTGCTTATGATGTGCAATATTCTTGATTTGCAGGCATCCCAACAAGTTGCAAAGCCCTTATATGATGCAAAAGTTCAGCCTACCACTTTGGTACCCAAGCAAGTCGGCAACATGTACACTGCTTCTCTTTATGCAGCATTTGCATCGCTCATTCACAACAAACATAGCACATTGGTAAATGCTTAGCTTAATACATGTATCAAATGCAAGGCTTGAGCACTTCAAAAGCGCATGCTTTCTGATAAAAGATGCATGGTTTATGATTTTCAGACAAATAACCGGGTGATACTATTCTCATATGGAAGTGGCCTAACAGCGACGATGTTCTCTTTGCGGTTACATGATGGTCAACATCCATTTAGCTTATCAAACATTGCTAAAGAAATGGATGTTGGTGGAAAATTGAAGTCAAGGCATGAGGTACTGGTCTTCAAAAGCCTGTTCAAATATGTATTTATTTTGAATTTGTGCGCTTGGGTGGTTTAAAATTAAGTGATTAACATAGTAAAGCAATCCAAGAATCAGATAAGGTTGACAGAGATGCACGCTTTTGATTTTTTTTTAAAAAAAAAAAATACTAAAATGAAGATTTGTCAGTTTAAATGCCCTAGAACTGTAGCTTGAAGATTCACACTAGCAGATGCAATGTGAGGAGAAGGAACGGTTTTGACTTGATCAGATTTATCTTTCTAGGCAATTGCTCTAAATTTTAACAAGATGCTTAAACAACTAAACCAGAGTCGTGCTTCTTGGTCATGCAATTGAATAAAGTTTTGATGAGTGCACGGTTTGATGCAGGTTACTCCGGAGAAGTTCATTGAAACTTTGAAGCTAATGGAAGAAAGGTATGGTGCCAAGGACTTTGTGACAAGCAAGGACACTAGCCTTCTATCTCCAGGCACTTTCTATCTCACTGAAGTCGATTCCATGTACCGGAGGTTCTACGCAACAAAAACTAGTGAAAATGGCAAGGCTCCAGCTGAAAATGGTGTAACTGCCAATGGTCACTGAAACTGAGATCACACACGACGTGAAATGCTATTATGAATGGTATCTGTGCTCGCCTTATTAGTTACGTGTTTAAAAGGAAGTCTATTTGTTTTCATTGTAGCAAATGTTGAATGTTCAAAAATTTAATCCGCTTATGGATGTAGTCGCATCAAATAATGATTCCCCAGTTGTTCAAACTATTATATTTTTCAGTAGTGGTTGTGATGTAAAACAGGATTTGTCATCAAATTCAACCAGTTTAAGGGGAAGATAACTTAAATACTAGCCCATCAATAAATCAGAGAAGATGATGGCAAATAGAGTAAATGCTTGTCAATGTATTGCGTCTAATAATGCTATTTGTTAAATTTCATTGGGATAACGTGTGAGGCGTTGCCAGTTAATGATATTTCATACGTATTTGGGATAACTCTTTGCTTCAATCTGCAGTAACTAATTACATAATGCCAATTGCCATTAATTTTAAAATTGATCAAAAAGTAAGATCAAAGCCCTCAACAAGTGCACGGGGATCTGAAAGTTTTCGAATCTGAATAGATCGCATTATTTAGTATTTTATCTATCTTAAAGAGTGTAGCTTAAAGTACTTACATTTTTTATACATTGATTCAAATGAGAAAAAGAAAGTTAAAAGGCCTTAAAAAAAGATGGCTTCCATATAAAATGCACAAAAACAAAGACTTAATTTTATAATTTGTAGTAGTATATACTGATTTGAACTGTGGAGGATGGGGTCAAGGCCATCTCCCCTACGGATCCAATAGTGGCACACTGACTGAACCCCCTATTTGCTACCTCGAGTACTTAATATATGATATATTTAAGAAGTTGATTTTAATCCTAAATATAAAATATAATTTTTATATTTATCAATTTTTTTCATAATTTACCCGTATTGATACTCTCTCATCAATAATCAAAAATGAGAAAGACGGAGGGAATTAAGAACTAGAGTGTTTTAGAAAATACATACTCATTCTAATTAGAAATATAATTAGACAAAGTTGACTTTTTTGGAAAAATTAAAGAAGCTAATTAAATTACTTTAAAGTATTTATATTTATATTTTTTTCTTCAAACTAATTAGTTTGACTAATGAACTGATATATAATCTAAAGATATACAATATATGATGTGATTAAGTAACTTATTTAGCTTCCTTAATCTCTCTAAAAAAAATCAAATTTATCTTATATTTAGGATCGAAAGGAGTATCATATTAATTAACTTTCTTTAATTTAATCAAATTAGATAAATATGTCATATATTAAAGATCCGATAGAGCTTTGTTTTTTTTTTTTTTTTGCTAACAGACCCCCTATTTGCGATTAGAACTGAATGAAATAGGGATTATTTGCCAAAATCATAAATGAAGTTTTAAAACCAAGGTACCTCCAAAATTAAGCACATAGTGAGTTTTATAGCTAAAATAACATCAATCACCTCTCTTAAAATTTTTTTAAGCATGAAGCTGTGAATTCAAAGTCTTTTTATATGGCTTAATAAGTGCATCTGCATGACAAAAAATTAATCATATAATTTCATAGGAATCCCTAAGACTTCCCTACTCATCAATGGTTTTTTTTTCGGGGAAATTGCATGTAGGTCCCGTACAAGAGACAATATAAAAATATGATCTCTTGAAATCTCAAAATTACACTTAAGTCCCTTTAGACTTTTCTGTAATAAATTCCAATTCCCTAACAAATTTATGGGCATTTGCTGACAAGTCCATAGATGCGTCATTGATAAGTGTAGGAGCATCTATTGACAAGTTCAGGAGTGTTGATTGGCAAGTTTATGAGTGTCTATTGATAAGTCCATGGGTACTTGACAATTTTGAGATATCAAAGGATCATTTCTTCATATTTTCTCTTATTTGAGACCTAAATGCAATTTTTCCTTTTTTTTTTTAAAATAAAAGGGAAAGAAGACAGAAGAATACTTTTATTATCTTTTTAACAAGAGATATATATAACTTTTGGTCCATGAAGCTTAATTTGATTTTGGCTTTGATCCCTCAATTTTACTTCGTTTGTCACCGTTAGTCTCTCAAGTTTGAAAAGGATTTGGTGGCGCCTAGAGCCGGTAATACGGGCCCAACCTGTGAGCCCACGGGTTTTCCCAACCAGCAAAAATGCGAGCCGCACAGACCTGCACAGCATAGCCCGCGGGTTGGCCGGCAAATTTTTTTTTTACATATAATAATTTTACAAAACTTATAAGTTTCCCACTCCTATCTTAGTACCTCCTAATCGAAAGAGAAAAAATCTTAGCCTCTTCCCTTCTTTGAACAAAATTATTATATTTTGGTTGTTTGAGGATGAGTTTATGTTTTGTTTATAAACTTTGACAAATTTGATAACTTTATCTCTTGAATTATGAATTATGTTTTTAAATTTTTATAAGAGAAATGATTGATGCTAGGAAAATAAATTTAATGACTTACATATATGTGTCTTATATTTTCGACATTCTTTAAAAAATAAGATTTTTTTTTTTCAAAAAAAAAATGCGGGCTAACTTGCAACCCGTACACTGCTGGTTAGGGTTGACATTTTGCCAGCCCGCACCGCATGGCCCTCGGGTTGGTACGGGCGAGCCCACAACTTGCGGGTTGGCCCGCATTCCCAACTCTAGCCTTTGACGACGTTAATGCGTTTGACGTGGTGCTAACGCCGTTAAGGTTAATACAATTTTTTATCTCTGAAGTTTGACCTAATTTTAGCTTTGGTTCTTCAAGTTTGAAATCGGTGGTTTTGGTCTCTTAAATTTACTCCGTTTATAACTGTTGGTCCTTCAAGTTTAAAAATGACTTGGTGGCACCTTTGACAGTGTTAATTTGTCCGATGTGGTGCTAACACCGTTAAAATAGCTTGTGTGTCATGCTTTTTAGGATAACTATATGATAAATATACTATAATATATTATATTGTGCTAGAAAAAAAAGGAAAAGGGCATCAAAATTAAACTCATGAGCTAGAAATAGCTTATGTGTCATGCCTTTTAGGCTCGTATGTCTCGTTTTGATGCCATTTTTTCCATTTTTTTCCTAGCACAATATAATATATTATAGTATATTTATCATATCAACCGTCTTAAAAGGCATGACATATAAGCTAGTTTAACGATGTTAATGCCACATTGCAAGAATTAACATCATCAAAGGTGCCACCAAACAAGGTAATTAAACTCAGACCGGTCACTGACCGCCCACGGTATTGTATCAAGGGTTTATGGGCCAGACCGGAGCTAAATTGGGACTAAATCGATGAGAAAACGAAGATTTCAGGGTTATTAATATGAAATTATAAAAAAAAAATAAAAAAAATGATTTAAAAAAAGCAGAACCGGGTTAATTCCGAGGCTGGACCGGTTTATCTACCAATTCGTCGGTTTTCGAGCTGAACCGACCGATCCAGTCTGGATTTCATAACCTAGCCACCAAGTCCTTTTCAAACTTGAGGGACCAACAATTATAAACGGAGTAAACTTGAAGGACCAAAACCACCAATTTCAAATTTGAGAGACCAAACTAAAATTGAGTCAAACTTTAGGGACTAAAAGTTGTATTGACCTTAACGGAGTTAGTTCCACATCAGAAAAATTAACGCCTTCAAAGGCGTCACCAAGTTCTTTCCAAATTTGAGGGACTAATGGTGATAAACGGAGTAAACTTAAGGGACTAAAAATAAAATTTGATCAAATTTCATGTATCAAAAGTTAGATGTACCCGTGGGCCGAATGGGATACTGCTAAGCTGGGAAGATGGCTCCAACGTCATATTATTGATCGTATTATGTGTGCTCACCCACCCTGTTCTGAGAGAGGAGAAGATAAGTTTTTCTGGAAACCTTCTTCTGATAGATGCTTTTCTGTTAGTTCTGCATATCGTTTTCATTTTGCAAGTTCCCATAGCTTAAATGAATTTTGGAGGGCGTTGTGGAGGTGGTAGGTACCTGAGAAGATAAAGACCTTTATGTGGCTTGTTGCTCATGGAAGAACCCATACAGCGCATCTCAGAACACAAAGAGGTTTGATCAATCATGCGGGTTGTCCTTTCAAGTGCCTCTAAGACGAAGATACTATGCATCTCTTACGGGATTGTACCAATACTCGTGAACGATGGATTTCCATAGTCAACCCAGCCTTGTGGGATACTTTTTTCTAACCTACAGGGGTTGGAATGAATTAAATGGAATCTAAAACATGAAGCGGGAAGGAATTTCACTAAGAAGGTAAATTGGGCTACCTTATTTGGCTACGTCTGTTGGGATATTTGGGTGGCTCGTTGCAAGAAGCTTTTTGGGGATGATTCGAAAATTGAGTCCCACAATGCTCATTCTAGCTTATTTCAGGCTAGTTGGGACATGGACCTATCTTCCAATTGCCAGTTTTATACCAATTCATCTAACGCGAAAGGAGGCTTTGTTTGGAGACAACCAGGTTTTATCACTCTGGAAGCTGATGGCTCTGTCTTAGAATCGGGCCAGAGTAGTTGTGCTGGGGTTATTAAAGCAGAAGATGGAAGTTGGATTTGTGGCTATATGAGCAAGCTTACTCGAGTCCCCCCGGTGCTAGCCGAAGTTATTACAATCATTCAAAGGCTTCAAATCTGTTGGAATAGGGATTTTAAAAAGATTCTAGTTTGTACTGACTGCCTTGAGGCCATTAATCTGCTTACTAGGCGTTGTGATACTTCTTATCCTTTTAAAGAAGTCATTGACAACGCCAGGCTTTGGATCTTTAGAAATTGGCAGGTTCTTATATGTTATATCTCTAGAGATCAGAATTTGTTAGCTGATCACCTAGCTAAGCTTGTGCATAATATTCGTGACACTTTTATTCTCCTTGATTATCCACCTCCTTCACTTCAGGAGGCTGTCAATGATGAGGGATGATTACGCTTGTTACTATTTTACTCTTTTCTTATAATAGTCCATTGTTGGATTAATGATATTCAGTTTCTCATTTTAAAAAAAATTGTTCATCCTTTTCTGGTGTGCATGGACCACGATAGATGGGTGGTGACTACCAATAAAAACCCTTTAACAAATCAATAAGAGACCTATTTCAGGTCCTCTTGACGTCAGCATCTGGCCCACTGGGGAAGAAATGAGACCGCCCGTCCCCACTATTCCCCAGTGGTCCTCAGAATGGGATGGACGACAAATTGGAGCGGGCCACCAAGTAAGGTCCCAACACATGGCAGTCCCTGGGATTCCCCTAACTAAGTTGATCTAATCATTATCGTTCGATTTTTCAGGTTTCGCAGACACTGTGCATTGTGAATTTGTGATGACCCCAACGCCCAACCCAACAACAAATTAAATTAAAAGAAAAGGTAAGAGAGGAAAAACTCAAAAGAAGACCTTCCCCACTTGGTAAGCCCCCAAGGGCCCCACCCTTCGTTGCTCACTTCTCTCCCATTTTACTAATCACACCCTCTGACTCTGTTTTATTGCACTTCCTTGTGTTCCCAGCAAATTCAATTCTCAGCCTCCTTCCGTTACATCGCTCTGATTTCCCTATTCGTTACTGGTTTTCTCCATTCTCTTCCCGATTTCTTCAAATGACGTCGTCTCAGGAGCATGAGATGGATCAGGACGACGATGGCGGAACCTCCGACCTCAGCACCAGCGCCGGCGATTCTGGGGCCATCAACACCGACAAAAACAATGGACTTCCCAGAGAACCTGTCTCGGACGATCCCTTGGCTTTCCAGGTCTTGCCGTTGAAGGAGGAGCCTGTTGATTCGGACTCACCGTCAGACCAGGAACAAAAATCGCAGCCTTCCCCGTCGGCTCCGATTGGAGTCGTTCCTGTCGCGATGCAGATGCAAATGCCTCTAACTATGCCCATGCCCATGCCGGTCTCTACCGCAAGACGCTCCTCCACCAAGGACCGCCACACGAAGGTGGAAGGCCGCGGACGTAGGATCCGAATACCCGCAACTTGCGCGGCTCGGATCTTTCAGCTGACTCGGGAGTTAGGTCATAAGTCTGATGGCGAAACCGTGAGGTGGCTCCTCGAACACGCGGAGCAGGCCATCATCGAGGCCACCGGCACAGGCACCGTCCCAGCCATCGCTGTCTCCGTCGGCGGCACTCTGAAGATTCCTACAACGTCTAGCGCCCACAGCAATCCGGACTCGGAACTCAGGAAGAAGCGGAAAAGACCGTCCAATAGCGAGTTTGTGGACGTGAGTGAAGCCGTTTCACAATCGTCCGGTTTGGCACCGGTTCAACCGGCTCTCCCGCAGGGCCTTGTGCCTGTGTGGGCAGTGGGCAACACTAATATGATGATCCCGGCGAACGCCTTTTGGATGATCCCGCCAGCTGCAACGGCGACGCCAGTGGGCGGAAGTCCGGGATCGTCAAACCAACAACCTCAGATATGGACTTTGTCGCCGACCGTAACGCCCGTATTCAACGTGTCCGCTAGACCCGTATCATCTTGGATGGCAACAACAAATACCTCGAGCGGCATAGAAGCGTCGCCGACGGGATGCAACAATTCGTCTAACTCAGCAGCGGTGAGCACGAGCACGGTAGGGCCAAGGGCGGCGAAGAAATCCACGATGGCACCGAGCGTGGCGACGGGCAGCAGCAGTAGCAGCGGGAGCAAGGCGCAGATGTTGAGGGATTTTTCATTGGAGATTTACGATAAGCAAGAGTTACAGTTGATGGGGCGATCAGGGAACAAGCAAGCATAAGCTTCAAATCAAGGAAGAAGACTCTGCTTTCCTTGCTCCTGACTGAAAACCTGTTGAAAAAGAGAATAATAAATATGATCAGAGATTTTAGAATGACTCTTTGCTTTTTATTCCACTGTCATTTGTACTTAGAACTTGCAATGAATGTAACGAGCAAGTCTGACATTTTTGTTTTCTTTAGAGAATTGGCATATTAGAAAATGGAATTGCACTTTCAAAAGGTTCTAGATACAGAAGGTTTTTGCTTACTGTCTGTGAAATCACTGTTTAAATTCTGGTATACCATTATTATTCATTGCAGGGGAAAGGAAGAAACTAACAGGGACGGTGAGAGAGATTGAGGAAGGAGACATAAGAGGATGCGTGAGGCACACCCGGGGGCTATGAAAGCAGATGAGTACGGACTACGGAGGCTTTTTTTGGGGGCTTTTTCGCACGTGATTGGAAGGGCGACACGTGTGAAAGTGAGTGGTGGAGCCCACATTTGTCCCCACCTGCACTATCCCCACACCCCACGCTCACAACGACCCTCCATGGGGTCCAGGCACCCCACTTTAGCCCCGCCTCCCTCACTCCCGTGGGATCATTAACCTTTTTGTAAGATTATTGGAGAAATATTGGTTTTATAATTCCTCTGGAAATTCATTTTATGTTTTTTGATATCTAAGCTCTGTTACAAATTTATAAACAAAAAAATGTATGGAGTTTAATAAGACGAGTGGAAATAGTTGAAAGAATAAACACGATTGAACAAGAATAGTACAATTTATACACTTTTTTTTTGAGAATGATATAGTTAAAAAGCGGCTATACAGAAAATGGTTTTATTGGTATGAATTGTAAATTAAATGACAGGGAAGACAAAGTAGTGGCTGGAGTTGATTTTGAGAGTCACTGTTGGTATGGATAACACATTTTGGGGGGAGGCTCCACCAATAAGTTGGGTGTAACGAATAGTGAATGGAGCAAAACATATTGGGTGCTTGGACTGACTTGGGGTGGTGACACCACGCGTTCTTCCTCTAACTCAATTAGGCTTCTTCCTATTTTTCGTCAACCAACTCTCAAGTGTGTGATTAGATGGCTCCAAACAACTCACTTCGCATTACTTTTAAAGTGTAATTAATTGTTTGCAAACAGCACAAAAAACAATAGAGAGAGTTCCACAGACGCAAGTCATGGCAAGAGAGGAAATCAAAACAATGTAAAGGTCAAATAATAATGTGATTTGTATTAAGCACATAAGGTAACTTATTCGTTTATTGTGAAGGATCAAAGAGAAAAAAAATCTTTCGGCGTCATGAGCTAATATAGCATTGTTTAGAAATCTCATGAGATTTACTGGCAAAAAAAGGAAAAAAAAAAAGAAAAAGAAATCTCATGAGATTGCTAAATCAAGAAAAAAAACACAACACAAAACAAGGAAGGAATCTCATGAGGCTAAATGTTTCATAAAACTCTAACAAAAAAAAAAAAAATGAAAGCGCACAAATTGTGCTTCCTCTACTCACAACTTGAAATTGATCACAACATTTGTTTGGCTCATCTAAAACTCTACATGGCATTCCACACTAAATGAATTTGAGGGCATCATATCTGGTTTCTCCCCTCTCCATGTGTGTCAAGTCCTGATGGGAAAAACCACCAAAACTGTAAACTAAACACGCCAAAAGTAGTTTTTTTTAGATAAAACATAAGAAAATTTCACTTAAATTTTAAAATTTTAAATTAATTATTTCCTATTAAGATAAATTGTCAATTACTATCCTTTTATAGTTAATACATATACTATTATAAATAACAATATTATTTTAGGATTTTAAAATTCAAGTGGTATTTTTTATTTCCCCCCTCTTCTTTCTTTCTTTCTTTGTTTTTTTTTTTTGGACTAATTTTCAAATTAATTTCAGAATTATGGGACAGAATTCGGATTTATACTATGCTGCTGAAACCCCCCCTCTCTTTCTCTCTATAATACCATAAATTAACGAATTTATATTTTAGCTTCGTAGTCAGGGATGCTTAAAATATCTTTTATTATTCCCTCCGGTCTTAAATATAGGATAAAGTTTATAGTGTAATTTGCACTATAAATTTTATCCTATATTTAGGACCGGAGATAGTAACTTATACGAGTAAACATGCTGCGACAGGGAGTAACAGGGGCAAACTTGTGCTCAGCACGAGAAGATATGCTTAAAATATGCATAATCATGCTGACGCTGTAGCTAAATGGACACGACCAGGCCCATATCTGCATCGCTAGGAGTGGCCCCACTATCTTTATGAGCTTTTATGATCCGTGACAAATTTAAGGTTAAATGTCCAAGTTTATCCTAAAGTTTTCATGTACAAATTGTGGGTGTGTGAAAGATTTAATTGAATCAATTTCTCATTGAAAACCCCTTGTTTTTGGGTTTAATTGGCGAAGGGGTCGGACACTCTCATCAAAGAGAGAGGGTTCGATCCCGGAAAAATTCACTTAGTTGTGGTTCAGTTGAGGCGCTGAGGGAGACATCCCAACTTGAAACTCTGTCTTTAGATCGTGGGTGAACTTAACACCTTTCTTAAAATTCTTACATCAAAAAACAAAATTCTCAATGGAAATAGGGGCGTTTACAAGACAGGACCAGGAAAGCCTGGTCCGGCCCCATCCAAATGAAAGAGTTTGCGTCAGCATTTGCTGTCCAAGTCCCGAGATTGTCTTGGTCTAGGTTGGATTGGGTGAGATTTTCCTAAAATTCTCTTTATTCTTAACTTTTTTCTATCTTTTTAATAAGAGTTAGGGCCCAATATTGATTTGAATTGGGCTTGAAACAACAAGATGAATAAAAAAAAACATAACATCAATTTTCCTAACACAAAACAAACATATAGGAGCAAATTTTTTTACAGGGGGTGGGATGGTGGATTGGTGGGTAAGGAATTTATTTTTGAAAAAAAAATTAAATAATTAAATAATATACTCAGGAAGAAACAGGATTGGGAGACCCTCGTGTTGCCCGGGTCCAAGTTGGGGTGACCAAGTGTGTGTTTGAATTAACTTTTGAGAATAGTTTTTACGATTTACGAGGTAAGTGTGTGAGAGGAGTTTTATCTCGGGTTGCGCAGACCTATATTTGAAATATAGGTTTGGCAAATTGCCAAACACTCACCAAGATGGGAAAATCTTAAATACCTCTAATCGGAGGTATAAAAAGGGAGCAAGTTGTCCTAACAGTTAAATAAGATATTTTTTTCCTGTTAAAAATTTAACATTAACTATTAACATTTTTATTGGTTAGAAGTGACATTACTCATTTTTTAATACTTCCCAAACAAAATTAATCAAACAAAAAAATTTTATTCCCACAATTTTTAGATGAAAACTTTTGAAACAAAATTGAACCTTGAACCTTAAATTTAAACCCTTTAACCAGTGGAAACATTGATAACATCATATTATCCATAAGAATAATACACATATATAAAATAAAATTAATAACCGAACATGAAATATAAAATTTCTAGTAGATTCTACTCTTTATAAGTTTTGAATAGTATAATTTATCTATCATATTTATTATAATCCACGTGACCCATATTTAGTTAATAATAAGTTGATTTTTGTAAATTATGAATAGCATAAATCACTTATCAAATTCTTCACAACTATAAAATTTGAAATTTGTGCATTATAGTTTCAATGTCCATCACATATACTACTATTTTCTATAAATTATTGATATAAAATAAGACATGCAAATGACCAAAAGAAAACCATTTCCAATAGGTTTCATAGTAAACTGATAGAATCACCTAATATATATGCTCATTTACGTTAGTTGATTCTCATTCTTATGGTGTAGTTAGCACCAACTTTTCCTTTTTTATTTTCCTTTTTTTTTTTTGGGAGGAGTGGCAGATTTTTCACTTGGTTGATCACACGGACGGAGAGAAAACGCTATTTTTTAGCCCTTTCTAAAAGGTATGTCATTAAATTTTTTACTTAAATATACAATTTTACCATTCATTACCATGTAGATAGTTATTTATTTTCTTGTGAAGCATATGGGGTTAAATCAGGATAAATTTGAAAATTGGTTGAATTTAAAGTAAACTTAATGAAATTTAATGTTTATCTTGATTTATAAAAAATATGCTAGAAGTACACTAAAAGTGCGTTTACTATTTATGAGTTCAGAGCATGTTAACGTTTTTGCAGCAAGCAATCCTCAACTCCATAGGTTATGATTATTGATAACTGGAATGAGCCCAGTGGCCTAGAGTAAAAGAGCTTAGCGTTCAGAGTCAAAATCTTAAAAGGATGAAGGGGCAATTTTGTCCTAAAAGTTTTTACTCATGAGCTATTTTGTTCTGAAAGTTTTTCGAGTGACAATTTTATTCGGAAGTGTCAAAAGGGGAGCAATTTTGCCCTAACCGTTATCCTAGTTAATTTTGACCATTAGTTAACCAAATATGCTAAACTAGCAATCCACATGTCATCCACGTAATTTTTGTTAAGATGCAAATTTGCAATGGAAATACATGTGTCATCTACTTCATCTTTTTTCAAAGTTAGATTTAAAATATCCGGAGTAAATTTGCACCCTAACAAAAATGATGAGAATGACATGAAAACTACCAACTAACATATTTGATTAACTAACGGTTAAAATCAATTAGGATAATGGTCAAGACAAAATTACTTTTCGGTGAAAACTTTCGTGACAAAATTTTCAGCATAACCCAATCTTAAAACTCTTCAAGTATGACCAATTAAAGCATTATGATATATATTCGGTCAAAAAAAAAGCATTATGATATATAAATAGCTTCAGCAAATTTATTCACCATAAGGTCAATACAAATTCAAGAATCCAACACAATAAATGCACCTGCGATGAATATTAACGAAGAGGGACACCTGAAACTAAAGAACACAGCGTCCATACAAGCAATTCAATGTAACAATAGAAAGGATAGAAATTAGAACCTACATGCTTTAAGCTTTAACCTTCTGATTTGGCTGGAAAACATACTTAATGAGGGATTCCTTGATAGACAAGAGTTCAGGGAATTCTTTCTTCAATTTAGAGGCGTCAAGCTCATTGTTGCTCCTGGGGGCAACTATTACCTTAGCCTGTTCCTCAAGGGTAAAGTTCTTCCAAGTAAAGTTGGGGTCAACATAATCCCTGTACATCTCCAAGATTTCGTTGTGGCTTACCACCCCAGGGTTTGTGAAATTCCAGATGCCAGTGAGATTTCTCTTTGCCATTTCTACGGAAATGGGAAGCAGTTCATCCAATATAGTCATTGAATTTGGAATGTTAACTACCTTCTCATATCGAGTGATCTTTGTGATGAAATTGCGTGGGTTAGACAAATCTGACGAGATAGGCATTCTGACGCGCAAGGTACAAACATTCTCATAGTTCCTGAGCAGATCTTCCACCTAAATAAGACAAATAGCAGGCAAATTCAGCAAATATGGCTGAGCTAAATTGTTAAATTTTCAAATCAATGCATATATACACAATTGTTTAACAGCATAAACAAAAAAACTGAGCCGATCGTGGTTCTGAGATTTGAGCTTCATTTTATATACAAGATTTTGTCATCCAACTTAAAGGCCAATCCATAAAATCAACAAAATCAGAAGCTTAAGGTCCAGAAAATCTTCAATACACCATGTAGGTACATTGCATGTTCATATTGTTATTTCTCACTGACTTAATCGACCTGTCAAGACAGAATGAGCTTACCCAATAATACCCTACTTCTAATATGTTTATCAATATAGCATATTATGTTTAGCAATAATTTTAGCATTTCAACTACATCAATGATGCGAGATATGATCTCCGGAGACCAAAATCTTCATAAACAACTAGCTTCACAGGTGGAGATTTGGGCCCACTAATAATTACAAGAGTAGACTAAGCAGCCCAAGTGACCTGCGTTACTTTATATCATTTTTCAAAACTGAGTATGTAAGAGATCAGAAGCAAACGGATGGAAAGGAAATCGAAATGTGACAAGTCCAGATCTATAACCGTAAACAATTTCAGTAATATGTGGAGGCCTTTTGTCGAATTCATGCACCAAATTTGCATCATGAATGAAACATCACACCACTTGGCACAGAAATCTAGATATTAACATCAACACAGCTCAACAAATGTTAGAGCAATCACTGGCAAACGTTCTGGCAAAAACAAAAAAAAAAATCACTGGCAAATGACCCTGGCTAAAGTTAAGGCATACAACTCAAATCGATTGCAATGGACTATATATATATATATATATATAACTTTCAATAGCTAATATATAAACCACATCAGTTCGAATTCGTGTGCACTATTAGTCTACTACATTCTATTCAAGGCTGGAGAGACCGAAGCGAGTTTAATTAACCAACGAAGGAACAAAGTGATGCAAGAAGACTTACCATGGCCTTGGTCTTGGAATAGAAGGATCCGATGAAATTGGGAGTGTCCTCTTCCTTGAAGCCGACGCCGGATCCGATGAGGTGATCGGAATCGTACTCAAAGATGCAACCAGTGGCATAGTTGATGAGGATGAGGCCTCTCGCCCTGCACACATCGGCCAAGGTCAGGGTGCCCACCACGTTGGTCCTAATGGTCTCGACCTTGTGAGATTCGCACCAGTCCACATTCGGGCGCCCCGTGACTCCGGCGGCGTTGAACACGTGAGTCGGCTTCACGTTAGCGATATCGGCTTCCAAAGAAGAGCGGTTCTCAAGGCGGCCGGAGCCGTATTCGAAGTCGATGCCCTGAGCTTCGCAGAGTTCGCCGAGGATACCGCCAATCCATCCGGTGCGACCGTAAATCAGGAACTTGAGGGGCTTGTCACGGGAGGCGCCGTTAGCTGGGAAGCCCATGTCTTGCGAGCGAGATGGGATCTGCTTCTTCTCCAATTTCTTTCAAGCAAGGCAAGAGGATAGCAAGATCTCGGTGAGGCTGCTTTTATAGCTGGTGGAGCGCACACTTCTATTTTCAGCCCTTTTTTTTTTAATGTTTTATTTGGATACAGATTGCCCGACGGTGATTATTAAAAATAGAAATTAGAATGGGTTAATACTTGAAACAACTTTTGGTTTTTAAGATTTTACTTAATTTTAATTTTGTTCCCTTAAATTTAAAATCAATGATTTTAATCATTTAAATTTATTCTGTTTATAAAAAAGATTTGAAGTTACATTTTAGTGATTTTACAGTGTTACTTTATCTTATGTGTATTAAACTCCGTCTTATTGATTTATGTGACATGCTGATTAAAAAAGATGATGTGATAAGTGTATAATAAAAGTTATTAAAATTTAAAAAATGAGTGATTCCCCCCTTCTCTTCATCGTCTTCTCTCAGAATTTTCTTTTACCCACATGGCCCGCAATCTTCATCTATGATCACACTAACAAAACCTCACTGATCTCTTAGCCCTAGATCTGGATGATGGGGTTTTACTCAAGCATGACCTTGGATTCGTGACACTGATGGTGATTGTCCTTTTTGTGTTCTCACTCGAATTGAAGAGGGAATGGAGAAAGCTAGCGAATCTGGGGCCTGGAGAAATGCGTTGCTTCGATTTCTTCAAGTCGCCATATAAGATCTTCAAAGCTTTGAACTTTGCTTTGCCGGAACCATTTTTCTCGTGATTCGGCTTTTGGTATTGCGTAGAATGGGTCCTGTAGTTGTTAGGAGCTTCAAAGCTTAAACCTTTAGGCTGAATCGACGAAGAAATGCTGGTTCAAATTGGCTTTGATTTCTGCATTTTGTCCTAGGATTCTAAAGCTGGAGAATATTGAGAACGAATTTGAACTATAGTTACTTTGTGCTCTTCTCTGATCAAACTCAGTCAGGGAATTCTGATGAAAGTTGGGTTTCTTAATTTCTCCAACATCGCCGTCATGAAGAAGTTCTTGTTGGTGGTGATGATGCTGCTCTGTTTCTGCTTCCTCGTGCTCTTTTCTTTGTAAAAAACGAGGTGGTCTTGTTGTTTCTCGATGATGATTTCGGTAAAGTGACGATGCCTCCCAAAATTTCGCGTAAGAGTGCCGTCGCTCAATATGAAGACGTTGCCGGTGTGCCTGCTTTTTATTTCAGCCTTCTTCTTTTTTATAATATTAATTTCCTGCTTATAACTTTTATAATATTTTACATGTTATATAAACTAATTTAATGAAGTTAGAGTCATGGAGAATAAATTAACACCGTTAAATACAACTTCAAGTCTTCTTCAAATTTTAGAGATCAATCTTTATAAACGGAGTAAATTTGATGGACTAAAATCATTTATTTTAAACTTTAGGAACCAAAACTAAAATTGAGTAAAATTCTAAAGATCAAAAGTGCCATTAACCCCAATTAAAATACGGATAATTGTGAAAAAATACCTTATTGGCAAATTAATTGAAAAATGCTACCTCGATGTGCATGCGATCTTCTGGTTGTGCACAAAATCTTCCCCTATGTGCAGACAATTTTCCATGTGTACAATATTCTTCCTTATACGTGCGCAAAACATATTTGCCTGTGCGCACAAGATCTTCCTCCATATGCATACGATATTCCATGATATCGTTTGAAAATTAATTTATCAATGAGGTATTTTTTCACAATTCTCCTATTAAAATACACACAAGTGATCCGCCGCTATAATATATCAATTTCTTACCCTCGATTTACTCCAGAAAAAGATTCTTACTCACTGGCCAAAAAAATTCTAAACCCCAAAGTTTACATTGATTTTTTTGACCATACATATTTATTAAAGTTTAAAGGGGGAATGACAGATAAATATCATATGAAATTTCAAAACTCCCAAAGGTCTGTAAACATTTGTAAAGGCATAAAGGTAACACGGATTAAATTAGGATTTTAAAATGTTGATGAATTTATAATTATGCCCTCAATTTTTAAATAAAAAAAGAAAGAAAGAAAGATAAGCCCCACCTCAGGTTCAACTGTCTATGGCGCTCCCCTGGTCTAAATTGTCATCGGAAAAAATGGAGATTCAGCGATAAAGACAGAGACAATAGTGTGGAGGTGGTCAATGGTGGTTGTGGAAAGAAAAAGAAAGGGAGTAAGGACGAAGGTGATTGATGGTGGTTGAGAAGCATTTGAAAGAGGAAGGAATTGGTCGGTGTTGTGGGTTCTGAGAGGTTGCGCTAGGAGAAAAGACTTGTGCAGCTGGAGGAAGAGTTTAGTTGATGATATTGGAGAAAGCCATAAGGCTAAGGAGGAAGAAGGTGAATAGTAGAAGACAGTGAACAATAATGAGATTGACAAAATCCGTAAGTACTGACAATATGTGTAAATGATTGACACCAATCAAGTAATGAGATTGACATAAATGTTAGTGAATCCTGAATTGCATGTTTTCATCAGCAAACACTCTTGTCAAAATCATTACAATTCTTGTTAAAATCTTTACTAATCTTGTCAATCCCATTACGAATTTTGGTGAAATGCCACAAATATTGGTGAATTCCGACTTACATGTTTTCATCAACAAACTCTTTTATCAAAATCATTACAATTCTTATCAAAATCATTACTAAACTTGTAAATCCCATTACGAATTTTGGTAAAATGCCACAAATGTTGGTGAATCTTGACGCGTACATGTTTTCAACAGCAAACTCTTTTGTCAAAACCTTTACAATTATTGTCAAAGTCATTACTAAATTTGTCAATACCATTACGAATTTTGGTAAAATGCCACAAATGTTGGTAAATCCTAATTTAACTCATTTAGTCAATACATTTATTCATTTTGTCAAAGTCATTACTTGTTTTGTCAAAGTCATTACTCGTTTTGTCGAAATCATTGCTCATTAAGTAAAAATTATTACTCTTTTAGTCCATAACTTTACTCATTTAGTCAATACATTTATTCATTTTGTCAAAGTTATTACTCGTTTTGTCAAAATCATCACTCATTAAGTAAAAATCATTACTCTTTTAATCTATAACTTTACTCATTTAGTCAATACATTTATTCATTTGGCAATTCAGGTATAGATATTGACAACTTGAGATCTTCAAATGTCAACAACTTTGTAGTCAATTTCACAATTCTTTTCCTATTTGATTAAAATCATTACAAGACTTGTCAATTCCTTTACGACTTTTTGTCAATGAGGAAAACAATTTTAACAAGAATAAATTTGATCTTTACCGAGCCATGAAAGAGACTTTCCTCCTCCTAGAGCTATGAACGATTCATTTGAGAAGGACAATACAATTCACAAGTTCAAGTAACAAACAGATTAGCACAATGAGAAAAGTGGGGCCTATTATTGAAGTGTGGCCAAGAATGAAGCATATGATTAAATCCCAATTATAAACATGGTCCCCATCCAAAACTACAACCCAATTACTAGATCGAAGCAGTTGTACATCTAGGTGACGGTGCCAAGCACTATTCTAGGAGATTAGGAAATTGAGAGAGAAGACCGAGTCTCATCATACCTCTATAGTCGTCAGGGTTTAACAAGAAGGAGAGGAATCAAATGGGAGTATGAGGAAGGCGTAGTAGTTAGACTCTGGCCTTTGGCACAATGGACAGACTGGACAAAGAAGACGTTGAAGAAGAGAGAATGGAGAGGGGAGAGAAGAGATGAAGGGATGAAAGAGAAAGAAAAGGAATGAGAGGAAGGACATTTTTTGTCTTTTCCCAAACATTCAAAACCCAGATTCCTACCTAAGTACCTCTCTGTCCTTTACTTTTTTTAGTATACTTTTTGGGGTTTTACAATTTCATATGGTATTTATGTATCATTTTCCCAAGTTTAAATTATAACAGCTTATATATTTTTGTTAAAAGTCAGAGGGACTTTCGATGCAAGTTTGAGATTGTTGACTTGCACCGAAAGCTCTCCTTCAATCACTCCTCATCGTCTTCAGTTTTGTTTCCTGCATTTCTTTGTTTTTCTGTTCTAGTTTCTTCTATATATATATATATATATATATATATTAGCAATGTGACCTCTGTATTTAAGTAAGTAAGAATGTGATTGTATACTCTTTCGTGGTATCAGAGTGAGGGAATCTCTGAATTCCAGCGCTTGTTCTATTTCTGGCGTCTTTGTCAATTTCTATCTCTGTCAATTTCTGTTTCCGAAGACAAGTGCTTCGGTGGGTAGCGATCTTTGTGAACACGAGCCCTACCATTAGATCTGTTGTTGTCCGATCTGCTTGTCCCTAGAGAATCTCCGCCATCCGACTAGTTGGTGAAGGTAACGCGCCATCGCGTGAGGGATTTTTCCGATAATTTTGTTGCCGTCGTTTGCTGCGTTGGGGTCGGCTTATTACTGGCATCCTATCCTTTATGGTTTCATGACATAGGTCCACACCTCTTGTGCTTCGATTGTTGATTTCCTACTTTGTTACTGTTTGTATTGTGTTCTTGCTTCTGTTTCTGGTTGTTTCCTATCTTGTTTGGCTTTATTAGCTTTTTCAGGAGGCTATTTGGTTATTACTTCCACCGTCTTTGGTTTTTAAGTCCTATTGGGGGCTGTTTGAAAATTCAAAAAACTAAACTGATATTTCTGAAGTTCGAAGAATCAATCTGTCATTTTGCAAATTAGGAGGACTAACCTATCATTTTTCAAATTTAGAGGGTAATTTTGTCATTTTGAATTTGAAGAATTGAATTGGCATTTTTGTGATCATTTTCTTTACTGTACCCATTTTCTTTGGGCAATTCTACTGGTTTTTTGGGTTCCGTTTGGATATCTGTGCTTTGACTTTGCTGTCTTCAACGAGTTTTATGCTCTCGTGATTTAACCACTGGATTCTTCTTGGTGAGGTTTTTTCTGCTCACTATTGGAAACTAAAGGTTCATTGGTCTTTTTAGTTGCTAGTGATCTTATGTGGTTCTCCTATTCTTTCTCACTAGTAGATTCACCATCGAGGTGATCATCAATCATGTTTTTCATATCCATAGTATCTTCTATAGTCTTGCAAGACGAAGAGCTTGATAAAGCAACTTCTGGTGAGGATCTCAGATCCTCCACCCATTTCCTTTATTTGTTCTATGGACATTAAAGCTGCTCTTTTTGACTTATTTTCAATACTGCATTTTGAGATTACACTATTTGGTAACTACATTTTGAGGCTGTTAGGTGTTCTTTGGCTTCTTGTGTGAAAATTTCTGTCTTGTGGGATTGAGACAATTGCCTTTATTGTTGGGTTACTAATTGGTTCCTAGTGTGACCCGTTTGGTTGCGACTATTCTACCTCTTTTGGTGTGTTCTAAGGCAAGATTTGAGGTGTTATTTTACACTTTGTGAAATTACCTTTGGTTACTGAATTGTGCGGGCTCTATTGGCATTTTCCTTCTTCTTGGCACCTTTATTGTTGTCTTGGTGTCATTTGGTTTGGTCCCTGGTGAGACCATTTGGTGTTCGTCTCTGGGGAGACGTCCGTTGTTGCTTTGGTCCTTTGTAAGACCGTTCATTAGTTGGTTTGGTCCCTAGTGAAACCGTTTGATGTTCATTCCTAGTGAGACGTCCGTTGTTGCTTTGGTCCTTTATGAGACCGTTCGTTGTTGGTTTGGTCCTTGGTGAGACCATTTGATGTTCGTCCCTGGTGAGACGTTTGTTGTTGTTTTGGTCCCTTGTGTGACCTTTAATTGCTGCTTCTACTCTGGTTTGGTCCCTTGTGAGATCTTTTGAATGTTATTGTTCCCCGGTGAGATCTCAATCCTTGTTGATCAAGCTCTCTTGGATGTGTCTAAAGCTGTTGCTTAATTCAGTATCTTACCATGAGGAAGCATATTATTAGTAGAGGCCATGGACCTGGACATTATTTCCTTGATCATTAGTTGTTGCAGAAGTATGCTCACAGATCTGTTAGTGGCCTTAAATCAAGAAGAACTTTATTTCTACAGGGCATGTGCGGTCTAATAATCAATTGGGAGATCTTCTAACTAAGGGTTTAAACGGGACTCATGTTGACTATCTTTATAATAAGTTGGGCTTGATTAACATCTACGCTCTAACTTAAGAGGGAGTATTAAAAGTCAGAGGGACTTTCGGCACAAGCTTGAGATTGTTGACTTGCACCGAAAGCTCTCCTTCAATCACTTCTCACCGTCTTCAATTTTGTTTCCCACATTTCTTTGTTTTTCTGTTCAAGTTTCTTCTATATATATTAGTAATGCAACCTCTGTATTTAAGTAAGTAAGAATGTGATTGTATGCTCTTGCAATTTTATTCGAGCGATATAATATTTCTCTTACTTATAATCTTTTTAATTTTTAATATTTCATCCCTAAGAAAAAGAAATAAAATATATTTTATAGAAGGAAGATTGACCATTGTCCATTATATTCATAGATGCTCTTGATTTAAGGATAAAGATGCATTCGGTACCCTGATATATTTTAAAGGTACAATAAACACCGTAAAGTATTTAAGGGTGCAATCAGTACCCTAAACTATTTTTAGAGGTGCAATCATCACCTTAAAGTATGATTGCAACTTAAACTATTTTTGGAGGTGCAATTAGTACCCTAATGTATTAAAAATGGAGCAATTGTACCCCTTCACTTAGGGAATTTAATATATTCTTGCATCTATTATTGAAACTGATGATTTATTATGAATAAAAAGTCCTCTCTGATTTTGACTTGACTTCTTCTTTTACTTGGGTCTTGAGATTGAACAAGACCAAAATCAAATACTTTCATCACAATGATAGGGGAACTATGATGGAAAAGATAAACTTCAAACCTTAAGTTAATATTCTATTAGTGAAAGGGTGTAATTACTTTATTTTTAATACATTAGGGGCAAAATTGTACCATTAAATACTAAAAGAAGGGTTAGTATTCTGTTAGTGAAGGGGTATAATTGCTCCATTTTTAATACATTAAGGTGGTGATTGCACTTCCAAAAATACATTAAGGTGTTGATTGCACCTCCAAAAATACTTTAGGGTGCTGATTGCACCTTTAAAAATAGATTAGGGTGCTGGATGCACCTTTACCCTTAATTCAAAGGTCGGGTTAGGGTCCCCTGCGTCACTCTGAATTGCTACTATAGCTGTTATTATTTATTAAATACTCCTCTCATTCTTTTTTTTTATCCCCAGTAATACTCCAAAAATTCTTAATATAAAAAATAATTAACTAATTTAAATATATTAAATATATTAGTTAAATTAGTTACTATGATATTTTTTTAAAAAAATATTATAACAATCTTTCTTAATTTCTTTCCTCCGTCTCTGACTTGATTATTGCTTAAAGAATATTAATATAGTTAATTTGAGAACAAGTGAATAAAAATATGAAATAATTCTTACATTTTAGACCAACATCAGCTATTTAATTAAGTCTACATTTAGCACGGGTGGGCGTAACTAGTTTATAAATATTAAAAGATTAGTTAAGTTGGTTTATTATTAAAAAAAAAATTGTGTGTTGGATGTGTCAAGATGCCTCCTCTAATTATTTGCATTGAAAACTACCTATATTAATAAAAACTCTTTTTACATGCACAATGGATAGGAATAGTTTGGGGGGAAAAAGGTTTTTATGGCATTACACGGTAAACATAAACAAAAAGGAAAAACCTCATTTAAATCCATTTGAAATGCTCAAATACAGATTCAGGCTGATGCTTTTATTAAATCCGTACTTTATTTTACCCGTATGTCTTGCTATTTTTTTTAAATTTTTTATCTTTTTTTCTATTGATAAAATCTCCGTCTCAATTGGTCTCATCTCCCCAATGTGAGATTTATTCGATCGATTCACTAACCGTGTGTTTATCCTATATAGAATTGAAGATTCTATGCTCTTTTGATGATCGACATACTTCAAAGTTTAAATATTGTGTTGGGGTAAAAAAAATCATCTCAATAACATGTCTTCATTATTTGTTTTCAATCACATCATATAGAAGTATAAAAATTTTATAATTATTCCTTATTTATTATTATAATAAAATCAATTTATCTAATGCTTTTGGGATGATTTTCCAATTTCCATAGATTTATTGTTGTGTCAAAGCTTTCAATCATTCCATGGGCACTAACTAGATTCTATATACTAGGATTAAAGAGAAATTCCTAGAACTTATCCCTTGATTTCTCTTTGTTGACTACATTTCTTCTCTTATTTGATTTTCTCGCTCAAAACCCCTAATTTGCCTTACTCTTTTATTTTTTTTGGATAATTTATTATATGATGGGAGGGACATTATGGTCTTTTAATAATATTTGTTAATCCCTAATTAGGTCTCTTATTCTGATTAAGAATTTATTAAAAATGTATACCTAAATTTAGGTTTAGGTATTTTAAAGGGTTAAGGTGCAAAAATACACATGAGTTTTTCTCAAAAGTGCACCCAACACCAAATGCTTTTTTTAGGGAAAAAAGTGATTATGAATTTACAAAATAGGTGCAAAAGTCACTGTTTCCGTTAGTTGCAGATGACAGCAGTTAGTTATGCCATTATTGTGCCAGTTGGAGTCATTACTTCTTTAACCTATGTATACGTGGCAGTGGGGTCCGGAATTTTCGATTAACACTCACAAAGATTTCTTCACTCAATTCCCATCCCATGTTGTTCGCATTTAAATTCAAACTCAAAATCACTTGATCGTTGATCCTAACACAGAAATGGATAAAAAACAGAATCAATCGGTCGAAACAGAGTGCAAGTGAGAGACAGAGAAAGTGAGAACGAAGGAAAGAGAGAGAGTGACAGTGCGCTCAATTATCTCACTAACTGGGTGTATGAATCTTGTGGGTCGGTGTCTTTTTCGAGCTTGGAGCACACAAAGTTCATAGCTTTCCTCAACCAAGTGGGTTTGCCAACTATTTCTCGCAGAGAATTAACAGGTGCTAGATTGGATGCCAAATTTGAGGAAGCCAAGGTAGAATCAAAGGTGCGAATTTAGAGATGCTCTATTCTTTCAAATTGCTTCTGGTGGATGGAAACCCAAGAAATATTAATTTGTGCATTAATCTTCCCAATGGGACCAGTTTGTACAGAAGGGCGGTGTTTGTGAGTGATTCTACTCCTTCTAAGTATGCAGAGGTGTTGTGGGAGAAAATCAATGGCGTTTGCGAGAATGTTGTGCAACAGTGTGCAGGGATAGTTGGGGACAAGTTCAAGGCCAAGTCTTTGAAAAACTTAGAGATTCAAAATCATTGGATGGTAAACCTTTCTTATCAGGTTCAAGGCTTTAATAGGTTCTTGATTCTATGATCATATGAAAGTTAAACAGAGCAGTCTCAAGATTTTACCATGATGTTGAAGTAGAAGCTGGTGATAGCAGAGTTCTTAACGGAGACAGCAGTGAGTTGGATGGTGCCGATCATCGTGACCGGCGAGGAGCTGAGTGATGGCACTGATGGAGTATTGAGAAAGGAAGGTGAAAATTGGGGAAGCCTCGAGGTACCAGAGCCTCTTGAACTCTATGATTAATTGAGTGAAGAAATTGGGAGAGTTAATGGATAATTTTTGAATCCCACTGCCACGTATATATGAGTTAAAGAAGCAATAACTTTAGCAGGCACAATAATAACAAAACTAACGGCTGTTATCTGCAACTAACGGAAACAGTGACTTTTGCACCTATTTTGTAAATTCATAGTCACTTTTGCCCCTAAAAAAAATATTTGGTGTTGGGTGCACTTTTGAGAAAAACTCATGTGTATTTTTGCACCTTAACCCTATTTTAAATAGATTTAAATTTGATTCTCTCAAATAAAAATAACAAAATGTTATATATTGAGAATTATTTACCAAATTGTTGCATTTATACAGAACTCTTGTTAAGCACGATTTCCAACTTTTTATGATGTGACATAAAGTGAAATCATTCCTATTAAGAATGATTTCCAATCTTTCGTGATGTGCCACATTTTTCTATATCTCATATTCTAGATATTTTTTTTATCGATCAAATACATATTCTAGATATCATATATATATATATATATATATATATATATGCGCTCTTGACTCTTGAGACCTATTTATAATGGAGAATCGTAATTAACTATAGTTTAAATATTAAAATTTAAATTTAGATTTATACTTTTAATAAATTTTTAATGAGATCAAGAGACCTTATTAAGGATTTATGTATATTGTTAAAAGATTATAATGGCCACCTATAGTTAAAAATAAAAATTAAAAATATTTTTGACAAAAATTCAAACATATACTTTTAACAATTTTCTAATCATTTTATTTATTTAAACCATATAATAAACGTTTAATTTCATTTAATTTATTTTAAAAATAATTTAATCATTTTATTTTGTTCCCAAGATTTTAAATTTCTTAAGTTACTTAAGAAGTTAAAAAATCTTAATTTACATTTTACTAAATGTCATTTTTCCTCAGAAAGATTGTTTTGTCACCAGCACTACTAGATTATTTCGAATGAAATGAATTACTAGTAATGTGCACTTGGATGGAGAAACACAATTTTTTTTTCAAAACAAAAAGATTAGATTGTCATTTAAATAAATAAAAGGAAATGAATTGACTAAACTATTGTTTAAATAACGGTTAAAGGTCATTTTTGTCTCGGAAATATTCACTTGGTGCCAATTTTGCCCTGAAAGTGTCAAATTGGGAGCAATTTTGCCCTTGCGTTAGATGACTATTAGTCGGGGTAAATTTGCTCCAAATTTGACACTTCCGGGGTAAAATTGCACCTTCACCCAATGACCATTAGTCAGGCGCATCAGACACCATGCGACATGCTGTGCTCTTCCAACTGTTGGACCCTACCTTTGGCTGAGCCGATTCCAGGGTGGACAGGCTATTAAACAGAAAAGAGAACTCTTCCCGAGGCCCCTGCCGACGTCTCTGGACTCACTAACGTTGCTGTCATCTGCCACGTCCCGGTTCAGAAATTTTAACTGACTCTCTTTCAAAGTACGTGTGCTCTACGCTATCAGACGGGTTTCCCTCATCTCTTAAGATCGACTAACCTATTTGCAAGTACTCATTTGAATATTTACTACTACCACCAAGATCTGCATTGACGGCCACTCCACCCACGCTCGCGCCCCAGGTTTTACAGCGACCACTGCACCCTCCTACTCATTGAGGCCTAGCACTTGCCCTGACGGCTGCTCCGCCCGGGCTTGTGCCCTAGGTTTTGCAAAGACTGTTGCGCCCTCCTACTCATTAGGGCCTAGCACTTGCCCTGACGGTAAAGTATAGTTCGTGCCGGGCGGAAGGGCCATCAATGCAGATCTTTTTGGTAGTAGCAAATATTTAAATGAGAACTTTGAAGGCCGAAGAGGGGAAAGGTTCTATGTGAACAGTACTTGCACATGAGTTAGTCAATCATAAGAGATGGGGGAAGCCCATCTGATAGTGTGCAGCACGCGTACTTTGAAAGAGAATCGGGTTAACATTCTTGAACCGGGACATGACAGTTGATAGCAACGTTAGTGAGTCCAGAGCCGTCGACAGGGGCCTCGGGAAGAGTTCTCTTTTCTATTTAACATTCTACCCACCCTGAAATCGGCTCAACCGGATGTAGGGTCCAACGGCTGGAAGAGCATAGAATGTCACGCGGTGTTCGATGTACCTAACTAACGGTCATTGAATTAAAGTGCAATTTTACCCCGAAAGTGTCAAATTTGGAGCCAATTTGCCCTGGCTAATAGTCAAAAAACACAAGGGCAAATTGCTCCAAATTTAACATTTCGGGGTAAAATTGGCATTAAGTGAATAGTTCTGGGGCAAAAATGACTTTTAACCCTAAATAAACTGATTAAGACTCTGTTAAGTGTATATGTTTGAATTAAAATTTTGGTTAAAGGCACCTTTAATTTTTCTTTTTAACTATAGATGGGCATTCTAGTCTTTTAATAACATTCATAAATCTCAGATGAAGCCTATTGGCATGATTAAAAATTTGCTAAAAGTGTAAGCCTGGATTAGAATTTTAGTATTTCGATTGGATTTAATTAGAATTATCCCTATTTATAAATCATTTCTAACATGTTTAACTGTAACTAAGAAAAATCTTAAACCTTATTAGTTATGTCTAAAAATTTAATAATTTTTTAATTTGATCTCTATTTAAGAAAATAACAGTCTATAAAATAGTAAATGAATGGTAGATTAAAATTGAGCATTAATGTAAAAAAATGTAATAATATAACTTATAAAAATGACTTAAAAAAATCTGTTTTCTCGAACTTATTAATATGACCTGAGGAGTAGAATATTTTTATAAAATTATTTTTTAGAACGAGTTTTGAAAAACAAAAAAATTGCTTGGATAGCTGTTTTAAAAAAGTATGTTTTTAAAGTTATGTGGCAGCGGCGGACAACACCTATGGTGACATGGCAGTTGTCAGCGTTGGTAGTGTGGTGTAAATAGCGGAAAAATGGCAACCTCAAAAAATGAAAAATATAAATAAAAAAAATCTAAAAAATGTTTTGTGTTGGAAAAATTCCATACAAAGCTGTTTAAAATAGGGAAATTCAAAATCATGATGGTAAATTCAACAAAATCTTAATTGAGTTATTAACCCAATTTATGATTCAAAATATGAGTAAAATAACTTTAATGTCATCTCCTTTCTCCTCTCTCCTCTTAAACTTTTCTATGTAACTTATGTTTTTCAATATATATATGTAGGACTTTTTTCGTGTTCTGTAGGGATGATCAATATTAATTTAAGGGGGCAAAATATAAAGAAAACAGCATCAACAGCGGAGTCATGCAAAAACGGCGTAAGACATTTGCATCACTATTCACTATGAAACAATGTATAAATCCAATTTACCCTCATCCTCCTTCACGATCTTAATACCCTTTTTTCTTATCGTCAGCATCACAAGGACGATGGCGGATCTCCCTTATAAATAGTTCTGATACCTGCCTCCAAAAAAAAAAAAATCTAATGCACTAACTAGTAAAAACAAATCCCACGAATCAACAAAATAACGAAGAGGGGAAAAGAAGTTGAATGATGATAGCAATTGAAGGGAGCGAAGTTGGATGTAGAAGTTTTTCTCCTCGAATTATTCTTGGATTATCCTTGCAGAACATGAACAATTCCTTTGATTTAATGAATCATATTTTATTTTATTATATATTAATGTTGATATATATTAAAAAATATAAGCTACATGGCAATAAAACTCTTTTGAAAATAGAAAGCATTAAAGTCATTTTATCCATATTATAAAATTCTAAATTGTGTTAATGACTTAATTAAGAATTTATTGAACTTACCAACCTGATTTAAAATTTTCTTATTTTAAGCAGATTTATATGGGATTTTCCCTTTTGTTTTTTAGTTTATATATATATATATATATTTATATATTTCTTTTGAAAAAATAACTTATTGAAAACCATTTTTTAAAATAATCCAATTTTGTTTTTTGTTTTTTTTTAAAAAAGTAATTAAAAATGGAATTAAACAAGCCCTATGTTATTTTGTGTCTTTATTTATGTTGTACGTTGCTTTTCTCTAATGTCATATGTTTGTGTGATGATTTATTAGTGATTTTAGCTGATAATAGAAGCTTTTGTTAGTTGGCCGGACAATTAACGGGTCCGGTTTCTCTTATTATCCTTTTCTAATAATTTCTCATAATTTTTAAATCATGTCCGTCCAATTAATCTGAAAAGTAAAAAATGAGTCACGTCATTAAGTTTTCACACGAGAAATACTTGCATGCTTTAGGAGCGTCACCTCATCTATACTCTGACTAATTAAAATACAACAAATTATCTCATTTTAATCTCACATGGCTTATAAGTCATATGAAGAAATTCAAATTTTATGATTTTAAAAAACATGAACTTGATAATTTAGAAAAACAAAAAATGCAATTCCCTCCCTTGAGTTGTTATTTTTCAAAATCATAAAATTTGAATTTCTTTAGATGACTCATCAGCCATGTAAGATTACAATAAGATGAGTTGTTGTATCTTAATTAGTCAGAATACAGATGAGGTGACATTCCTGGAGTATGTAAGTATTCCTCGATATCACTACTTATACTTTTCTGTCCTCTTTTCAATCAATGGTTTAGATAGTCTCATGAGGGATGATAAGAAAATGAGATGATTAGAGGATCTACTTCCACAATTAACACTTAATATTTGGTGATTCTGATGATTTATAAGGATATATAAGAAATAGTTTTATTTATATTATATGTCTGATTGACTATAAACCTGAGATGCATGATAAAGATATGGATAAGATATTATCCAAAGTATTTTTACATTTTAAATGTATTCTTTGAATTATATTATTTTAATTGAGACCGGTCAAAGACCACGATTTAGTTTGATACCGAATCCAATTCTGACAACTAGTATTAATTATGAGCCTGTTTAGTCTGAGGTAAGTAGTAAATTATAACTATATATATATATATATATATATATATATTTTGCCAACTAAATTATAACTATATTTGTTAGTTAGGGGGTTTGAGTTGGTCCACAATAATCCATACAATAGCCTGATATATTTTACTCTAACATTTATTAATTTTTTTCAACTCACTTGCCTAACTTATAAATTTATGTATAATTTTATATTGTATAAAGATTTTTATAAATATCATGACACTATGTCATATTTCTTATAATTAAATAATTTATCTTATTTTTTTAATTTAGTCAGATTAGTTAAGTAGCTCTCGAGAGGATACTTTTTTTTCTTCATCTAGTCAAATTATTTATTGTGGATATATTTCAAACGAACTAAACCGGTTAATTTCATAAAGTTTGCCATAAATGTAGTATAAATCAACTCGTAACTGAAGCAGAGTTAATTGCCATAATTAAGTTCGGATACGAATAATACATTTACATTTGGAACCCGGCGAAACAGCTCTTGTCATGCTGAATTTTAAATTCATTTTTTATCAAGTCTGAGCCATGATTGTTAACTAAGAATGTGAACTAAGTATTGTTGAGAGTTGAGACAAGCGACATGGTTTATACTTCTTCTTCTTAATATAGGATCTAATTAGGAAGTTGATGTTTATATTAAGTATAAGATTGATTTCACATTTTTAAAGTTAACTAATATCCTTAATATACTCAAATTAGTTAATTTGGTCTTGCATTAAGGATTATATGAGTATTTTATAATATGTTATTGTCTTTTTTTTTTATTTGGTTAAGGATTTTCCCTTTTAAGGTTTAGAAGGCAAAAAGTTTTTACCTCTCTCAATAAATATGATTCCCAAAATTTAAACTTATATTCTCCTCCTTTTTTGAATAAGGCCCCTTACTACCTCAAATAACATCTTGTTGATATGTATCATCTTCTTATTGATATATTAGTCAGAGTCTAATGGTCATTTAATTTAAATTCATGATTAATCCCATTCATCCCTTGCTTTAAAAGGGGGAAAACACCTAAATTTGGCAAATGGGGCGTGTCGGGGTCCTTTTAGGATTGAAGGTCAAGGGAAACGTGCATGACATAATTCAATAGGATGTGATCCGACGCTATCTGCAAAACTGGATGAAGGAGGCGGTTAGTTTTCAGAAGTTAAAACCAGAAAACGATTTCTCCTCTTTATTGTATATTCGTCAAAAGCAATTCAAATTAAAATTTGAAATCTTGACGGAAAAGTCGTCTACAAATTTATTATCATTAAAAAGAAAATGTCTGATGAAAACTTTCGCCTCACCTTGTAATAATATAATACCCGTTTCAGTTATACATGTTGGCGAAAGTAGAAAGGTTGTTTTGGTATTATATGCAAGACCTAGCTAACTTTGCTTTTGTTTCACGAATTCATAATGTTTTCACTAAACTTTATTATTTACGTATATTAAAATTTTTTTTATAAAGTGGCAATTTCCAATACAAATAATTAAAAGGAATATTTTAGAAAAAAACAATACATATTTCTTATAAATAATTAACTTCAATAATTTTTCAACATATATAAATTACTAGATCCTTAATATAAGAATTAGCTAGTTGATTCTTTTAGAGAACTTAAGGAAGTTAAATAAATTATATTAAAGCGTTGATATTTATTTATTTATTTTATGTCAAACTAAGTTAATTTTTTTGACATGCGAACTGATATATAATCGATGATACACGACATATGTTATGATTAGCTAGTTTATTTAATCTTCTTAATCTCCAAAAAAAAAAAAAATCAATTAGACCTCATATTAAAGATAGTAAAAATATTTATAAAGTTCATACTTCCGTGGTATATGGTCACTTAAGTATGCGCGGCCGCAGATTCAGGTTTAGCGACGTTACACATAACCAACAATCTATTGATGTGCAAGAGACCACGTCTGAAGATCATGCAACACTAGCAAAGCAAGGCAAGTGCTGTCTTTGTAAACTAGATAAGTTATAT
This sequence comes from Inga oerstediana, assembly GCA_963210345.1. Taxonomy (NCBI): domain Eukaryota; kingdom Viridiplantae; phylum Streptophyta; class Magnoliopsida; order Fabales; family Fabaceae; genus Inga; species Inga oerstediana. The sequence goes on from OY723409.1 coordinate 57,347,133, forward strand.
ATATATATATATATATATATATAGTAAATTTGGGTTTGTTCTATGAAATACCCTCTTAATCATATATGCATTGGACCAGCTCTCGATAAAAATGCATGTGCAGTCAAATAGGTGCTTTAGAAAAAAAATTAAAAATTTAGGGGATAAAATGAATTGAAGTATTATAATTAAAATTAAAATGCACCTCTTACTAGTTTTGGGATTGACTACTATTCTCTACTTTTACCATTTTCTTCTCATCCTCTTCTTCTCCACTACTCATATTAGCTTTGGGATTGAAATCTAAGCAATTCAGATTTAATGTTTTATATAAATATTTTTTTTATTGCAATTTTGAATTATCATAACTAAAATTTGACAGTTTTTAAATCTATAAAATATTTTTTTAATAATTTGATATTTTATTAATATTTCTATAAAACGTTTTTTCTGAACCACATATATTTCAATTTAAAAACTGAGATGAGTAGTGGATGGGAAGAGAATGATAAGAGCAGATGATGGTAGCAGCTAATCCCTTATTTAGCTCCCATATTTAGAAGAGAAGGAATACTCCCTCTAGTTTTTAATATAAAATATATTTAGGGAGTTTATTTTGGTCCTGAATATAAGACATATTTTTTATATTTATTAATATTTTCTTAGTTTCTCCCTATTGAAGCTCTCCCAACAATAATCAATGAGGAAAAGAAATAACTGAATGAGAGAATTAAAGAAAACGGCTAGGGTGTTTTAAAAAATATGTCTCATTGACTAACTTAACTAACCTATTTAATTTAATCAAATTAGATAAGTATATCTTATATTAAAGACCGAAATGAGTAATATCTATGACTCTTTGGTTATAAGCAAGGTAATTAAACCCGGACCGGCCACTGAACCGGCCTGAGTATTGGGTCAAGGATCAGTGGATCAGACCGAAGTCATACCAGAGTTAACCAGGGCCAAACCGGTGAGAAATTAAAAATTTTAAGGTTATTAATATAAAATTCTAAAAAAATATTAAAAATTCAATTTTTTAAAAAATAAAAATACTGCTGGGCCGGTCCGAGTTTAAGCACTATGGTTATAAGTGACAAGAGAGCGATCGCTTACTTACATTCCTCTCAACCATGAGCACAACCTCAACCTCAACATCTGGTCGCTTTCCAAGCTCTTCGAGAGGTGGAAATCAAACCAAACTAGAAGACGACGTTGCCCAATATGGGCCTACTAGGCCCAGTCAGAGTTAAAGGGCTTAGCCTTCTGTATGACCCAAATCAATACTCCCAAAATCTAAAGAGTACATGGCCCAAAAGAAGAAAATAAATGTATTGTTTGATAATACATCTCGTTTCTCTGCCAAAGGGGTTCAGTCTAGCAAAACAACTACTCCCTCCGGTCCTAATTATAAGATAAAATTGATTTTTTAGAGAAATTAAAAAAACTAATTAAATTATTTTAGAGTATTTATATTTATATTTTTGTCTCCAAACTAATTATTTTGACTAATAAACTAATATATAATCTAAAGATACATAATATATGATATGATTAAGTAGTTTATTTAACTTCCTTAATATCTCCAAAAAAAAAAAAAAATTTGTCTTATATTTAGAACCGGAGGTAATAGTTCTTTACAATGTAATCAATTAAAGTTTGAATTTTTATTGAGAGAGATATCCGCATTTAGTGCTTGATAATGTCTCATATAGAATTACCAATAGGAGTATATGCATGTGCCTGCTTTGTTGCATTCATGCTCCCAGTTATTTATTAATTAAGACATCTGGTCACAGTAATGATCAAATTATGACAGAATATATATAAAATTGAACCTAGCTCACATAATCCAATACCTTTACGCGTGAAGTTGAACTCCACAAATGTCTGTTCATTCGCATATCCTCGAACTCTATCATCACTTCGAGAGTTTTTAATATTATAAAGTAGCCAATATTTAAGATTTCTGGAATAGGAGAAACTAAAACTTAAAGCTATAAGCTCCTGTTTGGGGTTTTACGATTAATATATCCTTATCCTCCTTATCTTTCAACCTATTCTTTACTCTCTTTTTTATGTTTAATCATGATGTGTGCTATTTATCACGATATTGATGGACATATATATAGCTCGAGAAGCGACACTTACGATCTGTTTCTCATGAAGTTCTAATTTTAATTAGCCTTGGTTATTGAATATTCAAGCTAATCAAATTACCTGGTGCTAAGACTTTTTTGAATTTTATTATCAAATATTCAAACAACTGACTAAATTGAATCGAGGCTTTGAGACAATAATGCATCTCTTTATGTGTTTTGTTAAAGAAGGTGGGATTTAAATTTTATTCGCCTACTTTGTGATCTAATTAACTGATCCACTAGTAGACCATATACCCTTAGGTTATTGGGGTATTGATTAAATAGAATATTTTAAAAAACCTAACACAGATTTATTATAAATAGTTAATTTAATGTAATTTTTTTAATATCAATAAATTAATTATATAACTCTTCTACACGGGTATAAATCAAGAGGTACAATCATGTGAGATGAACAACAATATTGTACTACCAAAAACGATGTTCATATCGCTGGCTTTGTATAATGATGAATCATATTAGATTTTTTACCACAACCGTAATGGCGCATTACCGTTATTCTCAATCATTACCTGTCATATACTAAGGATCTTGTGGGGTGACAAGGGCCAATATTATTATTCATTAATAAAAATATAAAAGCATTAACCTGCCACCTTTCTGATCATTCTCTTCCTCCCGATCGTTTTTTTTTTTTAATTTTATTTTCCTCGTAAGGGTCAATTAAATTCGCACTACCACCAATTTCAACCATAGGCATATGACAACGCTCGCTTAGTTTTTATATTCAAGCCGAAAGTTAAAAATTAGTACTCCTCTCTCCCTCGCTCTCTCTCTCTATATATATATATTAAGGGTTTCCCCCTCAAGTTAGAGAACAAAGAGTTTTCACATCTCCCAACAAATATACTTCTCAGGATTCAAATTTATGTTTTCCTATTTACGAAGGTAGCCTCTTACCATCTTAACCAACAGCTTATTGGTTGAAATTAATACTCTTTTAGTTTTTGATATAAAATATATTTGAGGAGTTAATCTTGGTCCTAAATATAAAACATAATTTTTTATATTTGTTAATATTTTCTTGATTTACCACTATTGATATTCTTTCAACAATAATGAAGTTGAGAAGAGGAAATAAAGTAATTAAAAAAGATAACTAGATGTTTTAAAAAATATAGTATATATCATATTAATTAATTTAACTAACTTATTTAATATAATCAAATAAGGTAAATGTGTCTTAAATTAACTACTAGAGTAGTTATTTTGAAGGTGGCTTCAAATTATCGTAATTACTGCTCATCAACGTCAGGTGCATTCTCAGAAGCATAAAAAAATTAAAAAACATGCTTCTTTATCAGCGTAAGAAAACTCGTGAACACAAATGAACACGACTCACAGTCGTTTATATATATGAATAGGGTCTATATATATATATATGAGCCAGGAAGCTTGCAACTACTGCAAGAGCTATATGTTAATGCTCTAATGCTTTCTTTTTTTCAGTTGGTCAGAACTCAGAAACGTTGCAAATCAAACAATTTACAAAATACAAAAGAAGGGTTAAAAACCACCATTTCCCTCGTTAATAAAGAAACAAATACAGCATAGTTGAAAAGTTACAGCACAGTTTCATATATATTAATATCAGGGAGACTGACTACTATATATATATGGCGTAAAGTTGTAATTAGAGGATGGATGTTGGGTACGTGTTCCCATAGCCATAGGTGTACGTAGGGTCTATATATATATATATAGAGGAATCTATCTCTTGCGCTTGGACTTCAAAGAGGTGACTGATTGAGAGCTGCTGTGCCAATTGCGTTTCCTTTGGTTTATGAACCAATTATTGATCTGCTTCAGCTGCAGACCTGTCTCCTCCACTAGTTTTGCCTTGTCATCTTCCTGCATGTTCAATTCCCCAAATCATGCATCATATAGCCTTGTTAATCTTAACAATATCTAGTTAAGCAGTTATTCCCCCCCCCCCCCGGTCTATATTATAGGGCTTTTATAGAAAGAAGGCATGGTCCAAACTATAATTAAATCATCTCCAATTTAATTAATTTTTTTATTTTATTTTACCTTTATGATTAATACTCACTTTTTAACTTTACCCACTCATTATATCCTCATCTCACTAAAATAACAATCGCAATGCAATTAAACATATTTCTCAAGAAGGTTAATAGTGGGGGGGAAAATTATATTTTAGAACATATTAAATGACTTAATTGTTATTTCTTATTCCCATTATATAGTTTCAATGCCCTATATTGTAGACTGAAAGGGGTATATACCCCCTCCGATTCACAATATAGGGTACTTCTAGAAGAATAGCCAAATATAAGTCACTTATAAGATAATTAATGCTTATTTCCAATTTTGCCTACTCCTTATATTTTCAAACATATTTTTTAATAAAGGTAAAAATGAAAAAAATTTCAATTTAGAACATATTTAATTGAGTTAACTGTCACTTCTTAATTTCCGTAAATTGCCTAAAATCTTATATTATGAATCAGAAAGGGGTATAAGGTCATGCATAACACAATAAATTTTTACGTCTAGAGTTGGTTTTCTTTTCACATTGACAAAAACATGATGAAAAGAGCACGAAAGAGTTGGTGAAAAATAAAGAGGTGTTGGGGATCCACAATAATTATGCTTCATGAACATGATGGAAGAGATCACTAGGTAGCTATGTAGCTTACAGTTGGGTAAGGCCACTTTGAATGTTGCTGCCACCAGTTCTTCAACACTGAGGTTGTGTCTCCAGGTAACTTGCCTGCTCTTCTTTTCCTTAATATTTCCTCTCTCACATCTTCAATTTTTGACTTGAAACCCTTAGACATTCCCAAACACATGTTTTGTTAGTTATACTTGTTATTATTCAGAGGGGAAAGAAAAACGTCAAAATTAAAGTGAAGTTTCAGGAATATATAATTATAATGAACCTGCTTGAGCTCAATCTTGAGTTCCTGTCGAACTCTTTCCATGAGTGACCTTTCAGATTCCGTAGGAAGCAATGGACCAAATCCCATCATGTCGTGTCCTTCAGCGCCTGATTGGTCTAAACAGAAATCCATCGGCAAATCATCCTCATCATCTGACATTGTTGCACCACTTCCCTCTCCCAAACTTACTCCTGAAATTTAACCATTTTTTTCGATTCAGTGCTTCGGAGCATTACTTATGCATAAATCTTAAATAACCATATATACATGTATATATTATATATACCTATTCATTATAAGTTGACATGAAATTATTACAATAGAATTTTTTATATGGTACAAATGAGTGTCCGCACGGGATTCCTTTGGAATATCTAGTTTTTGCTAGTAGACTTAAATACATTTTTCTAGTATGAGAAAAAAGCATTTTGAAAACCCTTGGTCATTGAAAATTTTACTATATATTTCCTGGGAGAAGTTCATCAAGGTGGTGTAATATAGGTTCAGCAAAAGTTGTGCTCAAGTTTTTTCTATAATTTTGAAGGTCTCTCTCCTCTCTCACTCTCCTTCAACCTGTGACTACGTGGCCAGGAAACTATCCCTCCCAGCCAACTAACATGGCACTCCAAAATTGACCTATAATTTTGAAGGGTAATAATACTATGAAGTATCCAGATCTGTGTAAAATAACTTTGCACCAGCGTTAGGTATAAACCTAGAGGTGATCCAACACAGCAAAATCATAGGTTTAAGGCATAAAAAACAAGGTTTAAGGATGTTATTCTAGAGTGGAACCACCGAACCACATTACCCAAAAACAAAACGGCCTGTCAAGTTTCCTGAACCTAATTAAACAGAACGGACTCAAGGATGAATCACAACAAACTAAGTAACATCTAGCGACTTGCACAAAAAGATGTTAGTTTCACCCACTAAAGTATCACCAAACATCTGTATATCATATCGCCATCCTTGTTCGTTGTAAGAACTCTCTAGATGTTGTTAGATAAGCAAACTCTGAGATAGAAACTTTGAAAAGAAGTAATAAAAAATTTAAAAGCACATTTTAGGGATAAACAAATAAATCTGGAAGTTCCTTAATTTTAGTTAACAAAATATATTAAATATGATATGGCACCAGGTGTTGTTGGTAGTGGGTGGGGACTTCTTCTTCCACCGTTCGCCAAAACTAACTAACCCATAGTATATAACATTATAGCAGACCCTACCAGCAGAGACTCCCACTCCATTCACTCTTTACCTAAACTAAATGACAACGATACCTAAAAGCTTATTCCTTCCCCTTTCTTATGCAACGTGTCCAACACAAGAAAAAATTGAATCAACATCTTACCACACCAGAAATATGATAGATACATCTCAGTCTTACATGTCTCAGATATTACCCCCTCCCGAGTGAAAAAAACAACAATACATTGACAATAGGTCGTTTGTACATTACTATGGTATATATCATGTAGTTACAATCCTTGTTTCACCTACCTAGAACAAAGTAAGAAAGGTCATCTTTAATATAAGATTCAATTGACTTTTTTTAGGATGTTAAAGTAGTTAAATAAGCTAGTTAATTAAAATATATATTGTGTATCATCTGATTATATATAAATTTATAACTCATACAAATTTATTTGGTATAATAATGATAAATATAAATACTATAAATTAATTTATTTATCATCATTAATTTCTTCAAAAAAATCAACTGGATCTCGTATTATCGACCTAGTATATGCGGAATAAAATTGGAGAGTGAATATACCAGTGAGAGCTTGTAGGGTGTTTTCAATATCACGGCAAGCCATGACGGCTTCGACGGCATGGACTTTGACATGTTGTTGAAGCTGTTCTTTGAAAGTGCATAACACTAACAAATATTGGGCCTGCGCAGGAATATGTCCATGAACATGAAGCCTCATATTAATTATTAATTAGTTAACAAATAGGGTTTGGGGGGGGATATTTTTTAGTAGCAAAATCAAACATAGCTGAAACTAGTTTACCAGGAAATTGTCAAGGTCCTGACGCTCAGGTAGTGAGAGGGCATGGATTTGCTGCGACGCGTATGATCGGAGGATATGGTGGGACTGCGATAACTGAGCGTCGATGAGTGGAAGCTGATCGATGGGGGTGGCGACACGTAAGCAAGAGACGTGTGCAGCGAGAAGCTGGTCACAGAGAGGGTGGGTGGCTATCTCCGCCTTCAGTTGCCGGAGATGGTCACCGGAAGCAGCTACTTCTCCGTTAAAACCACCACCACCCATCATTCCCAAGCTTGGTTCTGATTGCATTTTTCCTGATATGAATTATGAAGGCACTGTTAAAGCTCAGAGCAAAAGGGGTTGAAGACGAGGCAGCGAATTATTAAGAGAGTTTAGGACCATCTAAGACACGAATAGCAGAAGGGAGGAGAGAGAGAGAGAAACCGTATTATAGGGATCTGGGACATAAAACTTTCTGCTATTACCACTGATAGAAACAAAGATCTTTAAACAGACAGAGAGAAAGAGGAAGAGGCATAGGCATCAAAATGATATATATGCGCGTGAGAGAGAAGAAGGGGAAAAGAAGATGTATGTATTCAAGTTTTGTTTTGAATTTGTGAGAGGGAGAGAAGAAGTAAGCTACAGAATCATTACTATGTAAGGAGGTTGGAAGCGAGGCAGAAAAAGAAGATAAAGCTGCCTCCGTGGCCTGACAATTTCATTTTTTTTGGGTAAATTATAATTAGGTCCCAAATAAGAGAAAAAAATAAAAAAAATGGTGAAATCTCAAAATGAAAAAATTGTCTCATTGACAACTCCAGACAAGGTTATTAAACTCGGACCAACCACTGAACCCATCTGAATAGTGGGTTAAGGGTCAGTGAGTCAGATTGGAGTCAAACCGGAATTAACCCGAGGTTAAACCGGTGAGGAAGTGAATTTAAATGATAATATTTTTTGAAATAGTTTTCAAATTTGATAATTTTTTTAGGACTAAATGATAATATTTTTGAGTGATTCTTTTTGCATTAGAAAGTAGACATCTCAAGCTTTTCATAGAATTCTAATTTATAATTTTTGAAAATATGTAGAATTAGATATGAATTTTTTAAAGCAGAGAAATCAGAATAAATATTGAACTGGTTAGACCAGATCGGTTAAATGACTGGATCCACAATTCTTGTGGTCGATCCGACCGATAAGGTCTGGTTTTGATAACATTAACTACAGGTGTGGGTCATTAATAACATTAAGGGCATTATTTATAAGTTTTTGGGATTATTTTTTCATTTTAAGATTTTAAGAGACCATTTTTTTTATTTTTTTAATCAGCCTAGAACCTGATTGTAATTTTCCCTTCTTTTTTCTGGGTTTCGAAGTGTACTATTTTTGTTTTTTGGGCTAAGGTTAGGTACGTTGATTTGATGTTGATTGGGGATCATAATTTTGGGTTGTCTGCAGACAATTGTTTTCCCACATGGATTTTGGTCATTAACCTTGAGAATTATTAAGAGTACACTTTTTACACAGTTTTGTGTCTCCGGATCCCTTATGTATTCGTCCCACAAGTCAAGTTAAATTTTCGAAAACAGAAAAACGAAAAAATTCACAAATTTCAATTTTAATTTTTCGGGGGTAATGTCTTGTTTTGCCTGAAAGTTTTTACCATGGAGCTATGACTATTGAGAATTTTTTAGTGGATCAATATCATATCAGAAGTGTTAAAAAATAAATGTCACCAATATAGCTATTCAAAATGTTCATAGAGAGAATGCAAAAAAAAAAAAAAAAAGGTTAAGAGAGATGGTTTTTAATGATCAATGTTAGTTTTTTTAATAGATAGGGTGATTTTATTCATTTCTAATACTTCTAGAAAGATATTGACCTAACAAAGCTCCTACATGAAAACTTCCATTACAAAACTGAACATTAGCTCTTAGTTTTTTGTATCTTTTTTTTTCTTCTAATGGAATTGTCACCAACCTTTATTGAATTGGAAGCTTGTTAATTACTTCCTCCGATCCTAAATATAAGACAGAGTTGATTTTTTTAAAGAGATTAAGGAAGCTAAATAAGTTATTTAATCATATCATATGTTGTGTATTCTTAGATTATATATCAGTTTATTAGTCAAACTAATTAGTTTGGAGAAAAAAATAAAAATATAACTAATCTAAAGTAATTTAATCATTTTTCTTAATCTTTTAAAAAAAATCAATTTTATCTTATATTTAAGATTGGAGAGAGAAATTGTTTAGAGAGTGAGGTGAAGGTTGAGCTTTCAAGGGTTTCTCCTTTTTCATTATTATGAACTCTTCTTACCCGTCAAGCTTTACATTTTCGTGAATATAAATTGTCCAAATATTCTGGTATGGTGGGTGAAATCAAATCAAATCAAATGTACCTACATTGCTGTTAGCAAGAGACATCTCTCTATTATTTAAATTTAAACTAAGAAGAAGAAAAAAAGGCGATTCGTCATCACCACCAAATGTGTAATTAAATTAAAGGCTTTAAATTAATTAATATAGCACCATTCAGGTAAGGCCTATAATTGGAGTACCAATTCCAAATTGCCATTGTCACCCACCACCTCAAGATTTTCTTGTATCTGTCCTATCTCTCCAACTACATACCCGTCCACACTAATTTTTCTATTTTCATAATTCAATTGATGTATTATATAATTAATTATTCTTCGTGTGATGACCAACAAAAGATTCGGATTTTGAGGATTAATAATATAATGTGGGTAGATATATATATATGTGGTTATATACATGGTAGGGACTAGTACTGTAGAAGTTGCTAATTGGTGGTGGGTACATGGTGGTTGAACCTAAAAAGATAAAAAATAAAGAAATTAAAAAAAAATGAAGTGGTATGAACAAAATGAAATGAATGTGGGCGCTTTACTTTTGTTTCAAGTGTGGGTGGTAGCGTTGAAAACTAGGAAGCGTTTTATCCAAAATCCCCAAACCAGATAGGCTTTTAAGCAATGTCTTGCATATGGAAAATTTGTCGAATTATGCTTTATGCTTGCTTCCACATGAAAACAAAAAAAAAGTTAGAGAAATAAGTAAATCGATGGTCCTTTAATAAGTCACTTTACAAAAGATTGTCTTCAAACAATGTCATTAATTTAATTACATCTTCTTAACACAGACAAGATAATTAGAAACAAACATATATATATATATATATATATATATAGGATTTACACACATTTATTAGTTATTGCTTTGAGTTTTTTTTATAGGCACACAAGTGTTTTAAATTTTTTAGAGACAATTCTGTTTAAAACATGAAACATTAAATGCCATATTTCTCAATGGGAATTAGGTAAACATTAATTGGTCATATTGAGAGAGTTTGATTCCTTCTACCAAAACCATTCTTATCGGTTTTGTCTTGAGGTGTTAACAACCATAATTGTATAGGTTGGCCAACAAGGAAAGGAAGCAGCTCAAATACCAACGTGAAAAGAACACACTTCAATGTTTGCAAATTCATGAATTAATGTGGAATAGCTTCACACACACGGTGCACAGAAACAAGAAATCTTGTAAGAAGATCAAGTGGTAGGGTCCGACGTCGTTTTCCCCAGACGTACGTTTTCTGGTATTCCCTCCTGTCCAACTGATCTTCATACCAATATAAAGATCCAAGGCACTTATATATATCCCCACCCCAACCTCAAATAACGAGAAAAGCTAGTAAACAGGATTTTTTTTTTTAAAAAAAAAAAAATAAACCATTGGGCAAATAGGTCTCTGGTGGGTTATTGCTTCTTGGTGATGTTAAACTGAAAAGCCATTTTCATTACAGTTCTGATCAGAGTGTGATAATTAGGCTGACAAAACTCATGAGCAACTACGTGCCACCAATTTAACGTGCAAAATCGATGATGGAGAAATTGTATCTGATTTGAGAAAAATATTATAGATCGATCGTCTTCCACCTAGAGAAATTGATTACAAATTGAAACGTCGCATGCACTTAGCTAGAAACCCTAATAATTAAAACGTGACAGTACTAGTGCGATGCATTGATGAACAACAGCGAGGAGCGAAAAAGCAACAGGAAAAAGGAGAACGCAGTCTTCGAGAAAACCAAAGAAAACGCAGGTGGTGGCGGTGGCGGTGGTCGACGGAATTAAACAGCTGGGTCACCATAACAGCTGGAGATTTGTCGTGTTCTTCACTGGAAATGAAGCATTGAAGCCCTGCACTGCACTGTACACAAAAACAGTGGTCCCCCTTTATCATTAACACAGATTTTAATTCAAAGGACAAATACAATACAAGCAAAGCAGAAAGCAAACGCAACTGGGGAGTGATGTTGATAATCACTAATCAGAGGTGCCATCCCATCACTCCCAATAAGCAACTACACTTTTTCTCATTTTTTTAAATCCCACTTTTTATACATGCATTAATTAATTCGGCCATTACCAACAAGTTGGAGGAGGAGAACACCAACTTGAATACCGAAAAACTCATTTATTGGGAGAGGTGAAAAACTATTTACTCTTTTCGATCCTATTTATAAGTATTTTTTTTTTATTGTGCAAAATGAACTGGTAGTTAAAAACAATGATTGTGTCAAAAATGTCATGTTTTTTTTTCATGTATGCCTTTATTTATAAAAAAAATATAGGATAGAAAATAGATAAAAAGTACGAGATATGAGAGAGAATGGGTATTTAATAAAGGTAAAATAAGAAAGAGAAGCTTACATTTTCAGACAAAAAGTGAAAATTGTTTATAAAAGGGACCAGCCCTATGAGAGGGAAAGTTGCTTATAAATAGGACCGGAGGGAGTACCATCTAAATCTTGAAAAGGGAAACCTCAGCCCAAAAAAAAAAATAATAATTCGGTCATGAGAAAGTTAAAAAATAAAACTTTGTTTTATTAAAATTAATCATGCAGCGCTAGCACCTACAATTCCTGGATTTTTAACTGATAGCACTCTGATCTTATTTATATATGTCCATTTTGACCAAAAAATTTTGGTTTTTATAAATCCTTTTTTAAAGTAATAAATGTATTTTGTACTTTTTTATCCTTAATAATTGTAATAAACGAAAATAATTTATTCATGTTGATTTTTAGAATCAATCATAGATAAAGGTAAAATTGAAAATTCAACCAATAATTAATAAGTTAACTAACTCATATTTATATATGAGAATTAGTTAAAAAAAAATTTATAAATAAAACGAGACTGGTATAACAATGGATGGCACTAAACAACAACAGTTTGCTGAATTTAACTTTACGATGGTTTGGTTGATTGTCTAGTCGGTGCTTAATCGGATCCTCCTTGTCTTGTCTTGTCTTCGTGATCGCAGGCCCACTGAAAAGCAGTGTACGTTTGCTTGGTGCGAGTTTAATTGCGGGAAATAGGCCAAAAATATTGCGACAGAACTACTTTTTTCCCACTCCTCCTAGTCCTCCCGTTTTTTTTTTTTTTTGTTCAAAAGTCCTCCCGTTAAATGCAAGCTGTCGATGTATATTTACCTCCTAAAATATTTAAAATTAGTAAAACGTAGTTTAACTAAATATTGTTTACTAAAACTCAATTATTTTTAGATGTCTTTAATTAAGTGGTTTATCTCATGCCATTACATATTGCTTCAACTTTTTTGTTGAGCTATTAGCGAAAGTTTTTTTTTTCTAAGGCATTTAATGACTAGATAATTAATATTTAATAAAAGACCCATTATGTAATTGAACTACAAAATGAACCTTATATTTAGAACTGTAAAGGTATTTGGTATAATACACCTATCATATCTTACAAGAGTAATATACATAATTTCAATTCCAATGTGAGAAATTACGACTCAATTATTTTTATTTCAAAATTTGAATCTTAATGAGTTTATTCACTCAAATTCTTCTTCTTCGTCGAGATAGTGCGCGCGTGTATACATTCCATACCAATCTGCCAAATGAAAACAAGTGCGCGCCCACACCCACACACACTCTAATGACTGCCTGTTCATCTGCTTTACCGCCTTTTCTAATACATTAAAGCATATTTATTTATATAAATTATTTTGATTCCTGGGATATAGTTACATTCTTGCATTTCGGACGGCTAGCTAGAGAATGTTGAAATTCTATAACACCGACTAGCAGCAAGGTTATCTTATAGTAGCATTTTAAAATACGAGGCCAAATCCATGGTTTTATGGATAAGACATCCAATAAAAAATTACACCAATCGCTTTTGCCAACTTTTCATTATCTTCATACAATGTTTTAGCTTTTCATAACCCATCACTATCTCACCTTTAGGTTGAAAAGGACGACACCTAATCTAATCAAACATATCTGATCTAAAATCTACACCAGATTCTGTGGCTTCTTACATCGAACAGGTTACCCCGAGAGCACAGAGATGCAATGACAATTCTATGAATGGGGTTTTGTGGGGTGAGGCCATCTTTGTTTCCTATTAAAAGCTGTAAAATCTGCATAGATATTATAGGTAGAAAGCTGACAGAAACGTTCATTATGGCTTAGTCCGGACAAGCAAAACCGGTGTAAAGTTAAGATTTGGTGTCACAAGTTCAAAATATCCAGCACTGAGGTATACTATACTACTTCTATTTACACAAGAAACATTACTTCAATCACATACATGATATGATGAATGGCGTTGCTGTGACGGGATACAATAGCATCAAGAACTGCAAGTTTCTAACCTTCTATAACTCTTCTCGCTTATGATATTCACATCACTGTACATTTATCTTTTGACTTCCCTTCGGCTTTGGATGAGGAAGATGGATGCCTTTCGCTGTTTCTTGCCGCCTGCAAGTACCATCCGTTTGTATTTTCAGATAAAAAGATCTTTGACTTGATACCACTAATACATGGCCCCAAAAATAAAACACCCACAGTAGAGAGTATTTCCTTCAAACATTTTAAAGAAAAACGTTCCTGGGGATTTTGAGAGAAAGAAAGGCAGTAGAAATTAAATAGTCAAATTACGGAGTACAAGCCAATCAAAACAAGTGTGCACAAGTCACGCATGTGAGAATGCACTTGACCAAACCGGGGACAATCCAAACTTACAGCAGTGCACATAAACTCAATCTTCATTGAGCATAGATCTGTACATAGTCATCTAAACATCAACTACATAGTCATCTAAACATCAACTCAACGCAACAAAGAAACAACAATTATTGGACCCATCAAACAACTGGAAAACAAAAGACATCTACCTGGGGACCTGTGACCAGTCTGGAACTGCCAGTAATGGATGGCGGGTGTGAATTTTGACGAGGTGGCTGTTGCCCAAACTCCTGTTGTTGCAATGCTATTGCTAATTGCAGATCTGAACTGCTACAATTACAGTTAAGATTTGTGTAAGTTTTAAATCAATAACTTGAAATACCCCTGAGAACAATAACATGTTTCTATTTGGATGAGAAGAAATTATCCATTTTTACTAAAACATTGAGTTATCATCAAAGGACTATATTATTTCAAGTGAATCAGCAATGCCAATGGCAATGAAATATTATATAACAGTCATGGATAGTAGAAAGAAACCAAGATGCACAAACAAGAATAATCTTAAACTACGAATGCTTTTCATGCTGTTAGTTCAAAACAAAAGTGTGGGTGGAAGAGAGTTTTTATTGCTTTTTTTTTTTTGGGGGGGGGGGGGGGGGTAGCAACTTTGAAAACTCACCTAATATTTAAGCCTGCCTCTGCCGCACTGTTTATACTGGCAAGATAATCCTGAAACATGAAAAGTTACGTTAATATCAAGGAAGGAATGAGCTTAGATGTTTCACTTTGAAAGAAAATACATACAGCAGTACTGGTCATGGCATTGTGCTCGTCCCAAGTGTTATTTTCCTGACTTTCTACCTTAAATTCCTTGAAGTTACCAGTCATAAACAATGTATCACCATTGACCTGCAGTATAAGTACAAACCAAACTAATATATTGTAATCCAAAATAATTCAGAATATATGTAATTAAACCATTCATGTCCATGTCTCTATGGTCCCAACAGCAAGCTTAGCCTATCGAGCAATTTATAAGTGCTTTCAGATTTTTTTGGAGGTACTTGTCCAGTGACCAAAGTTCCCTTTTGCAGCAATAGAATTTATGCGTCTAAAGAGAAGCAGGTATTTGGAACTCAAAATAAAAACCAGAAATTAGAAGAAATTAACCAGGCTGCAACATTTCTGCTATTCAGCAAATTATTTTAATCACTGTCACAAATAATGAATTTGGTGTTTAGTTAAATCATCCTAGAAATCTTTTAGCATTTTTGAGAAACTTGTAATAACACTATTGATAGAGGCTAAGGTAGTAAGAGATGCCTAATCCCACATGAAGTAATAAGGGATGCTCTGTGGCATTTGAGTGGGTTGTTTCTCCCACATCAATAAATAGTAGTCGGGCAAAGGTTCTCAATCCCAATTGAATACCCATCAATTGGTATTAGAGGTAGAGATAGATGGTTCCAAAAAGTGCCCCCTAAAGAGGGTTCAGACTTTAGATGAGTTTTAATTAGCAAGAAGTTGGTGAAGTGTCACCAAGTGAAGTGTTATAACGTGTAGCAGCCACTCACTAGGACATCAGCTATCTCAAGGACTAATTGATAGAGATTAAGGTAGCATGAGATGCTTAAGTTCCATGTGAAATAATATGGGATAGATATTCAGCAGAGTATTTAAGTTGATTGGTTCTCACATCATTAGCTAGCTTTTGGGAAGGGTTTCCCATGCCACATAAGTGAACACATAGCAACAGAAATTCCATAGCAATGCCAAAAATACAAAAAAGGCTGTAAAATAAACAGAGGATTAAAAGAAAGATTCTCCGCATGGTATTTATTCATAGAAACAGCTTATTTTACATACATGAAAACTGATGAAATTCTGTCATAAGCATATAAATGAAGCTCAGGCTACCCAGACACGCACTTTACATGTCTTCAACAAGATAAATTTTGAATATGTACAACTTATATGAACAAAAAACTACAACTACCACAAGCATCAGAATCATACTGTGTATTTGACCAAAATTTGGAAGTGCACACCAGCATCCACAGTCTCCCATAAAGAAAACAAGGGCCAAAAAGAAAGAGAAGAAAAAAATTTTGACAGAAAGTCAGATGAAAAGGATCATAGAGAAAAAAAACTCTACCTCGTACAGTTTTTCCCACACCAAATCAGGTTGATTTAGGTATCCTTGGTCTGTAGCTAGGAGATAAAGCTCACGCTCATACTGTAATACAGATGGACATTATATATTTCTTGAACTAGTAGATAATAGATATACCAAACAAAAGAAATTTTATGACTGATAGAAAAGGTTCTTGATTCCTACCAGCAAATCCAAATGAACAAAGAACCAAATACAAGAACCATCAAAACTTTTTACTGACCTTAAAAATGGTGCTGAAATGGTTGTTACGGAAAAAAACACATAACTCCCCATCTTCAAGACCACCTTGTAAACAGAAGAGGCTGCAAAAGGCCAAAAGCATTTACAATGTATATGAAGACACATCATCATAGCTAATGAAAAAAATTGCACTCAGAGGTATAGTATGGAGAAATTTAGAACAGGAGGGCAACAGAGTAACATACCCATAAAATGTCAACTGACTGGCATTGTTCCTCAAGAAGCTCTTGATCAATTCCCCTAAGACCATCAAACAAAAACAGATGTTTCTTCAAAAAAACAATAAAATTATCTCTGAGAAAAATAATTTAATAAAAATCCTACATCGCCCTAATATATAGCAGCTAACACAGATAACACGCACCTTGTTGAGGTGTAATTTCATCCTTAGTTCTTGTATCAGAGGGTGCTGTAGTGCTCTTGTCTGCTTGTTCTGCAAGCAGTACCTCACCTTCATAGACCGGTTCATTATCCTGAAAGTTTGCATTTCCTTTATCCAATACACATTCCTCTCCTTCATATATGGGCTCACTCCCATCGATGCTGGAAGAGAATGCTTCTTCTGAAGCATCAATTTGCTGAACCCTGCCACTAGATGATTCTGAATTTTTATCAGTTGCAGATAAGCATGATAGTCCCGTGGGATCATGTTCATGGGATTCATCAGCAGTTCCATGATCATTACTGGTCACAGAGGGTTGATTGTGAACCTTTCCACCCCCTTCTGAGACATTCATATGGCTTTCAACCGAAGACAAACAGCTTTTTCCAGAATAAAGGAGAGGTTCACTTTCATTCTGAACCAGCGTATCAACACCGTTCTTATTCTCATCAATAGATTCTTTGGACTCCGCATGAGTCAACTGATCACGGCTATTGACCCCATCAGCCTTTACAGACGAATTGGCTACTTCCCCCATAGTAGGTGCGGAGGCAATCTGCTCAGTGCTATCATTATCAGAAACAGTGCAAATGCAATCATCATGGATAAGGGGTGCTGGGTCACGAGAGTCATTGTTAACAGCATCAGTTTTCTTTACAAACTCATCTCCAGAGCTTATGGCAACAACCTTGTTGCATATATTATCATCCATATTAACAGACATAGTGGTTTCAGTCACATGACCCTCAACGGCATTACTTACTGATGCCTCTGAATCAGCCTCAGACAACTTCAAAGCTCTTAACAGCTCTGCCTCTTCTTCAAGATCTCCTTTCCTGGGCATTTGTTGATCAGGAACAGAATGTGGAGAATCATCAAAGGACCTGGTTTTTGAGAGACTTGGAGAAGGAACACCAAGAGCTGCAGTTGTAGCAGCCACAAAATCTACGCAATCTTCTTCAGGACCATTCTTATGCTGATCTCCCATGTTTCTAGTTTCAAGAGCAACAAGCTCCCCCATAAGAGCATTATAGGACTTGGACCCTATTGCATTAGCTGTATCACAATCCTGGTTCACATGCATACAAAGGTTTTAGTATCAAATTCATACCAACACATCAAGAAGAAATACATGGGTTTTATAAAATAAATTATGACATCAAAGTAAGAAAAAAAAGAACAGCTGTAGTGCAAAGGACGTGAAAAAGCCAGGTAAGGTAACAAATAGCTTCAATCCAAAAGTGCAACTTCCCAATGTCAAATAGGCCAGCCAAGATTAAGAACATAGTCACATACAAAGAATGTCAAATAGGCCAGCTAAGAACATAGTCACATACAAAGTATTCCACATGAAAAAAAAAAAATATTTGTAGAAAAAACAGAAATGACAGAGAAGCAAACAAACAAATCCTAACAATTTGTAATTGAACATTTTACATAATTCGCTCAACTAAAATCTGACCAACAATGCTGTAAAAGTTTCATGGACCTTGATTTCCCATTCCGTACCACAAAACTCACATAGAATCCACAACATCGTGGTAATTATAGTAGATTCGCCTAAGCTTAAAATTCAAAACTCACATAGAACCTACAACATCATGGTAACTATTTCATCTAAGTATTGTAATATGTATTACATCACTCATCATACATGTACAAGATATTTTTACTCTTTTTTTTTTTTTTTGTTTAAAACATTCATATTCATGATATTAAGATAACAGGTGACGACCTTGTCATCAAAATTTTAATAGAGGATTGTCAAAAGCTTAATGAATGAAATTAAAATTTTCAAAACTATGATGACCAAATAACAATATTTTAAATAACAAGGAATAATTTAAAAACTGAATGGAAGTATTGAGACCAAAAAAGTAATTTTCGAAATCCTACTCTACTGAGTTCATGCATAGAGACAAGAAAAAAATCTTGCCATAAAGGACAGGACGAATTCAATGAGAGGCCCCCAAAATCATGGAGAATAGTGAGGTGCCAGCCAATGGCATGAATAACATGTGGATAAATAGAATGCATCTAGAACATTAGTACAGCAATCTAATCAATGGTGCTGTGAGAAAAACAATAAAGCTACTTGCTAGATATACAGGCAAAACAGAAAAAGCCTACCTCAGGATCAACTATCCAGCCATGATACAACGAGATGTCCAACAGATCAAATATAGCACATTCTGGAGTGAACTCAAAATCATTTATTCTGCAATTACAAAGCAATCTTTTTATCAGAACATCAACATGGATCATTAAAGCACGAGTGGCAAAGAAACAAACAGAACTTACCTCTTAAATTTTATATTTACATCAATGCCTGTAGCAAGTCTTGGAAGCAAATCGATCGCATCAGAAATGTTCTGCAGCTGATTTTTGACATAGCCTGCATCTTTATTCTACAAGCAATAAGAAAAGTTGTCAAAACAACCCACACAACAATAGTAAGATCAGAAACAATCACAAATTAAACCTATCAATTCTTACATTCACATTACTATTGGAATCAATTAAACGATCAGCAACCAATGAAAGCAATTTCTCCTGTGAAACTTCAGCAACATCTGGACTCAAATGTATGCTGTTTCTAAGCAGAAGAACATTACCTGCAGCAAAATGATATACAAACTACCATTAATAAGAGCAATGCAAAAGGGCAAGAAAAATCAAAGGAACTATGAAAGTAAGACAACTAAAGAGCATAAATAAAACACCGAATTTGGGCAACCAAGGCCCAAGATGGATAGATTTTAAGTTTTAAATTATCATCAAAGAGGGCTAGTTTTTGCTGAAGAACAAGAAAATTTAAAGGAAAAAAATACTTTTTGGTCCATATAGTTTACATTAGTTTTTAAAATAGATATATTTGTAATCCTTGTAATTCTTTGTACATTGAATTCCAGCAACCCAACACAAAATGTGTAGGAATCTTGATGAACTTTCCATTCATTGGGGGCCAGTTTTGACCCATAGAGACCACGAGTGAATTGCAAAAGAGGTTAGAAGGAGAAATATAAGGAGGAAGGAGGGGAGAGGAGAGATAGGTAGTCGGTATAAAGGGAGTGGAACCAAAGACTGAACTTAATTCTTATCGCACAAGTCACAAAACTTCCTCATGCCTTATATGGACACAAATCCAACAAGCCATTCCTATACCTACCTTAACTAACTCTCGTATTTTGTATCAAAGTAACATTGTAATATTGAGGAAATATTTGACTGAAAGAAAGTAAAGGTGAACAAGAAATTTGTTATTATACAATGACTTTCGACAATTGAAAGACAACACGTGAGTTTTCTCCTCTTAAGTATTGTATTTGTATCACCAACCCCAATACTTAGGGATTAGGGTCAACTTTCTTTTCTTCTTTTCAACTGCCTTTGTGATGATCTTTCTAGTATGATTGGTGGGGAGAAATCAGACATCCTCTTATCTCCATAGTAGCATTCTATCTAAAACTAAAGGACGGCTGAAATAACACCAGATACTCTTGAGTCTTGACTATACTTAATCATTCCAAAAATCAGTAATTGCACGACAAATTATTCCGCCTTAGTGACCTTCCAAAAGGAAATAAAAAACGCAACAAGCAGGGTGGAACAAAAAAAAAAAAAAAAAAGAGGATGGCGCGAATATGCAGTTGAAATAAGCCTAAGGCCAAACCATTAATGTTTGTTGGTAAATTAATAAGGAAGGGATGCGATAAGGACCACCAGGCCTTCAATCGACAATAAAAAGTAAGAATTTCATGGTAATAAGTAATCCTTCAACTAAGATCAATCGGCCGCTCTGTGAAGAGTAATATTAATACTTCAGTCTCAACCGTTCCTAACTGAGCAAAAATACGTCCTGGTGCCAATAAATGAAATCCAACAGCGTAATTGATGAAAACAAATATCGACGAGGAACCTACCGTTCAAACATTTCAATTTCTTATGAAATAAGAACCCCCGCAAAAGTGCCATAAGAATCCAAGAAAATGAAAGAAACATGTATATAAGAGCCGAAGATGGAAGAAAGACATACAGATAGCGAGGAGAGGGCAGGGACCGTTCTCATTCTGAAGAACGATTGGAGTGGTGCGTCCAAGAAACTGAATCGTTTTGGTCTTGTGCATAAACTCTTTCGCTGCCTCCTGCTGTGGCGGCTGTGGTTGTTCCTGTTCCTGATCCCTCGGTTCATCGTTAGGAGGAGGGGACGCCATTGCCTAGAGACCTTTTTCTCTGGCCTGACAAAGACGATGGTGCACGTTCTGGGGTTGTCTTTAGGTAGAGAACAGCGATGAGTGGGCCAATTAGGAATTAGGAAAACAGAAAATGAAAAGAAAAACGACGATGCGAGTAAAGTTTATGGAGTGCTGACGGCAATGTCAATGGGAATTTGTATCGCATTTTATATTCGATTTAGTTCTTACCATTTCCAGGATGCAAGAACAGCGCTGGTATTTACCAATTACTTTCACCCTAAAGCTGATGCTCATGACACGGCAATTTTTACGTTAGACTTTTTTTGGCACATTCCCTTTTTTTTTAATGATATGGGCTTGTTGAGCCACTTAACAACTTATTAAGCCCATTCACATTTAGGCCCATCTATCTTCAATTAATGGCTTCTCGTTGGGCCATTTACATTCAGTAGCAAGCAAATTTTGTTGTTATGATCGCGAGGCCCTTCCTTACCGGCAAAGAGCTCGATAATCATAGAGATCCGCCTGACGAACCATCCTCTTCCAACTGCCGCCTTTTGTCAGTTTGTGAAGAAAATCAACCGCTTGTTTGTGTTTTACCGGAAATTCCACAATTTCGATTTTTTCCAGGTTGCAACTTCGTGGGAGTGGACGGTTGACGATTGGTTTTATATATATAAACCAGCTTCTTATATTTAACACGATGAGAAGGAAATGGAGACACGGCGCAAAAAAAACAAGAAAGAAAATGGAGACACTGCGCGATGGAGAGGTTCCGCGCCACTTCCCCCTCACTACCTCCGCCAGTTCATCTCGCGGAGATTCAACAGATAATTTATTAAAATGGAGTAAAATTTTGGCATTTAACGTGCGCCAAATTTTTTTTTTTTTTGAAAAAATATTGGGAAACCCCCCCTTACGAAATCTATCAAACCCTTCTTACTGATAAAAATTTCAATAAAAGAATATTCCTTAATTTTCTTCTTTTTTACTCCCTTGAATATTTGGATTGAAATATTATTAAAAGGTGACTCTTTTTATGCGAAAAAATTTTAAAAAAATATATCAGCCTGTGATTTTCTACGAAACAGCCCCTATGTGATTTTCTACGAAACAGCCCCTATGCTTCGATAAATATAAAATACATGTAGCAACAAGTAGTGTTTATAAGGATGGGATAATAAAGGTGACCCTTTTGACTTGCTGGACCGAATGCGATGCATGAAATTTTTGTGTGGGTTATCATGACAAGAGATGTTTCTGCTTTTTATTCGCTGTCATATAGTGTCATTCAATAATAATTGGCATGCTAGTCTAAAAGTATGAACGTTTATTTCATATCTATCAACATCAATATAAACTATTTGTTTTTATGATGAATTGTGTTGTTATAATTCATAACTTATGCCGCTTACATGGGATGAAAACGTGTTCAATTATCAAACTTATAAATATAATAGAGCAATGCTAATTAGGTGTGTGTTTGG
The DNA here is from genome assembly GCA_963210345.1 of Inga oerstediana. Taxonomy (NCBI): domain Eukaryota; kingdom Viridiplantae; phylum Streptophyta; class Magnoliopsida; order Fabales; family Fabaceae; genus Inga; species Inga oerstediana. The sequence continues at coordinate 57,369,696 of OY723409.1, forward strand.
ATTAGTTTTTTTTAATAATTTTTACGACTTACGAGATAAATGTGTGAGAGGAGTTTTATCTCGGGTTGCGCAAACCTAAAAATCTAGGTTTGGAAGTTTGTCAAACACCCTCTAAATTGGGTGGGTGGGAAAACATCACCTCGTGGATTGTCAAAATCTCAAACCTTTCATCTCTTTACATTCTAAGAACAAGAGGGCTTCTGTCATTGCTGGAAGGACCGGTTAGACCAATTGGTGGTATAATGGTCAAAGCTTGCTGAAGGTGAAGGGTGTCCCCATACATGACTGCCCCTGCTTAGCTCCTTTTTAGTTGATTGAGTATATGAAAGGGTAGAAAAATGCTAAAGCAGCATTGCAAGGAGAAAACAATCAAAAAAGAAAAAAGGAGATTACTATTAAAATATTATCCTTGATATAAATTAGTTAACTTAATTATTTATAACAAATTAGTGTTGGTTTTCTAGGACTACCCTTTCTAATGATATAAATTATAACTACCATTTGTTAGAAACCCCCTACTATGGTCTATGTATAGTCAATTAGGATGTTTGGGGGAGATTATAAGTTTGGAAGACAAAGTGACTCTGATTCTTGTATTTAAGGTCAAAGTTAACCTCTCGTCTATCTCTTATATTTAAGATCAAAGGTAGTACATTATTTATCTTTTATTGTTGGATTTAACGCGTGTTTGGATCCATGTTTTGAGCTTCAAAGCATGCTATCAACATGCAAAAGCTAGGTGGGTTCCTTTCTCAAGTTCTCCCATGTCTAGCATAACAATAAAGTGATCTTACTTTTGTTCCAATGGTGCAATATAATAAAGGGTGAAAGTGCAATTCTATCCATAAACATTTTCTAATAGAGTTACTTGCATAGTAAACATTCTTCAAGTTTAAAAGTACCCACGAATATTAAAAAGTAGACCAATAATGCCAATTTCGTTAAGTTGCTGGATGTTGACCGTCAAAATGTAACTTTTGACTGTTTGTGTAACACGTGGGATAAGATGGCAATTACAGGGACGTCTTGTTTGACTAAAAACCTAATCCCCTTTTTTCCATTAAATATCCGACCAACCACCTCTTCTTCATTAACCAGGCCAACGACCACAGCCACATTAAATCATTGAAGCTCACTTGCCTTCTTCTTCCTCACTTAAGTTCTCTGCTCTCTCATTGGAGAAAGCCCCATCTTGAGATGGCATCATCTTCATCATCAACGACAGGAAGAAGCAAAAGAAGAGTGGTGATGCTTAAGCAACCAAGTAGTAAGGATAATAATGAAGGTCCACGAAGGTATTGTCATCACAGATTGGAGGCTCCACGGTATACGGCATGGATAAAAGGCAACCCTGGGAGGAGATTTTATGGTTGCCCTAACTACAATAAGGTATGTATGTTAGTGATTAGAAGATGATTGTTGATATCATGGTGATCGACCGATATTGGCTTTATTTTGACAAGAAGGGGGTTGTGGGTTCTTTGCTTGGCACGATGAAGTCTTTGGGGAGAGGGCTAACAAAGTCATAAAGGAACTGCTTGATCACATTGACAAATTTTTTGATGAGAATACTTTCCTGAAATTAAGGAGCAAGACGAGGATTGACTATGAACATTTGGGTAGAATTAAAGTTGAAATGAGGAAGCTAAGATACAGAGATCAGATAAGGGATAGTGAAGCTAGGAAGGGCACAAGGAAGTTAAAATATGTTATTGCTATATTGATAATGACATTTTTTTTATCGGAATATTGATAATGACATGAGTGTGGATGTTTTATATGTATTTTTGTAGTTGTTTATATGGACAAACCCTTAGAAATAGTTATTTGAACTGACTATGTGTAATTTCAATTCAATTATGGTATTATGTAGTTGAAGTTGTAAGGTTTAATGCAGTAGCTATGAAATCGAAATTTCAATATCCAATATTTTTAGTTTACCATCTACAAATGGAACAAGCCGTGTTATTTAACCAAAGTCTTGAACTCAATGTGAGAGTTAATATAAAAGGCAAATATATTAGATAATTGGGAATTATAGTCTCTAAAAGTATGGAAATTTCAAAAGGATTGAGTTGATCTAAGAGGTCTGGCACCTAACTTACAAAAGGACAGCATAAATATGACGTACAAAGCATGCCCAACACACAAAAAGAATTCCTATATAATCAGATGTTAAATAGACCACAAAATATGCCAGTTATGGCATAAAAAAATAAATAGAATATACATGTTACTCATACTAATTTATCCTAAGCCTAACGCAAACTTTATCATACTAAATCTCAGTCTTCTTTGTTTTGGCCTTGGTGCTCACAATCTTGCCCTGAAAATCAACAAGGAGTTGAGAAGTTGTCACACTAGGATTGCCTTTCCACTATAGACTTGGGGTTTGAAATTGATCTTCCTAGTACCTTCTACACTAACACTTGAAGATGTAGCCTTTATCATTCTAATTTGCTTCTTGTTTGGTATTGGGAACTTAGTTTGTGGATCAGCGTAATGTGTCATATATTCCTGAGAAGTGCCCTCCTGTATGACAACATATGAAGTCATCCCTAGCTGTAATGAAAATGAAAGTATTCACATTAAATCAATCCAACAAGTTAAGTATAAAAACATATTTATAAAAGTATAACTCACGTCCAAGACAGTTCTCCCTGTCTGTTCATCATATTGGATGCCAAATCCACACTGAGATCATGGCTTGTCACATTTTTTTCTTGGTGTTTAGTTTTTAGGAGGGGACATATGGCATAGTGGAAGTCTATGACGGCTATGGTGGCAAAGTGGTAAACTCTGAATCATTTGGTGTAAAGGAGGCTGATTGTGAGAGTTGTTGTGGCATAGTGACATCCCCTAACATATTTTATGACCCTTATTGTGGCATAATTGAATCCTTATTTTCTTGTGTCTCTTCTTCTTCCTTGGACGAGGAGGAGGTCTGCTTGATGATGGAGTCTAGAAAACTGAAAATCAGTTAGTCAGATGATTATTCAACATTGCTAAATAAAAACTATGATTGAGAATTACCTCTTTACATGTTGTCGTATCATATCCTTCTTTCTTGTAGTAGTTATGTATAACATTCTCACCTTTTTTACTTTTTTTGTCAGGTTCATTCCCTTCTTTTTTTTGAGTTAACAAGTTAGACAACTTTTCCCTTTTCCACCTCCTTTGTGCCTTTTCAATCTTGTCTCTTGTTTTTTTGGTTGACTAGGTAATGTAGTAATGGGTGGTGGAAGCATTAGAGGGAAATAGACAATGTCCCAAAACTATCTCCCCCTAATTGGCAAAAAATTTCTCTTATAACTTGCTAAATAGGTGTCCTTAAAATAGTAGTTAGAGATTTGTGTCATCGAATCTATATTTGCATGGTACATGGCACAAATTTCATGTTGGTATGGGATTCTGTAAGATCCCATGCCCTACATGAGCACATGCCCTTGTTAAGATACACACCATGTCTATATTGTCCTTATACGATCTCATAACCATGATCTCCATTAAAGTATACCCTTCAGTTAACAACTAAATACCTATTTACTTCAAATAATTCCATACACTTAGGGCTGCATTATACTTTCAATTCTTAACATTATGTTCACTATCAGCCCACTTGGTCAACATCTTTAGCCTAATACCTTCAAACATTCTAATCACTGGATAATATATGTATTCATTAATCCATGAATTTAAGCTCTCGCTAATGTTATTGCCCACTATCCAGGATTTGCAGGTAGGCTTGAAGAAAGCTCTTACCCAAGCATTCTGAGGATAGGACAATACTGCCTTAGTGGTGCAATCACTTATTTTCTCAATAAACTTCATGTTGTCAGTGAAGGTACTTTAAGCACATAAAAAATTTCTTCTTGACCTCATTCCCCCTCCACGCCTTGCTTCAATTAGCATATATATGTTAAGCACAAAATCTTTACTCTGCAGTAGGTAAAATGTTGCTCACAACTTGCAATAAGCCTTGTCATAATTCAAACAAGTAGTCAATAACTAAGTTTTCATAACTTTTAACAATTTAACAAGCCTTTTGTGTAAATTACAACCTTCTGTGTGTCAGTCATGATAGTCACATCTGTACTAAGTCTTAACTCTAGAGATTTGCTAAGTAAGAAATTATTCCCAGTGTAAACCATTTTCTTTCTGAACCAATTCGAATGCCAATGGATATAATGAATCATTGGCATTCACTCTAACTACAGTCAACAAGATACCCTTTGTTTGATCCTTTACAAGCATGCCATCAACACCAATCAATGGTCTGCATCTAGCTTTCTACCCAACCTGCGTAATGATTTGAAACATAAAGTTAAGTATTAGCACTCATTTGAATAGAACAATAACATCGTATATCAAATGTTACCTTCAAAACATTAAAACAAAGGTATATCCTTTTGAACACCTGAACACCTTGCTCCATCGCCTCAACACTTAAATCAACATGGACATCAGAACCTGGGTTTGACATCCTTAGTTCATTGCAACAAGCCTTCCACTTCAGGAATTCATCCTTGAAGCTACCTTCCATATCTTACATAATTTTCATCTTCACACATTTGTATTTGTAAATACTCACATTTACCTTCAAATCATGCTCCACTTTCTTTTTCATGTCACTGATCCTAAATTTAGGCAACTCTTGAACTTTGTCATTGTATTCTCGAGACAGCCACTAAGCTTATGCTCTCAGATTCTTGTAGACCCGAGCACAACTATGCTCTGCGTTAATAGTCCTTACCTCAAATCCTACTTGCTGCCCAACAGTTGAAGCATAAACAAAAAATGGTCACTCTTCCTCACACACATCCTTCATCAAACTTTTATCACTCTTGGCCACTCTGAGATTAATGGCCTTTGTAATTGTATACCTATCTATGACTCCTTTCAGCTCATCCTAACGTCATACCTACCATCAAGATAAGATCTGACTCACCTGCTCCTCTCATTTCTTCTGGACTTCTATCATTGTCTTGGTCCTCCTCCTCTTTGGCCTCACTTTCCCCATTGTCTAAAAATTCATAATCTGGCACAACACTCTCATCAGTGTCAAAGCTTCCACTTTTAGTAAAATAGCCCTAATTGTCATAGTCACTATCATAAATTACACTAAGAACATCCTTTCCCCGTCTCTGCCCTACAGCTCTTACACTATCTACAATAGAGTTATTTCCTACCTTAGTTTTCCTCTTTGATTCCCGAACCCCAACTTTCCTAACGTTCTCAAACAACCTTGCCTGCCTTTACTTGATGTTTCCCGTGTATTTCCCAACCCCAAATTGACCTTCCCTTTTCTCTTTGACGCCATTAACTATGCAACAAATATAAACCATAAATCAAAAAAGGGCTTAAATGCCATTTCATGGTACAAAGAACAAAAAAATATTATCAGGACCGCTTCAAATCTTACCTCTATATGTCCTTTTCATTTTGTTGCTTCTCTCTAACTCTAAATCAGAATCTCACCACATGCATCACACCTTGAAGCCTTCAATCTCTACACATTCGTCCAAAATCTTAATGGCAATTTGTTAGTCTTCTCTCTCACAGACAGACGATTGATCTAGAACCCTAATCCTAATAACAACTCTTTAATCCATTGTCACTCCCCCTTTTCTTTGCCAATCTCGCCTTTTCTTGTTTCTTGTTCCTCATTTATTGTTAAACCCTACCTTTTCACATTTTCCATAGAACAGGTCATCACAAGAGGACGACCATGTAATTGCCATCTCATCCCACATATCACAAAAATGGTCAAAAGTTACATTTTGACGGTCAACATCTAGCAACTTAACGGAATTGACATTATTGGTCTACTTTTTAATGCTAGTAGATACTTTTGAACCCAAAAAATGTTTACTATGTGGGTAGCTCTTTCGAGAAATGTTTATAGATAGCATTGCACATTCGCTCTATAATAAAAGCATAAGTAGGTTTTTAGTTAGTTTTGGTCCAACAGTGTAGAGAGAGGGGAAACGTGAAAATAGAGGGAAAAAAACATAATGTTGCAAAGAAGAGAGAGAGAGAGAGAAGAAAAGTGGGACCTTACTTCAATGAAAAAAATAAAATTACTCAACAGCTATATGTAAAGAAAGTCAATCCAAATATAGATCACAATATATAATTTAACTTTTATCAAAACTTATGATTACAAAAGTCAAAGGAAATAAAAATCACTTTTTTTCGAAAAGGCGTGTTTGGATTAGCGGTGACAGATGTGATTTTGTTTTTCAATTTGACTTTTACAAACTCAAGGTATGGTAAAAGTCAAATTTTGTAATATGATTCATGTTTGATTGACTTTTATAAAAGTTACTTTAACAAACTGAAAGTTGTTTGGTTGATTAGTGGAAAAACAAGTTTAGATGTAAAATTAAAAAAAAAGAATATGAATTTTATTAAATGACACACACACACACACATATTATATTCACATTAATTCTAAAAAAATATCAAAATTATTTAAAAATTAATATATTGTTGGGAAAAATTTTGTAAACACTAAAATATATTTAATAGATAGAAATATACATATATCATAAATAATAACAAAGTTAACTTTTTCAGCTAAAACCTGAATATTATATTGCATCTATCATTATTATTTCCAACCTAAAGAACTAATCTCTTCAACAAAATGAAAAAGACAAAAGTGGAGAGGACATATGTGGGTTTGACAGGGATATCAATGAGCATATTTGTGGGACCATCACCATATCTATCTCAATGTTATCCATCTCCATAGAAGCATGGAAAAGTTGTTTATTTCTAAGAGTTAGGTAGATCCAAAAAGCCAGATAGAGGAAAAGCTATTCCAAACACCAACAAAAGGTAAAAAGCCACTTTTGGCTGTTTGGATGCACATTTGGGACTCAAACATGATCCTAAACATGCTCTTGGTGTATTGCCCGAGTTTTAGCAGTATTGAGGCATTATTCTTCTCTCCCTTGTTATTGGTATCAACTATGTGAATTAAAACTTTAAACTAGTGTTATTAGAATCAGAAGAATTGCGATTCAAATCGCACGAATTGATCCGAAAGATGCTTCCAGCTATGCAAATTGGTTGGATGTTTAGATTTGAACTTGAATCGATCCTGTATCATGTGATTCTTGCCGGAATTGCGATTCCTTAGGATGCTGCAGACGGCGGGTCGCTCATAGATCCAAGTCGGATCTATACACAACCCGCTTCAAAAACACCCCCCCCCCCCCCCGAATTTTTTTTCCACTTTCCCCCCAAATTTTCCTTTTCAGTTTAGTGAATTCAATCGACGTTTGCGTTTTTTTTCACTTTTCAGAACATCTTCTTTCCTTTTTTTTATATTACCCATTTTGACTTTGAGAATAAGGTAAAACACCTACATTGAAGAATCTCAATCAAAGAGGATTATGTTTTTTAAGGAAAAAGATTATATATAAAATATCTAAATCTTATATCTATCATGAATTCATGATATTTGATATATTTCAACCGAATTTTATTTAGACTAAGAGATTTACATAATTTATGGGATCTTTACTTCATTAATCAATCCTTTTGTGTAGAAAAAGGATTATATGTATTTCCTTTTGTCACATCAAGATATTGAGCCCTGTATATTTCCTTTTATCCTATTAGGCCATCATGACCCTATGTTTTTATTCCTCTTTCTCCTTGCCATTATATTCCTTGCTGGATTGTTCCATTCCTCACACAGTGGAAAAAGCCTTTTACTCCTATTCCCATCTGGTAATACTTATTCCTCTTCATCTTCCTCTTTCATTGTATTTTTCCTCTCATATTATTTTGGTGCTGTTGTGTTATTTTTGTGGTTGGAAGAATGACTCAAAATAAAAAAAGAAGGAACTTGATATTACATTGGGTCATTGTGAAGATGTTCCTCCACATAGACTTTTGGTTAAGTGCAAATATTGTTCACGTGAATATTGGGGTGGTGTGGCTAGGATGAAGCATCATTTGGTTGGAACTAGAGACAATGTGGCTCCTTGTACAAGTGTTCCCGATGATGTTAAGGGGTTGTTTCTTAAAATGCTAGACAATAGAGAGAAAAGTAAAAATGCTATTAGTCTTGAAGTGTTTAAGAAAGCAACTTCCCAAGATGCTAATGCAAATAAGGGTACAGTGGACTCTTTTGTTGCCAAGGGGAAGGATGAAACATCAAAATCTACGAAACAGAGAACAATGAATGAGATGTTAAAAAATAGAGATTTAGTGATTCAAGATATTTATAAGTATATATATGGTAATGCTCTACCATTCAATTTGGTAAGAAGCCTGTTGTTTGTTCACATGTTAAAATCTGTTGGTGAATATTGTAATATCCCAATTTTTGTTAGCACTTAGAGTTAGTTGTACTTTAGGTTTTAATTAGTTAAGAGTATATAATAAATTAATACTTTAAAAAAAGTATTAAGTTAAAAAAAAATCTCTATGAAATAAAAGAATACAAATAAAATACTTCCTTAAAATAATTCTTCTAAAAACATGGGTATGTGTATGTAAATATATCTTAATATTGAAATAAATAATATAAACAAAAAATGCTGTCAGAGTATTACTAATATAATTATTTTATTATTTTTTTTAAAAAAATAATTTAATATGAGTAAAACCCTAATCCTAACCTTCCTTCCATATAAACCCCCTATCTCTTTAGTCCGTGGTGATCCCAGGCGCCGCTATCCGCGTCATAGGTTTACTCTTCTCTTTTCTTCGTCTCACTTGACCGGGTTCTAACTTTACTGCAATGAGTGCAGGTATTATCAAACCTTACTCCTTCCTTTCTTCCTTTTGTCTTCCTTTTCTTCCATTTGTCTCCTCTTGTTCGGTTATTTCAGCCCCTTGCACTGTGCGAGTGTATGTTTGAAACATTTTCATCAGACCTTTCTTTTTTTTTTGGGTTGCTGAATGTGTGTGTGGGTTATATATATATATACACGTTGGTGTTTGTGAACCTTTCTCTTTACTGTTGGTGTTGGTGAGCGTGCATCCATATGTGTGTGTGTGTGTCTTCTCCTCTCTTCCCTTCATATCCCATTCTCCCTTTCACTCGTTTGTGGCAGTCTGAATATGTTTACATCTAATTTTTATTTATTTTTCTTTCTTTCTTTCCTCATAACCTCATTTCATTATATCCATAGCATAGATATGTATATATATATATATATCGTTTTTTTTGCCCCCACAACAGTGTTGAAATCGTTCGTCCTTACAGCTAGGGTGTATCAATTCATTTATTTACACACTCCTCTAGGCTCTAGCATTCATTTGAAATACTCACACACACACACACACCATTGTGGGAGTTGGTGTGAAGTTTCCTCGCGATATGTGCATTTCTCCATCTTATATTCTTATTCCCCTATCTTGCACAAGAGCCACATCCGTCCTTTCTTTTCTTTTCTTTTCTTTCTTTTTTTTTTCATCCTACTTTACATCTTGGAGTTTTGACGTGAAGTCAAACTCTTCATTAAAAAGAGAAAAAAAATGCCTCCAACATATAGCCACACTTATGTCCCCCCTTGATTTATGAAATAATAATAATAATAAGTAAGCTATATCATTTTTTTGTTGCTATGGTCTGTACAGAAAATTCCCTCCTATTCCGACACATACTCATGCTTAATTTTTTTTTTTAGGAAAACATAATGAATCTAAATCTAAACATAAATATGTTGTAACTAATAAAAATGTATTTATCCTATATAAATTCTTAGATGGGTAGATTAATGTTTTAGAGTAACTTTATAGTAGTTTTGAGAAATATAATAATAGCATTTATATTTGTGACTTTGTAGATTCTCATTAAGAGCTTTGGAGTAATATGTGTTTGATTACCTGTACGCTAGGAAGTAACAGGTAACTCTGAATATTCTTTCATATACTTGTGAATTGTGTATGATTGTGAATGACTATATATATATTTTTTTAAAAGAAAAATGGACTAAATTATATATGTGTTTGTATTATAAATTCTCAAATAAGTAGTGTCACAAGTAAATTTCTATATAACTCATTGTATTCATATAATTAATACTTTAATGATAATTAATGTATTATTGGATTATTATTTTCTTTTTAGCATGTTTGAATATGTGATGGTATTTGATATGAATGGAAGCATGAATTATTGTACTTTGTCTTTTAATGATATTATATTTATCACTGTCATGGCGGTTACATCTGTGATGGGTTGGAGTGAGGAGGAATTTATATGTTGAAATCTTTTACCACGTGGTATGCCATCACTTGGTGCACAGTGGATGGTACTTGTCAGGGCCCTTTCTTCCATGTTTTCCTTTGGCCGGGATTGCATTGGAGCTGTGGGACATGTGACACCTCCTTAGTTGTGTTCTTTTTAAGGAGGGGAGCCATAGTCCAGACTTAAGCTCTATACCTTTGGCCGGGTGTATCTTAAGAACTGGTGAGCTTGGAATAATCCAATCAAATGGATGGGTTTCTGTTGGACTATGTGTTAACCTATGGCTCCAGTCAGCGGAATAAGGATGAACGGTGGTATAAGGGAGGTTGCATCTTACATATTGCATATTGCATAATCGTATATTACATGTTGTGATGAAAATACATATTGACTTGATGATGATTAAACTTGGTTTTGTCTGGTATGAAGATCATAACATATACAAATCTATATATACATATAATCAGTTCCTTCTTTTTATCATATGTGATTTACTTGTGTACGGTAGAAACTTTCAGTAGTTACTGAGACGTTGAATCTCATCATATTATATTAACATTTTTCAGGTAAATATTCTAGTAGGAAGAAAAGGAAGGCACCTGTGGAGCGAACCTTGAAGGCTCTTTTGTGCTCCTTGTGCACCTTTATGCCACTTTATATTTTATTTCCATGACACTAGGATCATTTTTCGTCCTAAAATATTTTGGTTGATAAATATTTGTTTGAAACTTTGAACTAATAGTTGAAAGTATCAAGTAATTGTTGTTCAAGTTTTGTTTGGATAGAATCCCCAAATTCATAAGTGACGTTTTAACGAATTTGTTAAGTATATATGTCTTTTCAAATGAGGTGTTACAAATATGGTAGGGGTTTGAAAACTCATACTTTTCATGAGATGAGAGTTTCTTACTTAAAAAAAGTAGTTGATAAAATTCAAGAAAGTTTAGAGAAGTATAAGAGTGACTGGGAAAAATGCGGTTGTACCTTGATTTTTGATGGTTGGACTGATGGTAAAGGGAGGTCTCTTACTAATTTTTTGGTAAACAATCAAGTGGGACAATTTTCCTAAAATCTGTGGACACAAGTAGTATCATTGAAGATGCCAAACAAATGTTTGAATTACTAGACAATATGATTGAGCAAATTGCAGAGGATAATGTAGTGCAGGTTGTGATAGATGGTGCTGCAAATCTTGTGGCAATAGGGACGATGTTAGAAGAGAAGAGAAAAAAATTATTTTGGTCCCCTTGTGCAGCACACTACCTTGATTTAATCCTTGAGGATATTGGGAAGCTTCCAGTTTTTTATAGTACCATCACAAGTACAAAGAAAATAACAACCTTCATATATAGGCGTACATGGGTCCTTAACTTGTACATAAGGTATTCCAAGGGAAGAGAATTAGCTAGACTAGCAGTGACAAGATTTGCAACATCTTATCTTACATTAAGTTACATTTTGAAGCAAAAGAGTGCTTTTCGTACTATGTTTGCTTCATAAGATTGGACTTCTAGTTCTTATGCTAGTAAAAGTAAGGGTAAGCAAGTGGAGGACATGGTTTTTAGTTATTCTAAAATTTGGAAGTCCATCACATATTGCTTGAAGTGTATGGTTTTACTAGTAAAAGTTTTGAGGTTTATAGATGGTGATTTTAGACCTGCCATGCCATATATTTATGAAGCAATAGATAGAGCCAAAGAAGAAATTGCTAACAATTTTTAAGATAAGAAATCAAGGGACAAGAAGGTGTGGAAGATCATTAATATTCATTGGGAACGATAACTACATAGGCCCCTCCATGCAACTACATACTATCTCAATCCTAAGTAAGTTTTATCATGTACTTTACATATTTATTGTTTAAGTGTATGTTTGGAAAATAATATTTATCTTATTTATTGTTTTATAATTTTTTTAGGTTTCATTTTAGCAAAGAATTTAATGCAGGCAAAGAGGTAATGTTTGGTTTATATGAAACCATTGAGAGAATGGTTCCATATATGAGGACAAGATTTGACATTGATCAACAACTTGAAGCATTCAAGGCTGCCAATAGGTTTTTTGGGAGAAGCATGACAATAGATACTAGAGACAAAAAGCAGCCTGATAGATTTTTGCCTTTCTCTACTGTTTTTCAAAATTTAATTTTTAATCCTATAAAAATCTAAGTTTTCGAAAGCACTTCTAAATTATTATTGCATTTGCTTTGGTAGCTCTTTGGTGGGAAAGTAATGGCGGAGAAGGTAAGGAGTTATAAAAGGCAACCATGAGAGTTTTGAGTCTTACATGTAAAGCTGGGAATCAGGGCTGGCCCTTTTAGGTCTGGGGTAAGAAAAATTGCTATTTTTCAAAGCCCGGCCCGAAAGCATAAGGGTTAGGGCCGGCCCGCAGGGCCTGAAGATATTTTCACAAGATTGAACAAATTTTATATTTTTGCAGTTTTTTTAAAATTACGATAATGGAATTCCTAATTTAACACATAAATATTGTCAAAATCAGGGTGTAAACGGTATACATCATGCAACAAACAAACACGGTCATTAAGTCATAATCAAAGGTAAACTATTGTCTACATATCACAATTACAAATAATTAATTAGAAGACTTAACAAAATTAAAAAAACTTCTTCTAAATATGTCTTGAAAAGTGTAAGTAGTCAATAAAATAAACAACATAAGATATAAATAAAACAATCATAAGAAAATAAGTCAAAAAATACAAAATTGGTAAGAATACTTATGAAATAAGAAATATTTTTTATAAACTTTTAATTTTTAGGATTATTAATACAAGAAATTCTTATGAAACTTAATTCTAAAAAAGTTAATATCAACTAAATATTTGCAACTCATTAACAAAACATAAAAAATCAATAATAATATTATGATGTAAATAATTTTTAAAAAAAACATATAGGGCCTAAAGGGCCAACCCTTTTAGGCCCTCGGCCTTATAGGGTTAGCCCTTGTAGGCCCGCTTTCATTTTTGAGGCAAAAATATGAGGCCCGGCCCTTATAAATTCATGGCCTAAACGGGCCGGCTCGACGAACTCGGCCTGTTTTCCCGGCTCTACATGTAGTGCTACTGGATGTGAGAAATTGGAGCACCTTTGATTAAGTGCATACTAAACGAAGAAATCGCTTAGAATAACAAAGGTTAAATGTACTTGTGTTTGTCAGGTACAACCTTCAACTTGAGATGAGACAAAAGAAAAGAGAGGAGAAGGGAGAGACTTACGATCCACTATGTTTTTCAAACATTGAGTCTGATAATGAGTGGATTAATGAAAAAGGAGATCCTTGTTTGCCAATTGATGTGTCATAGATGGACATCCATGAAAGTTTCACTCTTGATGAATGAGCTCTGAGCAAGAAAAGGAAGAGAGATATAATATTTTATTTAAAACTAAACTTAGGTTGATTCTTATTTAAAATTTAAATATATACCATCATGTTTATTAAATGTTCTTTTTTCTAGGTCCAAGGAACTTGAATGCCAAAGCCAATAGCAAAGGGAAGTCTATAATAGGGCAAGAGAATGTTGAAGATGGTGGGGATGGGGATGAGGATGAAGAAGCGATATTGTTAATGGAGGATGGTGATGATTTGAGTGACATTGATCTTGGAGATAAATAATCATAGGTGATGAATGATATGTTTAGTTTTTTTTTTTTTAAGTTAGGGTTTTGAAGTATGACAATGACTTAATTGATTTTAATTGTTCTTTAGGACTATTTGTCATTTTGATGTTTGCTCTTTAAATGTTAGTTTTATGAAGTTTGAAGTGTTATTTATCTTTAAAATACTAAATTACTAATATCTACAAACTTTTAATGTTCTCTTATGTGAATATTACATTTATATCATTCTAAATAACTAATCATGAATCTTACGATTTACGATACATTTCGATTCAAAATTTCAAAAATAGATTTTTCAATTCACGATTCGTATTCCGATTTGATAACCACGCTTTAGACAAATTATGTATGGATTTAGGACTGAATAAATTTAATGCAGAAAAATTGGAAAAAATCGTAGGCTAACAGGCCGCCCGTTAGCCTATGAAGAAAGAGCGTTACCTAAATCTCTTTTGGAAATAGGCTAGTCCAAATTATCATGTCTTATAGTACTAAACTTGTGATGGGCCATCATGTTAAACTTGTGAGGGCTTTATTGCCATTGTTGCTAGTCCTCCTGTGTAAGGCAAAATTGTGACAACTGTTTCTTTAACATGTCTAATGTTTATGTACCAAAAAAATGTCTAATAATGTTTATTTACCAAAAAAAAATGTCTAATAATGTTTATTTACCAAAAAAAAATGTCTAAGTATGCAATACCATATTGCGTGGACGAGAGAAGGGAGAAACGAATCAAACATAAAAGGGATTTTGATAAAACCAATCTTTTAGATAGAAATTTAAACCTCTGGTCCTTTTGCCAATATTACTTTCACTGTTATCTTGGAGTGAATATAATACGGATATAAATTTTTGTACAGATCTCCTTTTTGCCGACATTTTTTTTTTTTTGGATGAATTACAATGTTAACATAAACCATGCTATGAGGGTAATTGCTATTTTAAATTATGTATATTAAAATATTTACACTGAAGCTTTTTTTTTTGCTTTATTTCTCATTCAGTCATTCTGAGCCCCTCCTCCCTCGGCTTCTCTGACCGAAAGCAAACTTTGAAATAAAATAAGACAAAGAAAGGGAAAATAAATAGACTCCGCTAGCCCTTCGAGCTAAAACATGGTCCTGATTTCTAAGTGGTCAGGACCTAGAGAGGAGTACTCAATACGAGATATCATAATACTGCGTTCCTATAAATTATTGGGAGAGCGACATAAAAATATAATTTAAATTTTAAAAATCTAAATTAGTTCTTTAATAAAGATTTATGTTATTAGTTTTATTATTATTTTTATCAATTCCATTATTTTTTTTATCAGCGATATTTTAAAGTTTAAATAGTATTTTTTTATCATTCTCTCTAAAATATTTATGGCAAAAAGATTGTGTTTAAAATATAAGTTATGCATATAATAATAAAGTTTTATTAATTTTACACTTATTCACAAATAATTGAGCATATATAAAAGAGATGAGAGAGAGGGGTATAAATACATAGAGATGAAAGTACATGAGAGAAGATGTCCACATTTTCATAGATAAGGGTAAATATGAAAAAAATTTATTCATTTAATGTTTTTCTTGATTTATGAGAATGTGGTGCACTTATGATAAGATACTAAGGGCCCGTTTGGTTCGATCCCATTACACCCTGCAATGCAGTACAATGCGATACAATGGTAGTGCAATGCAATATTAATTACAGGGGTAGTGTTTGATTTGAATTTTAAGCAAGGTGCAATGAGTTGATATTTTAACAATTTTTTAAAATTAATATATTACACAAAGTCTATTTTACCCTTAATATAATTTTTATAACAAAAAAAGTTAAGAGTTGGCTGCGGCAAAGATGGAGGTGGAAGAGGTAGTGGTGGCGGCAACGATAGGGGTAGCGGTAGAGGAGGAGGTCGTGGCGGCGGCAGTGGGTGGGTGACGGCAGCGACGGAGGAGGAGGTGGTGGTGGTGGCGGCAGCGGTGCGCGTGTGACTGTGGCGGCGGCGGTAGAAGAGGAGGTAGTGGCAACGACGACAGAAGAGGTGGCGATAGGTGGGCGGTGGCCGTGGCGGAGGAGGAGGTGGCCGGTGGGAGGGTGGTGGAGGAGGAGGAGGTAGTTGCGGCAGCGGCGACGGCAGAGGAGGAGGAGGTAGCGGCGACGATGGGCAAGTAGTGGGGGGAGGAGGTAGAGGTGGCGGCGGCGGCAGAGGCAGAGGAGGAGGTAGTGGTGGCGGCAGTGGTCGTGTGATGATGGCGGCGGCGACGACGGAGGAGGAGGAGGAGGTGGTTGGGGTGGTGGAGGTGGAGGAGGAGGTGGTGGCGGTGGCAGTTGTGGCGTGATACTACAAGTGAAATGAGATAAGTAAAATAAAGACGCTGGAAACTCAAGGGTAAATTGGACTTTTTAAACTATGCAATGGGATAGTAATGAGGATTCATAGGGGGGAGGTATGAATGAGGATTACCAATTTTTTGGTAATCATCATTACCATGTTATAGGGCAACTAAACACTCTTATAGGGCAACTAAACACTCTTATCTTGATAATGCAATCATGATTACCATTGCATGCATGCAATGTGGTTGAACCAAACGGGCTGTAAGTGCTAATAATAACAATAATAAATTTTCAATAATAACAAAATCAATACTGCCTTCGATCTTTAATCTAAGACTTATTTGAGAAGTTGATTTTAGTTTTAAATATAAGACATATTTTTCATATTTGATTTTTCTAATTTACACTTATTGATACTCCCTTAATAATAATTAAGGAGGAATTAAGGAATATGATTAGTGTATTTTAAAAAATACATATAATATTAATTAAATTAACTAAATTTTTTAATCCAATCAAATTAGATAAATAAATTTTATCGAAGATAGTAGTATTAATTAATTGACCATACATATATTAAATTCTTTATATATATTATATCAAATTCTTTAATAAATAGTCATGCGACATATTTTTTAAATATTATCATTTAATTATAAATCTAAAAAAAAAAAAAAAAAGACACGTAGAGACATGTAGTGCTCGTTTGGAATAGCTTATTTTTGGGCAATAAGTGCTTATAAATCGTGATTCACAGTATACGAGGTAAGTATGTGAGAAGAGTTTTATCTCGGCTTGCGTAATAAAGACTTATTTTTTAAGAAATCGTGATCCCAAGCATGCATGTAATTAGAGAACATTACTGATAGAGATAAGGAACTCTCCCCTACCTATTTTCCTTAATTAATTATGTTCAATAGAGTGAATGACAACTCATATGGTGGTGACACGTGACACTGAGGCCCCCTGATGTGCTGGCTCTAGGTTATTGGCTGTAGGCTGCCACTTATTGTACGAATTAATTGACGTGGTCGAGCCTTCGTACGGACAGGCATTTCTTTATTTCTCCCTTCCCAATACTCGCTGCATTTTCTCTGTTCCGAAATAACTGGCAACCGACAAAGTTGTTTGCTGTTTTCCGATAGCAACCCGCTCTTGTCTGAGTATCTGTCACCGGTAGCTTAAGTTGTCGGTGCCTGCACCCACGTGTCGTCACTGCCGCCGAGAGCTCCGTGCCTCCACTTGGGGAAAAGCTTCTCCACGGGGGATGTATTGTTTGGATTCACGTGTTCGCGAGCATTTATTCTCTTTTTTTCTTGATTTGGGAAGGGTCGAATTTTCCCTCCGGTGTTTGCCAAAAGAAGAAACCAATTAGGTTCCGTGACTTGCCCTTTTCCGATAGTCGTTCAGATTTGTGGTTTGAGAATAATACTTGTATAGTGCTCAGGAGCAGTATATTAGAATACGAGAGGAGAGTGGAGTAAGCAGACAAATCAATCAATCAATCAGCCATCTCGATTTGTCTCACCGTTTCTTCTCGGGAAAATTTTTCCTAGGGTTTCCAAAGACGCAGCCAGTAACTTCCATGAGTATTTTGAGAGCTCGTCAATAAAATTTGTATTCTGTGGTTTCTGAAGGCAAGTTCAGTTTTGATTCGCTTGTTACTGCTTTCTTTTTATTCATAATCCCATCACATCTGGGCTCTGCGCGCTCATTTTTAGCAAAATTTTGAAAATATTAATATATCCTGAAACTAGCGCGCCTTTAGTGGTTTCTTTCGGTTCTAAAATCGTCAGCAACTTACCAGATCCCTTTTGTTTCTGTCCGTTTCAGTTGGAGATATAGTGAGAAACCAAATCGCCTTCGCGAGAATCGTTTTATTGGTGCGTTTAGAAGCCGAGAGGTGTGAAGAAAGAAACGATGGTGAGAGGAAAAACTGAGATGAAACGCATAGAAAACGACACGAGCAGGCAAGTGACGTTCTCGAAGAGAAGGAACGGACTGCTTAAGAAGGCTTTCGAGCTGTCTGTGCTATGTGATGCTGAAGTTGCACTCATTATCTTCTCGCCCAGAGGCAGGCTTTCTGAGTTCTCCAGTTCTAGGTATGTTCTACTGGTGCTATCCCCAAAACGGCCACTAATGTTACCAAAACTAAGTTTATTTATATCAGTTTCTATCTATTTGGTTCAATTATGACGGATCTGTATTTACTATTTACAATCAATATGACAAATTAGATTTTGGATATTATTGATTCATCGGCGGCAGGTACAATTATTATGCCACCTAGCCTGTACTGTAAGCTTACCCTTTGTAGGTCAAATCTGCTCCAAGACCACACCTGATTTAACTTTTTATGTCCGCCTCTCTGTCTCTCTCTCACTCTCACTATATCTCTCTCCGCCCATTTGTTTTTTTTATAGAAACGGAGTTAATTACTCTCATACAGATTATAGTACGAGGGAGGGTAGGACTGAAGAAGCTAGAGAGAGTAATAAATAGATACATTTTTAGGTCAGGACTGAGAAACTTGAAAGTTGAAACGGAAGCGATAGTGATAGCCGTTCCAAACTCCATGATAGGAGTCCGTAATAGGTACACAGCTTTACAAAATTCAAAGTCTCATAATTTCCGAGTCACCTGGTTGATATTGGTAGGTTGATACTAGTTGACCGCAATCCAATCCCACTGTCTCTTAACCCTTGAGAAAATCATGGGGCTATTTGGCCTTTTCAAGAGTTTAACAGACAAATTAATGGATTATTTAATTTGATATAAAAAATATATAATTTTATGAATGAATTTTACCTACTCTTACCTTTAAAGAGCTGAAAAAAAAGATATAATATTTTCAATATCAATAATCTCTATATATATATATATATTGCATATCTTATTTTTTGTGGATTAAAACTAAAAATTATATTTCTGCCTAATATATTTATCCAATTCCTTTTTTTTCAAGTTCCAAATTTCTACCCACATCTCATTCGAACTTCTACTATTTAGTTCTAGGCTTATATGTTTTGCAGCAGCAGTGTTGAAAATTTTAAGCTAAATGTCATCCATAAATTTGTGTGACAAATTATTCGACAAATACTGCCTGGCTTAAAAGTTTTTCGTAATGAACTGTTTTCACTGCAAATCAAGAGTATGTCAGTTCTCAACATTCAATAATCAAGATGCTTAACAGACCAGACAGACGCAATGCAATAATGTAGTAAGCTATTCCTTTTCTTTTTGTGGATAATTTAGTATGCTATTCGGATATATTTCTGTGATCACAAGACTTTATTAATTCTAATTAAATTAAATTTAAATTTAAACTATTTAGCAAAAAAAAAAAAAAATTTAATTTGGTAAAAGTTAAACTAGTTGGAACCTTGTTGGCTGTTCAAGTCAAGGTGGACACGTATCAAAATAAGAGCTCCTGTCCTTGCTTTACCAGGAATCGATATTATTGTACGCCCATATCTTATTGTGGATTTGTGGTTAAGGGTTCAAAAATAATTATAAAAAAAACTGTGTCTCTTTTCTTACAGCAATTCCTGTTCCCTATTATTTGGTAAAAGTTACCCTTGTACATGGGTATTGAGTATGTGGGTATGGTTTCCATGCTTTTTGGGTTTGCAGCAAGCGAGGTTAAAAAAACATATGCAAATCCAACTCTCAGGGATTTATAAAAGACCTCCCATGGCCTGCTGACCTGAGCTTATATAGTTGTGTGTGTCAAATCATTTTTGAATAATGTTATGTTTAATGACATAACAGTGTCATAGGTAATTACTTTATATATAATAATTTACACTTACATATCTGTATTTATATAAGGTCCTCAAACTTATGAGTCTAAGGAAGTCGTAACTGTGATGTAAAACCGTACGAGTTTACTTTTATCAATATATATGTATTAATATTGTATAATTAAATAATTAAAATATAAAAAATGACAACAATTTAATTTAAATATATTTTAAATCTAAATAATTGAAATTAAATCTGTTAAGATTCATAATTTACTATACTCAACAATGGAATTTCTATAAAATTCATATATAAAGCCATTGAATATGATAATATCCAAAAAAGTTAATATGAGTTCAAAAGTGAATTAACACGATTTTATAAGCTATAAACATTATAACAACAGTAAATTCAGTGTGTGAACTCACGAGTTTAACCGAGCTTACAACTATCACGAGTATAAGAGTGACTTGATACAATTTTATAGGATAAAAATGTAAAAACAGTAAATTTAGAAAGGCAACTTGTTAGTTTGACAACAATGACTATTATGTACTATGTGTATAATACAAAATCTAAAAAAAAATATAAGTCATAATTAAATGGTGCAGTATGATTCAAAATCCATGCAACTACATTCTAAGTACTTCATATAAAGTAATTATTGCCTAGAGTTTCTTTTTTAGTAGGATACAAAATAAGTTTTTAAGACATACACTTTCCTGTGTTCTTGGAGGTACTTCAGTGTGAATAAAACGGTTGAACGCTATCTAAGGAAGGTCAAGGACCGGGGTCTTGGCACCAAAGGAAGCCAAGCAAATACGCAGGTTAGCCTTCCATATTTGCTTTAACCGTCTAGTTAAGATTTATAACCTGATTCTGAGTGTTTTGAATTCTCCCGTGAAAGTGGTTATTAGTTTGTCGAATGCAACAGTGAATGGATATAAATATTTGACTGAAATGATGTGTTATGGTATGAGTTAATAATCATTTTCATCACACCTATATACATAGTCATTAATGACCATTATGTTACAGGTATTACAATGTTATAGTAGCATGTAACTATTTGTCTTATAGCCGTCGTGTTATCTAGTTTTAAATCCTTTCGAAGCTGAATTCTAATTTTGTGTATAGACATGGATGAGATATTTGACAGATAAATGGTAGCCTTACTGAATATTATTTCTGGAAAATGATATTCTTGACAAAAGATGATAAATGAGGTGTTGAGATGAATGCCAAGACTGTCTCAAATTTTATGTTGCGGCCGTCAAGTTATGAATAATATTCTTTTAATTAGAACTGTACTCAATATGCATGAACCGATTAGATCATATATTATTTATGACTCTTACGATCAACATAGAGTGTGTTGACTATTGTCTATCAATTGATAAGAAAGGCCTGCATTTGATATGCTTATTAAGTTATTATATTGAAAACCATAGAGCATTCCTTGATGAAGGGATATCTCTTATTCTCTCTTCTCCTTAATATAAAACATATTCACCTAATTTGATTAGATTAAGGAAGTTAGTTAAGTTAGTTAATATGACATGTATTTTCTAAAAGACCTAGTCATCTTCTTTAATTCCCTCATTCCCTCTTCTCCTTGATTATTGTTGAGGCAGGATCAATAGGCTATATTAGGAAAATTAAAGATTGATAAATATGAAAATTATGTCTTATATTTAAGACCAAGATCAACTCTCCAAATATATTTTATATTAAGGACCGGAGGGAGCAGCTTCTTTGACAACCCGCCCTGAATTTGAGTTGCTTCTTTGGCTTTGTATTCTGAAGTTTGATGGCCTGAAAGAGACACTGCACTGCACCACGTTTGATTGATTTTAACGCATTATTTGATGGGATATTGGTGAAAGACGGATCAGTGCTTCTAGCTAATTCTTTTTTCGCATGCTTGCGTTTGAAGGAAGGTGCTATTAACATGACTAAGAAGATAGAGCATCTCGAAGTTATTAAAAGGTTAGTTTCTCATTTGTTAGTTGTTATATACATACAAGGGATCAATCACACGAACCAAATGGTATGTTTGTCATGATTATTGCAGGAAGTTTCTGGGAGATGGTTTGGATGTGTGCTCTATTGACGAGTTAAGTCAGATAGAGAACCAGCTGGAACAAAGTTTGACCAAAATTAGGGCAAGAAAGGTACACTGGATCGCATCTTGTGATTTCCTCTACTCAACTTTTAGATCAATTACAACTGTTAGCATTCATTTTTTCCATAATTTGTTATGTTCAGTATATATATAGCCTCTAAAATTTATAACGTACAGCCAAAGAGACTTAATGGTCGTAGTTAGCTATAGTTAGTCCTCAATTTCAACCCTTTAAAAACTAAGGCTGAAACGTACATTTGACAATGGTGACTCAGAATCAACTGTTCAAGGAACAGATCGGGGAGCTAATAGAAGAGGTAATGCTGCTAAACTTGTACATGCGAACGTATTTACAGCTCCTTGTATACATGTTTCAGATTATGCTCACTATAAATTATATTATCGGTGTTTGAGTATTCTTCAGGAAAAGCGCTTACTGGAAATAAATAAAGATTTACGGGAGCAGGTGAAACTCTTTCTCCCTCCTCGTATAGATGTTAGGGCGAAGGTGCAAATTTCGCAATGAATAATTTCGCCACCTGTAAGACTTATCTATTTTCGGGTGCAAAAATGGCAATAAACTATTTTTTTGGGAGTAAATTTGGCAACGCCGTTAAAAAACACTTAACAGCCGTTATTTTTTGAAATGTGGGTCCCAACAGGCTTCTCGCTCTGTATTATTTTAATATTTTTTTAATGAAAAAATATCACTTAGGTCACATAGAAAAAATTTCATTTCTCAGATAACCTCAAAAAGATTTTGATATATTACTGAAATATCACTGTCAGTAAAAATAAATTAAGTTTTGCAGTGAGATTTTAGAATCTTTTGGGCCTTAATTAAAATGAAATTGTTTTCATGTGGCCTAAGTGATATTTTTCCATTAAAAAAATATTAAAATAATACAGATGGAGAAGCCTGTTGGGATCCACATTTCAAAAAGTAACGGCGGTTAAGTAAATTTAACGGCGTTGCCAAATTTGCTCCAAAAAAAATAGTTTATTGCCATTTTTGCACCCGAAAATAGATATTACATATGCTCCATGCGAAATTGTTCATTGCCAAATTTACACCTTTGCCCTAGATTCTAACTTTCTGGGCAGGAGCATCTCTGACTTAAATGGGAATCAATCCTGCTTTTCTTCCACGCCCATGATATATATATATTGACAAGTCGCAAAACCAATCGAAACCTCAAATACTCCATGTCTCCATCTTTCAGATTAATATATTGTGTGTTTGGAATGTTTTCTCAACATTATATTTTGTGGTCAGTTTTCACGGTGTGGCGGCAATGAACTCCAGCGGCGGAATTCGGCTGATGAAGAGCAGGATGATGAGAACTTGAACGAAGGAGCGGACGGCGTGGAGACAGAGTTGGTGATAGGACCACCTGCAGAGAGACGCATAATGCCTTGAAACGCACGTCATATTTATATTTTTTTTCAATGTACGCAAATCTGTGTGTTTAATAATGCTGCTCCGAAAAAGTGAAAATCTCACCCCAATAAACCTGCGGGAATTTTCATATCTATGTCAGTTTTTGTTCTTGTGCCTCCCCATGAGGAATCAAATAATTACTGTTTATTATAGAGGCAGCACTTGCTTTTTGTTTATTTTATTTGATCAAGAGTTTTCATTTTCAGCTTAGAATGTGAAGGTTTCTCATCTCTTTCAATAAGTGCACTTCTCAAAATTTGAATTTGTGTTATTCTCTTTAAGTTGAGGATGCTTACCATCTTAACCAGTAACTTATTTTTTTTCCCTTTTGCTAAATACATGTATCCTTTTATTAGAGATAATCATATTCAAAGGACTGTTAGACATTAAGGGTTCATTTGGTATGATGGAATTAGGGAGGTTGGAAATGGGATTGGGTCTTAATTCCATAAAGAGGCATGTTTGGTATGATAAAATTGAGTTTCAATTCCATTTCCATGTGGAAGCCAATTAGCCCAATTCCATCAAAATGGCTTTCACAAAAAAAAAAAAAGTTTTGATTTGTAAATCCATATCTCCATTTCCCATGTTACCGTCTCCCTTCTCAGTCACAATGGTCAACTTCTCCCTTCTCAGTCACCATGCTCGACCAACCAACCATCTGGATTCACCATGCTCACGTCGTCTCACCCCATCATCAGCAACGACAATACCTTCGCCAAACCAGGTAAATGACGATGGTGGCCGCTAGAGCTACTCCTTCACCCCCTTTAACGGAGGCCACCAGGTCTGAACTCCTTCAAGTCCTTCCCGCTTGCAAGCTTCTCACTCCAACCGCTGGGAAGCTTCAAAATCTTCAATCAGGTTAATCAACTCAGTGGCGATGTAGAGGAGCAACTCAACTTCATTGGGCAACAAATCAGCGAGTAACGACCTCTGCCATTTGATGAGGTTATTTACAGCATCCAAATCATCACTTGTGACGAGCATGGTGGAGATGGAGGGGGTCGACGAATGTGAGCTTGAGTTTGAGATTCTGAGTGGAGATGGTGGGATGATGTGTTGAAGGAATTTTTTTTTAAAAAATAGGAGGACATTTTTGATATAAAAATTAAGTCTCATTTTCATAACATACTAAACATATTTTTAAACCTCATTTCTGTCTCCATATCTATATCTATATTCGTTTCTGTTTCCATCAAAATCAATTCCAACATACCAAATAGGCCCTAAATGTAGGCTCCTCTCTCAGTAGGAGGATTTAAACATTAGTTCGTCACGTTATAAAGCCAGCAGCTTGTTGGTAGAGCCAGCATTTTGTTTTTGTTGGTGGGATAAATGATGATAGCATGACAAACGGGCCCTAGGCCCAAATCTAAGGACAAAAATAAAAAAAATCACGGGATATTACTAATGAGGCAGCTCGCAGGTCCAGAGCACTCCTAAGCTGTGCTCAAGGTTCTGTTTGACAAGCCCAGAGGTTCAGGGCGTGTCCAGGATATCTGAAAATAATTAATTTTTTATTTTATAAAAATAAAATTCATCTCAGATATTTATGCCGGCACGTAGCAGAAGTGTTGAACTGTAGAAATGGTTATCGTTTTTGTCAGTCAAAATTTGCAACTCTCAGTTCTGACTTCTTAGGATTCAGGTCTTTATATCTCCCAATTTTTCAATTACTCGTATTTTTTATGAAATTAAATATATTTTGATATCATGCGATAATGAAAAAAGTTTCACAACTACGGTTGGGAGCGGACGACACTCGAGTTATGGGCTTCGGTGTTCCCACCACGCAACTAAAACATTAGTTGTTTCGCATCTGTGTTTTATCTTATACTCCCTCCTGTTTTTTTAAAATAAGGAACAAACATCAACGGTATGTGCTTAAAACGTTGATTAAAAGTAATAAATGTATAAGATGTTTTCTCCCCATTTGTGAGATAAAGTTGCGTACATTTATTCCTTCTCATATTTCATATGGTGGGAACTTTGTACATTAGACTGTCCTTATACTATTATTTATAAAGAGAGTACATAAAAAATAATGAGCGGTATATATTCAATGAGGTAAAAGGAAAAAAAAATAGTTGAAAAATTTCAGAGGAAAGGTATTTGTTCCTTATATTCATTAAGGACCTGGTGTAAGACAGATTATTTCTTTTTATACCAGAAGGAGCACCAGCTATTGATCACAATAAACATAACGTTAACGCTAGTATATCTTCACAAAAAAACAAATATCCTTTCATGATTTTTTTCGTGAGAATTGTTAATACCCAATCCCAATAAACGTGTAAATACAAGAAAGTGTGTAGATTCCCTTTTTTTTTTTTTTTTTTGCTGTGGAGCCGAGTTCATTAATATTTTCCTTGTCATATTGTTGCGGGGATAATGACTCTTCGTCATAACTTGGAATTAGCGTGCCGGTTCTGCTGGCTCACACGATCACTTCCTTCAGTTGTACGCACTTCCTTTTTCTTTAAAAAAGAGAAAGAAGAACTCAAAATATTTTGTACGCCTACTTCATCTGTTTCATCATCCGATCCTCTTGTCGTCGCTATTATATATATATATATATATATATATATATATTTGCCCAATATATATATATATGGGTTTGTGTGTGTGTGTGTGTATTTTGTGAGAGTTCGGTATGTATGTATGTATAACAGAAAATTTGGCATGTTTTTTGGCAGACAGGAAATTTTGTTTGTTTGGATATATATTTTTGTTGTTCGGCAAAAAAAAAAAAAAAAGGATATATAGTTTTGTTTAGCTTTTGCATACATCGTCATCTCTATCCAAATTCAGTAGAATAATGATTTGGGAAAATTGTGAAAAAATCTCTCATTGTTAACTTATTTGTCAAATGGGACCTTTGTGTGCAGATTATCTTAATCCATTATAAGAGAAAAAAACCCCTAACGATATTAAAAATGATGCATCTTAATCCATTATTTAACATTAAATTTCATAATTAATACAAAAATGAAATAACTTTGTTTATATGTAATGTTAATTAATTTAACTAATTTTTCTAATATAATCAAATTATATAAATAGGTCTTATGAGATAAAAGGGAGTATTAAAATTTTAAAATTCTTAAAAAAAAAGGGATTAAAGAAAAATCAGTGAAATTCAAGAAGAAGAAGAAGAGGAGGAGGGAGAGTGTGGTGTGGGGCCCATATTAATAAAAATGACCAATTAGAGTGAGATGGTGGGGTCCACATATGGAAAAAACAAAAAAAAAATAGATTTTCTCAAAATCATGATTTTGAGATCCAAACCATGGTTTGAGCTCAAAACCTTGGTTTGGTAAAATTTGAGGTGTTTGGATGATTTTTGCAAAACCATGGTTTGAGATCAAAACCATAGTTTAACAAAAAGTTAGGTGTTTAGATGATTTTTCTTAAAACTAAGGTTTTCTCCCAAAATAATTTTTTTTAATTGAATCCAAACACACACTTATTCATCGGCTGTGTTTCTTAATGTCATTTTTCATGTTATTTTTAATATGAGAAAGTTATAGCTGGGAATACGAGCCAACTCGCAGGTTGCGGGCTGGCCCGCACCAGCCCGCGCGGTGCGGGCTTGTGCAGCCCACACTTCTGCGGGCTGGCAAAATGTCAACCTTAACTTGCAGTGTGCGGGTTGCGGGTCAGCCCGCGGGCCCGCATTTTTTTTTTTGAAAAAAAAAAATCATATTTTTTAAAGAGGATTGAAAATATGACACACATATATACAAGTAATTAAATTTACCTTCCTAGTATCAATCATTTCTTTTATAAAAATTTAAAAATATAATCTAAAATTTAAGAGATAAAGTTATCAAATTTGTTAAAGTTTATAAACAAAACATAAACTCATCCTCAAGCAACCAAGATATAATAATTTTGTTTAAAGAAGAAGGGAAGAAGCTAAGATTTTTTCTCTTTGGATTGGGAGGTATCAAGATAAGAGTGGAAAACTTATAAGTTTTATAAAATTATTATATGTAAATAAAAAATAAAAAATTTTGCGGGCCAACCCGCCAACCCTCGGACTGGCCCGCATTAACCCGCGGGTTATGTGGTGCCGGCCTGTGCAGCCCGCATTTTTATGGGTTGAGATTTTTCAACCCTAACCCGTCAAAACCTGCGGGCTCACAGATTGAGCCCATATTACCGGCTCTAGAGAAAGTCCAGGGAACAAAATTCCCAGCGTGCACACACATGTTCCTTTATTTTCCTTTTCGGTTTTATCTATAAATATGGATTTTCACACTGTGTCCACGGTCCAGTGACGCTGAAAATAATATTATTTCAACAATTATAGTCTAGACTCTAGAGTCACCGTCATATCAACAATTGTAGTCTAGTTTTAGTTCGGTCTAAAAGGGCAGGTTTCAGTTTCAAAAAATACGATCATTATCCGAACCTTGTCAAAGTTTTAACCACAGTGTTGAAAATGATAAATAAAAATTAACTAACGTAAATCCTGTACACTGCATGTAGAATCATGAAATGAACGTTAGTGATCATAATTTATAAACTGTGTCTGTGTATAGCATACTAAATGCCTGGGTAAGTAACTATGAGAAAATAAAGTTAATCAGACATCTATGAATTTTTTTTTTTTTGAGAAAATGATGCAGTGGTCCCAAAGACTAAGTGTGGACTTGGGATAGCAGTAGGAAAAATGACTAATATGATTCTGATTTATTAAAAATGATTTAATAAAAAAGTCAGTTTTTGTAATGTGATTTATGTTTGGATGAGCAATTTTGGACAATAAGTGCTTATAAATCGTGATTTACGATATACGAGGTAAGTATATGAGAGGAGTTTTATCTTGACTTACGTAATAAGTGACTTAATAGAAAAGATGCGTGCTCGTTTGGAATAACTTATTTTTGGGTAATAAGTGCTTATAAATCGTGATTCACGGTATACGAGGTAAGTATGTGAGAGGAGTTTTATCTCGGCTTGCGTAATAAGGACTTATTTACCCCCAAAACGTGCTTCCAAACACAGCCGTAAGAGGACAAGTGAGGATCTTATTTAATAAGTAGCTTATTCTACCCGCAATGCAATTAAAATAAATTGAATCAAATACTGCAAAAACGCAACACGTTTTTATTTAGGCTTATTGCCCAAAAACGGGCTTAAAAACAGCTTATTTTTTTTGATAATAAGTGCTTATGAATCGTGGTTCACAGTATACGAGATAAGTATGTGAGAGGAGTTTTATCTCGAATTACATAATAAGTGCTTATTTGGACAAAATAAGCCCAACCAAACACTCACTTATTTCTACCCAATAAGCTGAACCAAACACACCCTAAGTGTGTGTTTGATATTGCTTATTGGGGGTCAACAAATACTTATTACGTAAGTCGAAATGAAACTCTTCTCACATACTTACCTCGTATATCGTAAATCATGATTTATAAATACTTATTGCCCAAAAATAAGCTATCCCAAATAGCACTAAACAAAACCACAATAAAGTCCTTTTGAAAAGTCAAACATTCTATGATTATTTCCCAAAATAAAATGATAAAGTTGTCCTTAGTTCACATCTCAAAGTTTAACACTGTAAGTTGCTTAGTTTACAACTTCTAACGCGTGTTTTTACAATATCTTGAATCATTTTACCAACTTCTTCCTCGTATCTAAATGAAATAATCTTTTTTCACATGAACTTTAATTCTACAAATTGCTTAATTTACAACTTCTTAAACGTATTTTTATAACATGTTGAGTCATTTTTACAATTTCTTACTCGTGTCTGAATGAAACTACTTTTGTTTACATCTCCAAGTTTAACATTGCAAGTTGCTTAGTTTACAACTGCTTAAGCGTGTTTTTACAATATGTTAAGTCATGCTAACAACTTCTTTTTCAAGTCAGGATGAAATGACATTTTATCCTAACTCCAACTTTTACAGCTACATATTCCTTTGTTTACAACTTCTTAAGCGTGTTTTAACAACTTCGTCAACAAGTATTACATCTTATTCTTCATGCCTTAGAGAAATGACAATTTTCACAACTCCAGCTTTCTCATAACTACATTAGTTATTCCCATTGTGTTTGTCACAACAGCTGAATTAGTTTGTTACAACTTCTTCTGGCCTTTTTTTATAACTTCATGAGTCATATTGACAATAGTGTGAGTTATTTCTGGAGGGGTATATAACTCCCAGTCAGAACAGCCGATTTAGTTTTTAACAACTTGTTTTGCCTATTTTATCAAGTTCATTAATCATTTTTACAAGTGAATTGTAATTCTCCCAAGAGTTTATAAATTACACAAATTTCCACTGTCACAATCTGCAACATGAATTTTGTATTAACAACTACAAATGCACATATTAACAACATTTTAATAACACTTTTTTTAATATCATATTAGCATTTTGTAATCAAAGAAACCACAATCATATTCAATTAGTCCCACTTAAAACAAAATTATTCCTTTGTTAGCTTGCCCAAAAACAAAGCATTCCCTCTATTACATTGTCCAAAAACAGAGCACAAGTTTTATATTAACAACTACAACAGCCATATTAATAACTACAACTGCACGTATTAAAAACACTTTTTTTTATATTAGTGTTTTTATAGCAAACAATCACCATCACATTCAATCATTCCCACTTAAAACAGAGCACTCCCTCTATAACCTTCCTAAAAAATAGAGCACTCTAACATTCACACAATCCAACCATAGTGAAACCCTAACTTCAATGGTCAAGATTATATCTTTAGGAAAATATTAGCATCACTGATCTACCTCCTACCACCTAGTCCACTATTAAGTCTAAGTTCCAACCTTTGACCAACCCCTCAATCTCAATCCAACCAACGTACACATAGAAACACTACTACAAAAAGGGGCTATAACGTCCCAAATTTGGCACCTTTAACGTCCCAAAACGAGGGGACGTATATGTTGGGGGCGTAGTATGTTGTAAGAAAAGACGTCCCAAACAAAAGGGACGTCTAAAGTGAGACTTTAGACGTCCTAAATTGTCATTTGGGACATCTAAAGTGTCCCCAGCGTGGGACTTTAGACGTCCCAAATGTCATTTGGGACGTCTAAAGTCCCACCAGGGGGGACTTTAGACATCCCAATTCTTAATTTGGGACGTCTAAATGTTAGGTTTTTTTTATACCATAATTTACATTCTGTATTACCCAGCGAATTCAAACTGCAGAAACAGAATAGAAGATGGATTCATAAACCACACTGTCTGTTACAAACTGGTAAGGACATCCAGCACTACAATCTTTACTATATATACATACAATAACAACTCATACAACCTACTACTATATATATCAACAATAACAACCAGAAAGTGTCAAAACGCTGTCATCACACAACTACAAACTGATATAAAATAAAAAGTTTACTGCTCTATGTGTTGAAGAAGATGTCCAGCCAAAAGATCTCTGATCAAATCAAGGTCTTCACGTAGGTAGGCATCTTCATTATCAAAAATCTGAAAATTAGAAAGTAAGCTTTGATGAAATGAATCTCAAGCAAATGAATTAATTAGCATTTCGATTAGAACACCAAAAATATTATCATTTGAGAATGAAGAAGCGATTACCTTTTCAAAATCGCTAGTAATTCCACTTTGAGTGATGTTATACATATAAAGTATAACATAATATCCACATTCAGTGTTGTCAGGTTGCCGAGGGCACTTTAAATCAAAGGGATGCAATTAGTTGTTAAAATCAATAAAGGTATGTCTAAAAGGACCGTCAATGAAATAATTAGCTAGGATCGAATGTACTTACTATCGGATAAAACCACTTTGGCTTTTTAACAACTGTACCCTCGCGTGACCCACCTAGGACTCTATATGTTTGACAAGCACTATCATGAAAATCAAAATGAACAGAAATTAGAACTATTCATTTTTTTAAGAGTCAATGAAATACAAACAGAATAACTTACGTGTCGAAGACGGATTTTGTATCTTTGTCTGGCTTTTTACTCAAGGGATCAAACCAATAGACTACATTGCGGCGGGGACATATAACACACAAACTCCAGTGGTAACTTTAACAACATGTACACATTAAAATGTAGTTAGATGAGAAGACAATTATTTATTAAACTTCTTAAATTGACAAAATGTAAATACGAACCTTTAAACAATGGGTGCTAGATAATAACAAAGTTTGGTCTGTCCCATTGTGTAGCCGACATAGTGAGTCCTATGCACCACAGTACAAGTATCCCCTGTCGTATTCGCAGGACATAAGAATCCATACCAATCTCATCTTTCCATGTTTGTACAGAGACCGTGGAAGGTGCTATAATAGAATTAAAATAAGGAATGAATTATTGAATGTATAAAATCAAAAAACCATTAAATGAATTCTATGGGAAAATTGAAAAAAAAAACTTACCGGATTGCAAATTTCACCCAGCCTGCATTTATCTCCTCCAACCTGATAAACTGCTTGAAATCTGTATTGTCAATCGTGTAGGGATACTCCAATTGGCCCACAATCCCTGGAGGCATCTTCAAGTCAATCTATTAATGCCCTTGTAGATTTGTTGCAGCCGTGCTAAGTAGGGCCATTTCCTCGCATCTTCGTCATCCTTTTAGAACATCAAAAAACAAATTGTTATTAGGATGCCAACAGATTTTCAGTAATAGTAAGGTAATTCCTACCATTGGAGGTGTTGCGTCTGAACCAATAAGATTGTGAGGCCAAAGGATGAAAGATCCTATCGCTTGACCTAAGTGCCAACCTCTGGATCAGAAACAGGGATGGATGTACCTTCTTCTCCCTTTCTAATACTCGTCACATTCACCATATGAAAATCCTCTGGAATTTGCTGATGATGGTGGGTGGTAGCATGTGTGTGAACGAGAGCATCAGCAACAACACGCAACAGTGGATCATCCAAATAGAGGGTGCAAGGGTCTCCCAACACTGGAGTGGGAGAAGGGTCGCCAAGTGGTTCCTCCAGAGGGTTGTAACTTCTTCTGGTGCTATTGAAGGCCGGGGATTCCTGAGTTTTATGCTTGTCCCTTGCCCTTTGCGCTTCGAACATCTTTGCCATTTCAAGTTGAAGCTCTGGCAACAGCTCTTGTTGGAGCTTGTCGCGAAGGTTGGCCTCGATCTCTCGTTCGAGGTCCTCTTGAATCTTGGCCACAACATCCTTACTAGGTCTAGCTTGTGACGAATAACGTGGGTCTCATCCAAAATACCTTGCGGTACTAACTTCCCGTGTCTCTCCTCGAACACGACCAAGGTCATCTGCCTTCCCAATAGCCGTTGACAAGATGTCTATCCGTCTACTTAGATTGAATGAACCTTGGCTACTCTGCTCGTCCAGTTTATCCTGTAACATATAGTTTATCGTAAATGTATCGAAACCACTCGCGATATGTAAAAAATTAGGTACTTATGGTATAACTACTTACAATCCTCGCAGCAACCTCAGCAACAGTCAGATTTATGTACTTCCCAGCCTTAATCCTCCCTGCTTTCCATTTTTTGTGACGTGGAGGAGGTGCCGGTGGCTAGATAACGACGCTAGGATTAGATTCCACTGCTTCCTTCATTTTCTCTAACTCTTCTTGCATCATTTGCCGCTCAAGCTTCCGATATCCACCACGAGATATGTAATGTTGATATTTATTTTCTGATTGCCTCTGTGCATTTGCTGCACTTAATTTCTATGAATGAAAAACAACAAAAAATAAATCAACGATATCAAGTATATGAAAATTAAAAGTTCTATATCATGATGACAGAAATCTTACCAAAAACTCAGGATCTACTCGTGATGTCGCAAACAACCTCCAGTCCTCTGGAGACAAATACGTATACTGTGCACATGGATCCTGACCCCTAAGGGCCCCTCGAATGTACCGTGCTGTTAGCTTGTTCTTGAAACCTTTCCATCGTACATGAACCTCATCCATCCAGTGCCTATACATCTCCCTGGTGTCTGGGACATCGTATGTTTGCTACAAGGTAAAACATAAGATTATTATATTTGAAACAATAAGAACAAAGCTACAATGCATCAAAACTTATATACCAAAAGTTGCTGCCAAATCATGTCTTTCGTTTTTGGGGGAACCAATATCCAATTATCGTAGGTAATGTGCATTTTGCTTCGACCCAAAAACCCTACGTAGCTAATGAAGTGGTCGTCCTCAGGACCAACTGGATTCAGATTGTCATCGAAGTCTATATGCAGCCTCTCCTGTTGATGTTCATGACGTGCAACCAATGCTCCCATCTTTGTACAGCCTCTAACCCTCCTTCTTGCTGGGGGTTCAACTCTAGGCCTTTCGTCATTGCTAGAGCTTTTGTCATCTCTACGCCTCTCGTCATCACTAAAGTTGTCCATATTCCTGTTAACACAAAAAGCGACATCAGAAACGTAAATAAATTGCAATAAAAATGAAATAAACTAAACGGGAAGTAAAACAGAAAAAACACATAGTTCTCGTTTATAAATTAAGGTCTTACTCTATATTGTTTCCTATAGTCTTTCACCATGGTCATTTCTTACAGGATATTCGTCATCATCTACCAATTCTACTTCATTTGTTCAAGGTGGAGTTGTTGTGAAAGGTGGTGTGTCATCAAGGTTGAAGGTCGGATCACCATACTTCTGTTTTTTACTTTTAAGGATAATGGACATGTTTTTGCTCGCAAGGTCGGTGACATAAAACACTTGTTTCGCCTGGCTTGCTAAAATGAAGGGCTCATCTCTATAGCCAACTCTGCGAAGATCGACTGAGACAAATCCAAATTGTTTATCTATTACCACAACATTATTGCTAACCCACTTACATTTAAATAAAGCAACTTTGAACTTGTTGTATGTCATTTCCCATATTTCTTCTATAACTCCATAGTAGGCCATAGACGCTAATATGGGGATTTTGTCTCTCGAACTGGAAAAGTGCATAGCTTCAGCTTCTACCATGACCCCACTATTTGGCATGGTACTTCTGTCATCTTGCTCTTTCGTATAGAAAGAATAGCCATTTATATCATAATCGGTCCAAGTAATGACCTGAAACAAAGGCCCCCAAGCTAGCCACTCGATTGTCTCAGACACATCGGTCTCGTGCAAAACCTTTTCCTCGAACCACTGCATGAATGTCTTATTTTGCTCAATAGCAATCTACATGTCATTCTTCCTTGGATTCTTGTTCTTCAAAGTCTTTCTGTGTTCATCTATGTAAGGTTGAACTTCTTCCATATTATTCAGGATATACAAGTGGGCTTGCAACACCTCTTCACGAGGAACATTCTTCACTTTCAGTCCTCATGTTCTCTTACTTCTCCCCTTTGCATGCCTAGATTATTCCTTCTTCCTTGACATATAATCTTTACAAAACTCCATAGCCTCCTCAACTACATATCTTTCTACTATTGAGGCTTTTGGTCGATAAGGATTTTGAGAATACCTTTTAAGATCTTCATGTATCGCTCGAAAGGGTACATCCACCTCAGGTAAACTGGACCGTAGATCCTTACCTCCCTTACCAAATAAACTACCAAATGCACCATTATATCAAAAAATGAAGGAGGAAAATGCATCTCTAGTTGTGACAAAATAATGTAACCCTCATTTTCCAGTTCATCCAACTTTTCAGTGTCAATGACTTTGTTACAGATAGCATTGAAGAAAACGCGCAATCTTGTTACAGTGGTTTGTACTTCATCTTTCATTATGCCTCTAATAGCTACCGGTAATAGTTGTTGCATCAACACATGATAATCATGGGACTTCATTCCCACTAACTTCAAATCGTCCATTGAGACACATCTTCTCACATTCGAGTAATACCCTTGCGGCACCTTAATTTCATGCAAACACCCACCCAAACTTTTTTTCTCTACTTTTGATAGTGTATGCGCTGCTGGCTCCATGTATGCCCTCCTACCATCATCTCTTAGTTGTGGATGTAACCGTTCTCTTATTCCCATATCAACAAGGTCTAATCTCGCATTAATCCCATCCTTAATCTTCCCTGGTATGTGCAAAAGCGTACTGATAAGGCTATCACAAACATTCTTCTCCACATGCATCACATCAATACTGTGTCTCACGTCAAGCGAACACCAATATGGAAGATCAAAGAAAATGTATCTCTTCTTCCATATGTTCTTCTCACTCACAACCCTCTGATTCTTACCAAAAGTGACATTAATACGTTTTACTCGACTGTAGACTTCCTCTCCGGTTAATGACTTTGGAGCCATTCCATGCTCTGGTAAGCCGTTAAAACGCTTTCTTAGCCTATGATAAGGGTGGAATCGATGAAGAAACCTCCTGTGGCCAAGATAGATAGTTTTTCTTCCATGCTTTAGTTGTTGGAAGTGTGTGTCTGCTTCACATATTGGGCATACTTTATGACCCTTCACGTTGTACCCTGACAAGTTTCTGTACGCAGGAAAGTCATTTATCGTTGTGAAAATCATTGCACGTAGCTTGAAAGACTCCTTCTTATAAGCATCAAACACATCTACGCCTTCCTCCCACAACTTCTTCAAGTCCTCAATCAAAGGCGCCAAATAGACATCAATATCGTTCCCTGGCTGTTTTAGTCCAGAAATCATCATAGATAGCATCATATACTTACGTTTCATACATAGCCAGGGAGGCAAGTTGTATATTACAAGGAGAACCGGCCACGCACTATGTGTGCTAGTAAGAGTTCCATACGGATTGATGCCGTCTGTACAAAGCCCAAGCTGAAGGTTTCTCGGCTCGCTGCCAAATTGAGGGAACATTTCATCTATTTTTTGCCATTGTGGAGAGTCAGTTGGGTGCCGAAGATATTTCCCATAAGATATTCTCTCATCAGAGTGACATCTCGACTTCTTCGCTTTTGTTGCAGTCGCAAACAAACGTTTAAAACGTGGTATTATTGGAAGATACCACATAACCTTTAAAGGTTGCCTTTTACTTATCACATCGCCACAACCACCATCTTTTTTCACTTTGTATCGTACAGTTTTACACTTAGGACACTCACTAAGACCTCCATATTCATTTCTGTACAGTACCCAGTCATTAGGGCAAGCATGTATCTTTTTATACTCCATACCCATCGTAGACAGGATTTTCTTGGCCTCATACATATGATTTGGAAGTACATTATCCTCTGGAAACATATCACACAATAGTTCAAGCAGCAATGTGAAACTACTATCGGTCCACCCATAAGTTGCCTTTAAGTTAACCAAATGTAATGTTCCCATCAGCCGCGTGTACTTACTCCCACGGTACAATGGTGTCTCTGCATCACTCCGCAGGCTGTCATACTCCTGCGACTGCGCAAAGGATTCTGCCTCAACATCGTGAATCATTTTCTCCATTCTATCTTCATCTATGATATCCACATCTTCCTTCTCTTACGACGGACAATCCGTTACTTCCTCACCATGCCATATCCACCTTATGTATCGCAGATTTATTCCATCACAAAGTAGGTGATCCTTTATGACATCAACATCCCGTCGACTCTCATTCAAACAATTGACACAAGGACAAAAATACTTCCCATTTTTTACAGGAGCATTCTTTTTAGCGAATTCAATAAATTCTTCCACCCCTTTCTCATATTCTTCACTAGTTCTCAAAGCATTCATCCAACTATGATCCATTTTGCTACCACCTAAGGCATTCCCAATAACATTCACACGTTTAGTACAATTGTCAACGACATATGATGAGATTGCCTAATTAAGTTATCAACCCAATTTAGGATTTTAAAATATGGGCTTAATAACTTTATTGCCCCCTCCTAGTCTCCTCTCTCCTCTTAAAAGGGTTTCAGTGCTATGTAACTTATTGTTTTAATAAGTATATGTATATAAACATTAATGTATAATAAAAATAAATATAATAAGATTAAATTAAAGAATTTTTTTGAGGTTATGGTTTTCTTTTTAGTTTTAGCTTGAATTATTCTTCATAATTCCTTTGGAATACAAGAATTTCTTTAATTTAAACAAATCATATTTTATTTTATTATATATACTAATTAATGGTAATATATACACAAAACTAAGTTATGAATAACTTAATTAGGGATTTGTTGAGTTTAACAACCAAATTTAGAATTTTCCTATTTGAGGCAACTTTATGTGGAATTTTCCCTTGATTAAAATTAAAATAACCCCTACTCATTCAAGTAAATTTATATTTAAAAAATAAAATAAACCATTACAGTGGAGTTCCCGAATACAATTTAAGCAATATAAGTACACCAAACACACCAGGCCAATCTCAACCATCTCAATATAATCAATATATAAGCACAATTAACGTGATATTTCCTATTGCCTAGTCTTTTCACATTGCAAGTTTTACTTTAATTTATTCAAGTAAATGTATATTTCAAAAAGATAATATACCATTCTGTACAAAAAAAAAAGCAAGAAGAAAATAAACTAACCTGATCAAGAGGCGCCCACTGTGCTATGTGTGCTGGAGAGGTAGAGAAGACGTTGGAGATCAGAGGTGTATGCACGGTGGGGAGGTACACCGGAGGGTGGAGAAAGAAAAGAACCACGGTGGTGGGGACGACAATGGAAGGAAGGAGGTGGAGGAGAGCAAAAACTTGTGGAGGAGGTGAAGTTGCAGAAGGGTAGCCTCTGGTGCGTGCGTCCTTCAATGGATTTCAGGTGGAGGATGGAGGAGTTGAAGAAAGAAAGAGTAGTTGAAGAAGGGAGGAGTTGAAGAACAAGAAAAGAGGCTGACGATAGGGGGAAGAGGAAGAAGAGTAAAGTTTTTTTGGGTCAAAAAAAGAGGGATGAGGGAATGGACGCATGTGAGGAGGGGGAATGGATTGAGAAGACGCATGTCAGATAAGTGTCTGACATGCGCAAGGCGTCCCAAAATTATTTTGGGACGTCTAATCCCAAATCCTGGAGCTAAAAAAATTTACAAAATTTATATTTCGCGCCTGGAAGCACTTTAGACGTCCCAAATTCAAATTTGGAACGTCTAAAGGTTGCCCTGCATACATATAATTACAAAAATGCCACCGCCTCCCTTTTTAACCTCCCAATTTTAAATTTGGGACGTCCTTGGGGGTGGTTATATCCCAATTCTATAGTAGTGAAATAAAAAATTTCAGTTCCCTGTTCTACCTCTGCTACATCACAACGGAGGCTCGAGCAGCGGAGAAGCAACGGAGGCTCGGGCAGTGGAAGAGCGATAGAGGCTCGGGCAGCAGAGGAGCGACGGACAAATACTGGGACTCAGAGGAGCGACGTTTAGCCACTCGAACCGATGCAAGGAAGGCGCAGAAGTAGAGCAAAACGAAGGAGACCCATTTTTTTGAATATAGAGTATTTTAAATTCCTTAAGGGCAACTTTGTTATTTCAACTTGGGAAATAATTACCAAAAAGTCCCTTAGACTTTTCTGATATTGGACTTTTTAAGATGACTTAAATTTATTGTGGTTTTGTTTGGTCCTTAGGACCTCTGAGTCATTTTTTCCTTTTTTTTGGGGTCAAAATCAGACATCTATGTATAATTAGAAAATTATGAGAAATGAGGTGTATTTGTAATGTTTTGTATAAAGGAATTACGAAGATTGTGGTGCGAAGAATGAGGGGCTTAATGGATAAACTTGTGTCGCCATATCAGGCTAGTTTTATACCTGGGAGAAGTATTCATGATAACATAGTTATTGCCAAGGAAGCTGCTCATATTATGAATAGAATGAAGGGGGGAAGGGGTTCTTGGCCATCAAGATTGACTTGGAAAAGGCATATGATCGCATGAGTTGGAATTTTCTTTTGGAGGTCCTTGCTGAGATTGGGGTGCCAGATAATTTGTTAAGGCTAATTAAGTGGTGTTTAACCAGGGTAAGTATGTCGATATTGTGGAATGGAGAGAAGGGTGAGTCTTTTAGACCTTCTAGGGGAATAAGGCAGGGGGATCCACTTTCTCCTTATCTATTTGTGTTAGGTATGGAGAAGTTGTCGCATATGGTAGCAGATGCAATAAGTGGTAAGTTGTGGAACCCACTAAGGTTTGGAAGGAGAAGAGTGCCAGTGTCCCACTTGATGTTTGCGGATGATCTGATATTATTCTGTGAGGCTGAGGTAGGGCAGTTATGTAATGTGATGGATTGTCTTGACCATTTTGGGGAGATATCGGGACAAAAAGTAAATAAACAAAAGACTAGTATATTCTTCTCTAAGAATGTGGATAGAGGGAAACAAGAGGAGTTATGTGCGGCTTGTGGTTTCCAAAGGAAAGAGGAACTTGGAAGGTATTTGGGTGCTTATATTACAAATGGCCGAGCCACAAAGAATAAATTTCAATTCTTAATCAATAAAGTTCAGTCAAAGCTTAGTAGTTGGAAGAAGCAAAGTCTGTCCTTGGCAGGTCGGTTGACCTTAGTACAATCTGTGACTTCTCAAATGGCTATTTTCTCAATGCAGCATGTGGTCATTCCAGCAGGGGTTTGTAAAGAGATAGAGAAAATTCAAAGGGATTTTATTTGGGGCTCCTCGGTGGAACAAAGAAAGATCCATGCCTTGAATTGGAATACCTTGTGTTCACCTAAGGAGAAGGGGGGTTATGGTTTGAGGGATATGGAAGTCATGAATAAAGCTTTAATTAGTAGATTTGCTTGGAACATGATAGCCAAGCCAGAAAATCTAGTCTCGGTTATACTGAGGGAGAAATATGGAAGGGAAGCAGATCTATTTAAAGAGTGTATTATGAAAGAGTCTGACTCATGCTTATGGAAGAGTTTAGCAAGTGTGTGGGGGGACATGGTTGAGCAGGTTGCTTGGGATTGCAGAGATGGCAACATGATTAGCTTCTGGAATGATCTGTGGATGTCTGATGATGCAACTTTGTTTCAGAAAGCGATAAGAAAGCCTAGAGGAAGACTCATTGAATGTAAGGTAAGTGATATGATCAATGAAAGAGGTGAGTGGGAATTCATTTTTCTGAAAGATTATCTTAGTGAACAGGATTTGTTGAAATTAAGAGATGTACCTATTCCTTGTGCTAATCTTGGGAATGATAACCTGAGATGGCGAGGGGGGAGTGGGGGAAAATTTAATGTTGCTGATATGTATAGAAGGGTTAAAAAAGAGGATGGAGTGAATTCTGAGGTTGACTGGAAAAAGGTTTGGGGTTGGAAGGGGACACGTAGAGTTCAAATACACTTGTGGTTGTGCTTGCATGACAGGCTGCTCACTGCTGGTCGAAGGTCCAGAACTATTGGAGGCTCTGCTAGCTGTAGTCGTTGTCATGAAGAAGAGGAGAGCCTACTGCATGCGTTAAGGGACTCCAGGTATGCAAGGGATGTTTGGAGAGATGTAGGGGGTTCTAAGGTGGGGGCAATTTCTTTAGTATGCAGCTTAAGGACTGGTTACTGCAAAATCTGGTTAAGGACAGTGTATGGGCTAAAATTTTTGGGGTGGCTGTTTGGTGGCAGTGGCAGTAGAGAAATAGAATGCTATTTGAGGAAGGGTTTGTAATGCCAATAAATCATGGGTTTATCATTTATAGGTATGTGTGGGAGATGGATAACTTGGTTGCACTAAATGAGCCATTAGGAGGTAAGAGGAAATCTATAAGTATCATTGCAAAAGGACTATAATTTTGTTTCTTTTCTTGAACCTCCCAGTGAGGTGTTAGATGCTTTATTTGATTGGGGTTTGAATACCCACGTGATGTACTAGTTTCTGAATGATTGCTAGGGTTTTGTCCCCATTCACCAAAAAAATCAGAAGTATGGGCTCACCTTGCTTGTTAGGCGTCAGCACTTAAGCATTGGGACATGCAAAGCTTGTGTATTGTACTATATATATGTATGCTGTCAACAATTGTGTGGTATTAAATGAGAGGTTGTGAGTTGTGAGTTTAATCCCACTTTAACTTTAGTATGTTATTATAGACTCTTTTAATAAAAAAATAATAATATATACATCACACTTTTTTTAATAATAAATTATTGATTGAAGTGATAAATTCATACATAATCTTATCCTATTAAAAAGAGAACATAAATTTAAATACTTGTTTTGAGAGGCGAAACCTTTTACGTTTCAAGTCTCGAAAGTGATTATATGTTGGATCAAAAAATAAAAGATACTCTATTGTACATGTGTAAAACTCAGAGAACTTAATTAAACAAATTTAATCCAATTTTTTTAATTTAAACAAAAAAGGGTTAAAGTCCGGGTTGGGAAGATGACACGTAGAGGACTCAACGAAGAGAACCGGGTCGAAGAGTTATAAGGGTCAGCACCCCAATGACTTGAAGCAACGGCAAGAAGAAGAAGTTCCCTCTCAGAATAATTCCTTTCCTTCTCTTCCTTTGTTCGTGTAAAATGGCGGTCCCATTTGTGCGGCGCTTTGCCTCACACTACACGCTTCTTCATGCCACACAACACTATTCTTACATTATCAATCCATTTCTTCGTTCGTTCGTTCATATGATTTGATTCTCCCCACAACCTTAATCCTCAAGCAACGCCACCAAGCTTCCAAGACTCAGCTAGTCAGCTTGCAACCATCTTTTTATTATTATTATATCGCTTGACTCTGTAAATTAAGCCTCTCACTAATAATAATCTCTGCTTCTCACATGGCTACTCTCTCTACTACTGCTCCTGTTCTTCCTTCTGAGCTCAAGCCTTCTTACTCTAAGCCCCACATCTCTGTTTTCCCTCACAGAAGATTACTCCCCCTCCGCAAGAACAATAACCAATCGTTTGTTCCTGTATATATATATTTGTTTCTTTTCATCCCTCTGTTTTTCTGTTTGAGAATGGGTTTTGGATAAAACTATTAATTATTTCGTCTTGTTTGTTTGGTTGAATCATCAGGTGGCTAGGTTGTTCGGGCCCTCCATGTTTGAATCTTCCAAGTTGAACGTCTTGTTCTTAGGAGTAGACCAAGATAAGCACCCAGCAACGTTTCCAAGGATTTATACCTTAACTCACAGTGATTTAACTTCTAAACTCACCCTCGCCATCGCACAGACCATAAACAACTCCCAGGTATATATGTGTATATATTTCTCATCTCAACAAACCCTTCCCTTCTTTTTAATTCATTGTTTCTTGATACTCCCCCGTCTCTGCCAAAAAATAAGATAAATGAGTTGTTTCACTTATATTAACAAAGGAAAACAAGGCATGCTTGAAAAACATAATGGTCTATTATGTTCAAGAGAATCATGTTTGCTTAGAAATAAAAGCGGGAAATGGCGTGCAGTTGCAGGGGTGGTACCAGAAGTTACAGAGGGACGAAGTTGTGGCACAGTGGGTGAAGATTAAAGGAAACATGTACCTTCATGTTCACTGTCATATAAGTGGAGGCCATTTTCTGCTAGACCTATTCGCCAGGCTAAGATACTTCATCTTCTCCAAAGAGCTTCCTTTGGTGAGTTTCCCTAACCGAGCATGAATTAGTGTGAGTTTGTTACAAAAAAGTACTTAAAAAAGCAATTTTTTTTGGGTCCCAAACAAGCACTAATACGGGGGTGTCGCGTGTTCTAATATTTGCAGGTACTGAAGGCGTTTGTTCATGGGGATGGCAACTTGTTCAACAACTACCCAGAGTTGGAGGAATCTCTGGTTTGGGTTTTCTTTCACTCAAACACCCCAGAATTCAACAAAGTGGAGTGCTGGGGCCCGCTGAAGGAAGCGTCGGCACCTAGTGGGGCCCACGAAGATAACGAGCAAGAAGCTTCTCCAAGTAACCTGGAGCTGGCACGGCCGTGCCAAGAAGATTGCGACTGTTGCTTTCCTCCGGCGGGATCAATCCGACCGTTTCAGGAGATTAGCTTTCTCGATGATGCGTGTGATGATGGTGGGACCCAACACCATTCGTACGACCCACTCAATTCTTCTGGCAACAGAAAATGATGCGTCCTTGGTTACGCTACTTTCTAATGAAAGAAAAAAAAAAACTTGGTATATTCTTTCTTAATCAATCCCTGTCATTTCCTCAGCCTCCGTTTTTATGGGCATTTGGTGTTTTATAGAATTCTACTGTTTCTGGGAAGTAGGGGTATTCGGGATCGGGATCGGAAAATGCCATTCCCGATCCCGATCTCGAGAAGGTTTCGGGAATAATTTTCATTCCCGATCGCGATCCCGAAAATTTTCCGTCCCAACCGGACGGAAAATGTTCGGGATCGGGAATTTCCCAATCCCGAATTTCTTTTACTTTTTTTTATAAAAATTCCTATATTAATTTTTTTATTTTATTTTCTTTAGTCTAGTATAAATATATAATTTATCTAATATCATATTGTTCCAAATTAGTCCAATACAAATATATCATTAGTCCAATATATACTTAAAGTTGTTGATTTAGCTACAAAAAGTACAAAGATAAGAATAAAAAATTAGAATTATTTAATAAATAGTAAATAAAATTAACTAAATTAACTAAAAGAATAGATATTACCTTGAGGGTGTTAGAAATTTTCACATTTTATTTTACATTTGGTCTTGCTTTCTTAAATATTTTAAAAAAACTATACATAATATATATATATATATATATATATTTTCAGGATCGGGAAAAAGTCGGGATCGGGAAGTCCCATTCCCGATCCCGAAAAAAAAATTTCCCGATCCCGAACTTTTCCCGTCCCGAAATTTTCGGGACGGGAAAATTCCATCTCGATTTGCTTGGGATCAGGACGAGAAGATCGGAACGGGAAATACTTGCACACCCCTACTGGAAAGTACTACCAATGTATCGTTTCTCATTATTTGAATAATAAATATATATTCAGCATGCCGGCGGGTATTGGCGGCGGACAGTGACTAGGAATAACCGTCACATAATGGAACAGTAATTTTAAAAAAAAAATTGAATCGATAAAAATCGAGGATTAAACATGCAATGTCAAGTGTTGGTTAAGATTTGATCAAATAAGAGATAACTGGCTGGAAGTGGGTCTTCCTAACTTGCTGTTTGGTCTATTTTGATTTTTAGTTTATGTAGGGTCTTTCATAGAGAAAAAGATGCCTCCACTAAATTTTCTCTCCACTTTAATTTTTTATTATTAAATTGATTTTTAATAATTGAGATTTATTTTATAAAAATTTTATTATCTTTTAATAGTTAATATTATAATAGTAATTTTAATATAATTTCAAATATCAACCATTAAAGTTAATGGTCGAGAAATTTAGTAGAGATGAAGTAGAAAGAGGGTTTAGTGGAGACACTCCTCTCACCCTCTTAAACAAACTTGGGGGACAAAAAACAAACTACAGGAGTGTGCGAGAAAAATAATGTTAGGAAGGGAACAAAAGGACCTAACT
Organism: Inga oerstediana; assembly: GCA_963210345.1. NCBI lineage: Eukaryota > Viridiplantae > Streptophyta > Magnoliopsida > Fabales > Fabaceae > Inga > Inga oerstediana. Next base: position 57,414,514 of record OY723409.1, read on the forward strand.
AGGCATATGAAATTAGGCAATTACTCTTGCCAAGGATCTTCACCCTAAAAACCAGATCAGATCATATCATAATGTGATTATATACATCATCAGAACAACCTATTCCATCAAGTTATAATCTTTCGAGATCCTACCTCTAGCCCTTAATATAAGACCCACTTTTTAATTTGATTGTTTCGATATGCTACCTCTCATCTTTAATATAAGACTTATTTTATAGTTTAATCTGAAAATGGATATTATATTAAGGACTGAAGAAAATATATTTAATCAATATTAATTTGTAGCCATTGAAAAAAACAGATAGTTCGGCTATTTAACTTGATCCATGAAGATTTCAGAACAAGCCAGCTGTGGACGTGACAGGAGACCATGTTGTGGTATTATATGCTTGGGTTCCGGATATTAAACCTTGCTTCTTCTTGTCTAATCTTTATAATTGAATTCCAACTCAATAAACAACGATCTGCCTCTAGATATATAGAGCAAACCACTGATCTTCTTCTTCTTCTTGTTGCTGCTGCTGCTGCTGCTGCCGCCGCCGCCGGTCCAACCGTTGTCTGGAGAAGAGGACGGCCCGAGTTTCAACGTTGGCTCGTTTTGGGAGTCAAGCCGGATTGAGCCGTCCGGAACTGGCTTTTAGGCCGGAAACCGGAAAAAACTCGGGAACCGGAACGGTTAACAAAAACCCGGACGGATCTCAGAATGAAGGAGAAGTAGAGGGAGGAAGAAGAGAAAATCAAACTAAACCCAATATTTAACTACAAATGGAGTTTATTTATAAAGAAGTGATGAAAATCTTACATGAGAAACACAAAAATAAAGAGTTTCATGCATTCTTCCAAGCTTTAGATTTCAGCCATTTAGCTTTGATATGAAAAAGCTCGGACTTCTTTGAAGGTCCTGGACTCAGTGGCTTCTAAGGAGGAAGAAGTGAGAGAATGCACTTTCAGAGATAAAGAAGGAGCTTCGAAATTCCAATTCTAAAGTGCAAGTCGGCATATTTTGATTGTTTTTTTAAAAAAAAAATTAAATGCCTTCACCTTTTGCGTTTCCCCAAACACTCTGACCAATGAAGTTGCTTTTCGTACGCTCACATCAATAGCCGAGTAAATGTGGTTACAGACTTGCAAGAGTTGTCAATTACTCATTTTGACCTTTTGTTCCTTTTTAATAATATGAGTTTTTTTAAAAAAAAAAACTGACCCCACCATACAGCACAAAAGCTTACGTGGGAGAAGAGAATGGATTGCAATTGTATAAATTCATACTCCTTATTTTAATTTATTATAAATAATAAAAAATTTTAATCTAAACTAATTTTGAATAAACTCATAAAATTATATTATTAAAATTTTTATTTAAATTAGACTACAGATTAATTATTGTAATATTCGAATGTATGTATATATAATATTTTTAAATTTAATTATTACGTTACCGGTCCGGCTAAACGGCTTAACCGTTCCAATCGGTTGAACCTTGACTCGCTGGCCTTTCCGGCTTAACGTCCGGTCCGGCTTTAAAAACATTGATTATTGGTTTGAACGGATCTTGTTATTTGATCTAGGGTTCTACCTTCTAAGCCACGAGATACGAGTATAACAAAAGTAATATCAGCATTAAAGGAAGCAGATATTTATGTTAAGATATATGAACCCAAAAAGCAATAATTATATACAAAATTTATGGAAGATACAGATGCGCCAAGGACTCTCCTCTATTTAATTATTTTCTTTTTTTGGAATATACAATGCAAGGAAGCATTGCTAAAAAGAATTAAAGAACTCTAGGAACGACAAAGTTGGCCATAACTCCCTCACCGCATCTGCAAATCTAAGACAGATTTCTGTTAACTTATTTTCCTTTGAAGAAGATGATATGAAACTTATGGGACTGGTACTTTGGTAGCGACACCTATCATTAGCGGCTACGTTGTAACTTTAAGATCCCTGTCAGACTTTCAAATTGGTCAGGCAGATCTCTCTTGCTATATCTCGCGAGTTGCACGACGACACTGTTCTGAAGTTTCACTCTGCAGTTACTGAAAGTTTGAACTTGGAAATATGCCACAGGAGAGCTACCTAATAATAGTTCTTCCGAGGGATGATGCACCAATTTCGCTGTCAGTATTCTGCATAAATAGCCGAGAGTCACATATGAATTGATATGGATCTATTGTTGCAATAAAGCATGAATTCCAAAGAAGAGAGAAAGGTAACAGACAAGAGAATTGACAAATTTTCAAGGGGATGCCAGAAGATCATTCACTTTTGCTTATGTTGTATCAGTCATTATGTAGTCTGTCTATGTCAAGGTATTAATTTGAAATATAGATTTTCAAGCCACGAAATTTGAGAATGCTGGGCAACTAGAAATCCAACTCAACAAGCCAGATTTAAAACCCAAAATAGGAACATGACGTGGCAAGATGATATCATTAATGACTCATTTCTTCTCATCCATGTTCAAGAGCTGTATAAAAGGAGTAAGCCACATGGTTAGCAAAAGTTATTTCTCTCTCTAAGGAAATATTTTACCTGAGATTTAGGAGATGGAAATACATTCCAAAATCTAAGTGTTTCATCTCCAGCTCCAGTGACAATTGTCTGAAAAGGTAAAAGTGATGGCAACCAGAAAAAATAGCATGTTAATATCTAGCAATGTCCAATGACTAAATCAAAACTGCTCAGTCAAACTGGAAGATGTCAGTGTGCCAGGAGAGATGGAGTACCTGCCCATCAGGAGAGATGGCAAGATAAAGAACTCTGTATGTGTGACCCGTTAGAGTTGCCAGCTGTACCAAAGGACAGGTTGTATAAATATGTTTCGACGAAGCAAAGAAATATAGAAGATTCCTGCTGCATCACAGAAGATATAAATTTTACCTTTGACATGGAGGGATATCTCCAAACTATTATCTGGTTCTGGGAGTAGCCATGCGTGCTTACCAGCTCATTGACATTTTTGGACCAAACAAGGTTGCAAACCTGTAAAACATTAGGTTCAAGGATCAGTGCGTTTGTGTAGGAAAAAACATGAGTTGGGTGGGTGAGGACTTGGAGGGAGGAAAAGTGGGGAGGGGTTCCCTTCATCCCTACCGCAATAAGCGAAGTCCAAATCTAATGGTGATAATCAATAATGCAATTAATTAATATCTTGGGACCTTGAAGCAACAAATTCTAATGGTGATAATAATGCCATCAATTCATGTTTATCATGTTGGCCTTAATTAGCGTACTTCTCAGTCCTTTCATATTTCCACCAAAAAATAAGTCTTCAACAAGAACAGATTTCAAAGGCATGAATGTGAAGTATAAAGACAAAGGACAAGCATATAACCTGACTTCCAGTGTCCATACAGCTTAAATGTGAGTTTGTTGTTGTATTCCAGAAACGAATACATCGATCAGCAGTTCCCCCACCCGATGCAAGAAGTCCATGAAGATGAGGAGACCATGCAATAGCTTTAACAGCTGCTGTATGCTCACAGTACTTGAGGACAGGATGGGTTGAGTGCGCATTCCAGACAAACAACTGCAAATATATGAAATAAATTAATGCTGGATAACTAATAAAATGACAGAAAGTAGGGCAATTTTAGTGAAAAGGTTTGCAATCACGTACTCTGTTGTCATTTCCTCCAGATGCCAACTCACGATTATCATAAGACCACTTCAGTCCACAAACCTTTGAAGAGAAAGGAATTAACTTTAGGCTGAATATTGGTACTGTGCAACATGTTTGTTTTAACAGAAAATTGTTAAACATAAGTAACTGTGGTCATTATTGGCAACCCATGCCAAAAATTGGTTTAGCATGCATTGCTCTATTTTCAGAAGCAAATTTGCATGAATCATATGTAATCAAGCATTCGCAGCAGACACATAAAAAAGAGACCAAGTCCAAAAGTCAATTGATCAGATGAAGCTGATGGACTGAAGCAAATTTTTTTTTTAAAAAAAAAAATCTAACCTCAGACTTGTGCCCTGATAATTTACTAACATAATCTTCTTGTGCCCGTGTATCTCGCTGATAAATATTCTTATCTCGGCCACCAGAAGACAAAAGAGAAGAACTCCAGGCCAAGGCCCCAACTCGTAAACGATGACCCTCCATAATTCTTATCCTCTTGCATCGAGAAGCATCCCATATCTGCATGGAGAATAGTTATAAGAGGTATGCATAAAACACTCTTAAGGCATAGAGGTTCATAGAAACACAGAATCATTTAGTGAAGTTTGCAAGTTTGGTTATCAGATGAACAAAATACTGAGATGTCACTAAAAAAAATTAAGCATAAGACTGACTTCATGGTTTCAATAGCACATTTTCAGAGGTAGCCAAGATGAACTCACTGCCATCATTAATAGGCCAATTGGGAAATATCAAGCACACAGCTATATATAATTATAATTGACATTTTAAAAAACTATATAGAAGGCAATATAATGTCAAATATCAAATCAGGAACCAAAGTTGATTAAACCCATTGCATGAGAAGGTTCTGTTTCCCAGACTTGTTAAGCCTAGAGAGGTACCAAATAAGGGAAGTCAGGTTATACAAATAATGCACAAATTGCTATAACTCATATTTCCCAACATAGATGAACTGACATTATGAGATAAAGAAAGATGAATTTATTGGCCCATCAGTTACATGATTTACTTTGGATTGCATTCCGTTTATTTCCCCAATCAACTTACATAACACATATTATGGAACAAAAAATAGGGGCAACCAGATTTTTTAACTGCATAAAAAATCACAATTACAAGGTAATCAGGCGGATACAATATCAGAATAGATACCCAATTTTTTGTATTATACATTTTTCATCATCATATTTTGAGCATAAGGTCTGATTTTAATGGATGGGGCAAAACTAAAAGGGAAAAGAAATATACACCTCCAATCATTTGTTTATGTGCAGTATAGTAAAGGAAGGAAGGAAGGAAATAAAGAGAGCAAAAGGGAAAAAGGTGTTATACTTAGTGTGTGTTCGGGTACTTTTAAAACTATGGTTTTGAAAGCCCGTTTCTGCAAATCGAGACAAAACTTCTCTCACATACTTACCTCGTAAATCGTAAAAGCTATTCTCTAAAAGCTAATCCGAACACACACTTAACCGTTTTCCCCTTTAAGAGTGGTTGAATAGAAAAGGAAATAGAAAGGATTTTTACTTCCAATTTGTATGCCAATAATAAAAAGAAACAGTGGTAAATTACTCTTTAACCTTATTTTGTGGAATGCAACATTCATTGAAAGGTTCTAAATGAAATTTTATGAACTACCAATTCTCTATACCCATTTTTTTTACCAAAAGAAAAGAAAATAGCTTTAACTGAAGCGCTAGCTGTAGCTTTCAACCAAAATAATATCAGTCAACCATAGTTCACATCCTACTACCAACCGATGATAACTTTTAAATTAAAAATGATACACTTTACCGACTGAAGATTCAGAAACACTGAACAAGATCATCTTCTTCCCACAAAGCACATGAATTCTTACAAACCAAATAACTGCCTTACCAAGAAAACACATCAACAACAAGCCTCATCCCAAGCAAACCCATGTGAATGATATCTCTTTCTTTAGAGGTAAAGTATCGTAACAATCATCAATACATTCTTCCATCATTATTTACACCTTATAAGTTACAGTGCTCCCTTCTCTTGGCATTTCTTCTTCTTTGCTGATGGCGTGCTCAACACAGGTTGAGGATTAGAACAAATAACTAACTAGCCATCACAAAGCCTTGTGGTTATGTTGTTAAGCATAGGTGCATGTTATCACATGTCATTGCCATTCAATCCTTCCCTAAGAAACAGAATTTTAACATCTTTTCCTTTGTCTTAAACTTCCTTTAATGGCAAATAAAGATGGCACAAGCACAATATGTAAAGGAGGTCGAGTAAACCTTGTAAGGAATTAGGTAAGATAAAGAAAAGCAAGTGATTAAACCAAATGAGTCCTGAAATGCTATGAATATTAACGGAAGACAGGGCATGCTAAGATACCTAATTTAACTGGCACATAAACTCCTACCTGGACTTTACCATTGCTAGTTCCAACAGCAAGATGTGTACCATGATGAGCCCAGCCAACTGAGCAAACGCTATCATCGATCCCCAAGTCACATAATTTAGTCACCTGCATTCAGAATATCCAAATGGATTTGAACCATAGAACAACTTTTCAGTTTATGGGAGCCTTGTGCACTGGGCTGCATTCTGCTCATTTTTTTGCAACTTTGCATGACAAAACAAACCTAGCTCATAGCCCCATGGGCAAACATGCATAGAAAGTTGATGCACTGAAATTGAGCATATGCATTGCCCTCTAATCATATCCAAATAGAAAGGTATGAAGATCCAGAGCAATTTTCATCTAGATATGTAGAAAATGAATAAATGGGAACCAGGAATCACCTTGCTACTACAAGCGTTCCACAAATAAACACAGTTCCCCAACCCCACAGCCAATACATTGTGCGAAGACCAATCCACAAGGTTCAGATAAAAATCATCTTGCAGCGCAGGAGCATCCAGAACCTAGTTCAACATTGTATAATTTCCATTAAGCCCCAACAACCCGTTTATCGAACTTGCAGAGTAAAAACAACGAGGACAGAGAATTTACTTTATAAGGCGACCGGGGAACCTTCCGAGGAGCCTTAACAGGGCAGGGATTAGCACCCGGCACGACATCATCATCGAACATAAACGGCGAAAGAGAGTGCATAGACTGGCGAGTCTCGGTTTTGTAACGAAATATATTTCGGTTCGGTGGGTTCATAAGTGAGCTCCTTTTCTCAGGAGTAACCGGAGATATAACTCCAGCATCAGGTCCGAATAACGCAGTCCGCAGAAGGGTAGTGTAGGCGCTGGAACTGTCTTCCCGTCCCTCGGCCGGTGAATTCGTCGGAGTCGGTATATCAAACAGAGCGAATTTAGAAGCAGATCTGCTCGGTATGAACCTGTCGAAGCAGATTGTTTTAGAAGGTGATTTATAGTGGTTGGAGTTTATCATGCGTTCAACATGACGAGATGGGGTTAGATTGTCAGGGGAAAACGAAGGTCTAGACATGTCAGGATGTGAATTGACCGGAGCAGTCGAGGACGGAGAAATTCCGAGCGGTGATTCGCCGGTAGATTCCTCCATAGGGGCCAAAGCGAAGAAGCTAACCCCTTGAATTTCACTATCCAAAGCTCCTGAATCAGATGTGAATGAGAGTATTGCCCCGGCTGTTATTTTTCCCGGGAAATCCAAGGAAGCGTTATTCCGGGGAAAGATTACAGCTATTTTCTTTTTCGCACCTTCCTTCCTTCCTTTTTTTTTTTTTTTTTTTGGGTAATCCCTTGTGCGTTACGTGAGCTGTCTAACTCCCCCGCAGCTCGCACAATATGTATGTTTCAAGCTATTGATCAAATCTACCAATTCCACTATTTATAATGCATCTCAAGCTATTTGTCTTGAAAATAAATAAAAATTAATCCTCTTTACTTTCCTATTTTATCTCATTAATTTTACAGAAATTTTTAATTTTTATGGGAGCTTGTATACTTTTCTTAAAGATCTTAGAGAATCAATTAATCAGATTGTCTGCTGTGTTCTTTGGCCAGTTTAGGAAGCTTAATTAATGCTAAAGATAAAAGTGATGCAAATGCAAGATGTAGAATTAAATATACCACGTCAATGAAAATCCAATCATATCAAACCCTACCAAAAAAAGTATTTTTTTGGCCTGACTACCAAAAAAGCATTAAATCATAATAATAAAACTGAAGAGAAACGTTATGTTTATAAAATGTTGAAATAATATAAACACTTTCGTCCGCTCACAATTTTTTTTTTTTAAAAAACTTATCGCGACTTTTTATTTCTAAAATATCTTTTAACAATATTATATATACGATCTCAATAACATTGAGGGAAAATTCTTGTATGTTTCTTAAAATAATATGGTATGTACTGCATTATATTTTAAAAGCAATTGGATCTATTTTACTTCCATTGCCGTCAATAGAAAAATTATTTAATTGGAGCTAGAGAATAATTAAGAATTTTTGCAGATATATTATAAACATAATTATTTGTAGACAGCATCTTTGACAAACGAGGCTGGGGGAGTTCTTATGCGCCGATTTGGTTCATGCATATTTCAGTGTATACGTTAAGATATTTAAAAATGTGAGTGTTATACACTCGTTTTAATTATTCTTCCTCGTATCCTTAATATAAAATATAATTGAATAATTGACCCTACTCCTTAATATGTATAATGAGGAGTAAGAGTAAATAGAGAAGTTTATATATATCCTAAATATAATACATCAAATTTATAATTTCTCTTTTGATTTATTCTTATTAAACATACATATTAAAGGAATTTTTATCGAGGAAGTAAATATCCAAATCCAATGCAAATTATTAAAAGGGTAATTTAGAAAAACGAACATATTCTTTTACATAGAACTAACATGATTAATTTTTTTAATATCTGTAAATTAATTATCAGTATTTTAATATACTGGAATGAGTACAATTTAAGAGGTAAATAGGGTGAAAATTGGAATATTAAATACATTAATGATATTTTATAATGTGCAGATAAATAAGAAATATATACAATTAAGCACCGATCAGAGATGCTCTAGCGCACGGCACGTCCGTTCATGTGACCCATATTATCTTATTATGTCTGTTTCTGGCGATGATAACTAAGACTAATATGTACTGGCAAAACTATCATCGCCCTTGTCTCTGCCGAATATAATTATATATAAGACATATAAATTATAAATTTCCAAATTCTCCACATTTATACATACAGATCAATACTTACAAATTCATGAAAATAAATATCAGAAATCCGAAGTTTTGGGTGTTACATATACAAGGGGAATGAATATAATGCCCCTTTATGGATGTGAGTTGATACTGAGTTATTTTTAGAAAAAATAAATGTTGTACACTTTTCTTAAAAAAGGAATTAAAATAATTTTAGGGGGGGACAGGGTTTTTTTCCAGCCTGTAATAAGATTGCTCAAGTTTAACGTGATGGGAAAGGGAAGCATCTGAGTTCAGTGATCGTCAAGCTTCCCGACCAGATGACTGTGAAACAGGTTGTAGATCTAGATCCCATCCCTATGTTTATTGGTCACAAAGACAAAAATCAGATTTGGGTTGCTTATTAATTATGGACTTTTGAAAGGTCAGTAATTATGCCCAACCGCTTTTCCTGATGATATCACTCGCACATCACTAACTAATATTCCTTTGGTTTTTAAATATAAGACAGAATTGATTTTTTTTAGATATTAAGGAAGCTAATGAAATTACTTTAAAATATTTATATTTATTATTTTTTCTCCAACTTATTTTGCCTAACTTATAAACTGATATATAATTTAAGAATACACAGTATATAATATGATTAAATAACTTATTTAGCTTCCTTAATATCTCTAAAAAAAAGTCAATTATATCTTATATTTAGAACCATAAGGAATATATTTCAAAACTTAAATTTAATAAACAACAATCACGTCTTCTTAATAAGTATTCTCTTCCTCTTAAGAAATGTAAAGGGCGTGCAGCATGCGGAACGGGACATTAAGTGTATAGAGACACTTGAGAGTCTCTCGTATGGATCTCAAGCAGAGGTAAAAAATTAAGCAATATATATATATATATATATATGCATACTACATCCGATTCTAAATATAGGATTTAGTTCATAGTGTAAATTATACTACAAACTCAAAATCCTACGTTTAGGACGGCAAGCAGTTGAAAAAGAAAACATGAGAATGTTGTTGATGGGGTTCGGTAGAAGTTGATATTGGAAGAAAAAGTGAGTCCAACAGTCCAATTGGGAGGAGGGACAACATTCGAAGCAATGATAGTGTCGTGGGATGTGTAAGGACTAAGAAGTGAGCTTGAAAGAGAAGAGATTGGGCAGCAAGAGAAGCAAATGCTTGGTAAGAATAGTACGCCAGTTATGGCTCATGCTTATCCACCCTGTTCTTCTTCCTCTCACCCACATGTTCCCTATATCTCCTCCTCCTCCCACATTCATCACGTACACCAATACCCAATGCCCATTTCCCTCCAAAGAGAATCGAATCCCTCCGCTCCTCACACATGCCACTCTACGTACAAAACACAAGCTAGCTATTGGACCATGTTAAATCCCACATCGACTGATTAGTGTATGAATTAAAGGTACGAGCCCTATCAAATTGACTTAAACTATTTTGATGTTACTCGTAGTACATGATGTTACCACAGGTGCATTGAAATTACGTAGTTTAATATAGTATCAGAGTCATTTGATTATGTTTTATTTATAGATGTTACCTGTGGTACATGACGGGGACGATGCCAGAGTGCCAGTCGGTGATTTTTATGAAGGCGGGCCTGGACATGTCGAAATGAGTACGGGGCGGGTTGCACCAGCTGCCATTGTCAGAGGGTTGGGCCCAGTTGGGAGGGCAGAGGTTGGTGTCAGTGACAGTGATAAAAGTCACGTTCTGATAGCATGCACTAGACTGATGGCATGTTATTTGGTAACAAGCCCCGCAGGCGTAGCCATTGTTGAATAATGTAGAGCTCAATGCCACTGTGTCTGTCCCATAACCATTCGCAAACAAATTTCCATACCCACATGCTCCGCCTACACACACACACACACAGACATTATTAAAGAAATCAAATGATTAGTATTTTATATGTCACGTAATATTTGAATGCTCAAGATTGATCATGTTATTATACGTACCCATGGTGGCGGAAGCAGAGTCGTCACCATAAAATGTGGCTCGGTTGAAATATTCCGGCAGCTGCCGCTGCTTTCCTCATGATTCTGAGCATCCATGAAACCAACAATACGCTACTAAACGGAACGACACAAGCCATGATTAATAAGTCAGCTACTTCTGGTTTCTTCTTCTAGAGGCACTATATATTGCCCTGTTCATGATTGTTTTAATGTGTGTTTGGATTACTTTTTGGAGAATAATTTTTACGATTTACAATGATTGTTTCAATGTGTGTTTGGATTACCTTTTGAAGAATAGCTTTTACGATTTACGAGGTATGTATGTGAAAAAAATTTTATCTCAATTTACTGAAACGGGTTTTTAAAATCACGGTTTGGTTTGGGGCTTACACATGATACATTGCCCCAATTTCATTGGGGCAGCACTTAGTTTTCCCGAGTCCCACGAAGATAAGGTCTCCTTACTTTGACTCTACCATTTTAACTGTCATATAATAAGAATCAAAGCTGGAGGAAACAGAAGGAAATATTTTGGGTCTTAGTGAGTGCCTGCAATTGTAGACATGTACTCCCTCCTCTTGTTTAAAATATAAGAGTTAGATTTCACCGGAAAAAAAAGGTACAAGAGTTAGATAGGAGGTTCATTTTAATCCTAAATATAAGATCTTAATCTATTCCAAAATTTAAAAAATTTTCCTCAGAGTATTGCTACAACTGATTGCACATATTAAGAGAATTTTCATCAGGCTGGTTTTAATACACATGATTAAATAGGATATTTTAAGAAAACTAACATACATTTGTTATAAATAATCAACTTCACTAATTTCTTTAAAATCTATAAATTAATTATATACTAGCTCTTCTATTAAAGATTTTAAAAGTACAGTAAATATAGGTGAGAGGGAGTTCTCATCGGCGGAAGTGGAATCAATCGTGGATGCCTATTAATAATAGGCTGTCTGTTGACTTCTGTTGTCGTTGGTGATGTTCTGTAAGAACGAAAACGATTGGATTGTGAGCTCACTCCCGAATTTTTTTTCCAATGGAGAAACGTGCGAGCAGTTTGAAGGTTCGTGTCCTGCATTATTTCTTTTGTCATTACAAATATCATTCTTGAAATAACATTCCTTATGGTTGTTTAAACTGTAAATTAATGCAATTATTATTCGTAATTGAAACCCAAACGACGTTGACGTGTTGTCTACTTATCTCCAAAGTGTTTGTTTGCTACAAATATACAACCCTTGAACTTGACACATGATTTGCGCGGCATCATTATTCGTTACTAGTTTTCATAGTTTTGCACTTTTGCTTTCTACTGAAATGTCAAGGTCTTCTAGCCCAAATACAAATTAATGGTAAACATAAGAAATATCATTAATTCTACAGCTCGGTTAAATAGGCTTGCAGGCACAACGTTTTTTGAAGACTGATCTCCTTTTTCTTCTTCCATTTTTCTTTAGATAACGCGTCTATTTGGATCTGTTGCTTGTTTCAATTAACCAATCATCTTCTGATACAAGTGACAGGGAGCGAGGAAAATTTTCAATCTCTAATAACATCTATACCATACAAAGCCTGTTTCTTTAGAAGTTACAAGTATGACAGTAACACAGAATAACAATATGGAAATGCCATCATCAATGGTGTGCGACTTCATGGATGTCTTGATAGGTACTTTTGCCATGGAAGTTACTTCTGCCTTTTATTAATGAACTGATCCCAATTGCTGCACAACAGTCAACAGATCCAGGTGAGGCACTCTTCGCAACACCAGTAATACAAAACAAGTATGCTCCCATACTAACAGGAACTTTAGCAGAGGTTTTTAAAAGAGTGGGAATATCCATACCTTCGCTTAAGCTTTACTTCCCTCTGGTAATGTAATCAATCTCGTACTTGAATCATATACCATTTCAGTGCCACAGCTGAATCAACAAGTTATTTTCATTCATTAAACTTACTCTCTATCGTTAATCGTTCATAATATAATTTCATAATGAAGAGAATATGTTTAGCCAATAAAGCAGCCATTGTTTCGTGCTTACTTTGAGCATTTGACATTGTTCGTGGAACCACCACTCGAAATTGATAATATGGTCCCAAAGAACGAAGTATTTTCGGTCCCACAGTTTGGACAGGATCCCTGTTAAGTAACCACTTTTAAGTATAGGTATTGGTAAATAGAACAGAGGCACCCGGAAGCAGAGTCCATACCTTTAAAATCAAGAAGTCTTTAACAATCGCATTTGTAAGGGTCAGAGCTAGCCACACAATGAGTGGAACAGCAGCAAACCAGGTGAAAATGAAACTAAAAGGCTCGGGCAGCTGCATCAACAAGTCAATCATACGTCATAATAGCACTAAAAGCAATATTTTTTTCACAGTTCTGAAGTACTGTTTGAATTTACATGAGATGCGAAGAATGAATCTTATAGGCTCAGCTTTCATTTTTTTCTGACCCTGCAGCTGGGATTAAAAAGTTTTAAAAATTGTTTCAATGACAACCCATATTATTGAAGGTAAAAAAAAAAGGGACAACCCATATTCTATACTGACCATGGTTGCCTTTTTCATTGCTTGGATCAAGCAAGACAGAGTATCTTAAAATTGAAATGAGATAAATATGATGAGTTGATAACCATGAACTGCAACAATTTCCAGCCAGCATACAAGAATTCACTTCATGCAATTCAGAGGCAATTTTATCCATTCTTGTACTACAAAATATAGGAAATATAATAATATTTACAGCTAATCAGATTTTTGATAGGAAGGTGATAGAAAGGATTAAAAAAAATGTAACTACCAACCATTAGATAATGCACCCTGGAATCAAACCTTTACTAAAGAAATAGGAAATCTAATAATATCTGCAGCTAATCAGATTCTCGATATGAAAAAGGTGATAGAAAGGATTAAAAAAGGAAACTACCATTAATGCACCCTGGAATCAAATTAAATCTGAATGACTAGTTTCCAACGCTAGAACAAGAAAAATGACAACATACCTCTAACAGATATGTGATCTCAAATCCGGTCAGATCATCAAGGAAGAAGAACCTAACAGATTATAGGATGAAAAAAATAAAAAAGAAAAGGCCAAAAGTCATGACCTGACTGGTGTAAACAGTAACATTCACATCGGTTGGACAGAGAAGAAGTCAAAGGAACACTTTGTTTTGCCCCTCAACATGACAGAAACCTTTTAAGATATATAAATAAAGGAAATGGATACCAGTGTAATAAACAATATCTAATTCTAAGCTTGTTACATATCAGATAACTAGGAGGCATTTCAAAATTTCATAAAAAAATATGGTCAAACATATAAGAAAATAGTGCATGTGCGAATAATCAACAACATAACAAAAGGGTATAGGTAGAACATGACTGCCAGTAGTTTAATGCGTAAACAATCAGGCAATTAGCAAACAGTTGACTTTTTACATGGGCCTTGGGCAATATGCAACACTTCCCTTTCTGTTCCCTTATAATGAACAATACAGTACATTGTTTTTTTTAATATTATCATACTGGTTCGGGATTCGTGACTGCCCCTCCCAACAAAAGTGACTCTTCTGGGACTCGAACTTAAGACCCAAAGGGATCTAATGAGGCTTTACACCGTTAGACCAACTCTATATTGGTACAGTACAGTACAATGTTAATCCTTTGCAAATAGAAATTTATTAAAAAAATGCATCAAACTCCGTATAACCTAATCATAGGTCAAGTTTGTCATACAGATCAATCAATAGAAGTTTTACAAAATGCGTGCACCCCATGGGGAAGAAAAAAGTTACTTACAGTCCTAATGCAATCACAGTTGCCGGTACGTTCAGGAGGAACATCTTCAAATAGTCAACCGACAGGTCACTGTAAACCTATTCAGAAAAAGATTATCACTTGGTAAATAATAAAGATTAATAAGCAGAGCAGAGCCAAATATTTTGTTACCATTTCACATAAAGCCTATAGCAGAATTCTAGTAAAAGGAATAGGATTTACAAATAAAACTCAGGCTATATACCTGTCAGTACTTGCAACTTAACTGATTTTAAAATCATAAGCTCGGTCTCAAATATCACATTTTTCAAAAAGTACTTCATGATTGATTTAATCAACAAGCATGATTTGCTTCTTTTAACAATCAGAAAGGATATAAAGATTTGCAGATTAGCACAAACCTTTCTAGTACGAAGACTGCATCGTGGACCCTCAACCACAATTTCACTCCCTTCCATCTGGGAAGTAACATGATGTCAGTATAATAAGGGAAGAAAGAGTAACGTATATATCTTTATGAAGCGATTCCAGCTACATCCCCAAATTGGTATGATCCGCGCAACTACCATAAATGAAAAACCTTATAAACAGCAGCAGCGACTGTCTTTTTATTGAGAAATTATAAATTCCATGATAATGGCAGCGTTGATGTTGATGTTGATGTCACAGAAGGGCAAAAGGCTCCGTGGCACAATTTAGAAGTGATGACGATGACTACGGATCAATATACTAAAGGTTTCTGTTCATAATAAGCATGGCAGATTTTTATTTTCATTTATTAAACTCTTCAACACTCTTTATTGGCCAATGAACGCCATTTCACTAATGTCCCGATTAATATACTACAGTTTTTCATTCATGATGAGCACAGCGAACCTTTAGTTTCATTTTCAATTTGTCATACTCTTCATCGCTCATGATTGGATTTCCAGAAACATACGCCATGGAAGCTTCGAGAAACTTTTGTTCGTCAGGACCTGCGTGGAGAAGCAACAGAAGTTTTTTTTTTTTTTTACAAAAAAGGTTAAACAATTAACATGAAGTAACTCATTGCAGCCGAAGCTATTTTCAGTGAGGATGGTCCATACTTAGCATGACAACACTACTTCCTTCCCACATAAGTTCTTCCTTGAGATTATCAAATTCCTCATTTGACATGATAGCCTTTCCCTCGTAATAGAATGCCTGCAGAAGCAGAGCAGAAGCTTCAGCTGGTTTTGTCACTAAGAAGTTGTCGTTTCTGTTCTTTTATGTCAACTCATTAAATAAGACAGCAATCCATTTAAACGGTTTCCTTTTTCAGAAAGATGGGGGACCTACTTGCAGTGCTTGAAGAAATTCTTGCTCAAGTTCACCGACCGATTTCTTCTCTTTCTTGTCAATGCTGCAATACTGGAGGATTTTACTATCGACAACTTCACCTTCTTCAACCTGGCCTAAAAGCCGTAAGAAACCAAAAAGAAAAAAATCAGAGTTAGTAAACATCCTATCCGGAGACATTGAGAAGGAACAAGAATTGAAGATCCAAATAGACCTTGTTGATCGGCGGTGGCCTTAGGGGGGGAAAGGAATAGCCGACGCCGGAGGCATAATTTCCGGCCATTAAATTGAATCAACCGATCTCTAGTAGTAGACGAAGATGAGAGAAAAGAAATTGGAGGCAGTAATGGTGACCTAGGAGAAGTAGATGGACGAGGGCACGTCAATGTGAAGGCCAATTTGCTAGCCATCAGGAGAAAGTAGAGCTATGGTGGTGATCGTAGAGACTATGTTTTGTTCAGTTGGGAATGGAATTACAGGGTTATTCAGTTTGGAGGGAAAGAGATAAGGCAAGAAGAAAATGTATGGCGGGGACTGCAAAAACGCCGATTCCCCCCCTTGGGGAAATATCACTCGAGATTTCCATTTCCATTGGCATGACTCGTGTCAGTAAAAATCTGACGTGTGTTGCGTTGGCTTCCCCAAGGCCACAGGATTTGATTTCACGGGCCCACAATAGGTCCCACGGAAACTCCTTATCCACATCACTAATGGGCCTTCTTTTTGGGTTTTAACCTCACCTGAATGTACAGTTCAGAATGTGAAGCAGAAATTAGATACTCAGGCCCAGTGTTAGGTTTTTTATTAAAAACATTTTTCATTCACAACAAAATGATGGCTAAGTTTTTTGTTGGGAGAGGTGTTCATATTTAGTATCTGACAGTATCTCGAATAAGATTGCCTCTAACAGGAGCATACCTATACTTAGCAAAAACGTGATGGGTAAGTTTTGCATTCTTTTTTTTTTTCTTTTCTTCTGAGTTCTAGACTCCTTTATTTCATTAAAAAAAAAGTATTTGATAGCTCTACACTCACGTAAATTAATATGAATTTTATATTTCTCAAATCCTTAATATAAGATATATTTACCTAGTTTAATTAGATTATAAAATTTAATTGAATTAGTTAATATAACATGTATTTTTTAAAATACTCTAATCATCTTTCTTAATTCCCCCATTCCCTCTTCTCTTTGATTATTGTTGAAGGAGTATTAATATGGGTGAGTTAGGAAAAAAATTAATAAATATAAAAACTATGTCTTATGTTTAGGACCATGATCAACTTCCAAAATATATATTCTATTGAGGAGCAGGGGGAGTAATAATTTTAATTTGAATTTAAAAATTTCAGTTGGTATACAAGGAATTACTTTAAAAAAATACTTCTATAGTCCCATGTAGTGTAAGCAGGGCATGTAAAACCGGATAGGACCGGTCGGTTTGGCCCGTAACTGGCCAACTGGTGGTACAACAGGTCACGGACCGGTTCAACCTTTTTTAAATTAAAAAAATTAAATTAAATATTTTTTTATGAATTTTATTTAGAATTTTTTATAAATAAGTCTGAAATCTTTACTTCTTCATCGGGTTAGCTCTGGTTTGACTTCAGTCTGACTCACTAATCCTTGACCTAGTACCCCGACTGGTTCAGTATCAGGTCCGATTTTCAGTACCTTGAGTATAAGGGGCATATTATTTTTAAGTAGTAAAGAATTAGTCCAAGTTTAGTTGTTTTGCATTTAAGTCATTTTACCTCTGGCTGAGCTAAAGTTTGAACCTTCACTAGTTCACTAGGGCAAATCTCTATATTTAAAACCTGATAGTACTTGGAACAAAATTGTCACCAATAAAAAATACTTGTTGACTCTGTTTTTCATTTCTTCATTTAATTACTGGTATTTACAAATGTGTTTTTCTATCTTCCATAACTGAGCTGCAAATTTTTCTTTTTAAAAATAATAATATTTTGCTCACACCTGGTAATAATTTTAAAAAAAATCAACATTTAA
The DNA here is from genome assembly GCA_963210345.1 of Inga oerstediana. Taxonomy (NCBI): domain Eukaryota; kingdom Viridiplantae; phylum Streptophyta; class Magnoliopsida; order Fabales; family Fabaceae; genus Inga; species Inga oerstediana. Next base: position 57,432,427 of record OY723409.1, read on the forward strand.
TTTTATTAAAAATGATTATGATATTAAATTATATTTTTAAACAACCATAAACGAATTTTTATTTTTTTTATGATTAATCTATCTCGTGTGTGGGTGTATATTAGCCAAAATCCGTCTAGTACACGTTATTTGTAATAACATTCAGAGAGTGTTCTATGTTTTTCGATTACGTAACCATTTATTTTGTGTCCCTTGGATTGTATGGCCCGGACTATTTAGTGTATATATATACAAATTACAACTATGCTTTTGGATTTTTCACTTCTTAGTTGTGTTACTCCTGTTCTTGTATATTTAGAAAGTTGATATTGGTTCTAAATATAAGACATGATATTTTGTTTGTTTGTCACTCTTTTTATAATTTACCCCTATTGATGCTCTCCCAATAATAATTAAGGAGGAGGGGGAAAAGGAATTAAGAAAGATAATTAGAGTATTTTAAAAACTACATACTATATTAACTAACTTTATCAATTTAATAAAAAATATAAATATGTATTATATTAAAGACGAGAGAAGTATTAATTAATACATTTTCATCAATAAATTTTTTTATGCGGCACAGGTGTGACAAGACCTTGAGCCAAAGTGTTACTTTTGAGTTTTGAAATTGAGGCCCGTTGTCTTGAAAGCTGTGTATGGAATAGCGTTTTTAGAAAAATAAATGTTTATTACGTAAGTCAAGATAAAACTCCTCTCACATACTTACCTTGTATATCATAAATCACAAACTATAAATACTTATAAATAAAAAATAAAATACCCCAAATGAGCACGAAATTGACGTGTTGTCATTTTCCCATTGTAGGGTCTTTACCCAATACATATATATCAGCCACAGAGCTCCCTTATTTCCATTGGCATCATAACGCATTTTTCTTACCTAATAGGCTAATATTGTAAAAAGTAATAACTAATCAGGTTCGCAGAGAGAGGCTCTGCTACTGTCTCGACCCTTCCCTCAATCGAAGGGATCTCTCCATGGGAGAGTCGACGCATTCGGCATCGTTCTTCCGACGAAGGTCGGGTGTGAGTGTGTGTGGTTCTTTTGGGTAAGGGTGTTCAAATCCGGGACCGGGACCGGGATCCACCACTCCCGGTCCCGGCATGAGGCCGGGATTGAGAATTTGTAACCGGTCCCGGTCCCGGAACAACCGGGACTATCCCGGGACCAAGACCGGGAATTCCCGGTTTGACACCAACACCTGATTTTTTTTTTTTGCACAAAGAAAATCTGGATTGAGGAGACTCTTTGGGCTTGTGATAATAAAAGGCTTAAGCCCAATAACATATTACAATACAAGCCATTACAGAAGCAAATATGATATGAGCCCAATTGAAGAATCAAAGTAAAAAAACATTTAAATGACTTTTTTTTAAGTAAATCACTAAACACCAACAGTCTTGCCCCTATGTCCACTCGTCCAGTAGTCTTGGTGTGCAGAGTGCTGACTGCTGACCACGAACTCTAATACCCCAATAGTGCCTCAAACCACGGTGGTTCCTGCATACACAAAGTTTCAGCTGTTACACTTTATCCATATGTTTCACCAACCAGAATGTAGTTCACAACCAAGTACAAAATCAAGAATCAATACAGTTTAGGAATTGAAGATATAAACAAATCAACCTCAAGGGTCTTGGTTCCTGATTTTCTAATTCTGTTTAGGAATTGAAGATATAAAGTTCCCCATATTCACCATTTGCAAACCTTTCATTCTCTAATTCTTGAGCAGAATTCAGCCTTTATAATACACAAAGGTCTCGGTTCCTGATTTTCTTCAGCCTTTCCACATCATCTCTCAACTTCATGTCCAAAGCATTTGTCAAATTAAACATGAATTAAACACAAGCAAGCAGAATTGCAGATCATAGTCTTGAAAAAAAAGGTTAATATCAAATCAGGACAATCAAACAGATTTCTATTGAAATTCAATATTCATTTTTCTATAAAGGCACCAATTATGAGTCCCTAATTATAAAATCTGACTCCATCGTTTTTTTTTACTTTTGAATAGTCCAATATTGTATAGATTTCTATTGGAACCTTCATTTTGATGAGATCTAAGTGAAGGGATGGGTCCAAAACAATGAAGATGCATCAGATTCAAGAAGCAAGATAAATTAGAGATTTGAGGGATTTAGTAATACCTCTCAGCCATGACCGACAAGGAGAAGGGGAGACCGAGAAGGAGAAGCCGAGAGTGAGAATGCGACTTGCGAGAGGCCAAGAGAAGCCGAGACTGAGAATGCCGAGGCCGAGACTGAGAACGGAGAAGCCGAGACTGAGAACGCTCGATGCCGACAGCGAGAACGGAGAAGCGACTGAGAATGCAACAGGCCGACAGCGAGAATGGAGAAGCCGCCCGAGACTGAGAATCGGAGAGGCCGAGAGTGAGAGAACGAAGAACCCTAGCAGCTAGTTCATCGTGATTGACCGTCGAGACTCGAGACTGAGACCGTGGTGAGTGCCAGTGGTGACGGACGAAAGTGATAACTCACTGAAGGTTCTTTTTTTTTTTTGTCACCACCGTTCTGGACTTCTGGCCTTCTCAATCACTCAATTGGGTTCTGTTTTATTTTTGTTACAATTATTTTTGGGCCAAGTTTAACCCATTAGAACAAGAACCCATTAAACATTAACATAACAAAAAAAAACTGTATGCATAAGATACCGGGATCGGGACCGGGAATCCCGAAGCCTTGACCGGATCCCGTCCCGGTCCCGGTATCTTCTACTCCCGGTCCCAGTAAGGCCGGGATTTTTTAGTCCTTGTCTTGCCGGGACCGGGCCGGGACTACCGGGAGCGGGATCATATGGACACCCCTACTTTTGGGTGTGTGCATATGTGTTTTCTTGGAGTAGGGTGGGTGGATCGGCGAATTTACGATTTGAGGGTGGTGTTTGGGCATGGAAAGGAGTTGTGAAAGAATGGAAGTTATCGTTGGAATAAATACAGAAATAATTTTTATATACATAATATATAAATTTTAAAATTAGGAGTAACAGTGAAAGATTTTATCAGTAGCACCTCTAATCATAATAATTCTGCAAGCTATGTCTCATAGCCTGAGAACTGAAAAAAAGAATAGAGATTTAAAGAAAATAACTCAAGATTTTTCTAACAGGAAGATGAGGTACAATGATGATTTGGAATAGCTATCACCCATCAGGGAACTCCTAAGGAGTAAGTGGGTTTTTCATGTTACTACTATAGGTCCAAGCTATTTATAGCCTCCCATTAAGACTTGCAACAGCTTACCAGCCAGACAAGTAACCTTAAACCAAATCTCTATCCAAATTACGTGCGGGCCACAATAAAAAAATATTTTATTAAAAAACAATGATAAGATAATATCTAGATATAATCTATATTAAATAATAATAAAATATATAATCTTGTTGTAAAATACTAATTAAGGTAGATGTCCATGAGCTCCCAACTCTTGACCTTTCATTTCTACATCCCATAACCTCCCCAATGAATGATCTTTAGGAGTTTTCATGCCCATAACTCAAAGGTTACAATGTGTGCACTCATGAGGATTAAAGTTTGCTATTTACTTTGTGTAACTCTTAGTTGTGGTTGAGGGTCTATAAATAGAGTACTATGTACTATACTTTGTTAGCATCCAAATGAATAAGAATCACTCCCTCCTTGCTCTCTATTTCTCTCTTGTATTTCTTCATTCCCTTCATCTCAATCTCTTATACTTTCTTGATTTTATAACACGTTATCAGCACGAATTCGCTCAGAAGACCTATAGTCTAATTTTCTATCTCTTCTACTTTCTAACTTTCTCATTTACATACTTTGTTTTATATTGTTTATTCTCTATGTTATTTTATCTTTCTAGTCTACATTATCAATCTATTGTTCTATATTATTTTTATTATTTTTCTTTTATGCTATCTATTTTTATCCATCCTGTTGTTATCTTTTACATATATCTGGGATAATCTAAGCCATTACATGGAATTAAATAGACTCTTTTACCGATTGTTTTATACATCGGGTTCCATGGCTAAGATTTGAGATTATATTACCCTCCGCAAGTTTTCTTTCTTTTAACTTTTATTTATCGTTTTCCATTAATATCTTATTATGCAAAATTTATATTTATTTGTTTTATATTCTAGTATTCTTTACATTTTATGTTATTATATTATGTTATTTCATTTTATTTACACTTATTTAACATTTATATTTCTTTATTTTATTTACATTTTATGTTATATATTATTGTTTGTTTCTTTATTTTATGTCATTTATTTCATCTTGTTTTATTGTTATTTTATTTACATTTCATTTATTTATATTAATACATTATTGTTATATCATTATGTCAATCTTTTATTTTCATTTGTTTATTATATTACATTAATATATAATAGTATTATATATGAGAATGTAATGTGGTCTATATGATCATGGGCTTATCTATTATTTATTTTTTATTATGAATTTGAATTTATTTAATTTATTTTCTAGTATTTTGATTTTATCGAGAGGCCAGAAGCCATAATATCCTTAATTTCGTGATTAAATGACCAGAAGTCACATCACTTTTATACTAGCTCTTATGAGAAAGAACGCTATTGGTTTCATTAAATTGCAAGATTGACAAGAAAAATTTTGGCACTTTGATGATTTAATTGTTACAAATATCAAAGCCCTGAAGATTAAAGGTTCAAATATCAAACTAAACAAAAATTTTTGTTGTAGTCCTGAAGACCAATATTTGGAGAAATTGATGATACTATTGAAAGTAAAGAAAATATGTAAGAGTGAAAATGAATATGATCACATTGCATTTGTAGAATTGATAGTTGAAAGCTGAGAATACTTTGTCTTAGCTATTGAACTACAATCATGGAAATAATAACATTTTTAAGGTGATCAAAATTATGAGCAAATATCATACTATGACTAGAAGTCATATGGATAGGGGAAAAATGGTATAATATGACCAGAAGTCATATAGACTAATATGTACAAATTTATTGAAAATAAAGATCAAAATGGCTGTGAAGCCAAAAAGACCATGAAATATTGTGAAAAATATCAAAAATAGTTATGATGCTTAAAGCAATAAGTTACGGAGAAATATGATCAGCTTGTATAGCCAAAAGAAATAATTGTAAGCCCTAAAGGCTATATGATAATTGTAAGCCCTGAAGGCTATATGATTTTGATTCTTTATATTTAAATTTAAATTGATTGTGATTAATTTGTGAGAGAGAAATTATTATTTAACATTGTGATATCAATATGAGTGATATATGAAATCAAATAGATAAAAAGGTAATGATTGGTCATTTTAAAATTTCAGTAAAGTGCCAATTTATTTACAAATTTAAATATTATTGGTAATTATTGAAATATTTTGATTTCATGGCCTTTTAGGATTCTAACTACCTCATGATTAATCCTTATAACTCCCATATCAAATGATTTTCAGTATTTATTCATATAACCTTCAATTATAAAGTTAAGTTGTTTAATTACCTTCTTTATGTATAATTGTAAAATTTATTTGTAATTTTAAGTATATTGTGTATGTGAATACTATTCATACATCAATGGAGTTTATCATCTCTATTTTCTTCTTGAGACTTGTATTTCTCTGTTGCACCAAAGATTTCCCAACAAACATTCAACTCATATACCTCAACATCAAGGTACTTTCTTTCATTATTAGTTATATTTTTCATTTTAGCTTTGTCTTTCATCTCTCTTCTCCTCTTGAGCACTATTATGTTGCCTTACAAATATATATGCAATTTTTCTTAGTTCCAAACTTTTGTTATTGAAAGGCATACAAATACTCTTCAATTTATATTTTATTTCAGTATTGATAATTTATTGCCTCCTTTCCCAATTCATTGTATTGACATTTCTTCTACTCCTTAGCATTCTTATATGATATATGCAAGTTTCATACATTAATTATGATATAATATATAATATGACATATATTGGAATCAAATTGGTTTTACGTGACATTTAAGGGGGAAAAATCCTATATCATATTTGAATTAAGAGAATGAGAACTTAATGAGAAAATTCATTATGAATAGTTTATGATTTGTTAGACAAAATCATTTTCGTCATATTCATGAATTATATAGTGCAAGTCAAATTTATTGATGATCAAACAGTAAGGAATATTTGAAAAAAGACTATGTATATCATAAGTATTTATTATTTTATATTATAATGCATTTATCTTTACATTTCTCTCAAATTAATTTTAGCCCCTAAACATCAGAATTCATTGCAATAAGATCTTTATGTATTTTAATTATGGATCTCCTCATATTTCTTTATATAGTGAAAAATTCTAAACATTTCATATTTTGAACATGCATCAAAAGAGATAAATTGAAGCATATTATTATTAATGAGTAATAAAATTATATAAATATGTGATAATATATGTTAGTTCCTGAAGAACACAAATGTAACAAAATTGATATAGTTCATGGAGAACTAATATAGATTTTTCTTAAATTCTATGGGCAGAAGAAGAATTGATTAAGAAAAGTTATAACCCATAGATTTACATTAGAGTTTTACTCTATTACATGGTTTAAATGATAACCCAATTGATTGAAATCTATGATTAGTTGTGAGTTATGAAGTACTTGAGTTTTGAAATGAAAAATATATTATTAGTTTGCTATTTACTTTGTGTAACCAAGGTTTTGTCCCACGGGGTTTTCCTGGTAAGGTTTTTAATGAGGCAGTTTCGATTTGTATTGTGTACTCTTTTTCCTTCACTAGGTTTTTGTCCCATTGGGTTTTTCCTAGTAAGGTTTTAATGAGGCACAATATTTTTTTTATGGACATCCAAGGGGGAGTGTTGTAAAATACTAATTAAGATGGATGTCCATGAGCTCCCAACTCTTGACCTTTCATTTCTACATCCCATAACCTCTCCAATGAATGATCTTTAGGAGTTTTCATGCCCATAACTCAAAGGTTACAATGTGTGCACTCATGAGGATTAAAGTTTGCTATTTACTTTGTGTAACTCTTAGTTGTGGTTAAGGGCCTATAAATAGAGTACTATGTACTATACTTTGTTAGCATCCAAATGAATAAGAATCACTCCCTCCTTGCTCTCTATTTCTCTCTTGTATTTCTTCATTCCCTTCATCTCAATCTCTTATACTTTCTTGATTTTATAACAAATCTTAAATAATAAAATATCTGACAATTATAAGTTGTTTTAGTCATGATGGATCACTCGCGAGGGATGGAATTTGCACAAGGAAGGTCCGATGGTGCTTTGATTGCAAGATCGGGTCAGTTCTTCAATGGATGTTTACAGATTTCATGAAGTGGAGAACCGATTCATTGGATTTAGGGGCTTAGAAGGATAATGTGGCCATGATGAAGATTTTAGATGCATATTCCTTTGTTGCTATAGTGCAGAATTTGGGCGAGCAGAGGAGAGTGAGACTGTCGAATCTAAAGCAGCCATGTTCATCGAGCTGGGAGGTGGATGTTTCAGAGAGGAGTAATGTGCGTCATCTTATTCACCTTTTGCTGGTGTCTTGCTCCTCTATATGGTATGAGTTTCCCAAGCTTTTCGGTGTTCTATTGTCTAAGGATCTGATCTGGTCCAAAGATTTGGATGTTGTTGCCTTTTGCTAGCTGCTTTGGATTCAAGTAGTTAGTTGAAAGTAATGAGTAGATTGGTTTATAATCCTATATATGCTGATTTCCATTTTGGATTGTATTATTTGGACTTGTATTAGGAAGGATATATGTATTGGAGATAAACGTTGGATACCACCAGATACTGATTGATTTGGCTTGGGACTGCCTCCTAAGCGTATATCACTAAGTCTCGATATTGTGACAATGTGTGTTATAGGATGTTGTTATGGGTGGCAGCTTTTACTTGAGAAATTGGGTGATTTGAGATGGGTTCCACCTGGTGTTGGTGTATTCTCTGGTGTGCTTGGAAAATTGGAGTGTTCTCCACTAGTTCTAGCTTTGCATAGAGAGTGTTTACGTACCGAATGGAGGTGAGTAGCACTAGTGGATTATATCAAACTTGGAAAAACATTAAGCTCATGTTGCTTATTGTGGTTACCAAGTCTTCATGCAGCTGTAATCTGGTTAGTGTATGCTGCTTTGAAGGAGAAGTGCTTGAAAGATTGGGTTGCTCAACCCCCTCCCCCTTTCAAATTGATCCTAGCTGAGGATTTGCTTAGTGCTAGGAAGTGTTTTTTGTGTTTTTGTTCTGTTCTTGCTGCTATACGGTTTCATTTTTTGTTTTCCCACATGTTTCTATTCCTGATATGGATATTTCTGTACTGAGTTTAGTGAAGGAATGAAATCACATGTTTGGGCTAAAGAAAAGGCTAATATTGTAACCAACCTTCATATGACTTGAAATACTGCTCCCTCCGCTAAGAGCGGACTTAATTAGAAGATTTTGAAGAGGGTTTTCATTAAATAGTATATTTTTCAATACAAATAGTATATTTCAATTTTCAACAAAATTAACACATATCTTTTGTAAATAAATACTCCCTCCGGTTCTAAATATAAGACAAGTTGATTTTTTTAAAAAAAGTTTAAGGAAGCTAAATAAGTTACTTAATCATATCATATCACTATAAAAAAACTGACTTTCAGCGACCACTTTCAGCGGCGCTGTTGAAAGTCAATTTCAGTTTTTTTTTTAAATTAATTTTTTTAAAAATAATATTTATAAAATTAAAATATAATTATTAAATAATTCTATTTAACCTTAATTATTAAAATTATATTATCATTTATTATTATATTTAATATTTTCTACTAAAATAATATTAATGATATTATTATTATATTATTTATTATTTTATTTTATTTAAAAATAATATATATGTTATTAATATTATATTTATAATTTTATATTAAAAATAATATTAAAATATTATTTATTAAGTAATTTTAATTAAAAATTTGTTTAATTTAAATATATAAATATTTTTTTCGTTTTTATTAATTTTTTTATTATTTTTAATAATATTATATTTAATTAATAACTAATTATATGTATATAATTAATTAATTATATGTATGTATGTTTATATATATGATAATATTATATATATAATAATATGTAATAATATGACTCAGGTTCATTTTGGCGCAACTGGTAAAGACTTACGCGTGAAGGCGTAACTCCCTGAGGTCACAGGTTCGAACGGGACGAGCATCACTTGGAGGAATTATGAGGTGTTGACACGTGACAGCACGAGGAGGCGACACGTGATAGGCAGCGGAGGGGGACACATGACGCTCTGAGGAGCAAACATGTGGCATTTGTAAATTAAATTTTTGGGTTGATAATATAACTTTTGGTCCTTGAAGTTTGATCCAATTTTGGTTTTGGTCCCTCAAGTTTGAAATCAGTGGTTTAGGTCCCTGAAGTTTCACCTAATTCTGGTTTTAGTCCCTCAAGTTTGAAATCGGTGGTTTTGGTCCCTGAAGTTTCACCCGATTTTGGTTTTGGTCCCTCAAGTTTGAAAAGGACTTGGCGACCCGTTTTTGAAACCCGACCCAACCCGGAAAACCCAAGTCACTACTATAAAAAGTTTAAAAGGTTGCGCACATTTTATGTCCCTTCTTTAAAAAAGTGCCACAGCTGCTTCTTTTTTTTTCTTTCTATTTTATTAATTTTTTTTTAAGTTTAGGTATCAGCTGTGGCGCCTGGTGGATCAGGCGCCACAATAGACTGCAACAGCTGTGGCGCCTGCCTTGGCAGGCGCCACAGCTGGCCCCACGTCATTAGATGTGGCGCCTGGGCAACCAAGCGCCACATCTAATGAAGGCAATTGTGGAGCCTCAATTCTTTCAGGCGCCACAATTGGCCTAATTATAAAAAAAAAAATTACATTTTAAGTGGATAATGTAATCCACTCCCCACCAATCACAATTTCCCCTACCTCCATCCTTATCTTTTTTTCCCTTCCCGCGCAGTGGCTCCCCTCCTTCTCTTTTATTTTGACTCCATCTCACTTTAATTATTCCCTCCTTTCTCACTTTCCCTTTTTCATCATCTACACTTCTTGCTTGAACGACCGTCACCCCCCTCCCTCCATTTTCTGTCATCTTCACACTTAAAAACACACCCACACACACACGTCTTCATCATCAAATCTACTTCTTTGTTTTGTTCTAACTGCTCAAATTTCCTCCTCCTTCTCACTCAAGATTGCATCACCAACGGGCAACGTGGTCCCCCCACTCTACTGTAAGTTCAACGTGATTCTTCTTCTTCTTCTTTTTTTAATTGGCATATAATTTCTGTAATTTTTTATTTCAAATTAATATCTTTGTTCTAACCGTAATACATAATGAATTTAAAAGTAAAGTTACATTATAAGAAAAAAAAAAAGTAAAGTTATCTTATTAAGATATCTATATATCCTATTTCTAATATTCCTACATGATGAGGTATGAAACACACGTTTGCAACAATGTGTCAAGAAGGATTCTTTAAGTCTTTCATAGTGTAGGCTTCGTGCTTTTCTTCAATAAAAAAAAACACGTTTACATTAGTAGTGAACAATAATAGTCAATATTATGCATAAGCTTGACTCTTTTGAATGCAATAAGCTAGGTATGGTGTATTTTTTTTTAATTATATAATATTGATTGTGATTTCTCGGTTGTCTCAAATCAGACAGCAGAACGTTCAAGATCTGGCATTCTTAACTACAAACTCTTAAAGGAATATAATTTAAATTTTATAAAAAAGAAGGATAATAATAAAAATATTATTTAGATTTAGTAATAACCTTAGAAAGCCCAATATTTGTGTGATGATCATTTAAGCTTGTGCACGTACTTGTGTGAATGTGATGATCCTTATTAGTGTTGATATTTCAACCGGTGTGATACTTTTTTATTCTCTCATATTTTTCCATCAATTCCGTTAGTGTATTTTCTTATATATTTTTATTTTTATAATTAATTTTGATTCTAATTTTTGTATTTCCAAAAAAATTAAACAAGGGCCATAGGAAGAAAAAAAACAAAGGAGGACCCTATTGTGGCGCTTGCGTGAGCAAGTGCCACAGGAAGGGGACCTCCTGTGGCGCTTGCTGACGCAAGCGCCACAGGAGACCCCTCTCCTGTGGCACTTCCTCCCACAAACGCCGCAAGAGGGTATTTTTTTTAAAAAAAAAATTTAAAATGCTGTGGCGCTTGCAAGCGTCACAGCTTTTTTAAGTGGCGTCCAGATTTGTGGCACTTCCCTAGCGCCACAGTTTTTCTTTTTTGTAGTAGTGAGTCCTTTTCAAACTTGAGGGACCAAAACCAAAATTGGGTGAAACTTCAGGGACTAAAACCACTGATTTCAAACTTGAGAGACTAAAACCAAAATTGGGTGAAACTTGAGGGACTAGAACCATCGATTTCAAACTTGAGGGACCAAAACCAAAATTGGATCAAATTTCAGAGACCAAAAGTTATATTAACCCTAAATATTTTTGAATTTTTTTTTTAAAAAAAATTGACACTCACAGCGGCAACTTTTATCGCCGCTAAAAGCCACCTTCAGCGGTGACTTTTATACTTTCAGCGGCGACTTTTTGTTGCCACCGAAAGTCTTTTTTTTTAGTGTATATTATGTATCCTTAAATTATATATCAGTTTATAAGTTAGACAAAATATATTGGAGAAAAAAAATGACAAATATAAATATTTTAAAGTAATTTAATTAGTTTCGTTTCTTATTCTCTTCAAAAAAGTTAACTTTATCTTATATTTAGGACCGGAGAGAGTAATTTAAATAGTTTTCTTGATCTTTATAAATTAATTGTTTAACTCATATACTCAATTAGTTCATTAAAACAAGAGCAACTTGACTAATTTAGGATCTCATATGTTATACTCCTATGATTCTTAATATAAGACATATTTAAGGAGTTGATTTTGATCCTAAATGTAGAATATAATTTTCATATTTGTCAAGTTTTTCCTAATTTACCCCTATTAATGCTTTATTAATAATAATCATGGAGGAAAGATAATGGAAGAATTAAGAAAGATGATTAGAGATATATGTCATATTAACTAATTTCCTAAATCTAATTAGATTAAGTAAATATGTCTTATATTAAAAACCGAAGGTAGTATTAAACTCAACTCCGAATACTAGCTTTTGTAAAAATATTAAATGCGGAATGCATTATTCATGATCAAGGAAATTATAGTCGACCCCAAAAAAATCAAAGAAATTACAGTACAAACAGCATCCAACGAAGCCTCATATTGATTTGACCGATAAGCTCTAGTTTTCTATATCACATATTTGACTTATCTGTGATTTATCAAAATAATACTACAGTATAAGATAATATTAACAGGTGGTATTAAAGATTAATTGATTGATGGTTTGAAAAACACGCCTTAGATGTATTGTTCATGGCTTGTATAAAAAAAATTACTCATATCGGTAACATAAGACCTCTTCTTTTTTTTTTTTTTTGGTCAGTGTAAGACCTATTATTAGATTAAGAAAATTAGTTAATATAACATATATTCTATAAAATACTCGGTCATTTTTTTAATTCCCTCAATTTTTCTCTTACTTAATTATTGTTGAGTGAGAATTAATGAGGGTAAATTAGAAAAAAAAATTGATAAATATAAAAAATAGATCTTATATTTAAAACCAACATCAATCAACTTTATACTATAAATCTCGTGTGACCCGTTCCATAACCCAATTACATTTGACCCGGGTCGAATAATCACAATCTAATTACATTAAAACATATTTATGATGATAGGAAAATCATAATTGGGCGTAACATTTCAAATTTCACATAATCTAATTACATTGAAAAGCATTATGATGATTGACAAATAATAATTAGGAGTAGCATTTCAAATTTCAAATAACCTAATTATATTGAAACACATTTATGATGATTGGCAAATAATAATTGGGAGTAGCATTTCAAATTTCAAATAACCTAATTACATTGAAATACATTTATGATGATTGGTAAATAATAATTGGGCATATCCTTTCAAAATTTAAACAAATAATAATTTCTTAGTACCGCAAATAATAATTGCTCTAAAAGGAATAATTTGAAAGGAAGAGGTCATAACATAAATTGAGCTAGGAAAGGAAATTACGGCTAAAATCACCCAAATTACCTAAATAATAATACGCTGATGAAATAAGAAAAGAAAAAAAGTATTAAATATGAGGGATACGTCCAATTAACTATTTTAATGGCAATGGTTGATTTTTTTTTAATGGCAATGTTTTCTGCTTGCATCTAATATCCTACCCAAATTACCTAAATAACAATACGCTGATGAAATAAGAAAAGAAACAAAGTATTAAATATGAGGGATACGTCAAATTAACTATTTTAATGGCAATGGGTGATTTTTTTTAATGACACTGTTTTTTGCTACTGCTTGCATCTAATATCCTTTTCCCATTGATAGATATAGAGTATGGGGTAGACAATCACAGCATTCAAATTTCAAACAAATAATAATTTCTAAGTATACGACAAATAATAATTGCTCTAATATGAATAATTTTGAAGGAAGAGGTCATAAACATAAATTGAGGAAAGGATATTACAGCTAAAATCACCCAAATTACCTAAAGGAGCCTAAAGGCTCAGAAAAAAGAATATAAATCAAAGTTATCCACATTACTTAAAAAAATATAATAAGCAAAGGGTATTAGATCACTTAAAAAAATGAGACGGATCACTTTAATTGAGAATTAAAATTATGATGTTGGACAATTCATTATAAAAACGTTCGAAAATTCATCATATACAGCACACATATGATTATATATCTCATCAAAAACCTCCCATCCTCATATACATCAACTCAAGCAATGGCAATCATTGCTCATGCTTTGCTCAAGGATGTTGATGATAGCAAGGAAACCTGGAGCATTATTGTTAGGGTACTTAGGAAGTGGACAATGGCAAAGAAGGCCTCACCATTTGATGTCTGGAAAGTCAGTATGATATTAGTCGACAAAAAAGTAAGTATCTAATGTAGTATTCACATTTACTAATTCACTAAGTGAAAATTATGTGTTGCTTATATTTCATCTAACTATTTGCAAACAGGGTGATCGAATTGAGAGTTCAATTGTCTAAAGGGGACAAATCCGTAGGTACATTGAGGATTTAAAAGAGGGTGAGGTGTACTGATTTGAGAACTTTGAAGTGTTGGCCAACAATGCTGACTACAAAACATGCTCACTCCGTTGGAAGATTACGTTTCATGCTAACACATTTTTTCAAAAAACATGAGTTCCAAATCCCTCTTCATGCATTCAACTTTGTTCCAGTCAATAACATCACCAGCGGTGAAGCCACACATGAAGAGCTAATTGGTTAGTGTATATTTCTACCATGTTTTTTATTCAAAACACTTTATTCTAACCTAGACGACAAATTCATCCAGATGTGAAGGGCTACCTCCAAGCATTTGGGAACTTAGTTGATCTAAGGAGAGACTTCGGCATGATGAAGAAATTGGATTTCACAATTGCAAATCATAAGTAACATACTCTCTAGTTTTAACACTAATCAATTCACGCTATTAATATCTATTTTCATGTTAGTTCATCATCATCATAATCATATGATAACATGTGTAGTGAAGTACATGTCAACTATAACTATTTGGGGAGGTTGCAGTCAAAGCCTTTGAGGACAAAATGGAATATCTGGATGTGCCCACCTTAGTTGTCTTACAATTTGCTAGGATTACAAAAAAACAAAAGTATTACATGTATCACACATAATCATATGGACGGCATCAAGATGTTAATACTTGATTTAGATAATAAATCCACCAAGAAGACAACTAATGTGGTTTATAGAGAAATTTTTTAAAATATCATGTAAGATTCATTTTTTTGTTGAAAGTTTCTTTCAGTGATATATTTAGTAAAAAATCAAAATTGTAGTCATTTTACCTCTACTTTATTAAATTTTATTCCCCACATAGCCTTCCATTTATTAATTTATTGACACTCTTTTGGTACAACAAGGCGTAATAAATTCTCTAAAAAAATGTTCCCTTAAAATGTGATATATAAGCATGATTATAATCACCCTTTATGCATTTCTGAATTGAACATTTAGTTTTATAGATATACAAATAAATGCATTATAGTCATAAAAAATTAATCCTGCAATGTACCATTAATCAGAATTCACGTTCTCGTGCAACGCACGAGGGTTAACACTAGTTCCACAAATAATTTGTATATTAGGGACCAAAGGGAATATTGTTTATGGTGGCACTGTAACGTGTTTAACTGTCACTCACTCTAATCCTCCGTATAGGATGTAATGTATTGCCGAAGGGAGTTTTTATCCCTTTTATAATGAATTTGTTAATTTCAAATAATATTAAGGGTAAAGATATAATTTTAATAACAACGATCTCTAACAAAGATATCTAACTTTTCTTCGGTACTAAAATGTATATAAACTTTATAAAATGAGGCCATACTGACACAACTGGTAACTTGGTGTAGAGCCAGTAATATGGGCTCAACCCGTGAGCCCGCGGGTTTTGACGGGTTATGCGGGCCGCACAGGCCCGCACCGCATAACTCGTGGGTTAATGCGGGCCAGCTCGCTGGTTGGCCTGCAAAATTTTTTATTTTTTATTTACATATAATAATTTTAAAAAACTTATAAGTCTTCTACTCTTATCTTGGTACCTCCCAATCCAAAGTAAGAAAATCTTAGCTTCTTCCCTTCTTCTTTAAACAAAATTATTATATCTTGGTTGCTTGAGGATGAGTTTATGTTTTGTTTATAAACTTTAACAAATTTGATAACTGTATCTCTTAAATTTTAGATTATGTTTTTAAATTTTTATAAAAGAAATGATTGATACTAAGAATGTAAATTTAATTACTCATATATATGTGTCTCATATTTTTAATCTTCTTTAAAAAATATGAATTTTTTTTTTCAAAAAAAAATGTGGGCCCGCGGGCTGGCACGCAACCCGCATATTGCGGGTTAGGGTTGGCATTTTGCCAACCCGTAGAAGTGCGGGCTGCACAGACTCGCACCGCACGGGCCGCGGGTTGGTGCGGGCTGGCCCGTATTCCCAGCTATAACTTGGTGCAAAGGGAAGTTATTTGGGTCCCACGTAGTGCATAGGTGTCAATTTCTCTCTCTCCATTTGGCCACTTGAAGAAACAAGTCGGTACCTTTATCAGTATTCGTACAAATCCCCAAACGGATTTGTCCTCTCTTCCAACGACATCGCTGAATCCGTCGCCAGCATCCGAAATCCTCTCTGCAGATTCTAGTGATACATGTTGTCGAACTTTTCTGATGTCATCACGTCGTTGAAGGCATTGAAAATGTTAGATATAATTAATTTTGATAATATTAAATATTAAGAGCACAAAGTTTGCATCATGTATTTATCTTATAACTTGAATACCTACTATATTTAATGTGAAATATGTTGTAAATTACTCGAGCAAATAAAGAAGATATCAAGTTAGGTTATGGAGAATGAACAAAAAGAAGAGTAAGAAGATACTGAAGAATGAAGTTATCAACTATAGTGAGAACAAGGCAAGAAAAAAAAGAAGTTATTGAACTAGATTGTGGAGAATGATCATCTAGAGAAAGAAGAAGAAGAAAGAGTGAAGAAATAAAAACCTTCATAATATTAGTCAGAAGAAGAGAAACTATGAAGTTGGATTGTGAAAAAGGATTAAAAGGAAGAAAGAAGAATTTATAAGCCAAGAAAAGAAAGAAGTTATCAAGATAGTTTGTAGAGAATAATTAAAAACAAGAAGAGAGATTGAAGAAAGAAGAACTTACAAGATATAATGGGAATATCAAAATTCAAGTTGTTAGATGCGATATTGGAGTTCTCTGTGGTCAAATGGAAGTTTGAATGGCTCAATTCGAAGTTAAGATGCCTTATATGAAAGTTATACCAACTTCACTTAAGTTATCCTTCTGGAGATGAATTTTTTATGATCACTTAAGTTATCACTCGATTCTGCTTTGTTTTCGTTTAGCATGTTAAAGGCTCGATATTTTAGCCATATCTCTCAAATCACAAATTCAATTGAAGTAAAATTTATTTCATATGAAAATAAATATTAAATGCGATTCAAACAACAAGATCATGCTCAAAGAGTATCAGATGAAAGAGATAGGAACTTCAAAAATTGATTCTCGAAATTCAATATGTGTTCCAGATTAGGTTCAGTAATATGGACATAACTCCCACACCACAACTCCTATTAAGATGAAACTTATTGCATATGAAACTAGACTCAAAAGGTGATTAAACAATGCCAGGATCAAGCTCAAAGAGATTTGGATGAAAAAGATGTGAATTTTTGAAATTGACACTCGAAATTCAAACATTATTCAGACTAACAGTCATTCTTTAGATCATAACTTTCAAAATATAATGAATATGGAACTAGTTCTTGTTGCATTGGATAGTAGACTTAAAGAGATTTATGGAGATAGGTCATTTGCTAAGTTTAGAGTTAAAATGAGTTTATCATTGACAATGATCACTCCAATGATATGAAAGTGATGCACTACTCACTTTAAAGATCCTAAAGGATCACTCGAGTAAGAACTCAAGTGATGACCTATCACCAACAAGAATCACTCCAGTGATATGAAAGTGATGTTGTTCAGAGTCTTTATCAATGTCTCGAATTTATTTGAAACTCTTCCAAACTCATTTAAATCTCGATTATCTTGTTCCTAACCATTCTTAATCATTACTGATCAAGTTTATGTGAGGATTATAGATAATTAAACATTGATTAAAGCTTAATGGCAAAACAACAACAAAAAACCCTTGTGCCAGAGACAACTTCCAATGGTCATATTCTAAGAAGGTTAAGAGGAAGAATGTGCTCAACGGTCAAATGATCTTCATTAACTATAAATAGAAGAACACTCAAAGCCTAAGAGGAGAGCAACTACTCACACTAAGCTAAAATGCTGAAATCATGAATTCAACACTCCAACCCATGTACTCTCTGTTTTTCCAGCTTCGATATCATTTACTTTAGAGAGAGAGATTATGTGTATTGTGCTTCGTTCATCTTAATCCACTTCTAAGAGAGAAGAGTGATTGTAATTCTTTATCATCAAAGTTGTATCCTTACGATATGTAAGGGGGAGTAACTCGATATGAGAATTGTAAAAAGTCTCACAAGTTGCCTGTCTAAACTTATGGGATTGTAGATGCTTCTCTTGTGCCCAGATTATTAAACGAGAAGATAGTGAACTAAAAATCTCAGGTAAAGTCTGAGGACTGGACGTAAGTCATCATAAATCAGACCGAACCAAAATAAATCATAGTTTGCATCCTCTCTTCCCTTATCTCTTACAATTCTAGCATTAGTAATTGACATATTTCAATATGTATTTATGGTTCATTATTTTGATATTCATTACTTTCATTGATATGTGAAAAGATTTTTAAGATTTTTATTTTATACCCAATTCATCATTTCTTAGATGTCAGCCAATTCTAACATATAAGATATTCTCTGGTTTCTCCAAGACCCGGAATAACCTGGCTGTCCTCGATGAGATCCTCCTCTACTAGAACCCGGCTGACACAAATTGAGTCCTCGACGAACTCGAAGAGGTTTCTATTCTTTGCTTTTAAAGTGATTTTCAGGGATTTTATTATTTATTTTGAAAATGATTCCACGTAGCAAAGAGAATAAGAATGTGAGCATTGGTAAAAATTACCCCTTCAGCGTGATTTCTGTATCTGTGGACTATTTTTGGAGTTTTTTGGTTGAAAATTGTGCAGGATAAATTCATATATGAATATAAATCGATGGGAAAATTCCAATTGTATTTTCTGATTTTTCTTTTTAGGCTTTTTTGGTGTCTGATTTCGAGCCAAAAATGTAAAATCACATTCAAGATACTTGATAACTTGGCTGAATTGGCTGCAGTGGGAGAATCGCGTGCTTCAGCAGTGTTGATTGTTGAAGGCGTTGCTGGAGACTAGAATGGAGGCGGTTTCGACTTTGCCTTCCACATCAGCGTTACCACCTTGCCATGTCACCATTAGAGGGTCGAACATTTCTCTCTCTTCATTTTAAATTTAGTCAACGTTAACAGTGTTAACACCTAAAAAATTTAAAGGTGTCAGATACCAATTTCGGAAAATTTTGTTGTTAAAATTGCATCTTTAACCTAATATTAAATGCTATTTTTTCACATATTCCCAATAAGAGTAATAAAAATAGAAATTAATGTAATATTGGAGTTTAGTATAGTAAATAAAAATAATATTGAAAATCATTTGAGTCATGTGATAAATTTTCTTTTTTGGTACAAAAATATATTCCCCGATATTATTTATAAGCAAATTTCTCTCTCAAAGGGCTGATCCCTTTTATAAGCAATTTTCACCTTTTGTCTGAGAATGTAAGCTTCTTTTTTCTATTTTACCCTTATTAAATACATATTCTCTCTTATATCTTATACTCATTATCTCTCATACTTTTTATCTATTCTCTCTTTTATACTCTTTTCATAAATAAGGACATACATGAAAAACATAACATTTTTAACATATTTATCACTTTTAAGTATCTGTTTATTTTTTATAATTAAAAAGAAAATTGTTTATAAATAAAATCGGAGGAAGTATAATTTTACAAAATGAAGAAAAATTGTCAAATCTGTTGACTCTGATAAACCAACGTTACAATTTTTTATTGTGGGTCCACTAGTAGACAAGTGGCAACTCTAAGAAACTCTTGATTGTTCCACCTCAGTCAACTCTTTCAACCCCCTCTCACCGTTCCTCTCTCTTAGTCTCTTCTCGTTCTTCTCTCTCTCAAAACTGAAGCAACCTCTCCTTTAATTCAAGTCCTCCTTGCACTGTGATTCAAGAAGAACGGAGGTCATAGCCGGCGGTGGGTTACTCCGGTCACTTTGGTCAACCTTCTTCTCGTCGAAATCAGACCTTTTTATCTCCTCTTCCCCTGTCACTAAAATATCACTCATTGTGTCCTCCTCTTGTAATCTAGATTTCAATTCCTTAATCTGCAACACGCCCACCATCCAAATTCAATCAGAAAAATCATAACAATAATGCGTTCCGGTAAAAGCTTCCAACTTTGATCATGATGATCATAATAATCTCTTACCTCTTTGAGCAATGCTTTGTTGTCCTGTTCAGAGCATCATAATTAGCTTTAAGAACGCCGTAATCTCTCTCTAATTGCTTGGTTTTCCGCCGAGCATGGCAGTTTTAGAACCAAATGGTGGCTTCCAGGCTGTAACCCAAGTTCTTGAGCAAGCTTCACTTTCCGCTCAGGCTCAAGCTTGTTTTCAACACCATCAAATGGCTCAATTCACTACTACACGTAACACTTTTAATATCCGTTTTAAACTTTTCGGCGTTTGTTTTCAAGAGGACACGTATGCGAGGGATATATAAAGTTTGAAAACGGCATCCATTCCTTGTTTAATTTTTTTTGATTACATTGGCATGGGTCGAACCCATGAGGGGGAGATGAGTGGCTTAAAGCCAACTCCATGACCATTGCACCACTAGGTGCTGGTCGGCATCCATTTCTTATGGCGTCCGTTTTCCCCCGTAAGGGGGTTCTGTTTTGACAAAACAGATACCATAAGCCAAAAACGGACATTTTAAGTTCATTTTTTAAAAAAAAAATTGCATTATATTTTTCAATACCTAACAATTAATAAACCCTATACAAAAAAATCCCGTGCTTCAAAAACAAAGAATCTATACAAACAGTATAGAAACATCAAGCATTTCATCAACTACTACTATCTAAAATAATCATCTATATATAAACAAAGTGTTCAAAACTTATTTGAACCACCACTATCTAAAATAAATCTTTTATCAAAATAATTAATAAGGAAAAGGACCTATAATTTTACCTCAAAGCAAACAGGACAATTGTGATGCATATAGCCTTTTCAACACATCCGTGAGTCCTTCAACAATATTGAATAACAACATCCTAAAGACAAATAAAAGGCCATGATAACACACTTAACAGTCAGCTTGAATATAAATAAAAAAAATGCCAAGGGAAGTAATTGCAAAACGTATTAAGACACTGACCACATTCGTTGCCGCGGCAAAAATTCTCCTCACTTCCAATTCTGCATAAATAAATAGAATGTCAACTAAACAATACTAATTAATTGGAGATAAAACTTTAAGCATCCATGTCCATACAAGTTCACAAAGTTGTCTTATTCAATGCACATAAAAAGACTGGCCATATTACAAGCATTATGTTATTAGAAACTATATTTCAACCTTTAATCAACTATTTAATCTTGGTTAATTCTGAAATCATGCTTTCTACTTATATTCCTACTTCCCAAAATTATAAAATCTCAATATCAATAGAAGTCATCATCAACATCAACAACAACAACATTCAACTCTAATTACCTCAATTTTAAATTTGGATGCTTGAAGTTCCTCTTCTGTCAACCCTAACATAAACAACAACAACAATATTCAATTCTATGCTTGAAAAATAGCAACGGAATTACTCTCCTAGAACCATAATCAAATTGTTTTTTTTTTTAATTAACATTTTGCAAAGACCAAAAAGTATAACTATTTTCAAAGGGAATCTTCGTGAATTTTGGAACCATAATCAATTTTTTTTAACAGCTTGCATTAGGGATTCACAAGGAATCTTCAAGAACATCTCATGTCATATTTCCTCCAAACTCCATAGACTAAATTCTGCCTTAGATTGCAATTATCTCTCATTGAAACAAACCACTCAGGATAGATTTAATGATACAGCTCACTGATATGAAGATGATGCTGATTTACTATGTGAGCAAGACTTGAACCAAAAGCGAAAAAGAAAAACATAAACGCTTTAAATTACCTCCTTAAAAGCAAATACAATTTCTATAAGGAAAGAAGAAATAATTTCATGCTGCCTTTGCTCCACATTATCCTGTTTCAGTGCATAATTTCAAAAACATTACAGTTGAAACATAAAGATAGGAATATTCTACCCATCAGATGCATCATGACCAGAACAAGGTGGTTTTAAAATATGAAGCAAAACCAATAACCTTAAGCACCTTGGCGACATGGACTGTTAGGAAGTAAAAAGACAATTAATTTAGTCTATGGTATTTAGAGGAAATATGACCAGAACAATCTCGTTTAAAATTGAGAATCTGTTTATTTTTTTAAAAAAAAAAATTTCTTGGATCTTCTTTTAACATCCGTTTTTTAAAAAATGGATGTTAAAAGCATGTACATTCAATGTCCCTTTCTAGAAATGGATGTTACAAGGTAGCTTTAACATTCGTTTCTCAAGGCGGATGTTGAATGTGCGCTTTTAACGTCCATTTTTAACATCCATTTTTCAAAAACGGATGTCAAAAGTAAGGCGAAAAATTATAAAATTACCAACGCTTACTTTTTATAGTCCATTTTTTAAAAACAAACTCTAATTGGAGACGTTGAATCTTTGCTTTGTAGTAGTGATTCTTCCACACACCCTTCCCTGTCTACAACTCCTGCCAACATCATGGCTTGGAATTGATCCCTCCCATACACATGATTATTATTGTTGTTGTTCCTGGGGTTGTGTTCATCTCAGAGCTTGCTTCAATTTTGAGAGAGAGAGAGAGAAAGAGAGGAAGGGTGAGAGGGAGTGAGAGAGAACACTCACGAGCTTCTAAGAGTTGACACATGTTTACTAGTGGGACTCAATAAAAAAAGTAACGTCCGTTTATTAGAGTTAGTAGACCTGGCAATTTTGCTCCTTTTTGTGAAGTTTATATGTATTTTTTCACTAAAAAAAATTTATGGTGCTAAGTGCACTTAAAAAAAATTATGGACATTTTTGTACCTTAATCCTAAAAAATAGGTGAAACAAAAATAAAGCAAAGCAACAATGACGTAGGGGATGACATCTGAAACAGGAAAAGGTGGCTAGGGGGTTGGTGGCTGAAGGAGTAGGTGCTACCATTGTTGACTCTTGCAAGATTAACTGACCAATTAGTAGTATAAATAGGTGGTTTACTTTTATTGTAAAACATCTAAAAATTGAATAAATATATTTAAGATTGGTTCCTGTACCATTTTTGGTATCAGAGCTAAGTTTCAGAGGGCCAACGAGCAAAAGAGTGAGGAGTGGGTGAGAAACCAAAAAAATGTTGAGAAACAGAGGGTGCCCGATTTCACTTTCTGAACTGTTATTGGAGAAACCACCATCACCATCGTATCCAAAAGGCCTAAAAACCTTGAAAAAGCTTTGGATTCCGTCGTGAAACACATCCACACGCCTTCATGCGCCATCGCCGGAGATCCACACACCGTCAATGTTGCTTACGCGTCGGCCACGAGCTGGACAGAGGTTGAAGATAGTGACGTTAGCGCCACGTATCTGAACTGCTGCGTCGCGACAGGTCAGCCCACCCATTGCCTAACACGTGTCCTACCTGCCACATCATCCAACACGGTCAGCACAATTTCTCAAAATTACATTTTTGCCCATATCTTTCTAAAATTACATTTTGACCCTAGATTTCTGCCAAAATTACATTTCATCCCCAAAACTTTCTGAAAATATATTTTTACCCCAGATTTTGTGCCAAAATTACATTTCAAACCCCCAAAACTTTTTGAAATTATATTTTTGACATCAGATTTCTACAAAATAACATTTCAGCCCCTGAAAGTTAATAAATTACATTTCTACCCCTATTTGTCCATAAAATTTCCAATTTTACCCCTTTATTTTTCATAAACACCTATCCTAACCCTAACTGTTCCAAAATTTCCAATGTTACCCTTTACTTTTCCATAAATACCGATCTTATCCTTATACCCTTTCACCCTATACCTAATAACCGTGTTCTTTAAGTCCTAACCTCACAAAAACAATTCCAAAATGTCTCCAAGACGTAGAAACACACACGAGATTGAGATGGACGGGATGAGACGTGGATACAGGAATTGGAAACTACTGTACAAACACAACAAGTCATGGTAGAATCTCCCAGTGAATATCCAGAGGATGATTCGGATAACAACAGTTCGTCATCCACTGAGAACCGCTACCATCCTCAACAACAGTCATTCCTCCTTAATGACATTAATGTAGACATACCAGAATTTGAGGGAAGACTTCAACTAGACGAATTCATCGATTGGCTTCAAACCTTCAAACGAGTTTTTGAATACAAAGAGATTCCCAATAAGCAAAAAGTCAAAATTGTCACCATCAAGCTAAAGAAACATGCTTCCATATGGTGGGAGAATCTCAAGAAAAGGCGTGCAAGAGAAGGAAAAAGCAAGATCTAAATGTGGAACAAAATGCGACGTGAGCTCTCATGTAAGTTTCTTCCTGAAAACTATTATTAAGATAACTTCCTTCAATTACATAATCTCCGCCTAAAGGCTATGTTTGTGGAAGAATATACTAGGAAATTTGAGAAGCTCATGATGAAGTGCGATATCCAAGATATGGAGGAGCAAATAATAGCCCGTTATATTGGAGGGTTAAATACCAATATTTCCCATCCAGTGCAGCTCCAACAATACTGGACTCTAGACGATATCATTCTTCTAGCCATTTGTATTGAGAAACAGTTGCCCAAAAGATTTCCGTTTCAACCGTCTCCCTCCACCGAAATTCCTTTTGATGGACATGAAGCGCATATGCATCAGCCTATACAAATGCATCAACATAACTCTTCAAGTAAGCCCACACAAGTATATCAGCTTAGCTCTTCAAGCAAGCCTCCAACAAAGGTTGCTAAGGAATTGAGCTCCAAAGCACCTAAGTGCTTCAAATGCCAAGGATTCGGTCATATCGCTTCAGAATGTCCTACCCGCAAAGTTGTTACTATTATTGAAAGGGAAACTTCTATAGTATTTGAAGAAGAGGGACTTATGCCTGACCAAGAGCCAGTGTTTGATGATAAACCAGTTTTTGATGAAGAAGTCATTCCTTCTGATCACGGTGAAACACTTGTGATTAAACGAATCTTGCATACAGCCACGGTGAAAGAAGAGCCTTGGCTACGTCACAACATTTTTCATACTCGCTGCACTACTCAAGGTAAAGTTTGTAACGTCATTATTAACAACAGAAGCTGTGAAAATGTAGTCTCTAACTACATGGTAGAAAAATTGTAACTACCAACTCACAACCATCCGTACCCGTATAAGCTCCACTGGTTTAACAAAGGAAGTGCAGTAAAAGTGTCAAAACGATGCCTTGTTACTTTTTCTATCTGTAAAATGTATCACGATGCAGTTTGGTGTGATGTTGTTACGATGGATGCTTGTCATCTTATTCTGGGAAGACCTTAGCAATATGATCGACGCGCTCTATACGACAGTTATACAAACACATATTTCTTCCAGAAGGATGATGTGAAGATTCAGCTCAAACCTTGGCCACCCGATAAACACATCAAAGTCAAAAATGAGTCTAAGTTATTTTTACTCAAGCATAAGGTTACGGATCTATCTCCGTATCTTGATGCTGATGTTGTTTCTGACTCGAGGATGAGTCTTGTCAAACCCAAGGAGAATGAAACAGAAATAAAGTAGAGCAACAATGATGTAGGGGATGACATCTGAAACAGGAAAAGGTGGCTGGGGGTTGGTGGCTAAAGGAGTTGGTACCACCATTGTTGACATTTGCAAGATTATAGTGAACAATTAGTAGTATAAATAGGTGGTTTACTTTTATTGTAAAACATTTAGAAATTGAATAAACAAATTTGAGATTGGTTCCTGTACCAATAGGTCAAAGTGCTAATATACTCATAAAGCACTCGCAAAGGGGTGACTTCGGACTAGTCGGTTCTCAAAGAGGCCGGACACCGGGGGCTTTTAAGCAAAGAAAAAAAAATATATACATATATGGCACTATAAACTCTACATGGATATCAAAACATGTGAACTTTTTCAAATGTTAATTTAACCCGAAGTCCATTACTTTCCCAAAAAAGTACAATAATGTGGCCGGCCTCTAAAAAGTAACTCACGTTAACAGTCATAGCATGTTTTTTTGGGCCAACCAGTCATAGCATATTTAGAAAAGTTGATGGGTATTGACATGGTTTGCAAACCCGGACCGGACCGGCCGGTTCGGACCGGAAACCGCCGAACCGGCCGGAAAACCGGTCCGGTTTGCCACTGAACCGGTCAGACCGGGTCAACCCGGTGTGACCCGGCTAACCCGGTCTAACCCAGCCGGGTTAGAGAGTCAACCCGGGTCACTTTTTTTTTTTTTTTTTTTTTTTTTTCTGAATGCTGAACCAATCAACTTTTTTTTTTTAAAAAAAACTTAAATGGCTAAACTGAGGTCTTCGCTTTCTCAATTCAATTCTCAATTTCTCACTTCTCACTCTAAGAATTGAAAATAGGTTGTTGCTTTCTTTCATAGTTTCCAGATATTCGGAATTTAAAATCTGTGTCTTGGTTTTTCATTGACAAATCTGGCAAATTTTAGTTGTTTCTCTTACTATAATACAGTAGTTGATTAATAGATATCCTTAGTTTTACTTTCTGTCATTGTCATTTGGTCAGGATTCTTGCTGCAAGTATTGCTCTATTGGTTGAAATTATTTTTTAATTTTTTATACCTCACCGGTCTAAGCCCGGTTTGACTCCGGTTTGACTCCGGTCTGACCCACTGACCCTTGACCCAGTACCCTGACCGGTTCAGTGACCAGTCCGAGTTTCAGAACCTTGGGTATTGATAACATAGGTAGAGTTACTGATGTCGTCATATGAACATTCACGAATATTTCACAAGTAAATTTACATCTTAAATTCTTAATACTAAAAAAATAGAATAAGAAATCTAAGAAACAAAGTTTACACGGACCGTAGATGTGAAGGATCCAAATTAGTTGAGGGTTGCAAGTATAGTTGACCGAAGGGTGCAATCACGTGGGCTTCACCCACCCCCTCTTCTCACCCTCTTCTTTATAACAGGCAGGGAAAAAAATACTCTCTTTTTTTAATACTATTATTCAACCAAAAAAAAAAAATATTTTTTATATTAACATACCACTCTGGTCCCTATTATAAGTCCTTTTTGACCAAAAAATTTGGTCCTATTTATAAGTCCACTTTCAGTACATAAATGAGCTTATGACAATTTTGCCCTTATTTATTGTACCCATAAAGAAATAGTTTAAAGAGAGATAAAGAAGAAAAAGTTAAGAAGTACACATTCATAAATGAGGGTATAGTTGGAAATTTACCCTATAATCATTGGGTTAACTACTTTTTCTTGATATGTGGGATTTAGGTAAAAGGGACTTATAATAGGGACCAGAGTGGTAATTGTTTCCTATCATGGACCTCTGATTTGGTTATCCTATCATACATATTATTATTTCTCGCACTATTCTATTCGAGTACCAAGACTTCATTGTTTATTTGTTAAAGTATTCAACTATGTAGGAACGTAACTGATGCTATTTATAAACCATGCCTCAAATTTCATGAATGTAAGGCGCATTTCCAGAGTAATTGATAATTGAAGTTACCTCTTCAGTTTTTAGTTGTTATGTATATATTTACAGTTTGTTGTTGTGTATGTAATTTCTTAAGGCGCCCCAGAGAAATTTTTTTTTCTTAATGATTCCTCCGTTTAACATTGAACTTAACAAATATGTGTTGATTTTTCTTAATCATCCATATTTTAATCATTACAATGATAAACACTGCCCTCATCAATAAGAACAATTTGAAGGAATAATTAATATATATATATATATATAGAGAGAGAGAGAGAGAGAGAATAAAAAATTGAGATTCTATATTTAAAAACAAAATAAATTTATGACTTAATTTAAATTTGAAAGAATTATTAACTAGAGTAGGTTCGCCCCTATATAAATATTTTTCAAAAATAAATAAATAGGAAAGGACTCTTTTGGCTGCCTCCATAAGAGAGGGATCAAATCAATAGAAGAGGAAATGAAAAATAATACTCTATGCTAGTATAAAAGAGGGAAAATCGCTGGTAAATACTAAATAAGCAAATTAATTGCTCTTTACCACCAACACACATGGAATACCTAACTGTCATTAAAATTGAACTTAAAAAGACAAAAAAGCCCTTAGTTTGACAAGACCATTTTAGGCGGGAGGGAGGAAGGAGGAAAGGCAGAGCAACTTGGTGTGTGAGTACAGTAAGTAGCAGATCCAATCTTCGTCAAACAAGCATTCCACACTCCTTCGACACCGTCCACCGTTGTCTGCCGTCTGTGGTTGTTCTCGGGCAAGTAGTGAAGAAGGTCAGAATCCTAGGGATTTTTCTACTCCCAAAATCCGATGAGAATGATTTACTCAATCTGGCTTTGCATCTAGATTTTAATTTATTCCTCGCGTCATCAGGTTGTTCTTGCATTCCATACTCCTTCGGACGCCGTCCACCATTGTCTGTCGTCTGTGGTTGTTCTCGGGTAAGTAGTGAAGAAGGTCGGAATCCTAGGATGATCCATTGTGCAATTACTCTCCCATGATGTACAATTGAGCTTCCATTTTGTGCAATTACTCTTCCATGATGTGCAAAGGATGATCCATTGTGCCAATGATCTTGCATTGTCATATACTCTTCCATGATGTGCCAATGATCTTCCGTTTTGTGCAATTGATCTTTCATTTTGTGTAATTACTCTTCCATGATGTGCAATTGAGCTTCTGTTTTGTGCAATTACTTTCCCATGATATTCAAAGGATGATCCATTGTGCCAATGATCTTGCATTGTCATATACTCTTCTATGATGTGCAAAGGATGATCCATTGTACTCTATTCATCACATTAACTCTAGACCTGCAACAATATGGCTTTAATGTCAACTAATCTGAATTTTACAATATGTTTGACCTATAATAAACTAGTCAATATGTAATTATACTTTCACTTATAATAAACTAATATGTACTAAAACATGCACAGTCGAACTGCTTCAATGAAGATTTTTTACCAAAACATTCAATATTGCAAAGACAATACTGCACGATGCCTTTGAACTCAATTTCATCAAAACCAGCAAGCAATATTACCCAAACAAAGAAAAGAATTATTACTTCCAGCAATAATTAGGCAACAATACCCAATACGGAAGATAATTGCACATAATCGAAGATCATTGGCATATAATGGATCATCCTTTGCACATATTGTGGATGACTATTGGACACGTATGGAAAAGATCAATTGCACAAAATGGGAGATTAGTTGCACATAATGGCTATCACATGTGAATCTCCATTGCAGCATCATTATTCCAGCAACATTTAGGCAACAATACCGATTACATGCAATACACGATACACAATATACAAACTCCCATCAACTAATATAAAAGACTTCACAATAATGGCCAAACTCATAATATCTAAGAAACCCCAAATTATATTTATTATTTCCTTACTCACACACACAGCAATGCACAATACTAAGTTCCACTAGCAATAGACAAATCATCACCTCCATCAAAAACAGAAATATGAAGAAGGGCTTTGTTACGTGTGTGGATGATTAATTAAATAGTGCAAGTGTACACTGTCGTAATCAAGTAATATAGAAGTGAGTAGAGTATCGTTCCCACGAGGATTGATCACTAAATACCAAAATGGGTAATTTTAATTCTATTTAGTCAATCGATAAATTGGTGATTGTGAGTACAAATAAAAGAAAAATAATTAAATATGAGTGCAGATGATATGAAAACAAATATGAGAAAAAGTCCTAGGGATTAGATTTCACTTAACAAATTCCGGATTGAATCACTTATCTATTCTAACCCAATTTATTCCACATGATTGATAGTCGAGTTTCCCTAATTTAATTACTAGCCTCTTCCAAGGTCAAGCAATTCTATAATTAATTGCTAATCCAATATATTCCTATATGAATTTAAGCAATTAATTATGCATTAAGATTTATGGAACTCAATAAGACTACACAACTCATATGAATATATTCCTATTTCATATGCAAGTCATGGTTTTAATTATAGAATCTACACACATGCATCTCCTTCCGGTCTCAACATGCATATTGTAATCATTCAAAAGGTGGCCAATCAAATGAAAGCATTAAGAACAATAATTAAAACTCAATCATGAAGGAGAAATTAAAACTAGATTTAATAAGTTAAGATTCAATCCGTCATTAGTAAGCTACGTCATCACCCTAGGAAAATGAAAATTTAGCTCATGATAAAATTAAAAACAAAATAAAAATAAATTGACATTATATAAAACTAGAATGAAATCTTCATAAATACTGCATAAACTTGAATATTAAATTCTCAAACATAAATATACAACCAAAAATATACATGAAAAAACTGGAGAAATCTAGCCGTCCATTTAGGAGGTAAAACCTTCCATGTAGGCAGCATGCAAAAAGTAATACAATACTAAGCCTTCCATGTAGGAGGCATACAGAAAATAATATAATACTAAGCCTTCCATGTAGGAGGCATAAAAAAAAATAATACAATACATAAAATTAAAAATAAAAAATAACACAATTTATTTAGAACTGTCAGAGAAAATATCTCTCCCTGTCAGAAAAGGATCTCTGACTGTCAGAAAATTCTCCACCTCCACCTCGAATCTGCTAAATTCTCCACGCCTGACCATTGTATTTATAGGCAGCTTCGCGTCACTTTTTCCACGGTGCTACAGTGATTTCGCCTTCTTTTCACGCATTGCTACAGTAGTGAACAGTAACCTGTCGGTTGGTTTACGCGTTTTTTCCCTGTTGCTACAGTGCTACAGTCACCTCCATCCGCTACAGTCACCTCCATCCGCTACAGTACGTCCTGCTACAGTGATTCCATCATGAATAGTGACCGACGCTACAGTACTGACACTTTTTTATATTTTTCTTTATTTTTTAAATACTATTTATTTTACACCCAAAATATATTATATTAAGCTCAAATATTGTCCATAAAATCATCATATAAGGAAAAATAAATATGCAAATATTTACTTATCAGGCTTCAAAGTGATCTATCGACTCCACAGTGATGGACCTCCGGCGGACTCCATAGTGATCGACAGCCACAACAGAAGACTCGCATCACCACACTCCGCCAAACACGATAACTGAACAAGCCACTGTCATAAACTTTAATCGTTTGCTTCTGCCTCGTGTCATATTTCCAAACTAAACTAAGGGCTTTTTTGTCTTTTTAAATTCAATTTTAATGACAGTTAGGTATCTCATGTGTGTTGGTGGCAAAGAGCAATTAATTTGCTTATTTGATATTTACCAACGATTTTCCCTATAAAAGATGCCCTAAAGATAATTTAAATTTTGCAACATGGGAATCTGTCTTTTTCAACCCATGATGATTTGAAGATGGGAAAAATGGACAGTATACATGATTTTTGAATTTTGATTTCTACGAAGCAGTAATTTTTAAAATTTTAACACATAAAAAATGCCAAAACAAAGCATATGCATGAGTGAATAAAATGCTCGCAACAACTTACAAATGTGTTTGATTTTTAGAGGAAATACTTGTGTTGCGAGAAACAGTCACGAACACCAAATCAGATACCAGATGATAATATAAGAAAAAAAAACTTACAAATAAAATTTTGCTCTTTCTTCTTAGCACAAAAAAAAGTAATGGGACAGAAAGTAAATTAAGCAAGAATATATCATACCAGAGCAAACAACAATTAGCCTTCTCATAGCTAAACACCATAAAACTATACACAATCCTCTCCTGTCTTAAATATATGTAGGAGCCAGAAAATTAATTTGTGTAAATTAAAAAAATAATTAAACTAATTATTCGTTAAAAAAATCTATTGGTTTCTCTCACAAGACACCTTAGCTTTTTAGTCATTTATATTGATAAAAAATACAGCCCTTAATATCCGTGATTAATAAATAAAGTTTAAGAAATAAAATTATAAATTTAAGAGATAGGGTGATTAATTAAATTTCATATCTAAGATCAAAACCATGGAATGAAAAACCGGACCGGACCGGCCGGTCGGACCGGAAAACCGGCGAACCGATCCCAAGTCCGGTCCGGTCCGCTGCCTATGAGGGGAGGAGGGTCGACTCGGCCAAAACCGGTCGACCCGGCCGGTTCTTGAGCGACTCGGCAAAACCGTCGAGCTAGGCGGTTTGGCCGAGTCACTTGAAATTTAAAAAAAATACAGAAGCAAAATAGAGTGAGACGCGATCTTGCTGAAATGATCAGATTCAGAAAGACCGAAAGAGAAAAGACTAAAACTTGAGCAAGCAATCTCCTCTCGCAGACAAAAATCAGGTGATGGCGAACCTGTTCCCTAGCCCAGCATCCGGCGACGACGACGACCCTGTACCCAGCTCAGCGTTAGACGACGAGGGCGACCTGTAGGAGATGGGAGATGCCGAGACTGTGAAGGATGATGAAGAAAAGGTGATGACAGGATCTGGTTGCTGAAGATCTCGTGAAAGGATCTAAAGATGATTTTTTTAAAATGCAGAGATGGGAAAAGGGAGGATCTGCAGATGAAGATAAAGATGATTTCGGAGAAGAGATAAAAGAAAAAAGAAAGATGGAAGAGGCAACAATGAAAAATCAAAGAAGATGATTTTGCCTCGAACTTCGGAGAATGGTTTTGCTTTGGATTCCTTCCTTTTATTTTTTTATTATTTAGTTTTTGAATTTTGTGGCATTGAACTCCTCCCTTCCATTTTTTTTATTATTTATTTGTTCAACTTCCAATGCTTTGAAAGTCGTAGAATGATCAGTAGATATGTGTGGATATGGGGCATGTTTCTACTGTGCGAAAAGTACTCACCTCTCATATGTTATCATTATTTAACATATTTTACATATATAAAATTATAAATGACCAAATTTATTATTTATTTAAATCAAAATTTCGTTTTTCATCTATCTTCAAATTATATTCATCACAATATTATACTTACCTATTTATATTAACATGGTAACATAATCAATTAATTTTATCTACAGAATTTTAAAAATATAATAATATATATATTATTACTAATAAATTGTACTATTTTAATATGACCGGTTTGACCACCGATTCGACCCCCGTTGAACCAGTAACCCTTGAACCTGTTCCGTGACCGGTTCATTACCCGGTCCGATTTTTTGTTCCTTGATCAAAACAAACTCTTATGGTAACTTTTGTATTTTAAACGGGAAAGTATTAGAACATAATTGACCCATGTGCCAAGTGGGGAGAGAGAGGTATCTCCATTGACCTCTCCCTCCATTTACTATCCATTTAATGTCTCAATCATTAAATCAATCTTTAATGGTTGAGATTTAATGATAGATTTTTATTAAATTTAACATTATAATTTTAAATATTATTAAATATTTAATGATAGATTTTTATTAAATATTATTATAATTTTAAATTTAATAAAAATCTATTATTAAATCTTAACCATTAAAGGTTGATCTAATGGTTGAGACATTAAATGGAGACTAAATGAAGAGGGAGGTCAATGGAGACACTCATTTCCCGTGACTTCAATTTGGTCCCTAAACCAATAAAGAAAAATCAATTTTGTTTAATTTTTTTATATAATTTCATATTAATAACTCTAAGATATTCACTTTTTCACCGATTTAGTTCCGGGTTAGCTTCGGTTTGACTCCGGTCTGATCCATTGATCTTTGACCTAGTATCTCGACCGGTTTACTGACCGGTTCGAGTTATTACCTTGTTGTTGGGACAACAATGATATGTGGGACTATAACCTATATGCCATTGTATGATACTCCTATGGAACATTTATAGTTTCATCAACTGCTTTAATTCTCATGACCCACGCTTGCCTTGCCTACATAAGTATATATACTCATTTTGTTGACTATTAAAGATATATATAGTACCCCTCCAGTCCTATATATGAAATATAAACAATTAAATTATTTAGATAAAAAGTCGGTTAAAATTAGTTAAATATATTAAATAAATAAGAAACTTATTCTTTTCCCTTTCAAATTACTTTTTTATTATAAGAGGGTGAGTAAGAGAGAAAATAAGTGAAAAAAACATATGAAAGAGCATATGGGAAAAAAGAGAGGCTAAAGATATGTTTGGTCCTTTAAGTTTATATCGAATTGGTTTCAATTCAGTCCCTTAAATTAAAAAAGAAAGTGTATTTTTAGTTTTTTAAAGTTAAAATATTTAGAATAAATTTTAATTAAAATATTTAGAACTAATTGTCATTAAATGATCCTGGTTATATCGGTAGGAGACCCAGCTTAGACCTCAAGAATTACTTGGTGATCGAAGCGATCACTAGCACAAAATCTGTCATTTAAACTGGCTCATTTAGATCGTTTATACAGGGATAAGGTCTAAAATGTATGACCGGTGGCATTTTTATAATTATATATAACTTCGGAGACTAGTCCCTGGATATCAGGTCTTAAAGATATTATTTAGACCTTATTTATGTGTAAATGGTCTTAAAAGGATAAAATAATTAACAATAAATACATTTTTTAGACCGGTTATTTCTATAACCGATCTAAATAAGAAACTCAAAATTAATTTTTTTTTAAAAAAACTTTTCAGACCAGTTATATATTATAAGCGGTCAAAAAGTTGAAACTTTTTAGTCCGGTTATTTTAAAAACTTGTCTAAAATGTATATTTAAGACCGGCTATTCCAAAAAATTGGTCTTAAAAGTGCGTGCCCTAATTAAAATTTTGCTCTTCTCTTCCTCCCTCCGAACTGTAGCTTTCTTTCTAAACTCACTTTTCCCTAAAATTTCTTCAATGGTGTTCTTGTTCACAACTCCGCCATCCTCTTTCTCTCTAAATCTGGAGCAATCTTTCTCTTTGAACATAATATCTCGCAATCTAACCGACGCTGTTCTTTTTCCCAATCTCAGGGGCGACATTGGGCTAGGTTGTATTAGCAGAGGAAGAGTCACTACCTATATACCTTGCCATTAGTCGACCTTCATTTCCCTGCCAATCGATAATATTCCAACTCCGACTCCTTCTCCCTTAAATAGCTGCTCGTTCTTCTTCCAAACGGGAGCATAAAGAGTGACTACTCGTGAAATAACTTTCCAGGTTTGTTTTGATTGTTGTTAATAATTTGAACTTGACCCTTTTGATATTGTTTCAGGTGGGTTTAACCATGTCTGGCATCAGATTCTGATATTATGGAAGTAGGAAATGGAGGTATTATGTTTTATGATTATGGCTTTGTTTGAATATGCTCAATGTTGCTCTCTATCTTACTCTCGCCATTGAACTCAGTGATGATAACTTCATATACTAGCTTAATGATCACATTATGATATTTTATTTACACTTTCTTATCTTGGATTGCCATCACATTATGATATTTTCTATGTGTGTTTGAATTGAATATAAAGTTATGAACAAGAGTTTGATAATGGATAGGGTGCTACAAGCTATTTATACTTTCTTATCTTGTTTTTTTGTCTATCGTTTTGCTATTGGATAGGGTGCTACTAAGTGTTGAAATATATGAATTGTAGTGGATAAAAGCTAAACGGATGAGTGTTGAATATGATGTTGGGGTGAGAGGTTTTTTAAACTTTGCTAGAAGAAATGCCAATTATGATAGTGGAATTTTTATTGCCCTTGTGTAGTATGCTTAAATGAGAAGCTACTAAGTGTTGTAAATATATATACACATTTAATTTGTGAAGAATTTTGTAAGAGTTATGCCGTATGGGTATGGCATGGTGAAGAATTAGAAAAGCCAAGTATATCTCAATAGGGGGAGTGGCCTTTGATGATAATGACATAGATACAGATGATCGAATAGAGGATGTTATTCATGATGTAAGAGAAGAGGCTTTTGAGCAATCACATGCATATGGTAATATGTGTAATGATGCTGAGAAGCCGCTGTACCCGGGTTGTAAAAAATACCATTTGTTGAGAGCAGTATTGAAATTGGTAAGCTTGAAAGCACGGCATGGGTGGATCGACAAGAGTTTTTTAGAAATGCTTGAGGTTTTTAAGGACATACTTCCAGATGATAATGTGTTGCCTTATCGATACTATGATGCTAAGAAAATACTGTGTCCACTAGGGATAAAGTATAAAAAGATCCATGCATGCCCTAATGATTGCATATTGTGTAGAAAAGAGCATGAAGAAAAGGAGCAATGTTCGATATGTGAAACTCCCAGGTATGAAATTGATGCCAAAAATTTGAGATGGTATGTGGATGAGAGGATTTCTGATGGAAAGCTTTGACATCCAACTGATTCTTCTTAATTGAAGAAAATCGATCAATTACGTTAAAAACATCGACACCTTCATCCCACAACTCTTTTAAGTTTTCGATCAAGGGTTCTAAGTAAACATCTATGTCATTCCCGGGTTGTTTTGGTCCTGAAATCAACATAAAAAATATGATGTACTTTCGTTTCATGCATAATAGAGGAGATAAGTTGTAAATAACTAAAAGAACAGGCCATGAACTATGTATACTACTTAGACTACCATAAGAATTCCTGTCATCTGTGCTAAGCCCAAGCCTAAGGTTCCTAGATTCTTCACTGAAGCTAGGAAATAATTTATCAATTTTGTTCCATTAAGAAGAATCAGCTGGATGTCTAAACTTTCCATAGGAAATCCTCTCATATGCATGACATCTCAAATTTTTTGCATCATTTTCCTGAGCAAATAAGCTTTTGAACTTTGGTATAATTGGAAGATACCACAACATTTTTGCAAGGGTCTTATTTGATTTGTACCTTGGGGTTTCACACATCGAACAATGCTGCTTCTCTTCATGCTCTTTTCTATAAAATATGCAATCTTTAGGACATGCATGGATCTTTTTATACTTCATCCCTAGTGGACACAATATTTTCTTAGTATCATAGTATTGACAAGGTAACTCATTATCATCTGAAAGCATGTCCTTAAAGGCCTCAAACATTTCTAAAAAACTCTTGTCGCTCCTCTATCTATGACGTGCTTTCAAGCTTACCAATTTCAATACTTCTTTCAACAATTGGTATTTTTTGCACCCCAGGTGTAATATCCCAAATTTCGATTAAGGGTTAAGGACTTCAAAAGTGGATGTGGTTATTGATAAATAAACACTTTTGGAGAATCCTATGTGAATGGTGATTCGAGTATGTTATAAGCAGTGCTGAAATCCTGTATTTAAGGTCAATTATGGATTAACATCTAAATTGACTTAAAATAGAGGGAGGACGCATATTGTGGTGAAATGAAAAGATATGATGTGTTTTGTGGTGATTTAGTGAGAATTACCGTAATCAGGGGCAAAATGGTAAAGTTACCGACCAATTGGTCAGTTACCGAAGAGGAAGCTCATTGGTAACTCAAAGATCAATGGTTGTGATTAATTGTTGTGAGATTAAAAAGGGTGGAATCCCATATGTTTGAGCTCATGTGAACTTATGGAGGTGTGACAAGATATTGACAAGTGTCACAATGTGAACTATTGGATCATGGTCAAAGATTCAACTCATTTTCCTCTCTCCTCTCCTCATTAGGTTGGCCAAGAGGGCCTTTGAACCCCAAAATCTGATCTCTCCTTCTTCATTTCATCTCTCTCCTTCATTCTCCATGGATGTCCAAAGCTTGGAAGGAAAGAGAAAGCTTGAGGTGAGTTTTTAGCTTGCTTGGTGACCTCTTTAGCTCAAATACTCTTTTATAATGTTGTTTATAGTGATGAGAGCTTCATCTCTATGGTTTTAGATTTGTGAAAGAAGGTGTTTGAGAACTTGGAAAAAATTGGAAAGAAGAGGGATCAAGGAATTGGCTTTGGAAAGAGGAAGATGTGAGTATTTGATGCATTTTGACCTAAGTTTTGTGATCATTGGTTAAGTTTTGTGAATTAAAAATTTTCCCCTAATTTTCATGTGATTTTGAAATGGACAAATTGGTTAGTTCTTTGTGGTAAAAATGGTGTCATATTGTGCTTTGGTGCCATTGGAATTGGTTTTGAATTTGAAATGGAAAGAGTTTGTAATGTTGAGTTTGTGTTGTGGAATGGTGATGACATGTTGAGATTATTGTGTAACATGTCAATGTGATGTGAATTTGGTTAATTTGGGATTTCCAATGGATTCCTTGTGAAATTTTGTGTGAGAATGATGTTTGATGTGAAAACTGGACCTTTGGAAGCAATTGAGCAAAAACTAAAATTTTATCCAGTGTGAATTCTGTTCTAGGTAGTCTGTTTGTATTGACGTTTTGAATAGGCAAATAATATCTAAAAATTCTGAAACTTTTCAATCTTAAAGTTCATATCCCAAGCTTCAAAATGGACATATAATTCATGTCATTTCGTTTTGTGTGCTGGGAGTTATGATTGTCCAAAGTTTGGGATTAAAACTGAAATCTGTTTTGGAGCAGTATGGACTTCTGTGCAATTCTGTATTTTTGTGGTAATGGACAGCCTTGATTCATATTTTTTCTATTTAGAGGACTTAAATATCTTTCATTTGGCTTTAGAATCACCTCATTTCAATTTTTCTAGAATTAGTTATGATTTTTGGAAGTTCAGCCAAGAAACAGGATTTTCTTGGCCTCGGCCAGAGGTGTTTGGCCGTGGCCCAAATGTTTCTGACCTGTTTTTGGCCGCGGCCAACCCCCAAAAATCAGCATTTTGGTACTTCTGAAAGGTGATCTTTGGTCAAGTGTTTCCCAACCCTTTAGGGATGTGTTTAGACTTTGAGTAGCCACCTAAAGGTCGTGAATTATAACTAACTTTAAGTGTTATAAAAGTAAAGATTTGGAGTAGAAACTAACCCTATATCCTTGATTTGGTTATAGGGTTTGATATTCTCTCTGATCGTGAGTAGCCGGTGCTGAAGCACACATGGAAAGATCAAGTATAGGGAACTTACCTCTCCTGCATGTATTTGATATTTGTTTTGGTGTATTGATGCATGTTATTGCTTTGCTTGATTATATAAAACATACATGAATGATTGAAGCTTTGTTTCAATTTATGCTATGGCCATAAGTATGTTATTCGAAATGTTGAGCTTGCATATTTGTCATTGTGTGAGCATGAGTTATGTAATGCAAGCATGTCATACATTAAACATTTATCTGGCATGCAATTGGTATTATTTTCCTACTGAGATTTTCTCGAATCTCACCTTCCCCTACCAACAATTTAGACAGGGTAGGTGGATCGAGGATGGAGCAAGCAACCAAGGACGGCGAGGACTCCTTCAGGATGTAGATTTGGTAGTTGGTTGTCAGTTGTGGGTTGGGATAACTGTATATGTTTTGGATGTATATTTGGTTATCTGGATGTGTATATGTTCGAATGAGTAATTGGATATGTATTTGAAAAGGGTATTGTGTAATCCCCTATGTTAGGAAATTGTAATGGACTAATGTGCCTTATATATACCCTTTAGTGAAGATATAAAACCTGGGGTTGCCGGGAATTCTGTTGTGCACTCTAGTATTTATATGAATGTGATTTATTTTCGCGAAATAATTGTATTTGAAATGTGAATGTGAGACTAGTTGTATTAGATTATGAAAGGTATTTGTGAAAATTCTATCTTAAGGATGAGGAATTAAAATGAGTTTTGTTTATCTGTTGGTCTCTAATTCATTTTAATCACAAATTTCGAACATAATTACGGAGGGGGTTACACCGGGTACAGCTGTTTCTCAGCATCACTGCATATATTACCATATGCATGTGATTGCTCAAAAGCCTCTTCTCCTACATCATGAATAATATTCTCTATTTAGTCATCCGCATCATCTGTGTCATTATCATCAAATGCTACTCCCCCTGTTGAGATGCACTTGATATTTCTAATTCTTCACTATGTCATACCCATAATGTATAACTTTTACAAAATCAAATTAGATGTGTATATATATCTGTAGCAATCAGTCACTTCTCATTTAAACATTTTACACAGGGGCAATAGAACATCCCACTATCATCATCGGCATTTCTTCTAGCAAAGTCTAAAAAATCCCTCACCCCATTATCATATTCAACACTTGTCCATTTAGCTTTTATCCAACTATGATCCATATATTTCAACACTTTTTTTCTCTTTTTTATTTTTTCCCTGGAAAAGGCAGGAGCATGATGAGAGCATGCAACAATCATTTCGCTCAAGTACTTAGTTTAACTACTACATTATGAACACGTACATAGAAAATTTTAGATTACAATGCATTATATATAACAAAGATCAATTGGTAGGCATCACTTCAATTATTTAATGACAAAGACTAATTGAATTACCCGTCAATCACTCCAAGAAACGCTTTGAAGACCAGACACTACTCAGCAAAGATCAGTTTTGTATGATGGGGTGGAATTCACGCTGGAAGAGAGGCTTTGAAGATAGGAAACTACATAGCAATAACCACTACTACAAAAAACATTTTTAACGTCTCTTTGTTAAGCCTTTTAACGTCTGAAAATAAGGGGATGTCTATGTGAGTGACGTAGTAAAAAATGGCAATAACGTCCGTAGATAAAAGAACGTCTAAGGTCTGGACTTTATATGTCCCCAATTTAAAATGGGGACGTCTAAAGTGCTACACTGATACTTTAGACGCCCCCATTTTGGGATTTTAGATGTCCCCAATTTAAAATGAGGATGTCTAAAGTGATTTTTTTTAAAAAAAATCATTTATATTACAGATCTGGACTAAACAATATTTAAAACCAGAAATTACAGATCATCGTCAATAAAATTACAAATCTAGTATCTGAAATCTAAATCCAAAATCTACACAATAATAACTCCAAAGCTCAAATCTCATAGGCAGAAGATGAAAACAATAAGAGGAATTAGTTATAAAAAACTTATCTCCTTCTATTATTGAAATTCATTTTCTCATAATAATGAATAGAGAAGAGCGACAGAGAGAGATGAACCTTGTTTTCTTAGTGGGAACGTAGCCATGAAGCATGTTTCAAAGTCCTAATTTACAAGCCATAACAACATGAGTTAGAAGATAAAATAGAAGGAAAACCCACAGAAAAAAGAGAAATAGGATAAAATAATAAAAAATGGTAAGAAAGCATAACAGATCTGGAGGTGAAGAAAAGAGAGAGAAAGGAAGAAGTAAGAGTAAAAAGAGCATATAAAGAAGAAGAAACAAGAGTTAAAGGCGTGGTGGTAGTGGCTCTTCTTGTGTTTACGGCGATAGGAAGAGAAAGATGAGTGTAAAAATAGTATAAAACTGATAAATAAAGATTGTCAGTAAAAATTTGAATTATTTTTGGTGTCCCCAATTTAATTTAGGAACACCTAAAGTTGTCCAGTTTTTTTTTTACTTTAAATGTCTCCAGTTCAAATAGAGACGTCTAAAGTGGTCAAAAAAAATTTTTAAATGAGGGACACCTTTGGCGTCCCTCATATATATAGGGATGCCATTTTTGGCGTCCCTAATAATATTATATTAGGGACGCCAAAATGGCGTTCCTGATGTATCATCAGGGAAGCTATATATATGAGGGACGCTAAAGGGTGTCCCTCATTTAAAAAAATTTTAAAAACTTTAGACGTTCCCAATGTATATAGGGACATCTAAAGTCTACAAATACAGACTTTAAACGTCCCTATATACATTGGAGACGTCTAAAGCTATTCAGTTCTCACTTATAATTATAAAAATGCCATCGCCTTTGTTTTTTACTTTTCTTTTTTAAAAAGGGACGTCTTTTAGGGACGTAAAATCTATATTCTGTTGTAGTGAACGAAATGCAAAATAAGCCTCAGCAGCAACAATAGAAAACCTGAATTTTACCATTAATAAAATCCAGATTCACATACAATAATGATTGATTGAAGAGAAATGATAGTACATGTCTCATGAAATAGTTGTAAAAATAATATTTCAAGTTTCAGTTGAAACAAGCAATGTTTCAGTTGTAGCTAGATAAAATTGAAGAATTATTACCATCAATGTAACGTGATCAAGCTAATGGAAATCTTTGGTTAGCTCATTATTTAAAGGTCCTCGAGTAGGAATGCAAAAATGTTTCATTTATCAAAAATCTGAACTTCAAAAATATAGGTGGGTTATGTGGTTTAAACTTTGAGTGCTTCAGCTTAAAAGTTCAAGTGTAATACCCCGAAATTTGGGATTTGAGGCTTGGGAATAAGCCTAAATTAAGTGGGCTACTAAGCCCAAATTTATCCCTAATGATTCTAATATCTTTGGGGCATTAAGAAAGTAAAATGATGAATTTTGGAGAAAGTAATTATGTTTTTGGTGAAATCGCTTATGAGGTAGTAAGCTTGTCATATTCATTTGAATGAACAAATGATAATAAAAAATTATGAGATTTTACAGGATGAAATTATACATCCTAAGCTTGAATTTGATATGTCATATGAATCAATTAGAGCTATACACAAAAAGATATGAATTTTTGAAGTCAGCACAGAAAAACTGTGAAATTTCTGGAACAATATGCAAAGATTGAAATTCTGGGAATTTTGTGATTCCAGAAAGCAAAAGTCTATATTTTTCCTTGAAACTAGACTCAATAAGGGTTCTATAGGATTTGGAATCACTTCAATTCGATTTTTCTAGAATTAGTTATGATTTTTCAAAGTTTGGGCAGAAATCTGCCAAAATTTCTGAAAAATCCGAAAATGGAAAATTGTTGATGACATAAGCAATGACATAAGCATAAGATTATTAAAGAAACATCATCTTTCTCCTACAGCATTCCGACGCCATTCTGCAACCAAAATAAAGAAAAGAGTTGAGAGGGTTTTGGGAGAAAAGGAGAAGAGAACTCGCAAGGTAAGCCGATTTCTCCGACGATCTAGCTCCTAACGCGTATAACTCCGATCCTAAGCTACTCCTTTATGTTCTTTAAGGCTTGGAACCTCAGTTTTCATGGTTAAGGAGGTTAGGGTTTCATCAAAGAAGAGGAAAAGTCAGAGGGAGCTTGAGGTAACTTCCAAACCTTTGTGTATTGACTATTCTAGCTGTTGTGGGCAATTTAATCGGTGAAATTTCGCCGGATTGCCATTGGTTTTAATTTTTGGAAATGGGTATGTGGGGCTGTTATGCTACCCAAATTGATACTAAATGGTAGTTTTAACCTAATGGAATAGTCAATAAAGTGGTTAGGAGTAGAAAGGAACGTGTTTACGGAGCCGAAACCGAAAAACCCCGATTTTTCCCTTAAAACCTATATATTTCGGCCAGCATTGTAAATGGGTCTTAGAGTTGGATGTTCAATGATTTGATGATTCCATTGGATTCAGGAGGAAAAATTATGTGGGGTTACAGTTGGGCACTTTTTCGGAAAAAGCCTAGAAAGCATAATTACGGAAACGCCCCTAAAACCCTAAAAGTAGGGCTGCCAAGGGAAATTTCATCTTTTGGCAGTGAATTTGGTAATTCCGAATCCGGAAATGGATTCCTTGGGCGAAAATATGTCAGGATAGCCCGGGTTACAATTTCGAGAAAAGTACAGCCGGACCGGGTATGATGGGGCCGGGTCCCCGGGGGTATTTTAGTACTTTTTCAAGATAGACTCATATAACCCCCAGAAACACTATGGAAGTGTCTAAATAGTACATTTGACATTGTAGGATCGAATATGGAGCCCCGAGCTGTTTGCACGTAGATTGAGGCACGCGTTTCGAGACGGAAAAAGGTTAAGGTATGGGACTTACCTTACTTGCATGTATTTGATATCTTTGCTTGTGTAATGATGTATGTGATTGCTTTACTTGATTGTGTAGAGCATATTTGAATGAATGAAGCTCTGTTTCTGTTTTCGCTGTGGCCATAGTCTTGTTGTATGAAACATTGAGCATGCAGAAATGTCATTATGGGGCATACATCTAGATAAAGCTAACATGTCATACACATAGCATCAATCATGCATGCATTATGGTATCTGTTTCCTACTGAGATTCTCTCGAATCTCACCCTCCCCTACCAACAATTTAGACAGGAGACGACAGAAGATATGT
Source organism: Inga oerstediana (assembly GCA_963210345.1). Lineage (NCBI taxonomy): Eukaryota > Viridiplantae > Streptophyta > Magnoliopsida > Fabales > Fabaceae > Inga > Inga oerstediana. The sequence continues at coordinate 57,476,490 of OY723409.1, forward strand.
AAACAACAATGCGGAGTACCGTACGAGGGGATTGCAATGGTGGAACGAAGATGAGAAGATGTCTCTATTTCACTGGGACGGGTTTAGACACCCAAGTAGCCCTGTACGGCTATACTAATTGTAATTATCATGTACGAATCCCTGAGGGGAATTTCCTTAATCATGTACATATTATCAGTATAGTTATGCTATTCCTGTGTTGCCTACCGAACCGCATGTCGTTTTTCGCTAATACTCTGATAAATGTGAAATTAAAATAAGGGCGTGACATCAAGCGCATATTGATGAGAATAGCTTGTTAGCTTTGGCAAAAAGAATCAAGAGTTAGTAAACAAAAAGAACTACTTTGCTTCCACATATGTGAAAAAAGAAACAAAATGAAAAATATGCGAATTAGGAAACAAAAATGATACTTCATATTTAATGAGTACATGCCAATATTAGGATTAGTGTAACGTAACACTACCACTTTGCTTCCACATACTTACTCATATTATATATTCCTACACACACACAGGCTATATGCTCTAAAGATGAGAACTCAGCATAGAAGGCACCCAAAAAGGAAGAAAATTAAAGGAGAAGGCATCATTGCGAGGCTATTGCATAGGGCATATTCTCTTATTCTATATTGACCAAAACTCTCACTACTCCCCTATATGTATATATATGATCTGCCTAAACACCATTTTTTCTCTCTAGCTACTACATACGTATGTACTGTTTTTAAAATTTTCAGACAATAGGAGCTAAATATTCAGCCTTCCATTTTGAATCTTTTTTCGTTTAAAAGCTTCTCTAAAAGGTTAAATGCTCTCTATCATAATAAGAAATGAATGAGCAATTAAAATATGCTTAGTTCAGCCCAGCAAACTTCTGGCTTATTGGTGAGAGCATTTTGCTTTCACCTATCAATTATCAAGTCATGAGTTCCAACATCACCGTTGAATTACAAATTTTCTTAGTTCAATCAATTTACAACATATGCTAACATGTCTAGGAGTCAAGGAATTATGATAAAGTGTGGATGGCGTTGGCTCTATTAAATTGAATTATAAATTGTGCATATGGAAAAGCATAGGTGAAAGATACATTTTGAAGGAGCTTAAAGGGAAAAACTGATTAAGTGCATGAAGGCATATGTACCTAGCTGCCACCTCAGCAGAATAAGAAACATAAACATATACTAGACCCACGCCACCTATTCCCAATGTGAGGATTTGTAACTTCTTTTTCAACTGGGGACAAAAATATTTTATACTTAATCAGTGTCAAAATGGAAAAGGCAACCAGCAAACACAAACATACAATGCAATTGATTACCTTATCATACTGCTATTGAGATTGAGCAGCCAAAACTTCTGGGTCTTTGTGAGACTGCCTTATTTCTCTAAACACCACCTCCTACACATAAAGTTTGACCAATATCAGAAAAGAAGAATGCAACCACAAATTTGTGCTATAGATGTAAACACTGCCGAATTAGGGATTCACAAAATATCGTACCCAAATTTCACCACAAGACATAGGACTCTCTTCGAAAGACGATGCAAAAAAATGACAAGAGACTGTGTAAGGGCCGACGAAAACCTCGCAACTCCAAGAGAATTAAGGATTCAACAATCACCATACCCAAGAGAATAAGGGATTCAACAGTCACCATAAGAAGTTGGACTCTCGTCAACCGACATTGGAGTATGTAAGCGTTGATGCAAATTTTTCGCAAACCCAAGAGAATCAGGGATTCAAACAATAGACGCCGGACGGGACACTCGCTGATCGACGATGCTAATATATGAGTAGAGTGTGTGTAAACGATGGCAACTCATCGAAAAGAGAGAGCAAGAGTGCTGCAGTGAAAGATTTCATATTGTGATAAAGGCGCAAAGACTGGGGGAAAATTCCTAAGGACGACTTTTAAGACCGGTTTAATGGAATAACTGGTCTTAAATATGATATTTAAGACCGATTATTCTTACCAACCGGTCTTAAATCAAGGTTTTTTACTTTTTTTATTTAAATAAACTTTTAGGCCGGTTTCTAATTATAACCGGTCTAAAAGGTTAAACATTTAAGACTGATTATTTCCACCAACCGGTCTTAAATCAACGTTTTTATTTATTTTTTATTTGGTTAACCTTTTAGACCGGTTTCTATTTATAACCAATTTAAAAGTGAAACATATAAGAGTTGTTATCACTTACAACCTTAAATGTAATAGATATATATTAATTTAGTAATTCAGTAAATATATTAGACTGGTTATTTTTATAACCGGTCTAAAAAATAGGGAAAATTCCAGAAAACTATTTAGGAAATTAGAAAAGGACAGAAAGGTTAAGTGAAATTCACATATCCCAAATCAGTGAGACATGAGGAATCTGGAATATGAAATATTAAGACAATTACCTAAATACCCTCCTAAGTGACAGCTAAAAGGGAAACGAAGAGACACGAGCAGGCAAAGTTTGAAAGGTGTCAGAACCGAAAGTGATGGGAAAGCTCGGGGAGATGGAGAGACGATGCGAAGGACGGTGGGTCGACGGTTGTCAGTGGCGATTTACGGTGTCATCGACGGAGGTGAACGAGGCATTATGTGGTTATGTGTTCAACATTCCCTCTGTTGGAGCTTCAGCGGTCAACCATTTCAGTTGACAGTGTTGGGCGGCGCAGGGCGACGAGTCGAATGTCTCACCGCAAATCGAACAGCAACTTGTCATGAAATATGTGATCTGATAGCAACTGATAAATATATGAAGGTGTTAATCAACAGAATCATGTTGTTAATATAGAGCGGTTTGGTGTTATTACCCATGGAACATCTATTTTTGTAAACTTTTTCCTACACACGTCTTCTGTTGTATGTGTGAATGGAAGATGTGAAAGGTGTTGCGTTTGGGCAATGACGCTAAAACTTTTCCATTTCTTGTTGGCCAGATGTTAATCAACAAAATAATGTCGTTAATAATGAATATGATCTTGTTAACTGTAGGTGAGGTGTTGTTTTGGGCATCGAACTTGTGATTTGGCAACCACATTCCTTTTAAGATGTTAATGAAGGATGTCGAGTTGGTAATAACGAAAATAAAGTTGTTACTTGTGGCTAGCGTGTTGTTTTTCTCCATCTACATTTGGACTATTCCAACATGTTCCTCCTACAATCTTAATAGAGGAAGTTGAGTCGTTAATAATGAATTTGATGTTGGTAATACGTGGAGAGATGTTGTGTTTTCCTATCTACATTATGATCTTCCCAGGTTATTCCTCACAAGATGGTAATGGTGGAAGCTGATTCGTTAATAGCGAAGATAATAATGTTATTATGGAGAGAGATGTTGTGTTTTCCCAAATCACAAGTTTGATGCCCAAAACAACACCTCACCCACAGTTAATAAGATCATATTCATTATTAACGACATTATTTCGTTGATTAACATCTAGCCAACAAGAAATGGGAAAGTTTTAGCGTCACTGCTCAAACGCAACACCTTTCACATCTTCCATTCACACAGACAACAGAAAACGTGTGTAGGAAAAAGTTTGCAAAAATATATGTTCTATGGGTAATAACACCAAACCACTCTATATTAACAACATAGTTCTGTTGATTAACACCTTCATATATTTATCAATTGCTGTCATATCACATATTTCATGACAAGTTGTTGTCCGATTTGCGGTGAGACAGTCGACTCGCCGCCCCGCGCCGCCCAACACTATCAACTGAAATGGTTGACCACTGAAGCTCCAACAGAGGGAGTACTGAACACACAACCGCACAATGCCTCGTTCACCTCCATCGACGACACCACAAATCACCACCGAAAACCGTCGACCCACCATCCTTCGCGTTGTCTCTCCATCTCCCCGAGCTTTCCCATCACTCTCTGTTCTGACACCCTTTCAAACTCTTCCTGCTCGTGTGTCTTCATTTCCCTTTTAGTTGTCACTTAGGAGGGTATTTAGGTAATTATCTTAAGATTTCATATTCCAGATTTCTCATGCCTTACTGATTTGGGATATGTGAATTTCACTCAACCTTTATGTCCTTTTCTAATTTCCTCTGTAGTTTTCTGGAATTTTCCCTAAAAAATATATTACATAGACTTTTTTTTAATTATTTTATATTTTTAAGACCGGTTTGTTAGAAAACCGGTCTAGATAATATTTTTTAGACCGTATATTAAGGCAATCAGTCTCAGAAGTTGTCAATAATTATGATAATGACACCGCGCATTTCTTTTAGACCTTACCCGCTATAACCGGTCTAAATGTGCTGGTTTAAAACTCCATTTTTGTACTAGTGTGTTTTACAGTAACTTATTTAGCTTCCTAATCTCTCTAAAAAAGTCAATTAGATTTTATATTAAGGACTGGAGGGAGTATAAGCTAAGTTGTTAACACTCTAATGCAAATGACTAGAAGAATACATGTTTTAGAATTTTAATCGGTATGATTAAAAAAATAAACAATATGGCTGGTTAGGAATAGGATTTTGATATTTTAAACTGTATAGACTATTTACGGGTCCTGGATTTTTCCCAAGAGATGCCAGAACAAAGTCATTACTAGCTCCAATCCTATATATAAGATCTAGTTAACTTTTTTTAAAACGATTGAGGAAACTAATTAAATTACTTTAAGGTATTTATATATATCGTTTTTCTCCTAACTAATTTGTCTAAGTTATAAACATATATATAAGTTCTTATTTTCAAAGGAAAGGATTAAGTGACTTATTTTACATATATATAATCTAATTATACACTATATATGATAAGATTAAGTGACTTATTTTACTTCCTTAATTTCTTAAAAAAAGTCAACTGAGCTTTATATTTAAAACCGGATAGAGTATTGTTTAGACTTGCTTCTAGAAGCACAGTGATAAGATATTTAAAGATTAGTAAAATCTTAGATTGTGGTGACGGGAGGCGAACATGTCCTTCTTTGGGCGGTGTTGTAATACCCTACCTTATATTCCCTACTCTTAGAGTAAAATTTAAGAAAATTTGTCATTTATTGTCATGCATTGGGCATAATCACCATGCCTTTATAACAAATATCAAAATCCATGTCATTATAACATAATAATTTATAAGCTATAATAATGCATTTCTATGAAAGTCCTAAGCTTCAGGCCGTCTACTACCAAAATCCAAATAAAGGACTGGCCAGAGTTCAACATAATTATGAATTTAAATTGCAAATCCTAACTGTGGCAATAAATGGAATTAAACAAGTATATTGCGGCTACTAATAGCTGTAGCCTCAAGCCTCAGGCACCTTCCCAGTCACGTCACCCATCAAGCTCTCACCTAAAAAGTGTGAGAAGTAACTGAATGAGACCACTGTCTTAGTAATGTAGTCACTACCCACCTTAACTACTAGCACTACTGAGGGGTGCCGAATGGGACTAATATACATACATGTTAAATAAAAATAATAAGCAGGCGAGCAAACAAACATAATAAGCAAGAGTATAATAGTATTGATTCAAATACCTCAAAGAATATGTATTCATAACACAACATACCGTATCACAAAATGTCATAATGCAATGATTCCTCTTTATCTTTCATTAACCCCTAACCATCTTTTCATCCTCCATATTTCCTCCGACTGAACCCATGGGCTAAGCACAGTCCATGTTACTGGTTATTCTCACGAGCTCTCCACAAATGCGATATAGATCGGCCAAAGTATTAAAGAGCACACAAGAGACCATAGGTTCCTCCAATAGTGTTACTGCCCTTAGGAATACTGTCCAGAAGCCCCTGGAGTATCGTATTAAGGAATACTACCCTGTAAAATAAACGCCAGCTAGTGGTGCACAATAATCAAATGAGCAGTCTGCCATGTGGTATTCAATTTTTTACCAATCACAATCTAATAACTAACTCCGCCATTTATATTACATTATTCTTAAGGGGTTTCCATATGTTCTTATGCTCATGCATGTCAATCAATGTCATGCACTCAACTCTCATCAAATGCATGTACCAAGTATACTTTCATAATATATCAAAAGATCACATGCTTGCACATTAAACACATGCGAATAAATCATACAGTAATATCATTGTTATCATAACATGGAAATCACTTTTTACCCCATTGGGCCATTAGCCTTGGCAAGTGTATCCCTCACCAGGGCGAACCTACATCAAACTTCCTTCGATAGGAGTACTATTTACCGAAACAAGGCATGAGTCACAACCACACAAAATTCAGCTCAGTTCACAAATACAGTCCTATAGTTGTCTCTGATTATCACACATAACAATCTATCTAGTCATAAGGTTCATATAAAGGTCCCACAAGGCAATTTTAGTCTTAAAATTGTAGGGTTCATACCAGCTTTACTCAATCTAGGCTTGTGGAGTTTTCAGAAAAATCCATGAGCAGCACTAATAATTAAGATAGATATGACCACCTTATCTGGTATTCTCTGAATAGCAACCGAGAAAAGTCCTTATCACAAAGCTTGAACTCAACTGCAGAGTATTGAGAAACTTAATTAGAACAAATTATTTAGCAACATTAGATGTTCATAATTTTACCTCCATTCAGTTGCTTATAATTTCCTACGATTAAGAAACATTATATGAGAACTACATTAGATTTGAGAACTGAGATCATTGGAGTGTTAGAATAACCTTATCTAACATTTCTATAATCTCAATTTGAGATTTTAACCTTTAGAACCCCGTTTTTAGAAAATTCCCAAATTTATGAAAAAGTTCCTATTTTTTGAATAGTCGATTCAGTGCATGGTAGATTTCTCTTACTTTAGGTATCCAATCGTCAATCCCACCGCTGAAATTTCTGAAAATGATGTCCTAAACCTTCTCGCAAAATTCCATGACCATCCAACAGTGGACAAAGTTGCAAACGTCGATTCTTTCTCCTAAAGTTTGTTTTCCACATCCTATAATGCTGATCGTGTTTCTTGATTTGTAACGCTTAAACTAAATGCCAATAGCTAATCCAACCGTTGAATATGACGAGTTGGATGTCTTGGATGATTTCAGCCCGATCCAACAGTAAATAAAGGAGTAAATAATATTTTACCGAGGCTGCTTCAGGTATACGTAAAAACAAAATTGTTGCACCTTAAATCCAATTTACTACTCCTATATATAGACCCTAAGGTCTCCTTCTTCTCCTTATTTAGTCGATATGAGACTTTCTATTCCCCTTTTATTTTAGTATTTATTTACTTATTATTTATCACTAAATATTTCCTTCATAATATTACCTAAGTTTTATGAAAAAAAATTTAGTATGTTACAAGTGCTCTCTCATCACGTTCATAAAATCACAGTTGATTTAGGGTTTTTACTTTTTATTATTCTTGTAAAATAATGGGAGAAAAAGTACAGCAAGAATACAACAGGGCAAACAACAATTAGCTTTTTCATATCGGAAACACTATAAAATTGTATATCATCCTCTCGGATCTTAAATATACATAAGAGTTCGGTAAGTCTTGTAGGAATTAAAAACATTAGTTAAGTTAATTTTTGTTTAAAAAAAAGTGTATTGGTTTGGCTTATAAAATATTCTTTTTTATCATTTATATTTAACACTATTCCTTTGATAAAAAATATAACCCCTTAATAAGTGTGATAAATAGATAAAGTTTAGTAAATAAAATTAAAAATTTGGACAATAAAAAATTAAACTGTTACCTTTAAAATCAAAACAAACCCTTCTACAAAATCAGTTTGGGCGTTCATCAAAGTGATGAGCACCCATATCTAATCAGGTGTAACCATCCAAGTTTGTTTTTTTTAAAGTCTTTATATTTTTTTAAAAAAAAAAAGATTATAAAATATAAATTAAGATAATATATATTAAGTATTAACTATAAGTTTTTCAAAGAAAAAATTTTATTTAAAAAATTAAAAATTAAATTGGATATGGATGTTCGTCCAAATGATGAGCGCCTCGCGCCCAAACCGATTCTTCTTCTTCTACGAACTCTCACAATTAAGACGGGAAGGTATAGTGCAAATACACACGTTTTCTTTTTCTTTTCTTTTTTTGGGGCGACAAAATGGACACGTTGACAAATATGAAAATGTATCTATCAATTAAATGCATGATGTATAAGTAAGCCTAACTCCTTTTAGCCCATAGCGCTCTTCAATAAACGAACTCTCGAGCAAAAAATTAAAAAAATAATAATAAATAAACGAACCCATTTCTGTCCGCAGTGGCCCCAGCGTGGCCCGCAAGCTGTCGTTTCCACTTTCCAAGCAGGTGCACCTGCAGCGCCATCTGAAGTCAATGCCTATGGAATATGCATCCCCCAAGAATTACTTTGGTGGTGTATTCGGTTTGAAGGGAGGGGAGAGGGATTAAATTATTTTTTTAAATTAAAAGTATTTAAATTTTGAATGGGAAAATAAAATTTAAAAAGAATAAGAAAATAAATTATAAATAAGAATCTAAAATTTAAAAAAATAAGAAGGTAAATTTTAGATATCTCCCTTTCAAATTATTATTTAGCATCCCTCCCTTTCTCTAGAACCAAATTCACCCTTGGGATCGAAGCGATTCATTAAGAAATAAGAACCCCAAACGTTTGGCCAAAAAAAAAAAAATTTAAAACTACAAACTCTTGTAAGCGTCCTACTACCAACACAAAATTACATTAAGATGCAAAATAAATAAATAATGTACTATAAATTTGTTTTAACACATCTGTAAATTTTAATTAGAGAACCTGTAGTTTGTTGAATGGTGGGCCCGCTATAGAAGGTGAGGATGGCAAGCGATGACTACTTGTCACGTACTTGTGAGAGTTTATACAAAAATTTGGTCCTCAATTGTACATACTTGTGAGAGTAGTTTATACAAAAATTAGGTTTTGTACTCAAGTGTAATATCTTTTATTTTTTGAGCCAATTTTAAAATTGTTTTGACAGTAAGTACAATTGTTTCAAAGCCTCATGGAAGGGAAAGCTAACTTCTTTTGCGACCCATAATCCACAACCACAACGGCAAAATTCAGACGTGGCGATGAAGGGTGGTCATGCTGCTTCAATAAAGGGCCGGCAGGAACTCTAAAAATGTCCCATCATTCCCTCCTTTAAATAAAAGCATATAATCATAGGAAAATTTTAGAAGAGTACTTTTTTTTTGGACAAAAGAATAATACTTTTAAAATAAGTAAAAGACAAATAAAAGAGGTCAATATCTAAAATTTTAAATTAGATCTCATAGAGAAATCTAAGATTTTCAAATTTTTTTAAATGATCAATATACCTCTGAGTAAGTTTTGAAGCAACACACGTCAAACATTATTAACAATTTAGATATAAACGATAACAACTTTAGAATCAGAAATAACAATTTAAGTATATATGTTGACTACTTGACCTCTCCAAATGTTGTCAGGCGTCATTAATAACTTAGGTATAGATAATAACAACTTCATAATCGAAAATAACAACTTCAATATATAGATTAACTATTTAACCTTCCCAAATCCTAGAAAGCTTGAAGGTAATATTTTGAAGTTACATATGTCAGGCATTATCAATAACTTAGATATAGATAATAACAACTTTAGAATCTCAAATAACAACTTTAGTATACATATTAACTTCACTCTACTTTTCAAAACTAACCAGGGCATATTGGTCATTCAGAAAGATTTAGAAATCTTAGATTCTTTCCCGACTTAGGATTCCAGATATTAGTCTTCCTTATATGTCTTTTTCCTATTTTAACAGTTTTTTTTTTTTTGGATTTTCCCTATAATCATTCGTTTTGATATCTCTATTTTTTAAATATTCCATGACATAAAATATGAAAGGGATTGAATTAATGAGCTGAATAATCAAAATGAGTCACGAAAAAAAAAATTATAAAACTTGCTCCCTTGCAAAATTTTTAAAAACGTATTAAACTAAATAAAGAAATATAAGAAAATATTAGTTATACGAATTTATAATATACTATAAATATTTACAAATGTGTTAACAAATTTATACAATGTGCCATTACTTATGAACATTAGTGACGCATCAAAACACGTTACATGAAATTTTCTCCCCTTCTAGAACCTCCCAATTTTTAACAAGAAAAAAAAAATACAAAAACCGCGTGCTTTTAGATTATATCATATGAAATAACTTGCGTGCGTAGTCCCACTCCAAATCTTCATGCATAAAAAAATTCAACACGATCACACCAATATTCAGGTCACTTTCTATGCGAGAGACAACATTTTGTAACATAATTTTTACGGCCACATTTTTTTTGTTACCAACTATAGTGGATTTTGTATATTAACATTAAATTTAAGATAAATTACACTTTATTCAGAATTTTAAACAACATAAATTTTATTACTTCTCTTTTCTCTTACACACACACATATAAAAGCAGGTATATATACAGAGATTGAATCCCCACCCATCATTCTTTCATGTGTCATGCGTGGCATGGGTCATGGGAGTGAGTATGGTGCTTAGTAGCCTGATGTACCCACTTGAGCCAATTAAGTAAAAAATTGTCTGGCTTAGCTCAACCTTAAAAAAGTGGCCCGAAAAAATTTTGTGCAGCTTTGGGTGGACTAATAACCTGATAAGGCCGGACATCGGGCAATGGGTGTTGCCCTACCCATTTGGCCTTGCCTGAAAAATTATTTTCATTTATTTAAAATATAAAATTTCATATCAATTAAACATTATTTCATATATATATTGCCTATTGTATAATACTCTTATAGTTCTCTCTTTTGTGCCATAGCCACTAAACATTATTTACAAGTAGATTTCTTCCTTTCTTCTTTACTTTGTAATGTATTAAATTATTGTTGTTTTTTATTTTTTTTCTAGATGATTCATCATTTGATCAACTTTTGGGACATTGAATTGATGATGCAAACTACTTTGATTTCACGGCTTTAATTACAATGGTTTTATTTTTTTATTTATAATGGATTGTGGATGTTGTTTAATTTTTAAAGTATGGATATTTGTTAAGACATGATAGTTTTTAAATTTCAAGACTCAAGTTGTAGACTTATTTTGAAATATCCCAAGATATGGAATTATCAAATGTATTTGAGGTTTATATTACTTAGAGCGAAATTAAGACATATGATATTGGTAACTATAGGAATGTTTATGAAATTTACACGGAATTATTTTTTTCATATGTAGATAAGACAAAGTGTTATCACTTGGGCAGGGAAGCCCACCCTGCCCAGCTCACCCTTACCCAGTCCAAAATAATTAGGGCTTTTAGTAAGTAGGACCGGGCATCGGGTTGCAAAATATAGCCCGTTCACCCTTCGAATTGGACATCTGATAGGGGTCTCATCCTGCCCAATCCTAACTATACCCACCCCTAACATGGATATTGGGTCACGACTCTCTTGTATAAATAAAATATTAAATAATTAAAACAAGTTAGATATTTGAAACACATGCTCATGTGACTGCTGTTTGGATGCCCCTCAGAAGGAGGTCAAAAAATTAAATATTCAATAATTAACTTTAATGCTGATTGTTGACATTATTTCTAAGGGCAGGCAGAGGTTGCTCCTTTTTAAGAAACTTTCAGGGAAATTATATTGGCCGAATAAATTTTTTTGAATGCCGGCAACTCCCAGGTAAAAACTTTTAAAAATAAAATTGAATCTTAACCGCCTTTTAAATAATTTTATGTCTTAATGGTAAAATTTATAGGAAAAATTATGAAAAAATCCCTCATTGGCAACTTATTTGTCAAATGGGACCTTCGCGTGCAGATTATCTTCCACGTGTGCAGAATATCTTCCCTGGTGTGCAGATGATCTTCCCTGTATGCAAAATTCTTTCCTATGTTTGTGCAGAAATCTTCCCTATGTGTGCAGAAATCTTCCATCCGTGTGCAGATATCTTCCCTCCATATGCAAGATATCTTCCCAGGTCCCATTTAACAAATAAGTTATCAATGAGGTCTTTTTTAACAATTCTCCCAAATTTATATCACATATTTACGTTGTTGTACAGTAGAAAATAGTCAATTCTAAGGTGTGATGCGTGTCACCCTAACAACCATTCTCCACCGTCTAGAATTCGTGGCTATCACACATTAGCCTCATGCCCAGAGCGACAAAGCAACCCTGTTCTTCCTCCTCTTTATTCCATCCATGTAAAAAGTTTATGAAAAAAATGCATATTTTTGTGATATTCATTCTAATTTAATATAAGTTTTGCTCATGAAATTAATTAAATAATTTTTTCATACCTCACCAATGATATTGCTCGTAACTAAATAATATCCCTTCAAATCCTAAATATATATACAAGAGCTAGTTTGAGGATTTATTTTGATATTAGATACAAGACTTTAATCTTATTTGTCTCCTGTATTTATTTATTTTTTCTCAAATAACCTCTATAGTTAAATTTTTGCATAACGTATAAGCTAAGTTGTTACTTGTTAATACTCTAATGTAAATGATTAGAAAGAATTTTGACCAAAAAAATTATTAGAAAGAAAGATATTTTAGAATTTTAATCTGCATGATTAAAAAAATAAATAACATGACTGGTTAGGGATAGGATTTTGATTTTGGAACGGAAAGAGAATTATTTTGACTTGCTTCTAGAAGCGCAGTGATAAGATATTTAGTGCCTTTGGGACAGTAGAAAGGTTTTTTTTAAAAAATATCACGATAGTTTCTAACTTTTTAAAAATTGGATTGTTTGGATTGGTGTTTTGATAATTAAGTTTTTTTTAAAAAAATAGCTTTTGAGAAGAAGCTCAAAATTCTGGTCTTTTGAAAAAAAAAAAAATCGTTTATGTCACCGTCAATTCAAACACAAATCATATTTATAATATTATTTTTATCCTATCTTAAATTTATAAAAATTAGATTAAAAAAACCATTTCTATTATCGTTAATCATCGTTAATCATGCCCTTAAAGATTAGTAAAATCTCAGTTTGTGGGGACGAACATGTCCTTCTCTGGCGATCATGTCCTTCCCCGGGCGGTGCTCTCTCATTTTCCTAAAATCATAGTTGATTTGATGTCGAGAAGGAAGTCCCAGACAAGGGTTTTTAATTTTTATTATTCTTGAAGAATTTTTTGGGCATGCACAACAAGGGGGAAAAAGGGGGAAACTTTTATTTAGGCCCTAGACAAAAAAAATATAAAAAATGATTCCGTAAAATCTCAAAATTGTATTTAAGCTCTTGACACTTTTTTTATAATAAATTTTAATTTTACTGATAGATTCAAAGGCATTTAATAATTAAAATTTATTACAAAAAATTTTCATATGACTTAAATACAATTTTAAAATTCAAAAGACCATTTTATTATATTTTCTCTTGTATAAGATCTAAATGCAATTTTTTCAAAACATAAAAAGTGAAGAATTCAACATTTTTTTTCTCTGTGCATGAAAAATTATCTATCTGTCAAGAGAATTAAACTCAATTTTATAATAAACTAATTTTCTTTGTTGTCTTTTCGCTAATACTCTCTCTGGACCTAAATATCAGATAAAGTTGATTTTTTTGAGAGATTAAGGAAGCTAATTAAATTATTTTAGAGTATTTTTATTTTCCCCCTCAAACTAATTAGTTTAACTAATAAACTGATATATAATATGAGGATACATAACATATAATATAATTAATTAACTTATTTAACTTCCTTAATTTCTCCAAAAAAAAAATTCAATTCTGTCTTATATTTATGACCCAAGAGAATACCAAACATGTATCCCATAATGAAAAATGTAGTGACGAACGACTAGAGTGGCTCCAAATAGATTGTATATGTGCTTGGTATTGTTTATTGGGGGTCAATAAGTATTTATTACGTAAGTCGAAATAAAACTCTTCTCACATACTTTTCTCTTATAACGTAAATCATGATTTATAAACACTTATTGCTCGAAAATAAATTATCCCAAATGAACACAATAATAGCCACGTTGGGTGGTTTTCTCAAGCCTTAGGTCAAAAAGAAAAGAAAAGAAAAGAAATAGTAACACAAAAGCAATTGAATTGACTATTATTAATTGGAACAGTTATTAAAATATTTAAAAATAATTTTTTAATTATAATTTTTCGATATACGAGATAAATATATAAGAGAAGTGTTATCTTAACTTTAACTTATATGTATTAACATTTAACACTTATAACCAAATAAACACATATTATAGTGTCTAATAAATGGCGACCTACACATCGGCCTTCTCTCCACTAGCTTCTGGTCCAACCATCGACACGTGTTCCCTCTTGCTGTGCTTTCACTGAATGGTTGATAACAAATTGAGTTCCTTCTTATAATTTACACTAATTTTCAACTCAACCCTTCTATTTTATCATTATAAAGAGCGTTAATTCATTTTTAACTAAAGAGGTAGTTAGTCACTAACAGACTGAGATTATAAAGTGATTGAACCTGCGGTCTCTCATTTATAAAATAATTTTGTAGTTGCAAATTAGGTGACATCATTATCAACAAGAATTTAGGTGGATTTATGAGGAGAGTGAGTAGGGACAGCTCATCTGGGTTGGCATGGTTGATTAGAAATTTGAGTTTAAAATATACAATTATTGTTTAAGCAAACATGTAAATGAGATATGTGGCTTTAATTAGAGTTAATTCTTGGCCGCTCGGGGTCATTGTCCCTTCTCTTTAGTCTATGATGTCCCCACTTCTTGGAAACAGAGATGAGCACAATAATGCTTATGGTTGATGTGACATTTGTACCGTTCAAACACAATTTTAATAGCTAGTTTAGATTTAAAATTTTCAACTAATAATCTTTATAATTTTCTTTTCAATTTTAATAGCTAGTTTAGATTTAAAATTTTTGACTAATAATCTTTATAATTTTCTTTTTGTGCAAAACGACAGTTAATAAACCATCTTTGTTTTATATTCTGTATACATTAAAATATATTTTTTCAAAAAATATAAAAAGTAAAAAAAAAAAACTTTTAGATCTGGACATCCAAATTTAGTGTGTGTTTAGGAGCTTTCCAAACCATGGTTTGCGCAACCCGAGACAAAACTCCTCTCACAAATTTACCTCGTAAGTCGTAAAAGCTATTAAAAAAAACTAATCCAAACATACACTAAATTTGGATGGTCGAGATTTGGATGGTCAAGATTTCAGTATTGAAATTAAACCTCACTGCCTTAATGTCCTCACTTGGATATGGATTCGTAATATTTTTATTAGCTTCTTGCTGGATTAACATCTCTGCTGATTGATGCCTTTTTAGCCCTATTTTTTGTATTTGGCATTTCTTTAACCTGTCTGAAGTGACAGGTTTTGTGATAAGCTAATCTAATATTATCTCTTATCCTTGATATACAAAACCCGCTTTGTAATTCAATCTCTTCGTTAAGGGTAAAAGGTAGTATTTCTTCCGGTACATTATAAACTATGTCCTATATTTAGAATCGAAGATAGTATTTATTTTCTCAATCGGTTAAAATTTGGTGGTTATGTAAAGAAGAACAACTTGAAATCATGGTGCAACTAAATTCAGCTATGAATTAAAACCTAAAATCGTCTGTTTCCGTCATAATTCCCACCCTCAACGAAGAGATTGAACTTTGTCACCATTACCCCACACACACGCACGCACGCACACACATATTTATAAGAAGAAGAGATATCGAGAAGAATAGAAATTATTAGGCTCTTCTGGTTTATCATCTCTGACTCTCATTGGGGACCATTTTCTCTCCCTCTTCTTCAATTTTGATTTCCCTTTCCCCTCTAGTCCTTCCCTTTTGATTTTTTTCACTTAAATAAATAATGGAAATACATATTTTTTATATGTACATATATTCCTCCTGTCGAAGGCAATTTTGTTGTGATGAAATCGAATAAAACCCTCTGTCATGACTCTTGACCTTGCTGTAACTACTGCAAGTCTCTATAGGGGTCCTCATCCTCCCTCCCTCCATCTCAATCCAACAAAACTTTATTTATTTTAAGGGAAAAGATGTGGCAGTTAACTATCACTCTATTAATAAATTCAGCTAAATCATCCTCCCTACCTCCAGTAATAGCGAATTTGATGATGATAGGGATCTTCATGGTCTATTTTGAAGCTATCAACCTACTAAATAGGGTTTGTGACTCTTCCCACCATTTTAACGATATTGTAGATGTAGTTAGATTAATTCTTCATACAATTTATTAGTTGCATGTATTGAGAGAAGATAACTTCCTACTGACTAACTAGCCAAATTCTCGCACAGGGTGGAAGGAAACTATAGTGTCTTTGATGAGGGAACCTAGGCATAACTCTTTCACTACTGCAAAAGTCTTTATAACGTTCATGTTTAGACCCTTTTAACATTCATTTCCAAGAAGACGCATATGTGAGCAACGTTGTAAAGTTGGGAATAACATCCGTTAACAAACAAATGCTGTAAGGGGCTTACAGTGTCCTTTAAAAAACAGACGTTGTAAGTTTTTCATTAATAGTATTCAGTTTTTACTCCAAAAAATCAATATAAGCTGCTTTTGACAAGTAAGAAAAATTTTAATGACAAGCTAGTCAGGGATTAAATGTTTTTTTTTTAAAGGTATAATATAGGGACTGAGCTACTTAGAAAAACAAAGTAGAAAGACCGAGTTGAAAATGAGGATAAAATATAAAGATTAAAATATTAATTTTTTTTTTCAATTTAAATACCTTAACTTGAAAGTTATACTTTTAAAATTTGTTGCAACTTGCGACATGTCCAAAAGGAATGAGAGAATCACATTAAAGTTTCACAGCAGAGATTTTATTATAAAGAAGTCACAATTGAATATGAAATTATTCTACGGGAACAAAGGGACTCAATTAAACTAAATTTTACAGTCAAATTATTATAATACCCTGCATTTATTAAATTTTGGTGTTATGTTTTAGTTATCTCGATTGAACATTTTATCATAGCTACTCTACGTGCTCTTGAGGACACATAGGAACCCGAGAGGGTAGAATTGTGCTTGATATACAAGTTTCTTATGCCCATAAAAATGAAGGTTCAATGTTCAATGCCCTGCCTAGAGTGGAAGATTTGACTAATTATCCGCTACCATAATCGTCGCTCTAGCAACTGTTTTTATCCCTAAGTAAATGAATGGTGGTAAGTAAAGTCGCCCTTTTGTGGAAAACAACATAAATTTGAATCTTAGGAATTTTTAAAATTTTTGTTGAGAGAAATAAAAACTCTTTGCTTTCTAAATCTAAAAAATGACTATTTCAAGCTCAAAATGATTTAACACATCAAGTTAAAAATTACTCTTATGGTTCTTATTATAAGATATATTTGAGATCTTGATTTTAAATATACAACATAATTTTTATATTTATTAATTTTTGTCTAATTTATCCCTATTGATACTCTCCCAACAATAATCAAGGAGGAGAAGGAATAAAATAAGTAAGGAAGATGAATATAATACTTTAGAAAATATATGGCATATTAACTAATTTCACTAACTTCCTTAATCTAATTAAATTATATAAATATGTCTTATAAGGATTGGTATACTTTATTGAAGACTATATGTTATTTATTGAATGCAAGTTAGGAGCAAGGTCATGGAATGTGTTATAGAATGGATTAAGTGTGTGTTTGGTTGGGCTTATATTTGGATAATAAGTTATTATTACGCAAGCCGAGATAAAACTCCTCTCACATACTTACCTCGTATACTGTGAATCACGATTTATAAGCACTTATTACCTAAAAATAAGTTATTCCAAACGAGCACTAAAAGTCTGACAGAAGTTGAATAAACTTAAAGGAGAGGATGGGTCGGCGAAGGTTAGGCACTGAAGGGGAAGTATAATCGCAAGCTCTAACCTTCCAGTCAACAACCGCTCCAGGACGCGTCCGGTAGAAAAATCTAAGCACGTGATCGGTCAGTACGGAGTTTGGTATAATCCCCCCCCCCTATTTTGTTGCCTACACTCGCACTCTCTAGCTTATTTTATATATACCCTACGAGCCTGGCCACCAGAAGTATCAGACATCAATTCACTGAAATCACAATCTCCGCCCACTATACAAGGTCGATAAAAATGGTGGTGACTGATGCTGTGGCGGTGGTTCCCGGTAGAGTTGAGAGCTTGGCGAGTAGTGGCATTAAGTCGATTCCGAAGGAGTACGTGAGGCCTGAAGAAGAGCTGACCAACATCGGCAATGTCTTCGAAGAGGAAAAGAAGGAAGGACCACAAGTTCCGACGATCGACTTGACGGAGATAGAGTCGGAAGATGAAGTGGTTCGAGCCAGATGCCACGATATGCTGAAGAAAGCTGCTCAGGAATGGGGCGTTATGAACCTGGTCAACCATGGCATCCCGGAGGAGCTGTTGAACCGCCTCAGGAAAGCAGGTGAGACATTCTTCTCTCTCCCCATTGAGGAGAAAGAAAAGTACGCCAACGACCAGGTCTCCGGCAACGTTCAAGGCTATGGAAGCAAGCTCGCCAACAATGCCAGCGGCCGGCTCGAGTGGGAAGACTACTTCTTCCACCTTATTTTCCCTGAGGACAAGCGCGACCTCTCCATCTGGCCCAAAACACCAGAGGATTACATGTAAGTTCCACCCTCCAAACTTATGTCCTGTTTTGGCTTTGATACCAAATATTAGGAATATAATTATAATATATCATGTTTGTCTTTCTGTCAAAATAACTTGTAACATATTCTATTACCGAAGCGAGGTGACAAGCGAGTATGCAAGGCAACTGAGAGGGTTGGCGACGAAGATTCTGGGGGCGTTATCTCTGGGATTGGGTTTGGAGAAAGGGAGGCTTGAGGAGGAAGTTGGTGGGATGGAGGAGCTTTTGCTTCAGATGAAGATCAACTACTACCCAACATGTCCACAACCAGAGCTGGCTCTTGGGGTTGAAGCTCACACGGACATTAGTTCTCTCACCTTCTTGCTTCACAACATGGTGCCCGGCCTGCAACTTTTCTACAACGGCCAGTGGGTGACGGCGAAATGCGTGCCCAACTCCATTTTCATGCACATCGGCGACACCATCGAGATCCTCAGCAACGGCAAGTACAAGAGTATTCTTCACAGGGGCTTGGTGAACAAGGAGAAGGTGAGAATATCGTGGGCTGTGTTCTGTGAGCCTCCCAAGGAGAAGATCATCCTGAAGCCGCTGCCGGATCTGGTAACCGACGACCAGCCGGCTATCTTCCCGCCTCGCACCTTCGCTCAACATATTCAGCACAAGCTTTTCAGGAAGTCGCAGGAAGCTGGTATCTCCAAATGAGCCTTTTTCTATATTAGCTATCTCTTTAATTCATTCCATCTCAACAAGGCTCATTTGTGCCGTTACGTCCGCATCATTTATATTGTTTTATTATTAGTTATATATGTCCCACTTTATATTATTATATGTTGTGGCAGTAATGTGCTTCTTCTTTGATGGCTTCCATCTGCACTTTCTGTTTAATAAATCATATCCATATTCATGCTTTCACTTTGTTTACTCTGATCTCGTGCATTACGTACAAGCAATATATATAGTGTATGATATGAAGTGTATTACCGGTTAGTTCTAAAAATGATGTAGCTAGTGTTTGATTATTATTTTCCTTTAATATATCAATGGATTCAGATTGATTTTGTGCTATATATTGATGATTTTGTGCTTTTCCCGGGATCTATAATAATTCAAGCGCTAGCATCATGTTTGGGGTATTTTCAAGCTCCGCGTATTCTATTTGATTTGATTTAAGCAGGAAATTTGGTTAAAAGTATTTGCTTAGTACTTATTTATTTGGAGCTACTTATTATATACAGGCTTGTATAAGCCAAAATAAACATCTCTCTTATACTTACATCGGATGTCAATTATTATTAAAAAATTATTTTTAAAGACTCTAATCATCATTTTAAACAAAACCATAAAAAATTATTAGCTAGAATTATCTGAATTAGAGTAGAGGCAACTTGTCTTTAATAGGTCAATATGCGACTTTTTTTCCAAATGTGCTGCGTATTTTAGTTATATGCAAATAATTTTTGCTTTCATGACTTATAAATAACTAAAAATAAGTTTATATGGTAAACAGGTACATTTGAGCAATAAACTTCTAAAACACCAAATTTCCCTGGATTTTATCGACCATTTTAACAAATTCAATGGACAGAAGCCAAACTGTTTCAATCTCTATTTTAGTAAGAAAATAAGTTGCTCAACTAATTTTCAAACATTTGACTGCTAAGTTGCTCAACTAATTTTCAAACTTTTAATTGCCTTTCTTCTATGGACCTAGTTTCTCCGCTCATAGGATGAGTCTTCCCCCTTCTGGACCGTCCAAGGTCCAGATTTCATTTGGACGGTCTAAATTTATTTATTTTTTAATTGGGTATTTTTGAATACGAAAAATCATCTCTTAGAAAAATATTTGTTAAGAGATTATCTTTATTTTAGATTCTATATTCATTAAAATAATTTTTTTTTAAAAAATAAAAATAAAATAAATCTGGACAGCCTAGATGGGAGAGAGCCTCCCAGGGAAACTGATTTCTTTCTTTTGCAGAGAACCTGGCGGATCAAGTAAGAAAACAAATTGTTTAGTTGAAAATGCTCAAAACATAATTTCTAATTCTGTAAATGTAATCATACGGATAAAGTTATGTGTGTGTCTATAAAATTTATTCTTTTCAATTCATTTGCGTATTTTGGAAATGTTGTAACACCCTTAATTCCATGACTATCATATGAGTTTAACTGCATAGTGAATTGAACCACTAAATCAGGATTCAATCCTGGAACAACATACCTTTATAAACATTTGTAAATTTCAACTTCAAAACAAGGTTCAAACCTGCGAATAAATGGGTTTTTCCGAAAACTCAACTTTTCAAAATAGTTTCATAATAGTTCGCCATTTAATTAAAAATCATCGATTCTTGATTCCTTATATTAGTATTCGAGCACCTCTCTTGCTTATAAATCATATATCATGTGTTAGCTAATAGGCCTTTAGCATACAAATTCCTATCCTATTTCATTTACCACGTTAAAGGGGCAACTATTGATTTACTATGCATTTGTGAGGTTACCGCCATTACTAATACTACTACTTATATTGTAGTTATGTTCTCATGGTTATATATACATCACGTATAAAATACAAAAAAAAAAAAAAACCAACATAATCTCAGTCACTTAACTGCATGTTTTATCCGTCCGTGATTACCTTTGAGCCGTTTGCCCTTGCTGTATGTTAGGTATTGGAAAGGGGGTAAAATTCACAAGAATCTCAGAAGTAACAATAATCACTCATATGATATATAATTTCACAAAGCATGTTAACAATCATCGCATAAGCATACTCATCATAACAGTAACCAGAGACATCAAAATATGCAGCAATAACATCAATCATAGGACCCGCTGGTCCAATACCATAGCGATTAGTACACTGGTCTTATGGCCCAGGGCCTCTGGCCCATACAAGAAGCACTCACGAGTCTCACAGTCTCGGGTTACTACCCAGCTCAGGTCTTATAGCCCAGGGTCACTGCCCCATGCAATCTTGTACTCACAGGTCTTACTACCTTGGGACCCACAGTCCCCACAATCCCGATGATAAATATATACATATAGAGCAATACATATGTTATTAGAGAAAGAGTTACTACTTGAACATCTTTCCAGTAATTGGTCCAACTTCTTCTTTGGGCTCGGGCAGATATCAAATCTCAGACAAATGTCAAGTCTTATCATTTAAAATTGATAGAGATCGGTCATTACTTGATCCATTGCTAACAACATAATGAACATTATGTTGTTCTTGACTCATTCCTATCTTTGTCCTTAACTTAACTTTGTTTATTATCTTTAGAACTCTTATTTTATGTCAAGTGAGTGTCTAATTCAAGACACATCATGTGTCACTAGTTCCTTTAGACTTGGGTATCTAATGTGACTCCATTCCTCTCTAAGTCATATCTCTATTCCCTATGATCCCACTTATCACAATTTATTCCAAATTCTGCAATTTCGTAGGTCAACTCTAATTTGCCAAATTTATTAATCAACTTTAAAAATTCAAAACTAAATCTAGGAAACTCCAAATAGGGTGGTTCAAAGTCTTATGTGAAGCTCTCTAAGTCTTCTATAAGGAAAAAATATCATTCACTGCCAATTATAAGCACAAAAGTTCAAAAATCCTCAATCAACAACACTGCCACAAAAATCATTCCAGATTTAATGTCTAATTTTAACAAATTATATCTTACAATCTACTAACCCAAATAACACATTCTATATATCAATTTATGTCTACTATCAATCTAGAAAGTATCATGATCATCAGACAACATTTGATCAACAAAAATCAAGCCAATCAATCTGCCCCGAATCTGGTAGCAACTAACTCTAACAACATCAAATTCCAAATTTAAAGTTTTCTATCCAATTCATCCAAAATCATAATCATAGGCTATTCCCACACAGTTTTTCATATAGAATCCATTGAAAACTTCAAAAACAACAAAATCACATTCCTTCCCTATGTTCTGCACTTGGCCGAAACATATCCCTAAGTCAACATCAAGCAATTTTGCAATTTCACCGACCAAACTAGTCAAATATTATCATTATTCCTTATTTATCATCATGCTCATAATCATAACAACATTAAACTCTAAGATTACATATTGGCCAAAAATTAGGGCAGCCTTACAACTTTGAGAAAACTTCATCAAACCTCAAGATATTAGCTCAAATTGAAGTTTATACATACCTCCAAGGTATTAAAACTCGGACCGGGCATTGAACTGGTCGGGGTATTGAGTTAAGGGTCAGACCGGGGCCAAACCGGAGCTAAACCGATGAGAAATTAAAAATTTTAGACTTATAGTCTGAAAATCTAAAGGAAAAATTTTTAAAAACTTTTTTTTTAAAAAAAATATGAACCCGGACCGGACCGGGAATCGGCCGGTTCACCGGTTTCTGGGCCGGATCGGCCCCGGTTCAAGAACCTGGCATACCTCTACTGGATTCTATAACCGGTTCTTGATTCCAGCAGTACTTCCACCAACTAGATAGTACCAAACATCTCTGATCAGAAATCTAAAACTATAGGAATGTAGCCCACAAAGAGTAGAATGAGTTTCGTAAAGGCTTAACCTGCTAGATGTGTGGATTTGGGGGTGAAATCGGCAAGAACTCTCAAGAACACTTAGATTTTTCCCACCTTATCTCGTCTATCTTTTTCTCTTAGATTTTTCACTCTTATTTTTCCCTAATTTCATGTGTTGGCCAAAATTAATAAGGCTCAAGACGGTGTTGGATGCTCTAATTATATGTACTTTGGTGTTTAAATCTTATGGTGCCATGTGTCCAAGTATTTGAGTCCTAGGGCGTTAGGCGCCCCTTTTTAAAAATCTGGTTCTCTCTCTTCCTTTTAGGTCAGGGGAAGAGAGGCCTCATGATTTCCTCCGACTCCTATGTTTGGTGTTCGGGAAAGTTAGACACATGGCCGGACCGGAGACCGGTGAGTTGTCCTGGTTAACTATGGAGCTGCATCATGAGGGCTAGGTGGCGCCTCCTCCTTGTGCCAACATAAAAGTAAAAAGCAAAGAGGGGGGAGGTGGCGCCTTCTAAGTGTCCTTGTATGGGCCAAGCTCTACCTTTTCCATTCTCTTGTAACTTGGCCGACCACTTTATCAAGGGAAGGGAAGTCAGTTGATTTCATTTGACTTAGTGAGGTGTCCTCTTAATTATGAAGAAGTTTAGGTGGCATTTTCTTGTGGCTCCAACATAAAAGTAAAAACCACTTTATTAAAGTTACTTTATAGATATCCATTAAAATTGTGCCAAGTGTACATATGGCCTTAAGATGGCGCCATGTGTTTATATAGACACCGGTATATTATATCCGACTAATTACACATACAGAGCAATACCGGTTAATAAATTTCAGTTTGTTACAAATGTCAGCTTGTTTTTTAAAAGCTTTGGTAAAACACTAAAAGCATTCTTTGTCAAGTTGTAAACAAAGTCTTTGTACAATATTATATTTGTTCAATATTTTTTTTTCTAAATATTTTGGCAGATTTAAATATTTAAAATGAGAGAATTTTGAGCAATTATATTACATTATTACTATCCAACATAAATTCATGGAAAAGGGTACCTGGTTAATAATTTTTGGGAGAATTACACTGTAGTCCCATGGAAGCTAAAATACGAAGAAACGGTCCCGGGAAAATCTGAAATTACCCTCAAGTCCCAAGGGACCATTTTGTAATAAAATTCATATGAGAAATGTCACAATTGCCCCTGTCAGACAAACAACAAAAAATGTGATTAAATGCTGTGAATGACGCATGTTACGTCCGGAGAAGGCGGGAAAAAACGCAGCAAAGATCAGCATCCATTGATGAAGATTAAGGTAGGGATTTCATGGCATCCATTCCCTTGTCTTGATTAAGCTCCACATGACTCACATATTCTGTTTAGTTGGTAAACATAGGTTTAGGTTTTGTTGAGTCATTTTCGTTTTGATCATCAAAATGGAAAAAGTTATGTAGTTTTGATGGGTATTGTCCTGTATATGCTTGCAAATTAACAAGGAAGATCTATTAAATGCAATGGATATGGTTTGACAAAGTTTGCATTGTGTTTGGGTATGATTTTGTATGCTCTGTTTTTGGTGTTATTAGCTCTGTTTTCTGGTGTATGGTGCTGTGTTTCTGCAATATAAGAAGTAAGGAATGAAGATGTGGATCAAAGGTTTGGAGCTACATGACATGATTTGCGTAGGAAAAAAAGAGTTGTTAATGCAAGCAGCGATAGTTGTCAATGGAGGCGCCTTAAGTTGTTAATGACAACTAGAGGTCATATTTAAATGATTTTTGTGACAACTAAAGGTTTTTTTTATTGATATTTGTTTTGGTCAAGATTTTTGTGGGAATTGTCCTCCATATGCTTGCAAGCTATAAAGGAAGGTCTTGAAAATGCAATGGATATGTTATGGCTAAGTTTTCAATGCGTTTTGCTATGATTTTGTGTGCTTTGTTTTTTTTAGTCATTATGCTCTGTTTTCTGGTGTATGGTGGTGTGGTTCTGCAATAGAAGAGGTAAGGAATGAAGATGAAGATGAAGAAAGAAAGATATTAGTCATAAACCCAATGGTGGATTTATGTTATATTGCCTCAAGGAATTGAAGAAAGAAGAAAGAAAGATGAAGATGAAGAAAGAAAGATATTAGTCATAAACCCAATGGTGGGTTTATGTTATATTGCCTCAAGGAATTGAAGAAAGAAGAAAGAAAGATGAAGATGAAGAAAGAAAGATATTAGTCATAAACCCAATGGTGGGTTTATGTTATATTGCCTCAAGGAATTGAAGAAAGAAGAAAGAAAGATGAAGATTGAAGATATTCATCAAGAAGGTTGAAGTTGGGTGATAAAGAATGATCATCAAGAGGAAAAATAAGAAGAAAGAGATGGAAGAAGGAAGAACTTGGAAGATCTATCATGAAGCGAAAGCAAAGTTGCGATACTGTGCGAACACTAGGTTTCACCTCGTAAGTCATAAAGGTAAACAAATCACACACTGACACTCACTTGACAATTCATAACAGCATAAGTGTGTTAACAACTCGAGGGGCTCCACTGACAACTCTATGGGCCTTCACTGACAACTAAAGGGGCGTTCATTAACAACTCAAGGGGCATTCACTGACAACTAAAGGGGCGTTCATTAACAACTCAAGGGGCATTCACTGACAACTCTAAGGGCCTTCATTAACAACTCAAGGGGCCTGCGCTGACAACTCTAGGGGCATTCACTGACAACTCAGTGAAGGCCCCTTTAGTTGTCAGTGAAGGCCCCTTTAGTTGTTAATGAACGCCCCTTTAGTTGTCAGTGAAGGCCCCTTGAGTTGTTAATGAACGCCCCTAGAGTTGTCAGTGCAGGCCCCTTGAGTTGTTAATGAAGGCCCCTAGAGTTGTCAGCGCAGGCCCCTTTAGTTGTTAATGAAGGCCCTTAGAGTTGTCAGTGAATGCCCCTTGAGTTGTTAATGAACGCCCCTTTAGTTGTCAGTGAATGCCCCTTGAGTTGTTAATGAACGCCCCTTTAGTTGTCAGTGAAGGCCCATAGAGTTGTCAGTGGAGCCCCTCGAGTTGTTAACACACTTATGCTGTTATGAATTGTCAAGTGAGTGTCAGTGTGTGATTTGTTTACCTTTATGACTTACGAGGTGAAACCTAGTGTTCGCACAGTATCGCAACTTTGCTTTCGCTTCATGATAGATCTTCCAAGTTCTTCCTTCTTCCATCTCTTTCTTCTTATTTTTCCTCTTGATGATCATTCTTTATCACCCAACTTCAACCTTCTTGATGAATATCTTCAATCTTCATCTTTCTTTCTTCTTTCTTCAATTCCTTGAGGCAATATAACATAAACCCACCATTGGGTTTATGACTAATATCTTTCTTTCTTCATCTTCATCTTTCTTTCTTCTTTCTTCAATTCCTTGAGGCAATATAACATAAACCCACCATTGGGTTTATGACTAATATCTTTCTTTCTTCATCTTCATCTTCATCTTTCTTTCTTCTTTCTTCAATTCCTTGAGGCAATATAACATAAACCCACCATTGGGTTTATTACTAATATCTTTCTTTCTTCATCTTCATCTTCATTCCTTACCTCTTCTATTGCAGAACCACACCACCATACACCAGAAAACAGAGCATAATGACTAAAAAAACAGAGCACACAAAATCATAGCAAAACGCATTGAAAACTTAGCCATAACATATCCATTGCATTTTCAAGACCTTCCTTTATAGCTTGCAAGCATATGGAGGACAATTCCCACAAAAATCTTGACCAAAACAAATATCAATAAAAAAAACCTTTAGTTGTCACAAAAATCATTTAAATATGACCTCTAGTTGTCATTAACAACTTAAGGCGCCTCCATTGACAACTATCGCTGCTTGCATTAACAACTCTTTTTTTCCTACGCAAATCATGTCATGTAGCTCCAAACCTTTGATCCACATCTTCATTCCTTACTTCTTATATTGCAGAAACACAGCACCATACACCAGAAAACAGAGCTAATAACACCAAAAACAGAGCATACAAAATCATACCCAAACACAATGCAAACTTTGTCAAACCATATCCATTGCATTTAATAGATATTCCTTGTTAATTTGCAAGCATATACAGGACAATACCCATCAAAACTACATAACTTTTTCCATTTTGATGATCAAAACGAAAATGACTCAACAAAACCTAAACCTATGTTTACCAACTAAACAGAATATGTGAGTCATGTGGAGCTTAATCAAGACAAGGGAATGGATGCCATGAAATCCCTACCTTAATCTTCATCAATGGATGCTGATCTTCGCTGCGTTTTTTCCCGCCTTCTCCGGACGTAACATGCGTCATTCACAGCATTTAATCACATTTTTTGTTGTTTGTCTGACAGGGGCAATTGTGACATTTCTCATATGAATTTTATTACAAAATGGTCCCTTGGGACTTGAGGGTAATTTCAGATTTTCCCGGGACCGTTTCTTCGTATTTTAGCTTCCATGGGACTACAGTGTAATTCTCCCATAATTTTTTGGGTATAGATATCTAGTCAATAAAAAAAAACGGCAGTCGTGGCGTTGCGATAATTTTTTGGGCCTAGAGATCATAAATGGGCCCGCTCAAAGGGGCGGACCAATAGCCATCGATATTAAACAATTGGATGCCAATCTGATCTCATGTATAGAAAAATAGGAAATCTTTTCTGTTCATGATGAAATAAATGGATCCCAAATTCCCAATAGAATGAACATGATTATTAAGTACTAAAAATAAAAAAAAATGTTTTTATTATATCGTTATAATATCATATTACATTTTCTTTATTTATGTAGTCTTTCATTTAAGTTTTTATTTAATTCTTTGCAGGGGTGATAGGTTTGGAGGTATAATAAGGTGTCTATAGTTTTAATATGCGGTAACAACAAATTGTATAAAAATAAAGAGTTATTATTAGAATAATTTATAATATCTTGATTAAAAAAAGAATAACCTGTATTGTATTGGCGCATGAGCAAATCAATCAATCACCGATCAACTTTATTTATAAAAATCTTGTAATACCAAGTTCATATGAAAGCGGTCTGTTTATGTTCATTAATCAATAAATACAACTTATTATTGATTACTTCATAATTTTATTTTTTTAATACTTCTTCCTAATTCACTGATCAAATAATCATATTTCAAGCATATCCCTCAATTTTAAGAGATGTAATTCATATCTTTTTATTTGTCGGTAATTTATTTATATCTTTGATTACATTAATTACTTTATTTATATGATGGTCCTTTAGGTAGGGGGCTACAAAATATTTTTTTAATTTTATCATTATTGAATTATATTCATTTCGTTGTGGTGAATAAACGTTTGTTATCAATTAAAAATTGTTTGATGTGATGGGTATTGAACCAACAAGTGGGAGTGCAAGTAATATGGAGGTTGAGGATAATGGACGGGCTTGGGGATTTTATTTAAAGAAAAAAATTTAAAAAGAATTTTGAAATTGTAAAATTTTAAATTAATTATTTTTTAAAAAATGAGTTCTGAATTATTTATCAAATTTTGTTATTCTTTTATCAACTCTTGATAACAAACTTAATTTGAGATTTTAAAATTTCAAACTTCTTTTTCTGTTTTTTCCCTTTATTTAACTATTTACCATTTAATTGAATCCCTCAAAATCTTTTTGTTTCTTTTTTGTGATATTGGATCCCTAAAAAAAGAACTCCAAAATAGTGAAAAGACAGAAATGTGATCCGAATTTGTATATTTCCGCAGAGGTGCTAGTGTCTGAATTGCCTTTACTGAAATTAAAAAAAAAAGACCATATTGCCCCTTATATTTTTTTTTAATTTAAAAAATAATTACCCCACCGGCTGACCGGCGGCCCTCTCGCTGGCGGCTAGCTGGAGCTCCGGTGGGAATATTCCCTCCCTTTTAGGAATTCCTTCATAATGTTCCAGGGAATATTTATTCCCAAAGTGGTGCCCCACCACTTTGATTGCTTAAAAAGTGCATTATCATTGAGTCACCAAAGCTCTTTAACATAGATAAGGCAATATATATAAATATATATGTATTAACCTTTGATTTTTAACCAATCCCACCAATAAGTTTAGGTAAGGAATTAACAAATCGAGATAAAAAAATTCACAATTTCAGATAAGAAATTCGCAACTTTCGTTTTTTAAGTAAAAAATTCATTTACTCTCTCAGACCATTTACAAGTTTAGATGAGAAATTCCTAAGTTCAGATAAGGAATTGACAAGTTGAGATAAAAAATTCACATGTTCAGATTAGGAATTCGTAATTTTAATTTAAATAAAAAATTCACTTACGCTCTCAGGTCATTCACAAGTTTAGATAAAGAATTCCTAAGTTTAGATAAAGAATTCCTAAGTTTAGATAAGGAATTGACAAGTTGAGATAAGGAATGAACAAGTTCATATTAGGAATTAACAAGTTGAGAATTTGTGAAACTTTTACTTAAACGAGTTGTTAATTCCTTATCTGAATTTATGAATTTTTTATCTCAACTTGTCAAGTCCTTATCTGAGCTTGGAAATTCCTTATCTAAACTTGTGAATGGTTTAAGAGAGTAAATGAATTGTTTGTCTAAAAAACGAAAGTTGCAAATTCCTTATATGAATTTATGAATTTCTTATATCAATTTGTCAATTCCTTATCTGGGCTTATTGATGAGCTTAATTAAAGATCAAAGGTTAATATATATATCTTTCTTGCCTTATTTATGTTAAAGAGTTTTGGTTGCTCAATAGTAATGCACTTTTTGTGTAATCAAAATGGACCACTTTGGGAATAAATATTCCCGAGAATATTCTGAGTGAATGTTCCCAAGAGAGAGGGAACATAAAATGTGCTCGTTTTGATTAGCGATTGTAATGCTTAAAAACAGCTTTTCAATAGTGATTTATGGAATACGAGGTAAATATGTGAGAAAAGTTATGTCTCGATATACGTAAAAAACAATTTATAAGCAATCAGATCATTAAAACAAACATATAAATATTCCCTCCAGAGCTTCGGCCGATGGAGGTAATTATTTTTTTAATTAAAAAAATATAAGGGCAATATGATCTTTTTTTTTAATTTCAGTAAAGATTATTTAGGTACTAACACCTCTGTGGGAATATATAAATTCGGACCATCATTTTGTCTTTTAACTATTTTAGAATTCATTTTTTCAAGGGTTTTCCCTTCAAAATTCACAAATACTGTATTTGTCAACAAGCATCAATATGGAATTTAGAAATGTTGAGAGGATATCTCATTGCCCCTTATTATTTACTTTGTTGTTTATTATTGCATCTGGTCCTTAACATAGAAATTACTTTACTAATTTGGATATATTAAAAAAATTAGTTAAGTTAGTTATTTGTAACAAATATTAGTTTATTTTTCCAAAGTATCCTTTGTAAAACTATGACTAGTATGTGTAATCAATAGAAGTACTTTGAAAAATGCATGATAAATTTGAGAGACAAAATGGATTATGACATTATAATTAGGTCTAAATCTAACCCCCAACTAATTTTTATATTAGAGATCAGAAGTAGTATATTTTTTTTTCCTAGCAATGGTGGTAATATTTACTATCCTTGTTTTAAAAATTTAAAAAATGTAATAACGGTATAAGGCCCCGCTAGATTCCTCTGAGTTTTAAGTTTCTCAGACCTAATGGACACATATGTAGTATGACTGTATGAGGGATACTCACAAATCCCGAACTAGATAAGGGATAGTAATATAAAAATAATAATAAATTCATGCAGGATTCCCTTGTTGGTGACGATATACTATGTTTACTTTACTATTTACAACGCTGGTTTCGAAAATTTGAAACAAAAAATTATTATGATCACTTACACTTGAATAAACTCATGGAGAAGGCCTCTACGGAGAATATAAATTTCACTATTATTACTATTGATTCACAATTTACTACTATTTTTGGAAATTCCAAACATATATTAGGAACTTCCACACTTGAATAAATTCATGGAGACCCATGTGGAGGATTTTTGCTACACAAATTTCATCATTTACTACTTTTATTTTACTATTTTATATTCTTGTTTTAAAAATTCCAAACGTGTATTAGGAATTTCCACACCTAAATAAATTCATGGAGATTCTGTTAAAAAAAAATCATGGAGAAGACCCATGTGGAGGATATTTACTACAAAAGAGAAATTCCAAACATGTATTAGGAATTCCCAATCTAGAATAAATTCATTTAGAACATACCAAAACCATTATGCTCATAACAACTGAGCAAAATGAAAAATGTCATACCATGTAAAAAATCATAAACCATACAAGCATAGTCAACAAAATATATTGTCATTAACAATATTGTATTAGTTATTAACAACTTCAATTTAGCTATTAACCAAAACCAATGATAACCATAACAATAACCACTTTTCCTGTATTAAATGACAAGTAAACATTAACGCTGTGTTTGGTTTGAGGTGAGGTGAGGTGAGGTTAGGTGAGAGAGGGTGGGGAAATTACCTTTTTGGGTTAAAGGAATTTAAATTTTGAGCGGGAATCCAAAATTTTGAAAAGAATAAGAAAGTAAATTTTGGGCGGGAACCCAAAATTTAAAAAAAATGAGAAGGTAAATTTTGGATTTCTTTTGTCCAAAAAGGTAATTTTCCCACCCTTTCTCACCTCACCTCACCTCACCTCAAACCAAACACAGCATAAGATTTGACATGCACTTATAATATTTTTTTTGTCACATCAAGAGTACATATTCCATTCACTATACATTATTTTCCACTCTTCTCTAGAAAAAATAGAAATGGTTCAAACCAAGTGCAAAGGAAAAAAAAATCATCTTCATACATTTACAACCAATTTCAAAGCTCATAAGATGTATTTTCACTATTAGAGAAAAGACTTTTTAGACTAATAAAAAATGACTATTTAGACCGGATTTACGTCGAATCTTATATCGAACATTTTTAAAAATCTGACACTTTTAAGACCGGATTATAGACAACCGGTCTAAGAAATAAAATTAAAATTTTAAAAAGTAGAAAAACCGAGATTTCAAAATCACTAAGAAGCAATTTTGAGATTTGGATTTTTCTATTTTTTTTAGAACAACTTTTGTGAAGATTTTGATATATGGATATGATATCATAAAATGGCAAAAGAGAAGTTACGAGATCTCATAATAAAATTCATATATCAACAAAATAGAAGATAAATTTAAAAAAGAAAAAGAAAAAAAAAGCAAATCTAATAAAATCGAAACAAATCATCCAACCATAAAAATATCAGAAGAGTAGAAAATATTAAATCAAACAATAAATTCAAGTTTGCAAGAGTTAAATAACAATAATATGATAAAATTAAAACAAAGAGAAAAAGAAATTTGGTATTATCTTGAAAAAAAATCCAGCAGCGACGCAAACGAGCGTACATCTAGATGACGACTTGATGAGAGATTGAGATTGCGCGATCTGGATATGAAGAGCATAGATTTGGGCTCAACAAGCAGAGATCTGAACATAACTAGCATAGATATGGCAGACAACCAACATGAAAAAGCCAACAAACACAAAGAAGACAAACAAGCATGAAGAAAAAGACAAGCACTGAGAAGAAAACTAGTGTTGAGGAAGCCGTCAAATGAAGGTGGAGAACTTGTTGTTCTTGAAGTAGTTGGGGAGGAGATAATAAATGATGAGATGAGGAAGGGGAGAGCTTCAGAAAAATGGCAAACGAAGATGAAAAAACACAGAGATCGTGAAATTTTGTTTCAAATGGGCGGTCTAGATGTGGCTGTCTTAAAAGCCTATTTTTTAGTAGTGTAATCCTCCATGTATATTTTTACACTCAAAAAAATTTTATGGTATCATGTGTGCACGTGGAAATATTTTATCAGGAAATTTGCACCTTTGACCCTACAATAATTGTGTCTGTTTAGCTTTCAGACAGTGGAATCATAGTTAATCTAGTTTGGTCACTGAGTAGTGTATAAAAAGCTCACTTTCACTTGCAATTAAAGTCAGCATCATTCCAACTGTTCATCAATCACTGTGTATGTGTTACCAGTTTAATCAATATATATCAGTTTATTATTTCCTTCCTTCACACGTATTTCTGTACCAGCTTTCTGTCTCAAATCCAACGTCATTGAAATATCTTTTCGTCGGTTTGAACTTGCAGATATAAGCTCAAAAACCCCCAATTTCTTGAGCAAGCAGACTATGCTTGTTTCAAATAACACCTTCATGGTATGTAAGCCTATCAGTAATACAAATCATGTCCACATTCTGCTGAAACAGCATTTCATAGATATTATATAGTCATTATGTTCAAAAGAGATATACTAAGCTATAGTTTGTCACACAAATTTAATTTACAATCACACACATATTTGCCAAAAAGACAATTATATACCTGTCCTCATATACCATATTTTGACAAGGTAATTAATCTGATAACACTACTATAATATCACTACAAGTACAGGAAAAGAGCTCAATATGGACTGACGTCGATTATCTCAGAACTTCAAAACCATTTGGATGGTCCTATGCCAGTTCTAAGACATTGACAGAGAAAGCAGTGCTTGAATTTGGAGAACAACGTGGATTAGATGTTGTCACTGTCACTCCTACTTTTGTTGTCGGACCCTTTATTTGTCCTAAGCTTCCTGGTTCTGTTGGTTGAACACACTATTTTTTACTTGGTACATCCTTCAACTTGATTCTATACATTTCTCACTCGGTTATGAAATAGCTTGTTGTCATAAATTCCATATCAGGAGGGTTACAATGAAGGGGCTTATAAGGACTCTAACGACTAGGTTTGTAAAAATGACTTGATTTTCATAAAATTTCCATTTTTAATTATAACTACTCATAAATGGAAACTCACTTAATATGCATAATTAATACGGACATTTTAAAAAAAATTATAAATTTAAAAGATAAAGTGAATTGAGATATTACATTTAAGCTTAAATCCAATGTCAACTAGCTTATATGACAATTAGTTGGGGAAAAAGAAAGGGAGAATTGCTAAAAAAGACCTCATTGACAACTTATTTCCTAAATGGGACCTGGGAAGATATCTTGCACATGGAAGGAAGATATCTGCACACGGAGGGAAGATTTTTGCACATGTAGGGAAGATTTCTGCACATATATAGGGAAGAATTTGCACACAGGGAAGATCATCTGCACACAAGGGAAGATATTCTGCACACGTGGAAGATAATCTGCACGTGAAGGTCCCATTTGGCAAATAAGTTGCCAATAAGGAATTTTTTCATAATTTTCCCAAAAAGAAACTCAAATATCTAAGATGAAAAAGCTTTCCATTGAATTTCAAGTAGTCTCCACCTTGTAACTTTAATTCTTATTATAAGTCAATTTTAACTAATTTTAACGTATTAAGGAAAGATATTTAAGTCATTAAATATGTTATTTAAAAATAATTAAGGTAATTAAATATGTTTTAAATTAAAAACAATTTCAAGTTTATCCTAATTAAAATTTTCTCCCTCTTAACATTGGCAAACCATTTTCACCTCTCAATTATCTTTCTTCTTTTCTAATAAGAATTAAATAAAAATAAAATTAGAAAATAATCATTAACAACGAGGATGTGTATCACCCCATTTTTTATTGATTAAGTGTGTGTTTGGAACAACGATTGTTAATTGGACTTGTTATTTGATTTTTTTATAATATTACTTTTGGTAAAAGCCGGATTGTGTATTGTGAATTTGTAATTTATATTTGGATTGACGATTGTAAAAATGACTTTTACAAAAGTAAAACTTGTTTGGATTGACTTAAGCATAAGAGTTTTTGTGATAATGGTAAGAGAGAAATTAAATTAAAAATTAATTTTTTTTAAAAGTTAAAGTTGGGAAATTAGACAATTAAAAAATGCACAATTTGATGAAATAATATTACATAACTAATTGGATCACATGTTTTATACAATTTGGTCTCTCATTGAGTCACAAATATGATTCATTTGAGAGGAAGATCGCCTACCATAATTTCTCGTGGAAGGTTGTTCATCCACACTATTATTATCTACATCGACGAGATTCCCAGCTTTACCTTGGTGAAACACTATGTCTTCAACATCATTTCTCTTAATAAAATTACGTAGGGCCATTGTTACACAAACACTACGGACTTGTGTTTGATGGCTATACTTGCGCATTTTTTGTAACAATTCAAATTGATTCTTCCACACTCCAAAAGCCCTTTCAATAGTAAACCTCAAACCAGAATGATAAAAAATAAAGGTCTCGTTAGCATTTCTAAATCTGGGTTGGCAGCTAAATTTTGGCAGATGATAACACTCACATCTATAAGGACCAAGGTAACCAAGTTGTGTCGGATCGCCAGCGTCAACCAAATAATGTTTGCCTAATAGATGTTTAAATAAATCCAAACTGTTAGATTCATTAAAGTGTAAAATGAAAGTAATTGAATAGAAGGTGACGAAAATATACCTGTAGGTGAATGAGTGAAGTTCATAGATGGATTAGAAATAGCAGATTCGAACACATGAGTATCATGTGCAGTACCTTCCCTGCCCGCCAACACGAACGTAAAGCACATATCCTAATCACATACAGCCATTACATTATGTGTTAGATATCCCTTTCTGCCGATATATTTTTTGCGGTTTGTACCAGTGATCACACACCTAATGTGAGTTCCATCTATTGCTCTAATAGCATCTTGGAAGTATGGATAGTAACAGAGATCATTTTCTATCTTTGGGTGGCATACACTGAATTCGGGATTGCAAGGTCTGATATTTTCCCGCGCTAGACTAATGCAAGCATCTAATACCTTGTGCAATAGCCTACTGACCGTTTCCCCTAAATGTTGAAAGAGCTCCTGAACCACCCTATTGCCTACTCCATGGCCGACGGTGAGTAAAAACATGGCAACCATTTCCTTGATCCCAATGTTCATTGAATTCTGTAAGCCATGTTCGACCAATTTATGACACAAGCTGTAAAAGACATGTTTTTCCACTCTAAACATGTCATGACAGCGTGAACCATGGCTTGCCAATATCTCTTGCACCTATAAATGACTAGTGCTTCACTTGTTTTGCACAGTTCTTTGCACATGAAAGGCACCCAATATTGACAGATCAACGCTGTCAATCATTCATACTGATCTAATTCGTCGTTTATAAGAGATATAAGTCAAGACTGGTTATCTTCCTCTACCATGTCAGGTAAGTGTTGATTGTTCGAATTTGCCATTGATTATGTACCCTATAAGTGTGATTAAAAATTCAAGTATGAGTAATAGAATGAAAAACAACTCCAAATAAGGACTTAATGGCATACAATAAACAGATTCAAGTGATAGTGGCATAACAAAGTTTTCACAAAGCATGTTGTCATAAAGTCAAATAAAACATAGTTTAGGTACATCTAGGAGTCATAAATCATAAACTGCAACCACAGACCATAAACTTCATGTTCCGTTTATAGAGTGACACAAACGTTTCCCAGTTAGTCTTGTCCGCGATTAGCTTGATACAACGGTGATGAAAGCCCTCATCACGTACGACTTCATCAATGTCAGGCAGCTGATTCAAAGCAGCATTGACACTAACATCTGTAAAAGCATCTAATGTTGCTACTCTGTCCTTGGATGCATTTGCCATCACACTAACCGTATCTGCAATTTGTCTTGAAGCTGGCACTTTCTACTTCTTTCTCTACCCAGACCGTTCACCCATCTTCCTCTTACCCCGACTTCCTGACTTAGTACCATCGGTTGATGGAGTGCTTGTTGTTAAGCCAATGCTTGCTAGTAGAGCTGGGAAAACGGGCCGGCCCTTCACGGGTTCGGGCCTAAACGGGCCGGCCCGTTTCCTAAAAAGTACCATATTTTTGAAGCCCGCGGCCCTACAGGGCTGGCCCTTCACGGGCTCGGGCCTAAACGGGCTTAAACTCATTTTAATTCAAAATTTTTTTTTTAAAGTTTTACAATTTATTTATTATTTTGCTTTAAATTGGTATACATTATTTTTAAAACTCATAAATTTTTAGTTAAAATAATCATCTAATGTCCAAATTAGCCTTTTTTTTAGTTTAAATGAATAAAATATGGTAGAAAATAAAATAAATCAAACCAATTAATAAGTGTTTGCCTGTTATTAATACTCTATTAGGAACTTAGGTGTCTCTCATATTGATAATTTGATATAATGATATTATATTTATTAATTTATTTAAAAAAAATATTAAACGGGCCTAAAAGGGCCGGCTCGCAGGGCTTCAGGGCTAGCCCTACAGGGCTTGTGGCCCTACAGGGCCGGCCCTTTTAGGCCTGCTTCCATTTTTAGCCTCTAAATCATAGGCCCGGCCCTTGACGGGCTCAGGCCTAAACGGGCCGGCCCGACGGGCTCGGCCCGAATTCCCGGCTCTACTTGCTAGCTCATCCGTCACTCCGGTACTAGCCATAAGGTTAGCACCAAACATATCATCTTCACTATCCCCTGAGCCTTCCTCTTCATTCATAGTGGGTCGATACACATCTTTATCATCCTCCTGCTGTGTTTGAGGCTGTGTGAAAGAGGGTGCAAATATATCGTCACCACATGCCATCACATCCTTGAAAATAATTCTTAATTCATTGTCGAACTTAAGGCTTGTGTGTAACCCCCTTCTCACTTAGGTCGAGATTAAGTTTGTAAATATGTGATTATGTGGAATTAGAGACCGTAATATAATTTGGGACTTATTTAAAATCTTTTTCCCAAAACATGGTTTTCAAAAACTTTTCTAGAACCGGATCAACAACGGTCTCATATTCACATTTTCAATTACACAAATGGCCTGTACAGTACAATTTCATTCATAAATATCAAAGTGCAATGCAAATTCCCGACGCACTCAGGTTCTATTAATCAGTAAAGGGTTTACAAGGCATGAATGCCTATATTCAGTTTCTCATAACAAAGGGATTACACAATTACTATTCTATAGTCCAAAAGATCATATACAATTATCCAAAATCATAACCAAAATCCAAAATAAACTCCTAGCTCAGAGCTCTAACCACCCTTCGTCACCTGCTTCTCTTTTGAACCTCCAACCCTGTCTGAAATTTGTTTTGGAAGAGTGAGATTCTAAGGAATCCCTGTAGTGTCAAATCACTCATAGTATGCACAACCACAAAGTATGAAAGCAAATCATCACACATACATAGCAATTATAACGGTAGTTATAGCGGCAAGGGCAGATATGACTTGCGTCACCCTTACGTTTGCTCACATTGTATTGCACAACTACATGTTCATATCACATATATCATCACAGCTAGGATCCATATAAAATATTTCACATGCACACAGCCACACTGGCCGGACAATCAAACAGGAATTCACAATTCCACAACGCAGCCTCGGCAATTACAACGGCAGATGCAACGGCAGGGGTAAGGGTGATAACCATCACCCCCTACGATTGCTCACCCTGTAATGCCCTACGACCGATAACACATATGCAAGTTCGCAATGGCCTCATGCCAAAGATTTTTCACAACATAATAATGATAAGTCATGCATACCAATTATCATACACAATATGAGAGAAAAGTCACTAACTTGGTCCTTCTGTGCGTGCTCTGGCACTAGTCTCTCCCGAATAGGGCAAATGTCGAATCCTATAATTCATAATTAGGGATGAAATGTTATTCTCTATACCAATACTCATATGACTTCATATTACTTAAATTGGTTATCATTTATGTTCTTTAGGAACTATAAATGCCTCTCACAAAAGCCCTAAAGGGTTGGAAGAACTATCCCAAAGATCCCCTTTTAGAAGCACAAGCACCGATTTTCCACTGTTGCACTCGAGTGAAGAAGACCTCACTCGAGTGATGATGGACTTGCACTTGAGTCCTGGAAGTAGCACTCGAGTGATAGTCAAATGCTCACTCGAGTTCTAGGAAGTGAGGTGCAGAAAGTACTTACCCGAGAGTATAAAGGAATGACAAAAGCCAGAATTGCTCGCTGCACTTGAGTAGGAATTCAAATCACTCGAGTGATAGCCTAATGCTTACCCAAGTCCCCTAAAGTGAGGTTCAGGAAGTGCTCACCTAAGAGCACAAGAAACTTTCAAAAAAAAACATCACTCGAGCAGGGACCTTGCACTCGATGATGGTTTAACACCCGCGAGTGTTGAGTCACACTTTTGAAACTTGGCCGTGAGTGACAACCTGAGACACGAGCTCATAATGTCACATACACCTTCACTAGAGTAAGACAAGGTTCACTCAAGTGATAACCCGCAACACCCGCAAGTGAGACAACACTCTTGGCTTCTTGCATGGAAGTGCACCCAAAAACTCAAAGGGAAAAGAGAATATGCACGACTTCACTAGAGTGAGACCCCATGTCACTTGAGTGATGCATATCAGAAGCAAAAAATGCAGCAGAGTTTGACAACACTTCCCACATATTGCCCAAGTAGTTCCAATGATCCCAAATACCAAACTAAAGCATAAAATTGCACAAGAAATCTAATGGAACCATCAAAACTACCAAATTCCTATTCCATTATCATGCTTTAGTTTTAGGCACCAATCAAGTCAAAATTCCAAAATATGCCAAACTCAACATTTTAACCTCAAACTAATTCTATCTATCAAAACACATCACCAAGCACCATTTCCATAACCACAACATGCCAAACTACCAATGACCCAAACTCCAAAATTCCTTGAGAGCTCAAACAACACCAAATGGAAAATCTAAAACCATGAAATCGAACCTCTCAACACAAGGAACAAGATTGTAGAAGAGAGTTTTTCCATTAGAGGTCATTAAGAGGGTCAAATGGCTTACCTTTTATCAAGAACTTCTTCTTCTTTCTTTCAACAATGGTGGCACGAAAATGAGAGAGAAAATGAGAGAGAGAAGGGAGGTTGAAGATGCAATGATCATACTCCCTCTTAGCCCATGCTTGTCAGCCGAATAGGAGGGAAAGAGAGAGAGAGAAAAAAACTAATTATTTTATTGCAATTTGACTTTCTTACACCCTCTTTCATCCAATCAACTTGCCACTTGTCAGAATTTCATTGGCTCTCATAAAGTAAGTAACTAATTAATTACTCTAACCATTCCATTAACCATTTAGTCACACATCTCATTTCTTCTTAGTTAGTAATTAATTTTCTTATTAATCACTGACTAATTAACCAACAATTTTTCATTGATTTTGGCATATTTACCAAAATTGCCACTAAACACATAATAATTCAGATTTAATTCACAAATTATTCTCAATAATTATCATTAGCCCTTAATCAAAATTTGGGGCGTTACATTGTGTGTTTAAACTTTTGATATGTTGGCTTCTCCTGCATACAAAGAAGAAACCAAAAAACAATTACTTCACCAAAACTAATCAATTAAGAGGGGAAAAAATGAAAAATATAAGTTACAACAATATTGTTTTACCTGTAGTTTTCGCTACCACCACTCATTTGATGCGACGACTTTATTCGTCATAGGGTCTCTGCCCACCCAAGTTTTCAAATCTTTCTTTAGGATATCTAACCTATTCTTCAATTTCTTCCTGTCATAGTCTTTCCCAATCTTCTCGTTAAACGTAGAGACAATAATTCCCCACCCTTTCTTTGAAAATGACTGCCCACGGCGTTCTTTTTTGTATACTTGCTCAACACA
This sequence comes from Inga oerstediana, assembly GCA_963210345.1. NCBI lineage: Eukaryota > Viridiplantae > Streptophyta > Magnoliopsida > Fabales > Fabaceae > Inga > Inga oerstediana. Next base: position 57,517,322 of record OY723409.1, read on the forward strand.
AGCATTGACAAAAATTTCCGTTGACTCATATTCCCAAACATCTTTATCCATATTTCTATGCCAATATTTCAACAATACTTGCACCTCAAACAAAAAAAATTTAAAAAAACTATTCCAAAGTACAAATTGATCATTACAAACACACAAGAATAAATGCATGATATTATTGGCGTCACAAAACTCAAAAAACTAAAACACTGCTATATGTCATTGAATAAGAATTAATATGAAGGCTAAAACACTACGTCTTCAACATCATTTATCTTAATTACTAAATGACAATAGAATTAGTGTAACTTTAGTAGGACCAGAAGAAGATCTAAAGGTGATATTTCGTGATGGTACTAATGAACACTTTCAAAATACAATACTAACTGGGCCAAAGATATGTGGCTGCTAATGCATTAGCAAATATGACAAGAGCAAATATTTATGGCTTGACAGGGAGACTTGTTTATCTAGCTCTGGTTGCTCTTGTTTTAGATATAAAAATGAACGCGCACGCGTGTGTGTGGAGAAGATACAAAATATGAGGATAAGTAATCCTCCCTAATTCTTACAAACACAGCCAGCAGTGTCTAACAAATGCGTAAAACCAGCAACAGTGAATGTTACAGAGAAATGAAACAAGATGAAGGGGAAGCCTTAAGCCAATACGCATGACCATGGATAGCAACTGGGAGAGTTACATAGAAATCAAGAATTCCCAGACTTGAAGTTAATGACATGTGAAGTTTAGATGGGTCAAAAAATCCTAATTCGAATCCAGAAACAAAGTTGCAAAATCTTGGTGCTCATTCTCTACCAAATCAGAACATCTCTTTTGCTTCTTTACACAAAAATAAAAAGAAAAAAAATCACAGCGTACATATCGCTTAAATAAAATAGATCGTAGAAGGAAAACAAATATGTGTGTGTGTGTGTGTTAATGCCAAACCAGGCTAGAGCATATGATCAATACAACAAAATAATAGGACTACAACCATAACAGATCTTCAATAAATGAATCGTTAAACCTTACCTCAAAAAGATGACAATGTCAGAGACTAGATCGACGGTGAGAGAGAAAATGAAAGGTGATGCCGGCACCGCAAGAAACTCCATCGAACTTCAAGAGCAAGTGCCAACTTGAAGAGCTTAACCTTCAGGTAGATGGAAACGGCGAAAAAAAGAGCACCCACTGCCAGAAAAGTTCAACCAATGACACCTCAAGAGCTCATGCTGCAAAGTCATGGCTGAAGTACCAGATCGGAGATGACAGATTGAAGACATCGAAGGATAGATCGAACGTGCAGAGAAGTCGAATATGAAGATGGATCCAAGTTGAAGATGAAGCAGCTCTTCAACTTGAAGATTGGGTGGATGTTGAGAGAGGGAACGAAGCTCAGACCAGACGAGCCGAGACAAAGATCGCTAGAGGATGAAGAAGAAGCTTTTCAGTTTGAAAAGGATGACGTAGGGGGGAGAGAGAAAAGAATAAAAATTAGGTGGGGAGTGGGACATAATTATTACACAACAGTAACAATAAGCTCGATTGAAGGAGGGAAAAGCTCCAATGTTTTGCTTAAGGTAAAAGCTCTTTTTTTTCAAAAGCTCAATTGTCAACCGGGTGAACCAAACACTAAATTTTTTTTCTTTAACTTATTGGGCTTAAGGCCAAATTAAGCCCGATTGAGCCCTGCAAAAGTGGCTCCAAACACTCACTAAGTTAGTTCCATTAAGTAGGCATGCCAACCCCCATTTATTTATTCATTTATTTATACTACCATCTCTCAAAATTAAACCTGTCGACAACGATGCCTTTGACCAAAAGGGACTGGCCCATACCATAGGCCATATGTATTGGAGGCTATTTGTATTGAAGGAACTACTCACCACTCATGAGAGATTGATTCTTTTGGGTCGAAAGACTTGTGAGAAATTGTTACATGTCCAGTAACCGTCCTTTCTCAGTGGTTGTGTTATCTCCATATTAGAGGAAATTGGAAGAAACTTGCCTATTAAAAATTTTAGGAAAAATTGTAACTAGATCCCAAATAACAAACTTAATGGCAACCAAATCCCTTAAAATCATCAAATTACAGTAAAGTCCTAAGGGACCTGGGTGCAGTTAATTCTAAATGTAAAAATACAGTTTACCTCTTATTGAAGTTGGAAAAAAATTGGAATTTTTAGGGCTCGGTTGTATTCAAAAAAGTCTAGCTCTTCTCCCTCACTTCGCCTCATCACACTCGTGCTTTACAATGTTGGAGTGAGAAAAAGAGCTCAAATTTTTCAAATACGACTGTGCCCTAAAAATTAGAACCTTTTTTTTTTCAAATTCAATGAGATGTAAAACTGTATTTTCATGTTTGGAATTAATTACACCTATGTCCCTTAGAACTTCACTGTGACTAATGATTTCAAGGGACCTGGTGGCCATTAAGTCTGTTAATTGAGACATGATTGGCATTTTCCCAAAATTTTATTAACTAAGGTGAAACTCCAAGAATGCCCTAGTGAACCTCAAATTTAACATATGGCCTTGGCTGTGAATATTTGGTTTGATTTGTTGGCTCGTCAAGAAAAATAGGTGCAAAGAAGTGTTTGAAGGCACAAGCGATTAGCCCAGTGCATCGTTGCAACCATATATTACACGGAGTAGTAGAGAATGGGTGTTTTAGACACAAGATCTTTCACATTTCAGACTAAGTTGATGCTAAATGGTATACCCCACTAGATGGCCACGTTCGAGTAGATGTGGATAGTTCGTTGAATACCGATAAACAAGTAGCACAAAGAGGCATAATTTGGGATAGCCTGGAATCTTGGATATAAGGATTTCAACAAAATCTTGGAAGCTATCTTTTTTCACTAAAATTAAGATTCAAGCAATTAGGGTAGGGTTACAGGTGTGCTAGAGCCAAGGTTTTAAGAAAATCAAGTTTTTTTCCCCATCGAATCTCTACAACTCCTATTAATGGATCATAGCCACTCTCACCTGTTGGCTGAGGAGATTATTGATGGTCAAGCTTTAATATTACCTAACTGGGACCTTCAGGCTATTCACTCACGCTGAGAAGCATTTCAGTGCTCTAACGAGTTAGCTAGAATGGCTCATAGTGTGTATAATGAGTTGTCAATTTTACAGGCCTCGAGCCTTTTGTTCAAATCAAATATTAGTCAGTTTAGGTTAAGATTTGTGAAGTGTTTTTGCTCCTGATTAGATGTGATATTGTATTTGTAATACTCCCCAAACTTTGTGCTTGTCTTTGTCATTCAAAAAAAAAATATTAATAGGATCTAAATTATAGTAATTGGTAAATTGTTTGCACAAAATTTATAGAATATTGATACTTTGTATGTATAAAAACTTATCACATCACTCTCACAAATAAAATTTTTAATGGTAGATTTTTTTACCAATTTTCTCTTTATATTATGCCAAAAAATAATAATCTAAATCAAGAAAATTGATAATTGTTTTGTTAAAAATGTTGAGGATGGAATCAATAATTCATTTGAGATGTGAAATGTAACCCCCTTACCATAATTATATCTGGGTTATGAAATTTAAGTGAAATAGAGACTAATAAGATAAAAACAACATTTATAATCCCTCATCTTCAAGATGGGGTGTCTAGAAAAGCAGTTCAAAATATAATTAATTTGGTCTCACATTCACATTCAGATACAATTACCTGTGTAGTTAAATCACATTCATAAATATCAGAGTACATAACTAAGATCCCGGCAACCCCGAGTTACACACACACACACACACACACATATAATGGGTGTAAAGTTTCCAAAATAGGGGATTTACATATCCAAAATAATATTTATATCCCCAAATATATACAATAATCCCAAGCTAAAATAGATAACCAATGGTCTAAAATATAAAACATCTCTACAAGGTCCTAACCGCTCCTGGTTGCCAGCTTCTTCTTAGAGCCACTTGCCCTGTCTGATGGTTAGTCAAAGGAAAGAATAAGATTCAAAAGAATCCCAGTAGTAACAAATCACTCATACAATGTTTAAACACATAACATGTAAGATCATGTTTAGCAGCAATACAATGATGCATGACTCACGCCACACACAACAGCCCTTACAGCTATAATCACAATGCGATAGCTTTCTCTATAATCACTATGCCCGCTTTCGTGGTAAACACTATGCCAGCTTTCGTTGTAATCACTATGCCCGCTTCCGCGGTAAACACTATGCAGCAACATCACAAGGCACAAAGCATCACAAGGCATCACAAAGTAGCAGCAGCAACACAATGCATGATAGACATACATACAATGATTTACACACAGTATAAGAGAAAGAGTCACTACCTTGTTTTTTCCTGACATTCCTTGGCACAATGGACTCACGAGTCTGGCAAATGTCAAATCCTATAACCAAATTAGGGATAACTGATCAATCTCTTTTCAAAATACTTCTTCCCATAATACTCTAAGTTGGTTATCATTTAAACTCTTTAGGTGGTTATTAGAGACCTACACATATGCTAAAAGGGTTGGGAGAAACTACCCTAACGACCGCTTTTTGGAAGCAGAACACTGATTTTTGGCTGACTCACTCGAGTGAAGATGGCCTCACTCGAGTGATGGGAGACTTGCACTCGAGTGAGAATGGTTCTCACTTGCGAGTATTTGACAGTGAGCAACAACTATGACCAGAAAGTACTCACAACACTCGAGCATGAGGTTTTACACTCGAGTGATGACTCCAAATTCACTTGAGTCCCCAAAAGTGCAACACAGGAAGTGACAACCCGAGAACAATAAGAAACTTTGGAACTGGAAGTGCACTCGAGCACAACCCTTGGCACTCGGGTGAGAAGACTACACTTGTGAGTGTCAGAACACACTCTTGAAAATTGGTCTGCGAGTGACGACCCGAGAGCAACCCTTAACATGAACCCATACCTTCACTCAAGTGAACCTATTCTCACTCGAGTGATCACCAATATCACTCGTGGGTTAAAAAGTGTACTCTTGCTTTTTATCAGCAAACCAGGCGAAATGCAGAAGGAAAAAGGGAAATTATATTGCAGCACTCAAGTGAAACCCCCTCACTCGAGTGATGCTTATCAGATTGCCAGATTGCAACAACTGACAGAAATTCCCAGATTTACCAAAACTGATCCCAATGGTTCCTAAACTAAACACAAAGCTCATTTCCACTTAAAATTTCATGAGGAACCCATTGGTAGCAGCAAAAAACCCATCTTAACCACAATCTTACTCTTGGTTCTCTATAACACCCACAATACCCAATTCCATTCAACTCACTTCCAAACTCCAAAACCATATCCAACACTCAATTAACTTCACAATAAACCAGTTCCAACATCATTCATCATGTGATTCATGCATTAAAAAATTGGCATAAAACCAGGGCAACTTCCAAAATTTACAAATCTTAACAAAAAATCACAATAAATATACCAAAAGCACCAAATCCTCATCTCTTCAAATTGCTAGAACCAAATCCTTGGTTTCTTCAACTTCCCAAATTCCTTAAACTCTTAAACACCTCTGTTCAAAAATGTAAAACCACCAAAATAAAGCTTTCAATTATGTGCACAACATTAGAGAAGAGGTCTAAAGCATTAGAGGTCAACAAAGGTGTCAGAATCTTACCTTTCTTTTCCTATCTCTTCTTCAAGCTCTCCGGAAATGGAGGATAAGGATAGAGACAATGAGAGATGATGATGATGATAGAGGCAAGCATATTTTCCCCTTCCCAAAGCTCCCCATCCAATTTGAGGGAGAGAGGAGAGAGAAAGATGAGTTTGAAACATTTACTAAATCCCATGGTCCACATTAAGCCACTTGTCAACATCTTGCTCACTCTCCCATAAGTTCACATAGGTGTATAGCACATGATTCTGACCCATAGACCATAAATCTCAACCATTGATTCTCAATCACTAAAGAGTTTCCTCTTTAATAACTGACCAATTGGTCGGTAAATTTCCAATTTTACTATTTTGCCCCTAGTTTTCACTATTATTACTAAATCATCAACACATACATTTACATCAAACTCACATCACATTTCTCCAAAAGTGTTTACTTACACTAATTACAATCAATTTTGAAGTCATTAGCCCTTATTCTCAAATTGGGTCATTACTTGAAATGTTCTTTTGTCCAGAACAAATGTTTTTCTGTTATGAATATTAATTATATGGTTGTCTATTAATTCACAAGCCGACAAGAGGCTTCTCCTCCAAGTTTTGCTTAATAGTAGCTTCTCTGTAAGACTCCTGAAGGCCTATAAATAGAGGCCTTGTGTGAGCATTGTGGAGGCACAAGAAATTCAATGATAATTGCTCCTCACTCTCTCTCTTGAATTTTATCTTCTCTTATCTCTTGCTCTCTTATCCCATATATCTTTATTTCTATAACAAGTTATCAGCAACGATAACTCTAACAAAGGTATACTTCTCTTAAAAGTTAACTTAACAATTTCCTCTACTTTCTTTTGCCGTATATTTATTTGATCTTGATCTTCTAAGCCACTATATGGAATTAAAGAAACTCTTTTACTGATTGTTTAAAACATCGAGTTCAATGGCTAAGATTAAATATTGTTATTGTTTTTATATCTTATTTTAATCTCCTTTACAAGTTCTTCTATATTATTGATATTGATATTTTAGTATGGCCATAAGCCATGCACCTCTGATTTCATATTCTAAAATTATATGCCAGAAGTCATATTGCTCTTATTTCTTATTCTGAAAATATATGACCAAGAGTCATATGGATTTTGATTTCCTATTTTATGGCCAGAAACCATATTCCTTTTATTCATATTTTGAGATTATAGAAGTTATATCACTTTGATTTTTATTTTAATATATTATGGCCATAAGCCATATTCCTTTGATTTCTATCTTGATATTATATGGCTAGAAGCCATATATCTTTTTCTATCTTACAATATGGCTAAAAGCCATATTCATTTAATTCCTTATTATATGGTCAAAAGTCATATACTTGTTCGTCTTCTATAGTTTTATTTTATTGAATGGCTAGAAACCATATAACTTTATTTATCCTGAAGATAAAAAGTTAGAAGCCATATAATTTTATTTATCTTGAAGATAAAAGGCAGGAAGCCATATAATTATAATTCCTCATCTTGAGATTAATTAGCCTGAAACCATGAAAACTAAATGGCCTGAAGCCATAAAGTTATAAATTTCTTATAATATTTTACTTTATGAATTATATATTGTATTTATGGATTTCTTGCTATTAACGTTTTTGTTATTATATTTCATATTTTAAGAATTTGAGAATTTCCTTTTATTACATTAGTTTGAACTAAGTTAAATTTTGCAAAAATTTGAATTTGTGGCTCTTTTCATTACCGAAAAGAACTAATTTATCTTGCCTGATCCATGCTACCCCATTTATATAAAGGTCTCAAAACTAAATATTTAACCATAAAAGACCCACTTTTTTTTTGGAACACTTTAAAGGAATTGCTACCAGAAGATAGTTATGCTTCCACGGCTTATTACAAATGGATGCATCTGATCTGCTCCTTCAGTAGCAATACCATAAAAGAGGTTTAAAAAATATGTTGGATTAATTTCTTGCCTCCATATGACCAAACAAAACAATGAGCTTTTATTGAAAAATCATGAATCCTATCTAATTGCTCAACTCCATTCCCAGAAGTAAATGTAGTAACCAATGAACCTAATTGTAGCCGTGGATGTAGACATAGACATGACTACAATTATGGGCGTGGCCGCAGTCATAATTGTTGTGGTTCAAATTCCCACATGAAGTGGAGAAATATTGATAAGAACCATAAAAGGAAAAATAGTGGGTATGATAACACGCTCAAAATCCATGTTATCGTTGTAGTGGCAAAGGTCATTAGTCACGTACCTATCGTACATTAAGACACTCGGTTTACCTTTACTAGGAATCGCTTACAAATAATAGTAAAGGGTCAAAGATTGAGACAAATCATGTCGATCAAGCTAGCAATTCTGAGTATGGTGACATGGATATTACCTATTTAGATGTTGATGATTTATTAGTATAAATTATCTTTGTCTATTTAAATGGCTATGTTTTAGTATGCTTAAAGGTGTTGTTATCATATGTATTTCCTTTTAATTATGTTTTCCTTTATTTTCATGTCTCTTTTTAATAAAGAACTAGTGTTAACCCCCGTGCGTTGCACGAGAACGTGAATTTGATTAATAGTACATTGCAGGATTAATTTTTTTATGACTATAATGCATTTATTTGTATATTTATAAAATTAAATTTTCAGCTCAAAAATACATAAAGGGTGATTATAATCATGCTTATATATCACATTTTGAGGGAACATTTTTTTGGATAATTTATTATACCTGGTGTGTCAACAAAGTGTCAATAAATTAATAAATGGAAGGCTATGTGGGGGACAAAATTTGATAAAGCATAAAATGACTACAATTTCGGTTTTTTACTAAATATATCACCAAAAGAATCTTTCAACAAAAAAATGAATCTTATATGATATTTTGAAAAATTTCTCTATAAACCACATTGGTTGTCTTGTTGGTGGGTTTCTTGTCTGAATCAAGTATTAAAATCTTGATGCCGCCTATTGATTTAACCCTTGACAAAGCAACATATAACTGACCATGTGTGAAGACAGGTATAGGTAAATATAATCCGACATTAGTCATTGATTGTCCTTAACTCTTATTTATTGTCATAGCAAACGATAGTATGATGGGAAATTGCCTATGCGTCAATGTGAATGGGAGTTTAGACTCCGATTGATTCATATCCTTACGATGAATTAGAACCTCTTGACCTATACTTGTACCATTGAGCGCGATTGCTTTAATAAAGTGTTTCCCTAGAAATGTGACCTTTAACCTGGTTCCATTACAGAGTCCCGCAGCTTGACCTATATTTTGCACGAGCATTATGGGAACTCTGACTTTCAATGCAAGCCTATGTGGAGGTAAGCTAGAGCATTTTATTGTGTTCAAGAATTTTGTAGTGTACAACTCTTGAAATGATGTATAGCCTCGATCTGCTGAACTCACAGAATCAGAGCTAAAATATTCAACAACATCACCAGGCAATAAGGCACACATGTAGTCATTGATTTGCTCTACAACTTCTACTATTGGTGATAAAAAAGCCCTATTAGTAAGATATTCAGAATCAGACAAATGATGGAGGAGATCAGGATATGTAGCTTCGATGATTGATTACATAGGATCATAACAGTCTAGAATTAAGAAATCTTCTGGTATTTCTATCTCTGATATTCCATCATGGGGAAAACCAATCCGGCCATCACCAACATCTAGAAGCCAGTCTGAAAATTGCTTCAGCTTTGAATTATCTTCAGATGAACTTGAAGATAACCGCATGTTCTTGGTAAGTTGGAACAACTTACAATGACCCCACAAATGAGAAGAGTTTATACTCAAGTTGACAATATCTGCACGGTTCCCGATACCAAATTAATTTATGGGATAAATAGGGTTTTTTGAAAATTCATTGATTTAGGAAGAAAAGGAATAGAGATTATTACTAAAATGGTTTTAATTGGATTTTGAATGAGAATCAATCTCTTTGATCTTAATGTCTCATTTTAAATTTGATTAGTTACCAAAACCTACAAAATGAATAATTAATGCAATAATATTCTAACAAAATCATTTGGGTAATTAATCAGGTAATTAATATTATTTGTGATGCAAATACTCCAATAATTGGGGAAACTAATAAGTAAATTATCGCTGGTAATCGGGGACGAAAATGTGATGGGATTCGGCCAAATTAAAAGCATACGGTAATTATTGCAATGTTATTAAAAAAGTACGGTAATTATAGTAATAATAATTTAAATCAGCTGATATAATAATTAAATAACGTATTTCATCAAATAAATTATAATTATTGTTAAGGTTTCAAATAAATTTTAATTTGATATAGGATTAATAAATTATCTCTTGTTTTAAGTGTACTCTTAATTTTAATGTTAATAGTAGTATACACAGAGATCTATCAATAATAAAAGTACGCTATTTTATAAAAAGAGGGAAATAATAACCAAGAAACTCATAATTGATTTTATTTTGGTAAATCATAGTTAATTAAAGCTAACATAAATTTAAATAGTAATTTACATTATTGAACTTCTTACATTACTCTAACCATAACTTTTTTATTTGTGAATCCTCAAACCACAAATTTCATGAAAATTAAAATTATGATGTTATTCTGGTTACACATTATTTGTGAACCTGAGAATATTATTTTTCTTGCATATTCTTTATTTTTTGAATCATTTGTTCGGCAAACCATTATAAAAACATTAAGCAATTATGGTATTATAATAAAAGCATGAGTTACTTGAAATCTCATGCGACAGGGAATATAAGCAATTAAGGAATTCTGACAGGGAATGATAAGAGTGAATCACTTGAAATCTCATGCGACACAGTGGAGGAGATCTGTGTGAAAGCCTGACTTGCCTCAGGGGCATTGGTGAGTCTGTATAGTAATTGTGACATTTACGTTAGAAAACCCTATACGTTATATAATTTAGGTATACAGATGCACAAAAAACATGGATACAACTAAATTTTAACCTGTCATAAAGGTCCTTTGCGTCTGGAAAATCTGAATTGAAATAAACTTGTGTGGCATTGAAGACACTACATGTGTCCATAACCTTGAACAAAAAATCATGTAATTTTAAAACAAAAAAAAGAATTTATAGGGAAATAAAAGATATATGTAGTACTTTTGTTTTTTTTTAATCCTAGTAAACCGTAAGACAACTAAGGTGAGCACATCCAGATCTTTCGTTCTGTCCTCAAAGGCTTTGAACCCTCAGTTCGATCACCCTGTTTGCAAATCGTTAGATGAAATATGAGCAACAATATAATGTTCACTTGATGAATGTGATGATTACATTAGATACTTATTTGTTCATCAACTAATAACATACTGACTTTCCAAACCTCAAATGGTGCAGCCTTCTTTGCCATCGCTTACTTCCTAAGTACCCTAACAATAATGCTCTAGGTTTCCTTGTTATCATCAATGTCCTTGAGTAAAGCATGAGCAATGTTTGCCATTGATTGAGTTGATGTAACTGATTCTTCAAGAATGGTCCTCTTTTGCTGGATATGAGGATGGGAGGCTTATGCTGAGATATATAATGGTACGTGTATGTGAAGGAATTTTCAGAAAAAACAACTTTCAATGACATGCATGCACTGAATGGTAGTAATTTAATTAGGATTAGAATGTTAGCTATTATTCCCAACAATCTTGGACGATTAAGGTTATTATTGGAATTGTACGGTAATTATAACATGTGTAATGCTACATATAATTATTATTTGCCAATTAGTATGCTAGAAAATACATAATTCAATTATTATATTGTTTGACGTTTATATAATAGTTTGCCCAAGCATTTGAATTGTTTGAATAACATTACTCAATTGCTCAGATTGTATGCCACAATTTTCGGAATAATATTATTGAAACTCCAAAAAATGCATAATGCAATTATTATATTGGTTGGCATTTTTATAATGGTTCGCCCAAGCATTTATATTGTTTGATTAACGTTTCTCAATTACTCAGATTGTATGGCGTAATTTTGGGAATAATCTTATTAGAGACTATAGAAAATACATAATGCAATTATTCTATTGGTTGACATTTTTATAATGGTTTGCCCAAGCATTTGCATTGTTTGATTAACGTTGCTCAATTTCTTAGATTATATGCCGCAATTATGGGAATAACGTTATTTGAAAATTCAGAAAATACATAATTCAATTATTAATTGATCTATTTTAATTCAATTATTAATTTAATTAGGATTGGAAGATTTTGAAATTTGAAAGGATACACCCAATTATTCTTTTCCAATCGTTATAAATGCGTTTCACTGTATTTACTATTTAGATTATTTGAATTTTGAAAGGCTACACCCAATTATTATTTAAAAATTAATTTAATTATTGAATTAATTAGGATTGGAATGTTAAAGTTATTATTTCCTACAGTTATGGAAGATTTTGAAATTTGAAAGGATACACCAAATTATTCTTTTCCAATCATTATAAAAGCGTTTCAATATAATTAGATTATTTGAATTTTGAAAAGTTACACCTAATTATTATTTGGCAATTATTATAAATGAGTTTTAATATAATTAGGGTTGTGATTATTCGACCCAGGTCAAGCATAAATGGGTTATGAAGCGGGTCACGAGATTTAGAGTGTAAAGTTGATGAGTTTTATTGACATTAATCCTGAAAATTTATGTTTTATTGATAGTGCAACAATCCACACCATATTCAAAAATGATAAATATTTTTCTTCCTCAGTAATGCAAGAAGCTAATATTCAGACTATATTTGATAGTATAAATTTGATTCAAGGCTCCGGAAGATCTAATATTTTGTTACATAAAGGAACAAAATTATGCATTGATAATGCATTTTATTCTATCAAGTCTAAAAGAAACTTGTTGAGTTTCAATATATTCGTAGAAATGGATATCATATAGAAACAATAATTCACTCCTGCACCAGCAATATCACGAAAAAGGTTTTAAGAAATATGTTGAATTAATTTCTTGCCTCCTTGTAGTTGAATAGAACAATAAACTTTTATTGAAAAATCATGAATCCTATTCAACAGGCTTGACTCCATCCCCAGAAGCAAATGTAGTAACGAATGAATGTATTTGTAGCTGTGGATGTAGGTGTAATGAATGAATCTATTTGTAGCCATAGACGTAGCTATGGTCAAAATCATGATGGTTCAAATTTCTACTCGAAGTAGGGAAGATTGATAAGAACTACAAAAAGGAAACTAGTAAGCATAATAAACATGTTGAAAATCTATGTTATTGCAGTGGTGCAAGGGTTATTGGTCTCGTACTTGTCGTAAGCCAAGACACCTAATTGAACTTTACTAAGAATCACTTAAAAACAACGGTAAATGGTCAAAGGTTAAAGTAAATCATGTTGATAAAGCTGAGAATTCTGAGTATGGAGACATGGATATTACCCATTTGGATGTTGCTAGTTTCTTAGCATATATTATCTTTATTTGTTTAAACTGCTATGTTTTAGTGTGTTTAAAGTTGCTTCTATCATACGCTTTTCTTTTAATTATGCTTTTATTTATTCTCATGTCTCTTTTAATAAATAATGAATCTTATTGGCATCAATCTTGAATATTCATGTCCATTGATAGCGCATCAACTCAGAAATGATAAATATTTTTCTTTCTTGGTAATGCAAGAAGTCAACGTTCAGACTATATCTGGTAGTGTAAATTTGATTGAGGGCTCTGGAAGAGCTAATATTTTGTTACCTAAAGGAACAAAATTATGCATTGATAATGCATTTTATTCTATCAAGTCTAAAAGAAACTTGTTGAGTTTCAAAGATATCCGCAGAAATGGATATCATATATAAACAACAACTAAAAATAATTAGGAATGTCTTATTATCACAAATATAGTTTTTGGTAAAAAATGCATATTAGAAATTTTTTCTACCTTTTCTTTTGGCTTGTGTTTATAAGTTTACCAATGCAGTGAAATACATGCTAGTGAAAACTAAAAGTTTACCAATGCAGACCAGAAGTCTGCCAATGCAAACTAGCAATTTGCCAATGTAAACCAGAAATTTACTAATAAATTTAATGTTTAGCATGACCGGTTAGGCCATCTCGATTCAATTATTATGCGACAAATAATTGAGAATTCATATGGATATACCCTGAAGTGTAAACAAATACCATAATCCCATGATTTCTCATGTGCTCCATGTTCCAAGGGAAAGTTAATTATTCAACCCTCATCAAGCAAAGTAGAAAGTGAGTTTCTAACATTGTTAGAACTGATATAGCGAGATATTTGTGGGCCAATACCCTACCATGCTGATCATTTAGGCACTATACAGTTTTAATTGATGCATCAACTAAATGGTCACATGTTTGCTTATTATTTTCTCGCAACTTGGCGTTTGTCAGATTACTTGCTCAATTGATTAGATTAAGAACATAATACCTTGATTATCCTATCAAGATAATACATCTTAATAATGCTAGTGAATTTACTTCACACGCTTTATTGCATGTGCCATGGAATTGATATTGAACATCTTGTAGTTCATGTTCACATGCAAAATGGACTTGTAGAATTATTGGTCAAACGGTTGCAACTAATTGCAAGACCTTTACTTATGATATCTAATCTCCCAATTTCTATTTGAGGCCATGCCATTTTGCATGCAACAATGTTAATTCACATTAGGCGAACAAGTTACCTAAAGGTTTACACCTTACAAAGAGTTTTTGGTCAAGAATTTTATTTCCCATATAAAGATTTATGGGTGTACAGTATATGTGCCAGAAGCACCACCACAACGCATCAAAATGGGTCCTCAAAGAAGGATGGGAATATATGTTGGGTATGAATCTCTTTCGATCATAAAATATTTAGAATTGTCTATACCAGATTTATTTATGACACGATTTGTCGATTCATATTTTAATGAATCAATTTTCCCAATATTAGGGAGAGAAAATAAGCAATTTTGTAAAGAGATGAACTGAAATGAATTATCATTGGCTCATTTTGATCATCGTACAAAACAATGTGAACTAGAAGTTTAAAATATAATTTATTTATAGAATTTAGCTATTTAAATGCGAGAAACATTTACTGACCCAAAGAAAGTGACAAAGTCACATGTCCCAACTGCTAATGCTCTTATTATAATTGATATCCCTAAAGGATAACATATTATGAATGAATTTAAGGCACACTTGAAGAATGACAAACCTATCGGTTCCAAAGATAAAAATCCTCGAAAGAAAAAAGGAGCTTAGAATATAGATGGTTAAGTCGAGAAAATAAAAAAAAAAGTTAATAGCTCCATAAAAGTCATCTCCTGAAGAGTTATTATCTCCAGTAAAGATATCTCTAGAAGAGAATGTTGTATCACAGAAGAGACCTAGGTACCTGACATGTGTGAAAATAATGAGATCTCAATAGATTATATTATGAATGGAATCCAATGAGATCAAAATTAAGTCAACGTTGATGACATCTTTACTTATCATATAGCATATAATGTAATGAATGATAATAAGGATCATGAGCCAAAATCTATTAGTAAGTGCCAACAAAGAAAGGATTGACTCTTATGGAACGATACAATTAATGTAGAATTAAAATCATTGGTAAAATGAAAAGTATTTGGACCTGTAGCCCATACACCTGAAGATGTAAAGCTAGTTGGATATAAATGGGTTTTTATATGAAAGAGAAATGAAAAAGGTGAAATAATAAGATATAAGGCATGCTTTTTAGCCCAAGGCATTACACAAAGACTTGAAATTGATTTTGAAGGAATGTATTCACCGGTAGTAGATGCGACTACTTTTCTTTATTTAATTAGCCTAGCAGTAACTGAAGAACTTGATCCGCTCCTAATGAATGTCATGACTGTCTATTTGTATGGCTTAATTGACAATGATATTTATATGAAAGTCCCTAAAGGACTTAAGGTGCCAGAAGCTTTCAATTCAAGTTCTTGAGAATAATACTCAATTAAGTTAAATAAGTCCCTATACGGCTTGAAGCAATAGGAGTGTAACCCCCTTCCAACCATAGGCCAAGATTAAGTTTATAATCAAGTAATTAAGTGAAATTAGAGACCTTAACTGATTTAGGACTTAGCCAAAATCAGTGTTTACAAAACTTTTCTAAACATATTCACAAAGGTCTCATCTTCGCATCACAAATACAAAATGACCTCCACAGGTTGATTTTATTCATACATATCAGAGTAAGCATAAATTCCCGACACACTCGGGATCTATTAATTCATCAAAAGGGGTTCATACAAAGGCACAAAACCCATAATTCATACCCTTAATTTGGGGATTACACAAAACTATTCACCCATCTCAATATACATACATTTGATCCCAAAAATATCCAAAGGATTTACATGATAACCAATAACCAAATAATCAAAATGAACTCATACATTAGAGCTCTAGCTGCTCTTCGTCACCCGCTTCCCCTTCGATCCTTCTGCCCTGTCTAAAATATTGTTTTGGGAGAGTGAAATTCTAAAGAATCCCCGTAGTGTCAAATCACTCAGAATGTGCACGACAATAAGGTATGAAAGCAATCATATCACACAAACATTGCAACTACAACGACAGTTACAGCGGCAAAGGCAGGTATGACGAATGTCACCCTTACGTTTGCTCACGCTGTATCACACATATCACAGTTCACAACAGTATATATATAACCACAACTGGGTTTCATATAACAGTTCACAATGCATAGCCATACTGGCCGGTTTACAATTCACAATGAATCCATGTCGGTTACAACGGCAGTTTAACGGCCGGGGTAGGTGTGATAAGCATCAACCCCCTACGACGGCTCTCGCTGAAGTGCTCACGCTGTAATGGACCATAGCACATTTTCCTTCACATTTCACTAAGCACAAATTCACATTTCACAAACACTATGATAAATCATGCATACCAGATATCATACACAATATGAGAGAGAAATCACTACCTGCTCGTTCCTTCTATGCACGCTCCGGCACTGGTCGCTCTCAAGTAGGGCAAATGCCGTATCATATATTCATATTAAGTGACGAAGTATCAATTCTCTATTCCAATTCTCAATGACTTCTTAATACTTAATTGGTTATCATCATTGCTCTTTTAGTACTCAAGAATACCTCTAACAATAGCCCTAAGGGGTTGGAAGAACTATCCCAAAGATTCCCTTTTTGGAAACACAAACTGACATTTTCTACTGAGGCACTCGAGTGAAGATGGCCTCACTCGAGTGATATTGTACGGATACTCGAGTGAAGGAGACCTCACTCGAGTGATTGTACGGTCTGCACTCGGGTACTAGAGAGTGAGAGACAGCGAGTGCATACCCGAGAGCACAAAGAAGTTTTTCAGAGACAGGATCACTCGAGCACACTGGACCTCACCGGAGTGAAAGCCAAATGCCTCACTTGAGCACCTGAGAGTAAAGTCCAGAAAGTGAGAACCCGAGAGCAGAAGAGAAATGGCAGTAGCCCAAATGGCTCATTGCACTCGAGCACAACACAGCTCACTTGAGTGAATAACCTATACCCGCGAGTGAGAAGGCACACTCTTGCACTATGCCCGCGAGTAACAACCCGAGAGGCAAGTCCTTGGTGTCAAATATACCAGTCACTCGAGCACAAGGAGGCTCACTCGAGTGATATTCATCCCTCACTCGCAAGTGAGACTATGCACTCTTGGATTTTCCAGAAAGCACTACCGAAAACTGAAGAGAAACAGAATACACGCACAGCACTCGAGCATTATTCAACCTTACCCGAGTGATGTTCATCCCTCACTCGAGTGAATCTATCAGAACCAGAAAACGCAGAAACAGACCAAACTTCCTAACACTTGCCCAATTGATCCCTATGGACATAAAACTTTACCTAAAGCCATCCTCACAGAAAAACACTCAATGAACTCAATGGGATCATCAGAATCATCAAAATCCTACTCCATTATCATGCTTTAGGTTTTGGGCAACTAAATCAACAAAATACCAATCTTAATCACCAATCAATCTATCCATCCTAAACTCACTCCAATATGCCATTCTTATGCCTAAAACATACCAAATGAACAGTAGCACTCACTTTCGGATTCAAGCCAAAATTTCCAGAAATTATAAACTATTTCAAATGGCATGAAACTTAGATAGATAGATTGGTTTCACATACCTCTTCAACTTCTCCAAAAACCCTCTTTAATTCTCCCACAACCAGATTTTCGTGTAATCACAAACCACACCTAATGGACAAGCTACAATCATCAAAATGAAGCTTATCACTCATAGAACAACTTTAATGAATGATTTTTGTGCAATGGAGGTCATTTGATCACCTTAATCACATGCTCTTCTTCCTCCTTCTTGAGCAACAATGGCCAAACCAAGAGAGAGAAAATGAGAGAGAGAGAGAGAGATGGAGTGAAGAGATGAAATGATGATTATGCTTCTCCATGCTTTCCCACGTCAGTCGAAGAGGAGAGGAGAGGGAGGAGAGAGAAATAATTGTTTAATCAATTTGACCTTCACACCCACATCCTCTTTTACCACATGTCACAATGCTATTGGTTCTCACCAAATAAGTCACCAATTAGCTTCTCTAATCTCTCCATTAGTCAATTTATTTCACACATCATTTCCTCTTGGTTAGTAATTAATTTCCCCATTAATTACCAATTTATGACCAATAATTCCATTCTTCCAATTTTTCACTAATTATGACATATTAATTAATATTGCCATAAAATACATAATAATTCCAATTAAATCCATAATTATCAACAATAATCATGATTAGCCCTTAATAAAAAATTGGGATATTACAAAGAGCGCATGTGGTATTATCATCTTAATAAATCTCCGATGAAGAAGGGTACAAAAATGATCTAATATACCCATGCATCTTTATGGAAAGATCTAGAAGTGAGTTTGCAATAATTGTAGTTTATGTTGATGATATTAACATCATTGGAACTCCTGAAGAGCTTCACAAGGCAATTAATTGTTTGAAGAAAGAATTTGAAATAAAGGACTTGAGAAGAACAAAATTCTGTTTTGGATTACAGATCGAGTACCTCAAGAATGTGATCTTTATATATCAAGAAGCTTATACAAAGAAGGTCCTAGAGTGATTTTACATAGATAAGTCTCATCCATTATGTAACCCAATGATTGTAAGGTTTTTGCAGGCGGATAAAGATCCATTCTAACCTCAAGTAATTAGTGAAGAAGGTGATGAAGAACTATTTGATCCAAAATTACCCTATCTTAGTGCTATTGGAGTACTAATGTATCTTGCTAATCACACACGTCGTGATATATTATTTGTTGTTAATTTATTAGCAAGATATAGTTATTCACCAACACGAAGGTATTGGAATGGAGTAAAACACATTCTTCGTTACCTCAGAGGCACTATGAACATGGAGTTATACTACTCAAATGTATCCAAGCATGAACTGGTTGGTTATGCAAATGTTAGGTTTTTGTCTGATCCACATGATGGTAAATCACAAACAGGCTAATTGTTATAAGTGGAGGTGCATCTATTTCATGCCGATCTATGAAACAAACTATATCAACTACATCATCTAACCATGCAGAAATTCTAGCAATACATGAAGCAAGTCGAAAATGTGTATGGTTGATGTCAATGATACATCACATACGAACAACTTGTTGTTTATCTTTAGGAAAAATGGTCCTAACAATTTTATATAAGGATAATGTTGTATGTATTGCCCAACTTAAATAAGGATATATATCAAGGGCGATAAAATGAAGCATATTTTACCAAAATTCTTCTTCACTTGTGACCTTCAAAATGATGGTGAAATAAACATCTAACAAATCCGTTCAAGTGAAAATCTAGCAGATTTATTCACCAAGTCACTTCCATGTACAATCTTTGAAAAGCTTGTCCATGACATCAGTCTTCGGTGACTTAAAGATCTCAATTGACGTTGTCAAAAGGGGGAGTTGATATACACTGTACTCTTTTTCCCTTATCTAGGTTTTGTTCCACTGTGTTTTCCTAAAAAGGTTTTTAATGAGGCAGCACTGGACAGTGTATCAATGAATGGTGTACTCTTTTCTTTGACTAGATTTTTGTTTCACTGGGTTTTTTCTTAGTTTTAGTTTTTAACGAGGCACATTTATAATGGACATCCAAATAGAAGTGTTATAAATATTAATTATGTGGATGTCCATTGACTCACAAGCTAACAAGAGGCTTCGTCTTCAAGCCATCAAGAGGCTTCTCCTGTAAGACTTAGGCCTATAAGCAAGGGTCTTGTGTAAGCATTATTGAAACACAAGAAATTAAATGAGAAGTGCTCTTTACTTTTTCTCTTGAATTTTCTATTTTCTTATCTCTTTCTCTCTTATCCTATATATCTTTATTTTCATAACAGGCTGTTGGTTATTGGAGTTGTTGTAGTCATGTCTTTAAAAATATTGTTTGTAGCTGACTTGGAATTCATGGGAGTTAGGTACTTTCATCGTTTTCAAATATTTAATACAAATATATAAAAAATAATTCATCATCATCATCATCATTATAGAGTAAGATATTTTAATTAATAATTTATCTAAAGATATGATTTCAATAGAGTACAATGACTAAGTGTGATCTATATAACCGACCCTATTTAGTAGGATTAAGACTTTGTTATTGTTGTAGTATCATTATCAGTATATATTAAAAATTGTAGGGTTAAGGATTAGTTTTGCCCGGGAAGTTTTCATCGAAGGTCATTTTTATTCCAGAAGTTTTTCAGGAGCGATTTTTCTCTAGAAGTTTCAAAAAGGGAGCAATTTTACCATGGCCGTTATCTTAGCTAATTTTGACTATAAGTTGACCAAGTGTATTGAGCTGGTAATCCATATGTCATCCACGTCATTTTTGTTAAGATGTAAATTTACTACGGAAGTTTTAAATCTAACTTTGAAAAAAAAAATAAAGTAGATGATAAATAAACTTTCGGAGCAAATTTACACTATAATAAAAATGATGTGGATGACATATGTACTGCTACCATAGCATATTTAGTCAACAAATGGTTAAAATTAACTAATATAACAATCAGGACAAAATTATCCCCAAAAAACCTGCGGATCAAAATTACCCTTCAAGAAAAACTTCCGAAATAAAATTACCCTTAACCCATAATTGTAAAGAGACTTTTCAGTTCATCAATAAAAAATATATGTATATTCTAAAAATGTGTATCAGGGGCAAATATATACTTACAGGGAGAATCTGGGCAAAAGGGACGGTGCAATGGAGGACGGAGGGGAGGTTGCTTCCAAAGAAGACGTCATTGCAAAGTTGAAAGACGACGGCGACTTTGACAGGCTACGTTTGAAGATCGTTCGTAAACTGAAGGACAATGTATGCTTCCTCTCTCAATTCATCTCTCCTTCTTTCGATATCCTCTATTGGCTTTGATTCTGTTCTCTTTCTCTGTTTAGGGTTTTTAGATTTAAGGTGAAATTGCTCTTCAGTCCGGATTCGCTTGATTTAGGCGAATTTGGATATCTTTTCTATATTTGTCTTGGTTTGAATTGAATTGGACATGTGAATTTAAGTTCTGAAATTGTAGTTTGCACCGGGAAAAAGTTTTTGGAGTTGCAAAACCGTAAACCTCGACGGTTACTGAGAGCTTCCATCTGGAACAAAGTACCGAAATTGATTGTTATTAGCAAGCTTGGAAAGTTTTAGAGCGTGGCTGAATGTCTTAAATTTGAGTGTGGTTGACGCTATTGGATATTCTTTAATTTTGGTAATTTTAATTATAAACTTGAGGGCCATTAGTGCTGAATCGAACAATTTATGATAGGAAGAGTTGCGAGAACACATTATTTCAATTGTGAGGCAGTCGGCCGTGCTTAATCGTGATGGAGCAGAAAATATGAAACCGAGACAACTATCCGATGCCATATATGAAGAAGTTGGGTAATTCATCGTTTCCTCTTTTCTACTGTATAATTCTGGACTGCATTTTTGGTGTTTTTGTTTGTACTTCTGATCTCCAGGCACATCCCATTGTTTAAACCTTTGCTTTGTACAAACATTTGAAGTGGTTAGGTGAATTTTCCATAGGAACAGACAATTTATCTCGATTTATTATCTGTGTCCAGGGATAAAGTAATGAGCCAGATATCCAATAGTTCATGGCAAATAATCAGATCAGACGATGATGGCATGAAAAGTGAAATTACAGAAACAGTGCTATCTGTCTATGATAAACTGGTGAACCCAAAAGGGAAGGATGAGGTCCAGTTATCCACCTCTGATGCGATGCCATTTCAGCCACAAGTTCAAACGGCTCCAGCAGCTGAAAGGGATGCTACATTGCATGAAAATGAGCCGAATGAACCACCCGGTTTCACTCTTTCACATAATCATCTGAACCACCACGATGACCAGAATATGGGAAAGGAGCAGGCTAATGTGAATATTGGTGTAGAAGGATCTAATGCAGAGCAGAAAGAAGAGCACCATCCATCACAAGAGACGTATGGCTCAGAAGACGCCAGTGATGATGGGCCGCCTGGATTTTCAGTAGAGGCGGAGCACATTCCATCATCTGATTGTGGCGATGAGGACCCTGATGTGCCTCCTGGTTTTGGATGATGAGTTGTATTGTTGGAAACACGGCTTTGGCTGGAAACTACAGATATAAATTTTTCTGTCATCAGTTTTGAAGCTGTCCTTAAAAATTGACATTCAGGAGGTCTCTTGGACAAAATGGATCTCTAGAAGGTACCTCCCCCCTGAAATCATGGAAGAGATAGAGAGGGAGAAGCTAGAAATATTGTTATTGATTTCTCTGTCTCAACATTTTCTCTTTCTGTTTTATTATTTCACCAGAAACCTGACTCCAGAAACATTGTTTTGCTTATTCACACTTTAATGAAAGCTAACTTCATATGCTTCAGGCCTTAAACATGGTCATGGTCATTTAGCAGAGTAACTACACAAAATGGATTTTAAATCAGCCGAGCTCAAATATTAGCATACTCTACAACTTCTCTGAAAACAGACTACAATAAGTACATTTATTGAATGTTAGGAACAGTGATTGAAAAATAGTTTTATCAATTTGACTTTTTATAATCTTATTTTTAATAAAAGTCAGATTGTGTAATGTGATTTATGTTTGGATTGGTGGTTGTATAAATGATTTTTATAAAAATAAAATTTGTTTGGATTGGTTTAAGCTTAATTGACTTTTGTGATAATGGTAAAAGAAAGTGGGTGGAAAAATATTTAAAAAATCAAGTAAATATTTATAAATTACTTTAAAATATTAGGTGCTACTGAAAAAATATTTTAGAGTGAGTGGAAATCAATAAATCAGTATTCTAAGTTTTGGGTGTTCTTTACTACTAAAAAAAATACATTAAAAGTAAAATTGTAGTCAATCTCCTAAGATTGGGTATAACTGAAAAAATATTTTAAAGGGTTAAAAGCACCAAAAAATATTACATAACTAATTGAATCACATATCCCATACAATATGGTGGAAAATTAACGTCAGAGTCAGTATATTTGGATTATATGTCAGTTTATAAGTTGGGTAAAATAGTTTGGAAAAAATTATAAATATAAATATTTTAAAATAATTTAATTATCTTTCTTAATATTTCTAAAAAAACCAACTCTATCTTATATTTAATATGAGAATGAATATAAATTATTGTTACATATAAATATATTTTCTATTTCTCTCTTTATCATATCATCATTCTCCTTTTAACTTTT
The DNA here is from genome assembly GCA_963210345.1 of Inga oerstediana. NCBI lineage: Eukaryota > Viridiplantae > Streptophyta > Magnoliopsida > Fabales > Fabaceae > Inga > Inga oerstediana. Next base: position 57,540,765 of record OY723409.1, read on the forward strand.
TCATCTATCTCTATTTCTCTCTTCCTTTTTCCTCTCTCTTTCCCTCTTTCCCAATCCAAGCTTTTAGCAAAATTTTCACTTCCCAACTTTTGTCTTTCGTGAGTTTCATCATGGTAATCGCACGAAAGCTCAATTTCAAATATCACTAACCAAACACTCCACATTTCATATAAGGTAGACAATCGTACGAAAAAGCAAAAATTGCGCGATAGAGCCCCAATCGTGCATCCAAACCCAATCGTGTTTGGATGCTTTTTTTCTAAACCATGGTTTGGCCTCAAAAACAATTTTTTTAAGTGTTGCCAAACACACTCCTAATCCCAAAAATTTTTATAGGATGGCAGAGTAGGGCTACGACTGCTTGGTTTTGGCGCCCATATTGCTCTTCCATTTTAATATTGACACATTTAACTTGGTTGACATGTTGCTTTTTGGTTCTTGGAGATGTCAGTTGCCAACAACGTATTGATATCCTTCCATTACCTAAAATCGTGTTGTTGGCGTCATCTATGGAAAGAAGCCTATGCTCGCATGAAATAATTTTACAAGTGACCAAAGTTCGAATCTCATTAAAAGAGGTATCTATATTTAATATTTGATAACATCTCAAATATGATTATTTTTAATAAGAGGATGCTTGTACTTAACAAAAAAAATTTTCAAGTTACCATGAATATGATCATGTGTAATAAAATTTCTGGTAAGCTGAACAATGTGACTTGCTTGTGTCTAGTCAGTTAATCAATTAAAAATATTCTTTTTTTGTACTAATAATTTTATTGTTAGTTTTTGTTTTTTTTTTTGAAGAGATGGGGTAGGAGAGAGTGATCCCACATTACTCACTAATTTGTTTTGGATTAGCATCTCTTGTCTTAAATATAAGAGTTAAATAAATGGTTTACTTTATTATTAAATATAATATTTTAATTCATTTTGCCTTCCAAATTTATATCCCCCAAAAAGTATCCATTTTAATTGCACATAATAATAGGGTTTTCATCACTGGTTAGTTTCAATACACTTGATTACATGAATATATGATTAAAAATGATATTTTAGGAAATCCTCACATATTTACTATAAATAACCTTCTTAACTAGTTTTTTTTTTAATATCTATGAATTAATTATCTGTCTCAATGGCATACGCAACAATGTGAATCAGGTCTGTGAGTTTGAGAAACCTTCACGTAAATTTGTAATTCTTGGCACCTGCTCTCCTGTATACATCATGTAATACTTAACAGTACTCGAAGTGTATTTTTTCTTGAAGTGTCTCCACCATGATTATATATATTCTCTGGCCGGTATCAAATGGTATGCGAAGAACCATATCTTTTCTTCTGTGGGCTATGAAATTTTTTATCTGAAATTAAATAATTAATACTCCCCCGGTCTTAAATGAAGGGTTTAGCTTGTAACCAATTTGCATTGTAGACTAAATCCTATGTTTTTAGCACATGAGCATAATATTTCCATTTTGAATTACCTCTTCACTGTCATATAGGAAGATGATACTCTCAGAATTCTTTTTTTTTTCTTTTCTCCTCAGAATCTCATCTTCATCCTTAAATTAAAAAAATGAATTGTTCAGATTTAATATTTTATAAAATTATGATTATAGTGTTTTATAAATTAATTTTTTTCATTACTTGGGTTTATATTACAGTTATAAATTAAGTAAATCATGTTTTAACAGTTTAAGTTTACGTATTTATGTTTAAAATAATAATTTTATAAAATATTAAATTTAGACCATCCATTTTTTTAAATCTGATGGAGATGGAATTCTGAGAAGAAAAGGAGAAATATGATTCGAGAGAACTCGGACTCTATCTTGCAGCTGTGCACTTCATTTTTCACAAGCTTCTACGAATCTTCTCGTTATTAAATTCAGATTTTACATATGCATGGAATAAGCAAGGAAATAAAAACGATGCCAACGACAAGGACCATAGAAAATCACAAGGTTATTGATTTTTGATACAAGGACGATTATAAGAAAGCAGTTCTTCATAGTTCATATGTGGTAGGACAACTTTTAAATTAAACCCCCGACAATGGTATGTCCCAAGATGTCACTACCAACCTTCTTAATATCTTACTAAAACTTGACAGAGATGGGACTCCTAACATTGTGCCTCACAGAGACCCATCGTAGATACCCTTGAGCATATTCCCCTGTTTTGTTATCAGACCCGATTTGGCTGAAAGTGACCGAATACGTCTTCTTCTGGTTCACCTCAGAAAAATAAAGCTTATCTGGCTGGACCTGCACGTCAACCTCCTCCGGTGCTGTAACCATAACAACATAAGATGAATTACCTTCTCCAACATTTGTGACAGTTCTTGTGAATGTCTGTGATGAACCAAGCACAACAGAAAATGAAGGATAGTTGAGCTGTCCTTCTGGAATGCTTGATGTTTCAGAGCACTTAATTGATCTACCAGCAACAATCCCAACTTCCTTATCTGTGTACCCTAAACCACACATATAAGGAATATAATCATCCGGTTCAATATCATAAACCAGACCCGGATCATTTGCTCTTGACGGGTTCACATGGCCGGAGCCAGTGGCGAATAGATCTGCCGGCTCGAGTTTTTCATCAAGAATGAGTTTACCACCCAAATGAAGTGTGTCAGCAGTAGTCATCATAGCAGATTTTATAGCAGCCGGCGACCAATGAGGATGAGAGCTTTTGAGCAAAGCCGCAATACCACTCAGATGAGGACACGACATAGATGTTCCAGACATAATATTGAAATTAGGTTCTGAAGTTGTAATGTTATTTGGTGGGAATGGCCAGGCAGCTAGGATGTTCACACCAGGTCCTATGATGTCTGGTTTCAAAATCCCAGGGCTTACCGTGTTAGGACCTCGTGAAGAGATGGAAGCAACTTCAGGAGCTAAGACATTTCCTATGATAGTTCCTTTAAACAAGATTGTTGCTTTTGGTGTTTCTGTAGAATTTATATAAGCTTTTATCTTCAGCCCAGCTTCGTAGGTTACATGTGTCGCAGGTAGAACATGTACATCAGCTGAGGTACTAAAGCCATTAGCTTCATCATTCACCAAGATCATGGCGGCCCCACCAGCTCTTTTCACTTCTTCGCCTTTGTCAATTCTTGCAATGCCTCCTCCTCTCTCACATAAAACAACTTTTCCTCTGCAATCATTGCCACTCAAGGATCCTTTAGCACAAAAGTTGGAATCTTTTTGGCCATTTTTGCCGGCGTATACCAGCGGCAGCAATGTGGGAGGGAAGTCATGAGGCTGGAAAACAGATTCTCCATTAAATTCTTCGCCGTTTCCGAGCTTTGCCGTGGCTAAAATAGTTCTGTCGATAGTGCTTGCTCCAACTGTGAGAAGCCATGGGGCTCCGTTAAGAACAGAGCCACTGGCAGGGCCAGAGTTTCCGGCGGAATTGCTCACAAATATTCCCTTCTGAATTGCCGCAAATGAGCCAATTGAAATGCTGTCATTAAAGAACGGTGACGCCTCGTCGGAACCGACAGACATTGATATTACATCTACGCCGTCTTCGACGGCGGCTTCTAATCCAGCTAGTATATCACTTTCAGGACAATCGTCAAAGACACATACTTTGTAAATGGCCAAGTGAGCATATGGTGCTATTCCTGATGCTGTGCCTTTGGCATTTCCTAGAACTTGAGCGTCGTCGACAAATGCACCGGCTGCCGTACTCGCCGTATGAGTTCCATGGCCGTCGTCATCAAAAGGCGAGTCTATTTTCTGTCCTCGGGCCTTAGCCGCACTGTTGAACGATCTTGCTCCGATTATCTTATTGTTGCATGCCGACGACACGTTCACTTCACATTTGCCTTTCCATTTAGGAGGTGGCGGTGGAATTCCGGCATCACTAAACGAGGGGTGGTTAATCACGGCGCCGGAGTCTATCATTCCGATGATGATCCCTCTTCCAAAGTTTGATTCTTTCCAAAATCCTCTGTTTTGCGTTAATCCCAAAAACTTGGGTGTGTGTGTGGTTTGGCGATGTAGGATTCTCTCAGGATGAGCTGAAACAAAGCCATTTTTCTGCTGCATAGCTTTCAGTTGATCCTGAGTAATTCTCGCGGCAAAACCACTCATTACATTCCGATACGAATAAAGCAGTCGCGGTTGCTTCTCGTCGGAGCTCATAATTGTCGGCGGCAAGAATGAACGGTGCCAGTTTGGTAAATCTTCTGACTGTGCAAGTATCCTACCCTGTGGTCGCTCGACGTGGACGATGTATGTTTGTGGACTACTTTGAGCAGAATTGCTGTAGAAACTCAGAACAAAAACGAGAAGAATACAGTAGGAAACTTCCATGTTTAATTAGTAGAAAAAGGAAGCTTTTTTCTGAATGAGGGGGAAGATGGAGAGAGGAATATATAAAGGAGTTGCCGGAGAGGAAGAAGGCCGGCACTTACATCTGAGTGTGGCCGGTTACGAGCTTGGTCAGGTCCTACGGTTATGTCTGTCTTGTTTGGTTTTTTATGTTATACGCTGATCAAGTCGGCACATTGGAATTTTAAAATATGTTTGAGAGATTTTCCTGTTGTCATACTCTGGACTTGTTCATTCAAAATATGTTAATTTAAGTGAAGTCAAGTGGGGTGAGAAAAGAGACCTCGTCCTCTCTGAGCTTGCTTCTTCCGACCATGGCTGTAGACGTGAATATAACACTTATGGAGTGATCTAGTGAAGTAGCTAGAAGGATCCACGGTGAAATGATGCACGGTGACGTGTACACAATTTTTTGTTACGTTTGCAATTTCTTTCTCTTTCTTTCTTTTTCCCTTCAAACAGTAAGTTTCTTCTCTTTCATTCCTTTTCAGGTAACAGAATAAAAGAAAAGTTGGAGGAAAAAAGAGATAGAGATAGAAAAAGACAAAATAAACCACAATGCAATAATGCCCATTGTCCAACCTTTAATAGTGAACAATTGTTACTTTGTTAGATGAAGAGAGCCCGGGCGCTGGATTGCGCTTTGGGATTTTTTCCTCTTTACTAAGTGCAACTGTTTTGATTAATAGTAAAAGCTTTTTTTTTTTTTTTAATATAATTTATAGTGTATAAGATAAGCATGTGAGATGAATTTTATTTTGATTTGCATGAACGTACTTTTTAAACATTAACTCAAATAAACCCTGAAAGAATTTGAATCTTTTAACTCTAGCTCGATCATCCTTATCACTAGTAAAATGACGTGTATGAATTTCACTCACCACCAACTCCAAACTCATGTTCAAGTATGAGATAACCAAACATGAATTTTTCATGTGTAGTATGAAGTTTATGAAACAAGTTGTTTATGATTTGTTAATAATATCATTTGTTATATACTCCTTTAGTCTTATTTATAAAGTAGAGAGAGTATATTTAAGGGGGAATTACAATAAGGTTTCACATAAGGGGCTTAATTACCAAGAGTCTTAATAATAAGTGAAGTATTGTCATTTCTTACCTTGAAACTTGTCATTGTATACTCTTTAGTTGTCATTGTGATTTATTGATAATTAAATCCCCTCTTTGGGATCATATTGTAATTCTCCCTCTATTTTTTAGTCCTATTTATAAAACAGAGAGAGTATATTCTTTAGTCATTTTTCACCCTTCATTTATTATTGTATAAATTGTTATTTTCTTAGAATGTGAGTATTTAAATAAGGATAAAATTGGAAAGTTGTTGACTTTTAATTCAGAGTTAATAAAGTTTATGTTTTTTTTTTTTGGGTTGTGTGAAATATGCTGGAAGTATTTTATAAATAGGATCAGAAGAGTAGTTTATAATATATATATATATATATATGTTGAGCATTGATAAAATTTTAAAATTTATGATTTGTTAAAAATTAAAGTTGTTTAGCGATATATATGTTTCGATTAATAATTTATTCAAGGATTTAATTGTTAATAAAGCACAATGATATTGTGTATGTGATTGATATAACCGACCAACGAATAAGATTTTGTTATTGTTGTTATGTTATTCTATGATTTAACGTAAATTAAACATGAAAATACATAAAGAGTTATAAAATTCTAGAAACAGCTTTGATTGATTTGTGAATACTAATCGTAGTACCATACATTTCATCAATGACGTTGGTCTTTTAACATTATTCAAATAGTAAAACAACTAAACATCTGATTCATGCCTCTTATTTCTTTAATGTCATCATTTCACAAAATTTCACTTGAAGATGACAGCTATGGGGATGCGCACAGTGTGTGTATC